>CM056720.1:146316210-147532281 GCA_029844215.1 Przewalskia tangutica
GTGTTGGATCTGGCATGTAGTTTAATAAGTAAAAAATACTTTTGACATATAAATATTATTGAAAATTAAATCTTATGTTGGAAGAACAAGAAAACTTTTTAGATTTATGTGATACATGGATATTATATTACTAGTGTATATGATTGCGCTTCGCGCGGTCATAAAGAAAATCAAAACATGACTGAATATGAAGACTATAGGGATGCTTTCTCCCTCCATAAATATAGAATTCTTCCAAAACATAATGAGGCTGAAATGATTTTTCTGTATTTAAGATAGGAACAACAACAACATATCCAGTGAAAGTTAATAACGTAAGGTCTGGAGAGGGTAGAGTGTACCTAGACCTTACATCTACCTTGGTAGTTGGAACGGCTATTTCCTAGATACTATCGGCTCAAGACCAAGCATAAGCACAAGCAAAGCACAAACAAAGCACAAGCAAAAGCAAAGCAAGAGCAACGGTCAGACACAGTCAAAAAGTCATGATAAAGTAAGCAGTAACTAGCGCAGGTAAATAAGCTAAACAAAGTACATACAAGAGCACATAGTAGCAGAAATCAAACTACAAGTGTTTATAAAGCAATACTGCGCCTATTCTTGATAGACAAAGCGGACCTACAATAATAACACTACAACTATCAGTTTGCAAGCGTAAGTAGGATTATGCTCGACTGCTACTACCCTTCTTCCCTAATTTGTGTCATCTACAACCCCTATCTAAGGTCATGTCTCAATAAGTTGCACCTGCACCATATGTAATCACCTCTCCCTAATACTTCTTCGGCCTACCTCTACCCCTCCTGAAACTCGTCCATAGCCAACCTCCCACACCTCCGCACTAGGCATCGGTGTCTCTCTTCTGCACATGCCGAAAACATCTCAATCCCGCTTTCCGCATCTTATCATCCACCGAGGCTACTCTCAATCTGTCATGGATATCATCATTTCTAATCTATCCCTTCCCCACACAAATTGATAATTAATTTATGAGAGATTTGTGGATAAAATTGAAATTTATTATTTTGTCTTTGTGTTGAAGTGTTACTTTTAGGGGGTGTATTCAATTAGAATTTTAAAAGATTTTTTGGGATAAAAAGTCATGTGGTATTCAATTAAGATTTTTAAACAATCTAAAAAAGTTTTGTGGTATTTAATCAAGACTATTAGAATTTTTTAAACAGAGTGTTCAAATCTAGTGGTATTCAATTAAAATTTTAAAAGACTAACAAAAAGTCTTTTAGTATTCAAAATTTTGAGATTTCGAAAGATTTTTAAAAAATATGGATTTTGGAGGACTTTTTAGTGTAAGGTATAACTAAAAAATCCTATAAACAATCTCAGTCTAACCTATCAGACTTTTTCTCATTCTCAAATTTCAATTTCATATTTATTTATTTTTATATAAAAATATGATTTTTTTCTTACCTCCCCCTACCGCTCTAACCCCGCTTACCCCCCCGACCCCCACTCCATCCTCAAATTTCTATTTCATATTTTTTGTTACTTTTATAAAAAAAATATTAAAAATATGAAATTTTATCTTATCGCCCCCTACCCCGCCCTCCCTCCCACACTCTACCTCAATCTCAATTTTTTATTTTTTATTTTTTTTACTTTTATAAATAATTTATAAAATATGAATTTTTTTCTTACCCTCATACCCACACCTACCCCCTACCCCCTACACTCTATCCACACTCACCCCCATCATTTAGCCCATCTTGATCCGCCCATCTTAGCACATGTAAGTTTTGGGTGGGTTGGGTAGGATGTCGATAGGCGGGCGGGGGCGGGGAAGGGTATCTCATGCGTACCCACGCTAAAACACATCCCCACTCCCGCCCACCACCCATCACGGGTAGTAATTCTTCCACCCGCCCCACTTACTTCACGCGGATACCCACTTACCCGGCAGGTACCCATTAATAAAATGCTCAAATAATGTCTAGCAATTGTTTTAGTCACCAAAATGAAAGTTATATAAGAAAAAGGAAAAAAAAAAGAACCTTTCCACTATTGTGTATCAAATATCAATTCTAAAACTTTGTCAAAATATTATGAATATTAAAAAACAGTAAAGATTGAAATATTTAACAAAAAAAAGGAGAACAAAGAGAATAAGAAAAAGAAACGTGGTGCATTACGGTGCGGGTTAGCTCAAGTCACATTTTAAATCAAGAAAGGGCCAAATAAATTCGTAAATAAACTAATAGATGATACGGATATGGGCGGTGCGGGTACGGTCGGTGTGGGTATGGTGCGGGTAGCGGGGCGGGGCGGGCGGGTCTTATATGAAATCCACCGCCCACTACCCGTGGCGGGTAGCACTTTGATACCCATACCCGCCCACCAACCATCCTCCATACGCCCGATTGGAGGCGGGTGCGAGCGATACCGCGTTACCCGCCCACCGACATCCCAAGGTTGGGCATTGACTCATCTACAACTTCAACACATCTTGACCCTGACTTCCGCCCAAGCGGTCCATCGCCACCCTGGTTGTAGCCGCCGAGCCGTATGAACAATTCGATTGTAATAGGAGAAAGCAGGAGATCCTTACATTTGTTTATGCTATTTTATTTTACTTTGGTTGAACTATTTGGTACTTTGGTTGAACTATTTGGGTTATAATTTTGTTGAACTATTGTTATTGTAATTTGGTTAAACTTTTTATTGTTATTTATAGAATTAAGTAATATTTTAGACAATTAATGAGAAAAAATAGTTAATGGAACTTGAAATACTATATATTGTTATTTTAGAAGTACAATAACGGCTTTTGATATATTTTACATTGAAAACTAGTGATGAAAAATTATAAAAAAAATGGTGATGATGAGAACAAAAGGATTGGAGAAAAAATTCAGGTGGTCTTTTCATATCTTATGATAAATTTTTTAAAATTCAAACATAAGAAATCTTAATTGTCAAAATAGTCTTTTAAAATCATAACAATCTTAAATAGTCTTTTAAAATCCATAAGACTTATTTATCCCAAAAAAATCTTTTAAAATCCTAATTGAAAACACCCCTTAGTTTGCCACAGGATATACAACCCTCAGATTCCCCGTTTTATAAAGCCCAAAACATAGGGTTGCTACCGGCTACGGTAAAGGAAATTAAAGGATTGGGCCTGCTGGCGGGCTATTTATTGTCTTTAATTTGCGCTGAATGTTCAGTTCGGGCCATTTAGGTCAAACTTGGGCTATTAATATTTATGAAGGCTACACAATGTCTTTTTCCCATTTATTTAAGCATTAAAAAGCGGCTAAACTTTGAATAACAATTAGGGGTCAAAATGTGGAATTTGCCATTAGCGGTCTAAATGGGTCATCCAGGCCTGACTTTTGGGACTTCATCTTAACTCCAACGCCTCTTTGTCAAATTGGAAGGATGCACTACCCGACTTGCCAATTAAGAAATGATGTTGCACACCAAAGAGAGACTTTGTTAGATATCAATCAGTTAAGATGCACATGTCATTTGCTGGCAATGAATACTACAACAATAACATACCCAGTATAATCATGGGGTCTGAGGTGAGGAGGATACCTGCGGGATTATTAACAGTACCTTTTTTGGAGAATGTTAATAAATGGGTTGTACGCAGATTTTACCTCTACCTTGGAAGGTAGAGATGTTTCCGATAAATCATGGGCTAAGAATAAAACAATAAATCAATAACAAAAGCATATCACATAGGCAAAAGAACAGTAACTACAACAAAATAGTATGTTACGCGAAGAGTGAGAGACATTAGAAATTCAATATGACAAGATGCATAATAAACTTTTTTTTAACACAGTAGTAAACTTGTGTTATGTGACCTAAAGTCCTGTAGGACTGTATTAAGTATTGGCCAAGAAGCTTATTTCAGACCATTAAAGGACTTCTCGACTTGCATGGTCATGACTTACGACTTATCCAAGTTTCTGAGCTGATTTTATAAATTATCTTGTTTCCGATGTCATTGGTTGAGGAATGTGTATAGATAAGACAACAGACTTGTTAAGCGATGTCGAATATTTGCCTAGCCATGCCACTTACGATCTGTGTGGCTGCGGATTTCGAATCGGATTTACCTGTTTTATATATTAGACATGTACTTAAATTAGTATTGTAACATTATCATAATTGTATAGTTAGTATTCATATAGAATAGGATTTTAGATGTAAAGTAGGAATATGATTCTCCTATTGTAACTTGTATATATATGTCTTTCATTAATAAGAATAATCAAGAGATTAATTCTTTCATAATATCAAGAGTTTAGGTTATTTTCTTGCTTCCGCTTCTTACTTTCTTCTGCAAAATACCGTGAACATCCCTCACCCAACCACTCGGTTTCTATCCAGATATCCGAGCTCTCTCATCCTTCCTATTTTTCTTCGAATCTTGTTGTTCTATTTCTTATGGCTGATAAGAATAATTTTCATCTTGCTCTTACTATTTCTAACATCAAGAGCGTCATTCCTATCGTTCGTGACCTAGAAAACGTCCAATATGAGACATGGGCAGAATTATTTAAGATTCATGCTTTGGAACATAAAGTCATCCACCACATCATTTCTCCAACTCCTCCAAAGGAGGGTGATGAGACGTCTACTTATACGACAGTTGTGCCCACTAAAGAATCAGATCCAGAATTATGGGTCATGCTTGATGTCAAGGTTCTTCATTGGATTTATGTCACCATCTCCTTGGATCTTTCACAGATGATTATGGAGCCTAACTCCACAGCTATGGTGGCGTGGAATCGATTGCGAGACATATTCCAAGATAACAGTCATTCTCGAATTGTTATCCTTGAGCAGGAATTTTCACAGGTGGCTATGGTGAATTTTCAAAACGTTTCTTCTTATTGCAAACGTCTCAAGGACTTGGCAGACCAACAGCAACGTGGGTTCTCATGTTTTTAATAGTCGTCTAGTTCTTCAGATGGTTGCAAGCCTGTCAGAGGCCTACATCGATGTTGCTTCGATTATTCGTCAGAGTAACCCCCTGCCAAGATTTTATCAAGCCAGTTCTATGCTTACTTCGGGAGAAGCCAGATTGGCTAAGAAAGTGGCAATTGGGGCCAGCCCTGTCGTCATGATGACTGCTTCCAATTTTTATCCTTCCAATCCAGCCAACGTGACCCAAAATCACAACAACGGGGGTGGTAAGAAAGGCCAAAATCGGAAGAATAATGGCAAGAATCGTGGCGGCAACAACGGGGGCAACCGTCGATGCAGCGTCGATTGAGCGGCCGGGCGATGGCGATTGGTCGACTCCACACAACGTCGCGGCTCGGGTTCTGGCGCCGCGCGGCGCCTCTGTATCGGCCGGTATGGCGCCGCGACACAACTTCTTCACATGTCAGACTCCAGGGTTCAGACCAGCGTATGGGTAGCAGCAACAATCCAGTATACTTGGGCCACGCCCCCATCAGGCCCACCACGTAGTGGGTCCCACTCAGACCGACATTGAAGCAGCGATGCACACGCTTGGGTTGACTCAATCAAACCACTGGTGAGTACATGGACACGCGCCGCTACCGCGTGATGTCAGGCCAAGGTACTTCTGCCGTCTTATTCCAATTTGAGCATTAATCGTGGTATAACTGTTGGTAATGGCAATTCTATTCCAATTAAGGGTTATGGTCATAAAACTTTGTCTCCTTCTCATCCACCACTTGTCCTGAAACATACCCTTCATGCCCCAAAATTGATTAAAATTTTGGTGTTTGTCCGTAAATTCACCACTGATAATTGAGTTTCTATTAATTTTGATCCATTTGGGTTTTCTGTGAAGGATTTCAGGACGGTGAGTCATCTCATGAGGTGTGACAGTAGGGGAGATCTTTATCCAATCACACCGAGTCTCAGCATTTCGCGTCAAGCTATGCCATCCACTTTTGCAGCTCTTGCTCCTTCCTTGTGGCATGCTCGTCTAGGTCATCCGGGTCGTCTATTTTATCTTCTTTAGATAGACATAAGTTTATTTCTTGTAAGGGTACGCGTAGTACTCCACTTTGTCAATCTTGTGCTTTGGAAAAAATTATTAAGTTACCATTTGTAGCTTCGAATTCTAATATTTCAGTGTCATTTGATATTATTCATAGTGATTTATGGACATCTCCGGTTCTAAGTTCTATGGGTCATCGTTATTATGTTTTATTCTTAGATGACTATTCTAAATATTTATGGACGTTTCCAATTGAGAAAAAATCTCAAGTTTTTTCCATTTTCATAAAATTTAGAGTTTTCATAAGAACGCAATTCGAACGGAAAATAAAAAATATTCAATATGATAATGACAAAGAGTATGACAATGGAAAATTTAGGGAGTTTTATGCTCAAAATGAGATAAATTTTCATTTTTCTTGTCCTCATACGTCTTCACAAAATGGGAAAGCTGAGCAAAAAAATCGTACAATTAATAATAATGTCCGCACTTTATTGGTTCAATCTTACGTTCCTCTATTATTTTGGCATCATGCGCTACAAATGGCTACCGATCTACTAAATATTCTTCCCTCTAAAGGTTTGACATATTCACCACCTCTCAAAGTGTTATAAAATAAGACTCCGTCATATTCTCCTCTTAGGGTCTTCAGATAAGCATGTATCCACTGTTTCCATCCACTACGATCAACAAACTTCAGGCACGTTCTACTCCTTGTGTATTTTTGGGTTTTCCGTCAAATCACTGTGGTTATAAATGCTTTGATTTGTCTTTTAAACGAATCATCATTAGTCGTCATGTTCTCTTTGATGAATCCCAATTTCCCTTTTCTAAAGTAGAAAAACACGTGCCTAGTTCTTATGATATTTTGGATGAGGATGTCTCCCCCTATCCGTCATTTTTCAAATTCTGCAGAAAAAACGACGTCAGTGTCGCGACGCCTGCCAACCAGTGTCCAGACAGTTTCAATCCCGTCATTAGCGACGCGACCCTGCGGGAAGCGCGGCGTAAACCGAGAAGTCTGCGGTTCTTCGGTAGCGTGGCCGCGCTGACGTCGCAGCTCTTCCGACGGTAATTTCCGAAATTTCTCAAAATTCCCAAAATTTCCCTAATCCAGCCCAGAGTCATGGTTCAGTCACTCGCAGTCAACGGGGTATTTTTAAACCAAAAGACATTTTAATTTGAATTCTAATGTTATTAAATTCCCCTTACCCCGTAATCCTGTGTCTGCCTTAAATGACCCTAATTGAAAATTTGTCATGACCGAGGAATATAATGTTTTTTTTATAATAAGACGTGAAAGTTGGTACCCCGTCCATCTAGTGTTAATATTATTCGGTCTATGTGGATTTTTGTTCATAAGGAAAATTCTGATAGTTGATTTGCAAGGCATAAGGCTAGACTTGTAGGTGATGGTAAGACTCAGCAGGTTGATGTGAATTGTGGTGAGACATTTAGCCCGGTGGTCATTCGCATTGTGCTCATCTTGGCTCTTTCGAAATCATGGCCCATTCATTAGCTAGATGTGAAGAATGTTTTCTTACAAGGTGATCTTCAAGAGACGGTGTATATGCATCATCCTTTGGGGTTTAGGGATACTACATATCCTAATCATATCTGTCTATTGAAGAAGTCCTTGTATAGGCTTAAGCAGTCTCCACGGGCTTGGTATAAGAGGTTTGCTGACTTTGTTTCGACTATGGGTTTTTCTCACAACAGGTCTGATAATTCATTATTCATATACCGTCGAGGTTCTTCCATGACATACATTCTCTTATATGTTGATGATATTATCTTGACTGCATCTTCAGATGATTTGCGAAAGTCCATTATGACACTGCTCAGTTCTGAGTTTGCTATGAAGGACTTGGGCCCATTGAGTTACTTTTTGGGTATTGTTGTAACTCGTCATGCAGGTGGATTTTTCTTATCACAGAGGAAGTATGCAACAGAGATCATTGAGAGGGCTGGGATTTCATCCTGTAAGTCCACTTCTACTCCAGTTGATACTAAACCCAAGTTGTGTCTTTGCGGTGGCTCTCCTATAAGGATCAGGCCAGCTATCGTAGTCTTGCGAGCGCCCTTGATATCGGCGTTCACGCGACACGATATTACATATGTCGTCATCGGTGTGTTTGTTTATGCATGATCGAGTTGAACATATGAATGCACTCAAACACATTCTTAGGTACATTCGAGAACAACGAGTATGGTTTGCATTTGTATCCATCGTCGGCGTCTGCCTAGTCTCTATCTGAGATGATGATTGGGGTGGTTGTCCACGCACGACGATCTACGTATGGCTATTGCATGTTTTAGGTAATAACTTTGTCGTAGTGCGCGGCGTCAATCCACGCTTTCACGTTCAAGTCAGGTCGAGTATAGAGGGTAGCGATGTGGTTTCAAGTCGTGTTGGTTACGTAATCTCTTGTTAGAGCTCGTTGTCCTATTGACAAGGCTACGCGGGTGTATTGTGATAATATAAGTGTCATCTACATGCGGTAATCGATTCGGCACAGCGTACTAAACACATAGAGATGAATATTCACTTTGTTCGAGAGAAGGTAGCTAAAGGACAAGTACGCGGTTGTCATGTCCCTTCCAGATATCAGATTGTAGACATCTTTACAAAGGGTCTTCCCTCAGTCCTTTTTGAAGATTTTAGAGACGATCTCGTCACGAAGACCACCGTATGGCGTGGGGGTGTGTTAAACAGTGTCCAGAATATTTGCCCTAGCCTTGCGACTGCCAGGACACAAGACCATGGCGCTCTTGATTTCCAGAATCCGGATTTACCTGTTTTGTATATTAGACTTGTACCTAAATTAGTATTGTAACATTACCATAATTGTATAGTTAGTCTTCATATAGAATAAAGTTTTAGATGTAAAGTAGGAATATGATTCTCCTATTGTAACTTGTATATATATGTCTTTTATTAATAAGAATAATCAATGGATTATTGATGCTGTGGTTAACATAAATCACTTGCATACACAGTGCTGTGAAGTTTGCAGCCAAAGAAGTAACCCTCATCATGTCATTTAACCAATAAACCAATAGATTTCTTGAAATATGCTCAACATAGGTCTGCTACATGTGATTCTTTCAATAAATAAGAGTTACATATCCTATCTCAGACATCAATTTTTATGTCTGTCTCACTATAAGTAAGAGAGATGTATCGTGTGATCTCCGCTTCTCCCCAGTTGCCCAAAGGAGAAAGTTGGAGTGGCATTTGCACATAGTCACTCAATGAATAATAATTCAATCAGTGTAACAAGTAATCAACAAGGACTTTTGTTTCACTTCTGCACTAGATGTTCTACATCTCCAAGTTGCACTTCACCTCCTTCAAATCCATATTCATCCTGAAATAACAACTCAATCTGCTCTAACGATTTGCCTTTCGTTTCTGGAACATACTTGTAGACAAATGCAATGGATAATGCAGAGACTACTGAAAAGATTAGGAAGGTTCCACCAACAGTAATTACACGCGAAACTGAGAGAAAAGACATCGCGATCAGGCCACTGCACAATCTATTACCTACTGCCCCGAGCCCCGATGCTTGAGCACGAACCCTTAAGGGGAAAATTTCTGATGTTAAAACCCAACAGACTGGACCGATCCCCACTGAGAAGAATGCTACGTTCCCACAAATGAATAGTATGGCTAGCGCAATGCTAATCGATCCTTCTTTCATTAAAATTAGAGTGATCCCCACACCGAACAAACATGTAGTCATACCAATCGTGCTCACGTAGAGTAACGGCTTTCGCCCAACTTTGTCAATGAGAATGATGGCTATTAGTATAAATGCTGTCTTGCTGACTCCAACAGCAACCGTAGCAGCCAGAAGTTTCGATTCATCCTCAATACCAGCTGCTTTGAAAATCGCTGGACTGTAGTAAACAGTTGCATCAATTCCAGTAATCTGTTGGAAACATTGAATTCCAATACCTGTGATCAGCATCCTACGTAGAGCAGGAGGTGGGCTCAACAATTCACGCCACACGGGTTTGTCTGTGTTTGATGTTCCAGCAGCTAGTTGTATCTCGGCTAGTCTCTCCTCAACTTCTGACTCATTTTCATCTGTTTTCATTAGAACCGACCTTGCTTCTTCCACTCGGTTCTGCAAGACCAACCACCTTGGTGACTCGGGGATGATGAAGAGAGCAACACCAATAAAGACTGAAGGAAGAATTCCAACAGCAAGCATTATCCGCCAGCTTATATGTGCTGAAAGACCGGAGAACGCATAATTAGATACATAACCGAGTAAAATTCCTAGATTTATGAAAATCTCAGGAAATGATGTGAGCGAGCCTCTAGCAATAGTTGGCGATATCTCAGCTATGTAGACGGGTGCAATCATAACACCAAAGCCTATGCCAACTCCAGCTAAAATCCTTCCTACCATTAGTATTTCAAACGAAGGAGCAACAGTCATTACAGCTGCACCTATTTGAAAAACAACAGCAGCTAACCCCATTGTCCACTTTCTACCAATCGCGTCTGATGTTCTTCCACCAGCTAAGCTACCTAAAAGTGAAATTATGCTCAAAACACCAACAAGAACTTCTTGTTGAACTTCTGTTATTTTCAAATCTTCTTGAATAAATAAGATTGCTCCACTCATTACACCTACATCTGCAAATCAAAAACATGGGTGTCGAAATTAAGCTTTATGAAATGGACCATAGAGTCTACTACATGAATTGATGATTATATTCAAAGCATTTCTCCCCACCACCACCCACCATCCCACATTGGATTTTATTTTCCCCTACTCTGAAACCAGGTAGTACATAATCAAATTTGCATTATAACGTATATCCCTAAGTTCTACGCATAATTTTTTAAAAAGGAGAGGATGATTGTCACTCTTTCTTTTGAATTCCGTCAGATAAAGTAAGTTACTTTTTCCACTAATAACGAACTATAACGTGCAGAAACCGGGCTATTAGTTAAACATTTTCTGGATTACATGCAAAAAAAAAGTAAAGAATACATATTTATGTAATAGAAGCTCCATTCACATAAATATACATTGCCTGATTATGCTTTATCTTGAGCCGAGGGTCTCCCGAAAACAGTCGCTCTACCTACCAAGGTGGAGGTGAGGTTTGTGTACATTCTACCCTCCCCAGACCCCACATTGTGGGATTTTCACTGGGTATGTTGTTGTTGTTGTAGAAGCTCCATTCACATGTACTTCTCCTTGATGCACTGTTCTAGAGAAGATAATTTTGTTCCTAACGAACTGGTCAACGTTGCTTCTCAAAGTGTATAGGATCTTCATGTATCCTGGGAAGTTGATCTTCCTAGCAGGATGCGGACTTTATTTAGTCATGATAGGACTGACTTCATTGCCTAGTCTAAAAGTTTCTTATGAATCATTTGCTCACTGAGGTATAAGTCTCTTGCTTTTGCTCTAGAGTTCATTTTTCGACTCGTAATGAAGGGAGTGTCTACCTTCCTATGACAGGTTTTGATGTAAGGATCTAATCCAGCCCAAATATGTAATCAACAACAACATACCCAGTGTGATCCCACAAGTGGGGTCTGAGGAGGGCGGGGTGTACACTGACATTCCACTACCTTGTGGGAGGTAGAGAGGTTGTTTCCGATAGACCCATATATTTTAAATCAACAAAATATCATCCCTAGAACTCCAATATTGGAATATGTTGTTACATTTAAAAATTGGGCTTTTTTCATTTTTGACCCGTTGGCCAAAATTAATTACAGGTGCTAGCCAAAATATACAAAAATATAGACTGATTATGTATATTTGTATGTTATATATTTATGTATATTATATGTATATAACATTAATATTATATGTATTTGTACTTAATATACAAAACCTATATCCAGTGGTTATTTTGTAAATTAGATCACCAAAAGGCATTGGACTGTAATTAACTAATTATCTCAAAAAATTATCAGTGCTCTGCCAAAGGATTTCTAAGGTTTCATGAATCACATAAATTTTCTCCAGAGACAAGCATTCACACTTGCTAGTTTACTACTTCAATTATCACCACTACTCTAGAATCCTAACATCTTCAGAATTTACTACAAACTAGTCCAGCAGAAGTCACAACTCAAAACAAAAGGTGTTTTTGAGTATAACATAAATCTTGAATAAAGTTTAGGTATGAGAACAGCTCATAGCAAGTTTCAATCACATACTGCTTAATTAGAAATACTAATACTTTGATTCTCAACTTATGGGCAAAGTGCAAACATGTAATAATTATAAAAGACTTACCATAGCCAAGGAGGACATTGTTGAGTGAAGCAAAAACAGCACAACCATAAACATATTTTCTAGTACTCTTCTTCCTCTTCTCCAACTGATGATAATTATGTAAAGGGTCATCATAATCTATAAACTCAGAATCCATCCTCTTGTACTTATTCTTGCTGCCCAATGGAAGATCTGACAACCCCATCTCCCCATGTCCATTTTCTTGGACACCTGCCATACCCATCTACCTAAAATTCCAATCTTTAACTGAAAAACCAGACACTTTGAAGCAACTAATAAATGTACCTGAGTTCTTGTTTAGATGGTTTGACCAAAAAAATCCAATCTTTAACAGCAAGAATGGATTTTGGGTATTGGTTATTGATTTTTAGTTACAAAATCAAGATCTGGAAGACAATTAAAAAATAAGGAAACTAAACAAGTGGGACAATATTATTTGTCTTTTTGAGTCATATAAGCGAATAGTTTTACTAGTGAAATGGTAAAGTACATAACACGGCCTTGAACTCTGACTTTTAATAATTAATGTTGAGTTTTCAAAGGTACAGCAAATTTACATTATTCTAAAAATTTCAATATTTTTTTTGTGCTCGCTATTCGCATTTGACTCTAATTATATTTGAATTTGTATTTGGTAGAGTCAACTTCGGAGGAAAATGTATTTTTTCATACACTCGACTCGAATCCGAGACTCGGACTAAGGAAGAAATAACCTTGTTTTTTGTTTGTTTATCAATTTTAGTAGCTTAATCAATGGGAGTTTCTTCGAAGGTACTATCATTGTGTGAAATGTTTTCAGACTTTCTTTCCATTAGTATATCAAAGCCATAAATTTTGCGTAATTACTGTTTTAATGTACATTTCCTTTTTATATGTATTTTAATCTAAAAATTTGCTATTTCCTTTCTCTTTCCCATTTCCCCTAGGGGTGAGCACGAGTACAGGGTACCCAGGTATCCGACCGAAACCGACACTAACGGGTAGGTTCCGGATAGATATATTAGAATAACGGGTAGGTTCCGGGTAGTAAAACTAGAAACCGATAAATATCGGGTCCGGTTCCAGTTCCGGAAAATAGCGACCGGGTACCCGGACCCGGAACCGATACCCGGACCCTATGAACTCACTCATTTAAATTATTTAGTTTTGGTCTTTGAGGCATTTAATATATTATTTCTTTCCATTTATATATATCTGAATGAGTTACACTTGTTTTATTTAAAAATTGACAACTAGTTCGGAACAGAAGTAGTATATTTTCCTGAGGATTTGTCAAGAAGAAGCTCAGCAGTAGTACCACCATTAAGGTACTTGATATGGTGAATTGACCAACTAGGTTCATAGTTGTTCCAAAAGGCACATCAACTGCCTTCTTTGGTGCCCCACAACTTGCCAATATTAACAAATTAATCAAAACAAAACCAACTAAAACTCCCTTCATAAGTTTGTGTTTTACTATTGAATGAGATATTGGTCAAATGGATATGGTGCATTATTTATAGGGGATTTTGAATGTAACATTGGTCATGTGTCAACAGAACATTGAAGGAAGTGACATATTGTCATATATTTAGGTGCTAAATTTAGACTTCCAACTGTAGTGTAACTGTCCAATATAATTAAATGCAAGCCTTTTGTCTTGTGCACATTGGGGGAGCAATCCACGGAGCACGGGTACCCGGGAACCTACCCGGAATCGCAGGGTCCGGGTAGGTTCCGGGTAATGATTGTTACGGGTAGGTTCCGGGTAGTAAATTTAGGAACCGATCTTTTACAGGGTAGGGTCCGGATAGTTAAAAAATGGTAGGGTACCCGGACCCGCTCACCCCTAAATTTTCCCCTCATCCTGCTTTCGGCTTTCCTATCACAAAAATATGCATATATATATATATATATATATATATTTGGATTTAATTTATATATCTGGCACTGTAAACTGTGTTGACACCCAATTTTGACCCTCCCGTCCAGTCATTAGCTATAAAATTAGACTAATTTTGTAAAATAGTTTTTTATGATTTTTATAATAAAATGCAGCGATAAAACATTAAATACAGACATAAATAAGAAATTTAATAATGGCACCGCGTCTTACGTAGAAAATTAAGCACTTAGAGTCCCGCGCCCGCATTAACTAATTTTAAGCTCTGTCATGATTCTTAATTAATAATAAAATAAATAATTTAGCAATGACGTCGTGTCAAGTAGCATAGTCGCATTTATTAATACGCAAAGCAATTTCATAACTTATTTTAAATAATAATGCACAATGAATAAGATTTTAAATAAATAGCGTCGCATTCTAAAATATTAAGCACTAATTAAATAGCACGTCCGCATTTATAACAATTAGATTAATAAAGCACCTAGATAATTTAATCACAATTTATTAATTTACTTTACCACTAATTAAGCACCTAAAATTAAATACCTAATTAATTAAAACCAGCCCAACTAACCCAGCCCACTCCCTACCTAATCAGCCTAACCCGCTAGCCCACACCCGCACAGCCCACCCGCAAGCCCAACTCACCAGCCTTTATTCCCCAGCCCTTTTCCCATATCGTCTTCCACGCCTCACCTTCACAAGAACAAAACCCTAAAAATCCTATGTCGCCGCACCTTCCCCCATCGCAAAGACCAAAGACTTAGCCCGAGATTCTCGCCGGAGAATCCGGGTTTCCCTTACCCACGCACCCCAGCCAGCTCTTCTTACCATAGCTAAACCAAATCCCTCAATCATTTCCTTACCTTACCTGTTACATCGCACAAAATGATACAAAATCAGTACCCAAATGGCAGTCCAGCGTAGTACCGATTACTTACCAACTTAGAACCCGAATTAGGGCTATAAATACAGAAGTTATACGCATGCAATAGGCGGAGGGAGGAAGGAGAAAAAAAATCAGGAATCATCGATTTGGACACCCTCCCTTAGCAGCAGTTAAGAACCCAATCGGGGAAGGAAACCCAGCACCTTCCTCACTGTCGAATACCTAGCAAAGGCATAAAAAATATAGCAGTCTAAGAGCTCAGTTAGGGGAAGGCAGTCGAGTGGCAATCGATTTTCCGCAGCAGAGGAACCCAGCAGATTCGCATAAGGCATAGGGAGTTAGGGCTCAGTACCCAGACCATTAGCGTCGCACGAATAGGAAATTCGAAACCCCTTCTTTCAATTCTAGCCAAGAAACCTTGCCCTTTTATTCGCATCGCAAACCCAAAACCCGTCGAGTGGACCGACGACTTGATATGCTGCCTCGGTTCGCTGCCCGGAGAAGGTAAACCCAAATTCTTCTCAGTCTTTTGTATTGATGTATGTTTGTGTGATTGAATGTGTCTTAGCTTAGATTACTGTATTCGTCGATATGAGGCTGTTCGTGGAAATACTGACTGGTTATCTAAATCTGTGTGCTTCTGTGTTATATAAGTATTAATCATGCTTATTAGTATTAATACACGTATTTAAACCTATTTTCACTTATCTGATTCGGATTGGAATTATTAATATCAACCAGGCTATGTCTAAAACAGTAAGTCGCACAATTTGTTCGATATCATGTCATTTGTTGCACTATCTCAGAGTATGTAGTGTGTAGTGTAGTATATGGATATATCCATTTCCAGTTGAGATTCTGAATACTATTAGCTTTCCTACCAGTACACTGATGGCCAAACTTGTACCATAGATCTCCCATAGAACTGGTCAATCCTGCCAAAATGATTCTAATATAGTAATGTTTACTTGAGAGTGTCCAAAGCCTGCTAAAAACTGCCCAGGTCTGCTTAGGAATAGCATGCTTATAAAACTGTCAAAAACCTGAAATTCCTTATCTGCCAGTTTGCATTACTCGGACAGGCAATAGGGAAAAGGGTCTGGCTCGTTCAGATTTGGGTTTGAAGATATATATACAATGTGTGATCCTCTATGTGATTGGAAATTTTCTGTCCCTCTCAAATCCATAATTCTTAGCTTCGCTGATTGAATGGACCCTCTCAGCGAAAGGAGGCGATACATGTTGACATGTTTGTTAGGTTATTAGGAGATTCCCGTGACATGTTTGTTCTAAACTTTAGTTGCATTCATCTAACTGCATATATTCGGAAATTGATATGAAGTCGTACTGCTTTAGCATAGTCCGATGGAAAACACTGCGTGGAAAATATGTAGCTTGCTTTCCCCTGTAAGATTGTAATTGGTCAAGTACGTCTAAATGCCGTGGTGATTGTGCTATCTGTCTATTTGTTACATTTTTTGGTCAAAATATTATTTAGGTATGTTGCCTTTGAAGGAGAAACCTCCGGAAAATGATCTGCAGGATATATCCTTGTGAAATTTTAATTGTCCAGCCCGTAAGCGTATTTTGGTAGATTTCATTGAGTCCATTGTTTTGCTCCCTTTATATTGGGCCATCATTTACTGATTTGTTCTAAATCTCTGTAATTATGCATTGTCGATTCGTTTCTTGGTTTGTCATGTGCCTGGTGGTTGTTTTATCATAAGGTGTTAAAGTGTCCTCTTAATTTTATATTGGGTCATTACTTTATACTTGATTCTCGGCTGTTATCCGCGCCTGGGCTTTCCTCATGCACTGTTGTGTTTATGTCCCCCTTTTCCTATATCTTGCAGCCCTTTAATTCAAAAATTGTTATGGGCCCAACTGTTATTCCAAATTGCTGGAACAAAAATGATTCAAATATGTCAAATACTTGCTTATTATTTAATAAAATTTTGAACGTGTACTAATCCTTATCTTTCTTTATCTTTTACATGGCACGCACCGGAGCAAAATAAAGAGTCTCACGGCGAGACTCATCTTGAGCTACTTCAAATAAAGGCCCGCATTTACGTGCATTCATCTCGCATAGGAACTTCCAAACCGCGGCGAAAGGATATCGCCATTCTTCGAGTCACCATTATTAATTCATATCCTCTCCCTATTCATTTGTTGTAATTATTTGTCTAACATTCTCTCTAACATTAATATATTTAGAATAGTTCGAGCTCGGGTTGTCCTTAGTAAGGAGTCTAAAATTAGAAACTTACTTGCCCCTTTAAGTAAACTATCTTAACTTAAGTTATAATTAAACCATTTAGTCACATAATTACTCATGTAGTCTAGACATTATGTTTTTGTCATTAAATCTTAACTTGCATAATTGATCATATGTAGCTATGATATTATTTTCAAGATTCCTAACCCATTTGCTATAACATCCATATAGAAATCTTATTTTTATATACTAAGAAACCCCCTTAAGCATGGGGTATACTAATCAAGGCAGGCAAATGTATACATTTAGTCAATTAATCTATTTTGCATCATATATTTTTTTTATAAGACATGCTTTAAACTTTACACGTGTTTTATAGCACTAATCTTATTAATCTTTCGCCAAAAATACTTTCTATTAAAATATCTTTCAAACATGCATTTTTAGCATAAATAATTAATCCTAGGTTTGAACGAACAACCGCAAGTTAGCGGATCCTTTAAGATGCCTGACCCCTTCCCTTTAGGATAATAAAGAATCCTTACCCAGAATCTCATTAAAGTTTTAGCAGACCATTAAAATGGAGTTAATGTTCACTTTAAACTAGTTAACATTTAGGTGTCCTAATTCACCCAATTAATTAGGTGGCGACTCCGCGAACCCTTAGCATTTTAGCACCCTTTAGCAACCCTTTAGCATTTAGCACCTCTTAGCACTTTTAAGCACCCCTTTGCATTTTAACACCTTTTTAAGCGCCCTTTTAACTTTAGCATTTATTATTCATTTTCTAACTTTGTTATTTAAGTAGGGTTCGCTAGAAAAAATGTCGCGGCCGAAAATGGGCGTGACAAACTGTATTTACTTAATTAGTTACCATTTTTATCAATTTATGAATTACTAATATTGTTCAATTCAATAACAACAACAACAACAACAATATACCCAGTGAAATCTCACAATGTAGTGTCTGAGAAGGATATAATGTACACAGACCTCACCTCCACCTTGGTAGGTAGAGAGGTTGTTTCTGGGAGCCCTCGGCTCAAGACAAAGTATAATCAGGCAAAACAAGCAATTCAATAAATTAACTTGAATTTACTTAAATTGACATAATTTTGTAAATAGCATAGAGCTTGTTCCTTAGAGAGAGTTGTCTCGCGCCCCTAGGTATTCTCTATCTATCCACCTATGTCAGTTTCGGGTACAGATACCCTCTTGCTCAAACTCTTTTAATTTATTTATACACGAAGGGAGATATGTATATTCGAAGCATAGTTAATAGATATCAAGGAAGATCTGATTCGACATTAAAAATTTGGCTGAATTTTAGAGAGTTTTGGGTAAATTTTATAATTACTTTGAGGATTGTTTACACATTTGTTAAACATTAAAAGTGCTTTTAAATCAAAACTAATGACTTATGATTTTCAACTTATCAACCCATTTATTCGAAGCCCTAGACCAGTTGGTCTTGAAGGCAGAGGGTATCCTCATTGGGTGGTGTGGAGTGCTTGATCACAAGTTCGAAACCCCAGAGTAACGTCTGTCCGCCGCCTTGGGAGCTCACACACTGGCTTGCCAAGTGTGGTTTAAGGCCGACGTGGTTTGCGTGCTATTGCGTCACCGGATTTACCTGGCGCACTCGAAAGAGCAATGCCGGTTCGCCTTCACAACAAAAAAACTTATCAACACATTTTTGGTTGGACCAAAATTTTTGTTTACTATTTTGTCTCTAATTAGTAGAGGAATCATAATAAAGGATTAAAAAAATGTAACTCGCACAACCACTGAATACACTTAGATGCATTTGGTTCGGGATAATAAGGAAAGGAAAAGGGAATAGAATCCTCTGATTCTCTTTGAATTTATTTGTTTGGCCTACTTTTCCATTCCCTTTACCCTTTTTTCCATTTTCTTTCCCTTAAATTGATAAATATCTGTCTAACAGATCGATCCGGACCGGTAGCCCGTTACCGGGTTGAACTGGTTCCGAACCGGTTACCGGTCCGGTCCACTGGCTTACCGGGCCTACCGATCCGGTTCATTACCGAATTTTCAATCGGCCCGTACGGGTCCGGGTTTTTTGTTTTGTACATTTCGAAAATCTAACTAAATTCAAATTAAATATGTAATATAATAATATAATATAGTTTATAACTTTATACTTTATAGTTATATTGTAGTTATATAAACTATATTAATTTTTTTTATTTTTTTTATTCTAAAAATTTATTAATTTATTAAATTAGTAGACATAAGATAAGTTAACAAATAACAACTAAAAAGTTAATAAAATAAAAACTAATGATAAGATGTAAACTTTCGAACTTTCATTATTCATAATGTTAATTGTTAATAAGAGTACATAATGAAGTAATAATAATTGTTATTTACATATTATGCATCCTTCTTGCAAGTTCTTCGTAATTTATAGGTTGCTCCATAGCCTCTAAATCTAGAGTATTAATTCCAGTCTCGGTTGCGCTCCCGGTTTCCAAAATATTGTCGATTTCTTCATCTTTCGGAGAGTCAACGTCTTCATATCCTTGATTTCTTCTCTTTGATCTGATCCAATCCCTTAAGCATACTAACACTTCTAATGTGCTTCCGCCCAATGAGTGACGTGTGTCTCCTATTTGATCTCGTGTTTGGCTGAATGCACTTTCAGAAGCCACTGTTGAGATAGACACATTAAGAACATCCCGTGCCATAGCTGCTAGTACCAGAAATTATCTTTTGTTATCCAACCACCATTGTAAATGTTGAAAGTTCTTCTTCGGCTCCGTTGACTTTTGCAAATAAAAATGCATCTCATCACAATTTCGAGTTGTGCTTGCTTGTGTTGTTGCAAAAGTGCTCCATATAGATAAAGATTCATTTTCATCATCTTCATCGAATCCTGCAGATGTAGACACAGAAGCAGAAGCAGAACTAGAAAGAATATTAGTAGCAGAGTTGTTGTCATGTAACGTAGCATAATAATCATATAATTTAGCTAAATTAGTATCAAGTTTACATATGCAATCAAATGAAGATGGGGTTTATGTTTCACCTACTTTCATATAAGTATATAAACTAAATATTAAATTATGACAATCTACTTTTTTAACAGAAGGATTTAAGACTGCACCAATACAATAATATCAGGAATAGGAAAAAAATATTTTTGAAACTTTTCAAACATAACTGTAACTGCAGCTTTATATTTTATATTTTATTTTAAACCATAAAGTAAATATGAAATTTCATCTATATGAGCTAAAGCATTACAAACTGTTGGGTAATAAGATCCCGAAAATTCAATAGTAGCAGTGTAAAATTTACGTAAATTTTTTAAAAGTTCACCAATTGATTTCCAAACATCGTCAGTTAACATATAAATTGTGTTCTTACAATGAGCATTTGAAACATGTTTTATGGGGTCTTTATATTTATAACATTCTTTTAAAAATAAATAAGTATAATTCCACCGTGTAATAATCTCTTGTGGCATGAATTTAGATCTCAAATCAAATTGTTTACATTTTTCTTTAAATTCTATAAGTCTATTTTTTCTATTATTACCTTGAATAACTCCAACAACTCTTTTGACAATTTGTATTTCAGTTGCAAATAAATCAAGATCACTTTTAACAATTAAATTATAAATATGACAAGCACAACGAACATGAAATATATCAGGAAGTGACGGTTCTAATTCCACTTTTAAAAGATCTACAGCAACAGTATTATTATATGCATTATCGAATGATATACAAAGTATTTTTTTATAAAGATTATAATTTTTGGCATAAGCACAAATAGTTTCGCTTATATATTTTCGAGTATGACTTTGATCCTCGTCATACGCAAAAGCAATAATACGTTTTTCCATTTTAAAATTTTCATCAATCCAATGACAAGTAATTGTTAAATAATCATAACCGTTTAAAGTATGTCCAATGTCTGCAGTAAAATTAACTAGGCATGGAAGATTAGTGAACAAATATTGCAAAAAAATAACATAATCATTATAAAGTCTAAAAACATCGGTTCTACAAGTACTACGAGGAACACCTGTAAAACAAATATTATATACTCTTTGAATATATGTAATTAAATATGATGAAGAAGCAAAAGAAAAAGGTAAATAACATCCGACAATCATTTTTGCTAATTCAATACGATCCTTCTTTGGATCGTACTTAACCAATCCCCCACCCACCCCCACCCACCCCGTTAATGGATTAAGTTGTTGTTGACCAAGTTCTAAATCAGTGGCAACACCCTATTGTATCAGATGATCTTTCAATAAATGCCTACCTATAGTGTCCGTCCCCCCGTCACCACCCATCTCTTATGTTTGTAAGTTTTTCCACAAATATTACATCTAACTCTATCAGTGTCCCCAACTCAATCATAAAAGAGAGACACTTTACTCCATTTTCTCCTTACTACGGTTCTCAGAACCGGTAAGGAGGTTCACGACTACCACTAGCAGCATCAACATTGTGAAGGAACACTAGTAGGTGTAGGAGGTTCAGTTTCTTCAAGTTCAACAATATTATCTAATTGAACGTTATCATATTCATTATCTTCTATTCCAAAATCTTCTTGCATTTGATCATAATCTATATTTTGATTAGATGATGAAGAACCTATAGATTTTTTACCCCTTGAACTAGATTTACGGCGCAGTCCCGACGCAATTCCCCTTAGCAAAGACATTATAAAATATTTAAATAATCAACAAATAAATATGATAATTTAATAAAATAATTATAGAATGAAACAAGTGTACCAAACTTTGGGATTCAGAATTCAATTGAAACTCGAAGGTCGAAGCTCAAAGTCTTGCTACTTTGCAAATTAATAATAATAATAATAACTTGAGAATTGATAATATAGAGAATTAAGAGAGTATGAGAATTGAGAGAATTGTAGTAATAATTGTGTGATAAAAATTAAAAAAATGTAGAGTATTTATAGATTTTTAATGGATAAAAATGTAATTAACAAAAAATTAAAAAACAAAAAACAATAAAAAAAATGCCAAACGGTCCCGTTGGCCCCTCCCCGCCTTCTACCCCCAAATTTAATCAGAATGTTACTGTTGGGCACCAACAACCCTTTAATTTTTTTCCTTACCGGTTCGGACCGGACAGGTTAACCGGTAAGGTCACCGATTTCCCATTATCGGTTCAACCGGTCCGGGTCCTTATCGGATTTCTCTGTAACCCGTGCGGATTGGAGTTGGGGCCAAACCAACCCCCAACCCGATAAGCCTTACCGGTCCGGACCGGATCGGATTTTGTACCGGATCTATCGATCCGATTCCGGGTCAACTCGGGCCCTTAGACAGGTATAGATTGATTCCCCCCACCCCCTAGGTATTTCCATTCCTTTCCCCCAACCCGGACCTCGGACCATCTCGGATCCCCGACCCCGGATCCCGGACCACCCAGATCCAAACATATAGGGAAAATCAGGGTAATTCCTTTCCTTTCCATTCCCTTACTGGATTCCATTCGTTTACCATGCGCGAACCAAACGCACTGTGTTTGGTTCTGCGGTGGATAAAATTGATTCTGTCAGAATTAATTTTGATAGAATTGATTCTGGTAGAATTGATTTATGTTTGGATGCAACAATGTAAAAATGATTATTATAAATTTATGATGTTTGGATAATTTGGATCAAAATTGATTTTGAACGTAGAATTACCAAAATGGACATAGTTAAATAGATAATAGAATTAAGAAGATTTACATTTATTTTTCTTAATTAAATATTTTCCTTCTATATTTTGATTAACTAGAGTAACATGATATCTCATTTATCAAATTCGAACAAACAATATATATTTTCAAATGGTTATACAAAGTTGAATCAAGATATTGTCCAAATCAAATACCATTATTTTGAAGTTATGCATTATATATTAAAAAAATATTATATTTAAATATAAAACTATACAATGATTGCTTTACTACACGTGTGAGACATATACACTAAAACTAGCACGAAGTTTCCTTAACGAAATGTCGTTCTAATTTTACTCTTTTAATAAAGTGCAATATATAATACTTAAATATTATAATTTAAAGTGTGTAAATAAAAATTACAAACAGATAATAGAATTAAAAGTGTAATATAGTACTTAAATATTAGAATATAAAGTATGTAAATTTTAATCGTTCATTTTATCCCTTCAACAATTGCACAAGCTGCAAAAATAACAAATTTTGCAATGAAGGTGGATATTTGATTTTTTTAGTAATTATTTCTAGATATTTAGAGAGGATAATGAAAGTTGTATATTTAATTTTTTTTAGTAATTGTTTCTAGATATTTAAAAATAGGGTAATGAAGGTGGATAAAGTTGTTGATGAAAATTAAAGAGAGTAATAAAGAAAAAGGTAAAATTCAAATTGAAATAAATGACAAAATTGATTCTGGAGCCAGAATCAATCTTGGAGAGAAGAATTGATTCTGGAACGCGGAACCAAACATCTCAATTTTGCCCATTTTCACGAAAGTAGGCTTCTGGGTACCCAGAAGTGGAACCAAACATGCACTTAATTAACAATGGGATCTAACACACACACACACACACACATATATATATATATATATATATATATATATATATATATATATATTAGGATTCTTACATTTTGTAATAATGAGAATACTCTCAAAGGAAAATTATTACAATCTTACATGGTATCAAAGTCAAAAACCCCAGGGTTTCTACAAGCAAGTGCCCCCCCTTCTTCTTTTTTCTGGCCGCCAGAACTACACTGATTTATGTGCCCTACCTCTCCGATCCTTTCTTGTTTCATCTACCACACTACAACGTCTTCCCCTCAAACTCCCATAGAAGTCTCATCCTCTACAATTGTCACCCCAGAAATCCCAAAATCATCATTCCCTTTCTCCATTCATCTAGCCCTCATCGTCACAAATATCAAGCATTGCATCCCAATCATTCTTGACCAAGAAACCGATCAATACTCTCCATGTGTTGAATTGTCCCACATTCATACGTGTATGTACAACGTGTTTGATCAGATTGATGACTCATTCCCTCGCCCCTCTGAGGTTGACGACGCAACATGGCTTAGTCTCGACGACACTGTCAAAGAGTGGATATATGGTAGTATCTCTCAGGACTTGCTTCTCACTATCATAAATTTGGCACCTCGGTCCGTGATTTATGGCTTTGATTTGAAGATATTTTTAAGACAAAAAACACATCTGTGTTGTGTATTTGGAGAACAGTTTAATAATACACGTCTTGAAAATTTCTCTAACATGACTGAATATTGCAAACATTTGAAACTTGTGGCGGATCAACTATCCCACTTATGCACACCTGTTTCTGAGACAAAGATGGTTTTGCAACTTGTTGTCGGTCTCCCAAAAGGCGAATATGACACTTTGACCACCATGATAGTACATGCTGATCCGTTGTCCAATTTCAACAAGGCCTGCTCACAATTATTGCTCGAAAAAAATCCGACGTGTAAAATAGGGCGAACACAATCAAAAGGCGCTAGCGGTTGAAACACCACCCAAAAATAACACTACCGCCGAAAAACACCCAGCAGCAGCAGAACCTCGGCGGTAGAGGCCGCAGCGGTAGGGGCGACAGATGTCGCGACCAACAATAACTTACCAGCTAGAAGCAACCCAATCCGCAACCTCACTGGACCGGCCTAACACCTCATGCTAGCAGTTGAATTGGGATTATGTGCCTTCACAATTTCAGGCCAAATATCCATATATTCATCAAGGGATATTGGGCCAGTTTCCAGCAGCCAGACCCGGATCATTCAACCCGTCGCAGGCCCACTTGACTCAGGCCCAGCATCATCAGTACCCAACTGATTTGGGCCAGGCCTTTAGCAGTCTCAATTTACAGCATCCCGACGAAAAATGGTACATGAACACGAGTGCCACATCTCATCTCACTCGGTCTGCATGTAATATTCCTTAACTATTTCTATTAAAGAATCCTCAATATATTGTTGTTGGCAATGATCATCGCATTCCAATACAGGATCATGGTACCGCTCACACACGGACACCACATCGGCCCTTCCTCCTTAAAAATGCCCTGTATACCCATAACATTATTAAAAATCTTATCTTTGTCCGTAGATTTTCTCGTGATAATTCTGTCTCTGTTGAGTTTGACCCATTTAGTTTTACTATGAAGGATTTTCGTATGGGGACCCATCTTATGAGATGCAATAGCACGGGGGATATATATCCATTTCCAGCTACCTCCGCTTTCAGATCCTGCTCTCCAGTCTCCCTCGTTACTATCTCTCCGTCCGTTTGGCATAATAGGCTTGGCCACCAAGGCAACCAGTGTTTAATTTTCTTAGAGGAAACAACTTTATCAAATGTAATAATGGGAAACTTTCCCAAATCTATGTTTCGTGTTGTTTAGGCAAACATGTTCGTCTTCCGTTTAAATCATCTATCAGCATTATGTAATTTTGGGTGATAACCTCATCTCGTGGTCAGCCAAATGACAAACCACGTTTTCCCATTCGACTGCAGAAGCATAACATAGAGGTATTGCGAATGTTGTTGTCGAGATTTATTAGCTCCGAAACCTTCTTCTAGAGCTTCCCTGTCCCTTATTTAAGATATCCATTGTCTACTGTGATAATATATATGTTATCTACTTGTCACATAATCTGGTTCAGCACCAGCAAACCAAACATATTGAAATGAATATTCACTTTGTTTGTGAGAAGGTTTTCATGGGCCATGTTCGGGTGTTACATATTTCTTCTTTTTATCAGTACGCAAATATATTTACTAAGGGACTTCCCCGGCAGCTATTCCTTGACTTCAGATCCAGTCTGAGCGTCCGGTCTCCTCTCGCTCCGACTGAGGGGTGTGATAGAGAATACATAAATATTCTTCATATATTATGTAATTATTATTTAGTGTAATTATGTAAAACAAATATTCTTATTCAATTAGGATTACAATTGTAAACATATATATATATATATATATATATATATATATATATATATATATATATATATTGTATTAATGAGAAGACTCCAATCAAGGGAGAATTACACTATTCTACAATAACTATTGTTTATAGGCGCATGATATAGCTATAATTTCAGTTATTATATTTTGTAGCTAGTATTTACTAGCTATGTGTATTCCATTGTATTTAAATACATGAGTATATACATTGATGTATCCTTTTGTTTTTATTATATGAATGTATTCTAGCTCTGATCAGCAAGGTCGTCGGCATTGCGACGTTCGGTGATGACCAGATCTGAAACTAGTTGAATGTATTCGAGCTTCGAAATAAAGTGACCATCGGCGTATTCTCAAGGAACATATCTCAAATTCGAAATACAGCGAACACTGACGTATTCAACTATGTTTTGAATGTATTCAAACTCAGATATGAGAAATACACTCGAATCCAAAATGGAGATGATGCCGACCGGAGATATACTAAATTGATTCAAAATTGAGAAACACACTCAGAAATACAAGATATACTAAATTTGTTATTTGATGGTCAGAGATACACTACATTGATATGCAAATCGAGATTTACACTCAGAAATACAAGATACACTAAAGTTCGTAGAACGAAGCTGGAGAAACAAAATACATATCTGAAACCAAAAATCGCCAGCGGTGAAGATGGCAACAACCAGATACAAAATAGAGGCGATGGCAACCATATTTGAAACCGTCAGAAGTGTCGCCGGTGGAGAGAGAAGAAGGAGATAACGACGGATTCTTATTCAAGAACAAGGAGATGACGACTTCTTCTCACCGGAGGGCAAGAAGAAGGAGATGAGAGAAGGATGCCGACAGTGAGGGAGAAGAGAGAGAGATAGGGGGTGAGGCAGAAGAGAGGCAGAGATAAAAATTAGGATACACAATATAGCTACGAGCGGTAATATTGTTTCGTTGTAACTACATATGGCAATATATTTGAAGTGTAGTTATTATACTTAAATACCTCTTATATGTTAACTACATCATGTAAAATTTTCTTGAAAAATAGTCAATATCATGGAGTTTTAAATTTTACAAGTGAAACTAGAGAATATTTTCATGAAGTTTCACCCGTGAAATTTAAAAATTCAGTCTATTTTTCGAAAATAAGATTGAAATATCCGGGGGGTAAGCTTAAAATCTAAAAATTTCGCTCGTTACTTTCCACCTTTAATAAAGCTCTCTACGACTTATATAGAGTCCTACATATTTCTAACTTGTTTATACCATCAGCTTGTTTGTCTAGATGGTATAAAATTTCCCAAGAAAGGGAGAGTGAATGAGTTCATATTTATTGTATAGAAGACTGTCTCTAATATTACTAGATTCAAAAATATTCGATGCTTATATGGGATAACACGAAGGTTTGTCCTCTTTAATCACCAGCGACTCAAACATAGATTATAAAAAAATACTCCCTAATCCAATACTACTCCTATTTGTTAGCTTCTAATTAGCAGGCAACAGCTAGAAAAACAATGTACAATAGAAAAAGGAATGTCATACAAAAAATTATCTTCTTACAGATTTAGTATATCCTGTAAAGAAGAACAAACAAGTTGCTGTGGTGTAGTGGTTATCACGTTAGTCTTACACACTAAAGGTCCCCAGTTCGATCCTGGGCAGCAACATCTTATAATCCTCTTTTTCTTTCCATTTCTTTTTTTTTTCCCTTTGTTTTAATCGTCCCTTTTTCAATTTGTTGACAGACATCAACGAATGTCGTTATTGTATTTTAGATGTAACGATTTGTAGGGTTAAAGATCTTGCATTTATTTAGAGGGAGACTTCTCGTTTGTTTAAGAGAAAACGTGGACTTTCTTTCCGTTTCCTACCTTGCATATAATTTGTTTTGCTAGTTTTATTTTCCTTCAAATAAGCTAATACTTGTGTGCTTATTTACTTGCTTAGCTTTGCAAGAAGGTACACCTGCTTTGTTTTTGCATTCAAACTCTCCACCATATTCAGTGTGCTTTACTTATTTATATTATCAGATTATAGTGTACTTTTTTTTGAACATTTCCTATGTATACTCTTATTTCAATTTGAGGATGTTGCATATTAATAATGTTGAATTTTTAAGGCCAATAAGGCGGTGTATGTGTAGTTGGTAGAAAGCAAGGATAAAAAGGAAAAACGGATGAACAAGGAAAAGTATAAGATCGCGCGGAAGGAGGCAAAGTTAGCGGTTACGACAACAAAAATGACAAATTTTGAGCGTTTTATTTCAAATTAGAGTACAAAGACGGGGATAATTAAGAAGTTGTACAAGCTAGCTAAGGCTAGAGATAGGAGGGCCCGTGACCTGGACCAGGTGAAGTACATCAAGGATGAGAACAATAAAGTATTGGTGGAGGTGGCAGTCATACTTTCATAAACTTTTTAACGAAGAGGAGAACATAGACATTGTGTTGAGGAATATGGAACTCTGAGAAAGGCATCATGATTTTGGTTATTATAGGTGTATCAGGATTGAGGATGTTAAATGTAACACCCCATTTTAACCGAAGTCGAAACGGGAGTGTCACGTATGGTTGATTCCTAGATGTATTTAAGGAGTCGCCACCTAATTATTATAGTGAATTAGGACACTTGATTTATTGCAATAAAAATACTGCAATTAATGATCTCCATTTAAAGGTCTGCGAAAGCTATATGAGATTCTTGGTAAGGGTTCTTTATTATCCTAAAGGGAAGGGGTCAGGCATCCTATAGGATCCGCTAACTCATGATTATCCGTTCAAACCTAGGTTAATTATATATTGGCTTTTATTCTATCTATTCTAAACATTTTTACAATTAATACAATGCAATACAAAATAATAAAACTAAAATTAAATGCGACATGAGATAAAAACCCGGGACATCTTTAGCCCTTTTTAGGCCTTCTGCACAAGATGATCTCTGGGTACCTGCATAGACACTTAGTAAAAGTGTTAGTAATAAAATAAATAATTTTTAAAGTAATTGCAATAATTAATAAATGAAGCCAAAAAATAAATCCGTCTTTGTACATGGAAGGCCTTGGAAATCAGACGGAGATTCCTTCATCGGCCATACTGCTAAAAATAATAAAATAAATAAAACTTTTAGATCCGCGCCAAAACAGTAATAGTTTTAAACACGGAAGGCTCAGATATAAAAAATATAAAGTGGGACAACCTAAACAAACGTGGCTGCGAGCATTCGCCTTGCCAGCGCATGTTGGTTATCCGGTGTAAGTGGAAGAAATCATCATTGCCCAGAAAGCTTCATTTATTTTATTTTTCCGTCTTTGCAACTGTGGAGGCCTCAAAAATCGACGGATAACTTTTTCATTGGCCATATTGCAATATTTGTAATAAGTTACAAGAGATGTATTTGTTAAAATAGTTTTAAAAAGTCAGAAAGGATGTGACATAAAGTCTTTAAAATGTGATTTGACATAAAGCCTCAAAAAAAATGATTTTTTCACATAAAGTTTTCTGAAAAAAGTGATTTGACAAAAGAAAGATAGAAATTGTTTTTACCATATAATCAGTATAGTATACACAGTGTAAGAATGTATATAACATGTAAAATAATATAAGATTGTAAAAAGAAATATATATATACATATATATATATATATATATATATATATATATATGATACATAGAAAAACTGTAAAGAGCAAAATGTGTGAAAGAAATAAAAAGAGCATGTGGTCTGATGACATTGACAAAAACGTAAAAGAAAATGCTTGCAAGTGTAAGAAAACATAAACGGGAGTAGAACAAATGTATGAAAAATTAAAACAAAAGAGGAGACGATATATGAAGAAATGTATAGACAATGCATGAATAAAATATAAACAAAATGCCTGAATAAATGTTAAGATAATATGTGAATAATTATAGAAACAAATGCGTGTGTAAATGTAAAGACAAATGCATAAGTAATGTAAAGAAAAATACAAAAAATAAAATGTAAAGACAATAAAGACAAATGCATGAATAAACGTAAATTTAAATGCATGAACAAATAAAAAAGACAATGTACATAATGTATATAAAAGATATAAAGAAAATGCTATGTTAAATGTAAGGACAGAGTATATAAAAATATAAGAACAGTGTATGAAAGAGAAGAAAAAAATATATATATAAAGAAAGGAGGGAGATGCTAGTTCTGCTAGTCTTCTTAAGAAACGAAAATATGGAGTTTTTTTTTGTTTTTGTTTTTGTGGAGAGGAGAGTCCAAAAATTATAGAAATGGAGGATTTCAAAATCAAAGTGCGGTGGTGGTGAGGAGAATGGAATGAAAGGAAGATAGAGTGAGGATACGTATGTGAGGGTTTTCGCCATGAGTTGTGGGTGTGTGGAGGTGAGCGGGGAGAGGCGGGGGTGGTCGACGGGAGAGGTCGCGGTGAAGGAGAGGTGAGAAATGAGAGTTGAGGAATGAGAGTTGAGGGAATGGGCTTGTGCGGCTGAGGGAATGGAAAAAGGGGGGAAAGTTTTTGTTTTTATAGGGGGTAGATTAGGGTTTGGTATTGAGGGGGGGGGGGGAATGAAAAGTGGGGTATTGTTTTGGGGGGGAAATGAAAATTGGTATTTGATTTTAGGGGGGAAAATAAAAGAGGGTGTTTGGGTGATATTAAAAAATAGTATTGGCTTGGACTGATTCAAATTGTGTCTTAAACTGGACTGATTTGACAAAAATGCAAGACTGATTAATTATTTAAAGAAAAATTATTTAAAAAGATGCAAAATTATTAAAATGCAAATGCCGACGCAATAATACTAAAATGCAATATTTAAGACATGTTTAATGCCTGATTAAAAGTAAAAGTGCGGATATCAATTAATTATTTAAAAGATGCAAATATTATTAAAATAAAACGATGATTATATGATAATAAAAACATAATATTAACAAAACATAATGGTTAATTTAACATAAAAAGATAAAAAATGCAAAAAATGCTGATTAAAATGCGATGTGATAAAATACTTAAAATTGCAACAAATATACAAAAAACGGGTCAAAATTGACTGTCAACATTGAAGTTTCTATTCGTAGAATACGTAGGGGAAGAGCGACCGGGTCATATGAGATTCTGGTGGAATTTTGAAAGAGCGCGGGTAGGGCAGATCTGATGTGGTTGACAATGCTGCTTAATGTAGTTTTTAAGACGACAAAAATGCCCTAAGAATGGAGGGAGAGTATAATGATTCCGTTGTACAAGAACAATGCGACATCTAATGTTGCAACAATTATAGGAGTATTAAGATGCTTAGACAAACTATGAAAGTCTGGGAGAGTGTGGTGAAGTTTCGGGTGAGGAAGAGCATGCCTATTTTTGAGAACTCATATCGGGACTCTCTACTACGGAAACCATTCATCTTGTTAGAAGAATGGTGAAGTTATACAAGAGAGGAAGAAGGACCTTCACATGATGTTCATCTACCTAGAAAAAACATATGACAAAATTCCGAGGAAAGTCTTATGGAGATGCCTTGAGGCTAAAGGTGTATCGGTGGTGTATACTAAGGCGATCAAGAATATATATATGATGGAGCTATGACAAAGGTAAGGACTGTTGACACCCAATTTTGTCCACTCTTTATCTACTTTTTGTTCAGTCGTCCTATTATCTTCAATTAATTTTACTATGCTTCTCAGTCTTAAAAATTGTCAAAAAATAAGTAAGTTTTAATATTTTTACTAATTACCGCATAATTTTTAAAATATCAGGTATTACATTTTATAATAAAAGCAAAATAATTTATTTCGGCATCAGCATTTGTGATTGATTTTCTCTAAGTATTTTCACCAATTATCAAATTAATCATTTTCATATGAATACTATATTGAATACATATATTAAATCTTTATACCGTATTTTATGTGTACGTGCATTTTTTAAATTAATCAAGACGAAAGAAACATATTTTAATTAATTGGGAAAATTAGACTAATTACCTAATTAAATCCCGCTTTTATCAACCCTTTCCAAACATTATAACCAGGCCCAACACCCTTTTCATGCCACCCCCGCAGCCCAAAACCCGCAGCCCATAAACTTTTTCCCAATCGTCCATTTCCAACTAAAGAAAACCCCAACCAAATCGTTTTCCAGAACCAAAACCAAACGACCCCAAAACCAGCGATGATTCCCAAGCCCGTCGACAACCCCCATTACCCACCTTATAATCGCCTCTCATCACCGTCACCCTCACACCCTTGTACCCGCTGGATAAACCACCCTACCGACGCCAAACCTCACCTGTCCCTTTCTCCCTCTTTTCTGAATTATCTGCACCATCAGAAGACCTTTTAAATGCCAGCCCTTTTTCCCTTTGATTCATTGGTTAAAGCCTGGTTTCAAGTCATTCACATCTTCAATCCAAAGAACAATAAACTCGCAGCAACCCAACAACTCTTATTCTATCAAATCCTTCACCCTTTCACATCCCAATCTCAGAGTTTTCCCCCTTCGTTTGAATTTGAAATTCAAATTGAAACCCCTCAATTATTGGTCTATAAATACAACCCTTGGGGTTGTGTTTAAGGCATCGAGTTTTTCCCTTGGAAAAGCCTAGAGCAATTTCATATTTTTACAACTGTGAAGGAGTCCATTATCAAAAAAACCTCCTCGATTCAGAAATTCCCTTTTTCTCGTTCTCGATTATAATTCAACAGAACACTCTCCCTTATCGCATACATCCAAAATACCTCCGAGCGGACTCGACGACTCGAGACGACGCCGGGAGAAGGTAACATACTTCCTCTTCCGAATTTCGACTATTACGCAATTTATTGTGTTATATGTTTCTCGATGATACCTGTTAGCGCCGTTATGTTTAATACGATTTAGTTTACCAAAGAAGATTCTGGGTACTCAAGCTGTTGATCAGTGTTATATGTTACATAATAACATGAGCATGAAATTTTAATACCTACTGAGAAGGATTGAGATCCTATTTCGCTTAAGTCACTGTGTGTCGTAATTGGGCTGCCGGATTATTTGGATGGTTTTTGTACCAGTTGGTACATATTTGAATCAGTTTGTGATGTACTGAATTACTGCCTGTTTGCGTCCCGTGTTTAAACCGACAATCATGATCATATAGCCATCACACATAAGGTTTGGTACTGGAAATAGCTCCAAACCAGCAGTTTAATCTGGCATATCAGTTAGTTCTGTATAGTTTAAGGCATTCCCTTTAGTCTATTAACTCAAAATGGGCCATGTTTAATCAAACATAAGTGGACTAAGCTATATGGTGCTTGAATGATTTTACTCTAAGCTAGTTTGGTTGGCAAGTCCAGTATCTGATTGTATAGCATGATCTAGTTAGTATGAATGGTTTTCACTTAATTATTGTAATTAGAATATTTAACTCTATTAGTCATCGATAGATTGGGAGGGTAGTTTAAAACATGAATTCATCTATAACTAATTATTTTAATATCGTCATGCACACCTAACTTTCCAGAAAGGGGCTTAGGCATTTTATACATCCTATTAGTATATTATATATAATAAGATCTCCATTCTCTTTTATTAAAACTCATAATAAAAACTGTCTTTTATAAACTTAAAGTAATCTCCTTTTCTATAACAATTCTCATACTTTCGTAAACTACCATGCCATACTTTATATAGTTTAAATATATATTTATCAAAAAATAAATTCTTGCACTTCATACCCCATTCTAATACATACTTTTCCCATGAACTATCTTTCATACGTTTATAAATATACTTCATGTAGATTTTTTATGAAAATATATATAGTTCAAATGAATATTTGCAACACCTTTTTTCTCAACTCTATTCTTTCAAAATATGCATTTTTTCTTATATTAATTAACCTAAGTTTTCAACCGCAAGTTAGTGAATCTTAAAGGATGTCTGACCCATTCCCTTTAGGATAATAAAGAATCCTTACCTAGAATCTCATAAATTTCGCAGACTTTTAAAATGGAGATCATTTGTAGCATTTTATGCTATTTAAAAGTGTCCTAATTCACTATACTAATTAGGTGGCGACTCCTTAAAACAATTTAGGAATTAACCATATGTCTTACACCATTTCGACTCCGGTTAAAATGGGGTGTGACAAGGACGACGAGAAGAGATTCAGAGAATTTTCTAGTTGAGTTGGAGTTACATCAGAGATTAGCTCTTAGCTCATTTTTATTTGTCTTGGTGATGGATGAACTGACATAGAAAATCTAAGATGATCAGGTGCGTTGGTATATGTTATTCGGAGACGACATTATTTTGATTGAAGAGACCCGCATCAGAGTTAATGCTAAGATGGAGGTTTGAAGACAAACTTTAGAGTCCAAAGGGTTTAGGTTGAGCAAAATCAAGACAGAGTACTTGGAGTGCAAGTTCAGCGATGTAGAGCGTGAGACATGTGTGGAAGTGAGGCTGGAGACACAGGTCATCCAAAAGCGAGGAAATTTTAGATATCTTGATCCATTATACAAGGAAATGGGTAGATTGACGATGATGTCACACATCGTATTGAGGCAGGATGGATGAAATGAAAGTTCGCCTCCGGAGTCTTGTGTGATAAGAAGGTTCCACCAAAACTTAACGAAAACTTCTACAGAGTGGTAGTTAGACCTACTATGTTGTATGACACGGAATGTTGGCCGATCATGAAAGCTCATGTTGAATGTTACGAAAATGAGGATGTTGCCATGAATGTGTGAACATACTAGGAAAGATATAATTTGAAATGAAGTTATTCGGTACAAGGTGAAAGTGACCTCCGTGGAGGAGAAGATGTGGAAAGCGAGACTAAGATTGTTCGGACATCTACAGAGGAGATGCACAGAGGTCCCAATGCGGAGGTGTGAGAAGTTGACTATGGATGATTTCAGGAGAAGTAGAGGTAGACTGAAGAAGTATTGAGGAGAAGATTTGACATGACATGACACAGTTGCAGCTAACCGGGGAGATGATCTTAGATAGAAGATTATGGAGAACGCGGATTAGGGTAGAAGGTAGGAGGTAGTAAAGTGCTGTCTTTGTACCTTTTCATACCAGTAGGCATATTATTATCTTTATTCTCTGCTACTATTTGTTATCTCTTGTACTTCATATATCGTATTAGTTTGTTGTAATTACTATTTTTTTTCATGATGCTTATTTATAGTTTTGTGACATGACTTCTTTACTTTCATTAATTCTTATCTGACTTTTTGCCCTACTTTTTCTTGAGTCGGGGTCTTTCGGAAACAACCTCTCTACCCTCTAAGTTAAGGGTAAAGGTCTGCGTACATTATACTTTTCTCATACCCCATTTGTAGGATTACACTGAGTATGTTGTTATTGTGGTAAATGAAAAAAAACAAAATTAATTGTGTCTTGAACTTCTCAAACGACAAATAATTTGAGATAACTATTTAATTTCAGTAATCACGACAAATAATTTGAGAGAATGAGAGTCACACGTAAAAATCATCAAAAATATGAATGAGACACATGTACAGACTACAGATAAAGAATCATACAATGATACAAATAAAAAGTTCAAACATAAACACTCATTATGAAATCTGAATATGACCCATATACATATCCATTAACACAAAGCAAAATGGAGATCTTTATGATTTCATAATGACCCATATACATATCCATTAACACAAAGCAAAATGGAGATCTTTATGAAGAAATTGGAGCAAATGATGATATATACCTCACTTAAAAGCTGTGAAAAAACAAAGACCGAGAGAAGAAAAAACCCAATGACAAAGTGAAGTGAAAAATATGGAAAGGGATTTGAGAATGTGATATAGAGAGAGGAATGAAAGAGATGCCTTGCTGGGAAAGGTGCAGACTGCAGAGTAGTGGAATTGCAAAAAGACGATTGGTACGATTGCAGACTTGCAGTATATAATTAGGGATGACAATTAGGTAGGTTAGGGCAGGGCAAGCCTTGACCTGCTGGTTTGCTCTGCGAAGATATTAACCTACCCTGCGTTTAACATTTTAAAAAAAATTATTCTGCCCTGCCCCGTTATGCCCTGTTCGTCCTGCCCTGTTTGAACATTTATATCAACATAAATCATCTTTTGATAATTTCCATTTCTCATCCATGTAATCCCTTCACGCACACTCTCTTTCCTTCACATTATTTACCTTTTCTATTCTAATTAAACACCCCCATAAAAATAAAATATTATGAGCTTTTAGTAGTACTGTACTTGCAGTATGTGTGTATAGATATGGGTTATCGATTTGCCCCTCACTGTCACTTCTCGGGTCAGTTTTTTTTAATTTTATTATTATTATTATTATTTTTATTAAAGTAATAGGATTGGATAACTGAAGGGTGGAAAATTGTAATGGGGAGGTGGTGTATATGTTGGGGATATCACGTCGGGGCCTAAAATGAGAACAAATTTGTACAGTTTTTACAAACTGCTAATGAAATTTTTAACAAAATCTATCACCTGTCCTGCCCCATTACAATTTTTAACAAAATTAATTTTGCCCTGCCCTTCTCCGTTAAGAGCTTGCCCTGACCTGCCCCGTTAAGAGCTTGTCCTGCCCCCGCCCCAATTGTCATCCCTATATATAATCTCTAGTGTTATGCTATTTTTGGCGTTTTTTTATGATGTGTGACGTTATTTGTCACCAAAAAGTTACCAAAAAGTTAAGTTTACAAATGACCTTTTTATGCTAATTAATACTCCCTCTATTTCAAAATACAAATTAATTTTTTTTGGACGTGGCACTACTTGAAATCATTTATTACTCACTTCCTCCAATTTATATGATGTTGTTTAATTAGACACAAAATTTAAAAAATAAAGGAAGATTTTTAAATTTTGTGATCTAAAACAAGCTAAATATATTTGTGTGGTTATACATATCTCGTTAAACGTAAAAGATAAAGTTTAAAGTTAAATTATTGTCAAATAAAACAATGTGTCATTTTTTGGGGACTGACTAAAAAGAAAAGTGTGTCATATAAATTGAGATAGAGATAGTAGTTACATGTCATTTTTGTAAATACTATCCTCCCTTTTAAACCCCAATTACAATGCAATTTTGACCATTATGATTATTTTCTTCTAATTTATAGTTAATTGTTTCGTAATTTTGATTTTGATTAATTTGCAAGAAAGCGCTGACCTCAGGCGCACGGGGATAAAAAAGTAGTCAACGCCACTTGTCGCTCCGATGCTGAGATCGAAACCGTCAGAAAAGCTACTGTGGGGTCAAACAAGGCTGCTTCTAATAGTACAGCTTTGAACACCAGGAAGTAGGCTGGCAAACAGGCTGGTTGAGTCGGATATGGGCGGGTCAAAATGGATCAATTATTCGACCTGTCCATATTTAACACGGATACAAAATGAATTAACCCGACAGATAATATGGATATCTATATTAATCATACTATCCAAAGTTACTTTAAAGATGTTGGCTTCATGTAGCTAAATGGAGAAGATTAATTTAGCTTCTTGTCCACAAATCCAATCCCTAGTATCAGGGCCGTCTCAAACATTTTGGGGACTCTGTTCTAATTCGTAAAAGTGGACCCTTAATATAAGTAAATATACGATTTCAATAATTAGAAATTATTTTAAAATTATAAATAACAACCCAATACAACTTCAAGTTAATCAACCCCTACTTTGATTGAGCTAAGACCTGTGAATTATGACTCTTTACAGTAAATTATGGTTAATACTACTTAATAAAAAATGAAAAAAAAGTCCCTAAATTTTTTCATTTTTACGGGGCCCCTGTGCGGTAGCACGACTCGCACGGACCCAAAAACGGTCGTGCCTAGTACATAGTTGCACCTCCATATTTGCGGGACGAATAGAACTTCGAGACTCTTTATAAGTTTATATAGTTTTTTTAATAAGGTATAAGTTTATATAAAATAAAATAAAAAATATTTTTTTTTTTTTAGAGGGGGTGATGGGGTGGGGAGGGAGGTGTAAAAACCAATTTTTTTAAAAAAAAATTGGAGGGTGGTGGGGTGTGGGTGGGGTGATGGGTGACTGGTGTAGAAAATAAAATTTAAAAATTAAAAAGTTAAAAAAAAACTTTTTTTAAGGGGATTAGGGGGGTGGGGGTGGGTGAGTTGGATGGTGATGGGGTGATTGGTGAAATGCCACTTGTGAGACTTGTTTTCCCAAATTTTATTAGGGAAGTCAATCTTTTTTTTTTAAGGAACTTAGTTTACTAAAGTTGATTTTATCCATTTTACTCATTAAGTTATTTATATTTTTAAGTGGATAATATGAGTTGACTCATATTAAACTCATTTCATGTGATATTTATTTTCACGTTTTATCACGTCAATAAAGTCATATAGGTGTTTAGAAAAATTTAATGGTGGATGAGACTCAACCAATAAAAGTTGTGTGAGGCTCATCCATTGCTTGACAAGTGGTATTACAGGTCCCACCAGTAATTGCCCTGAATTCATAGTTTAACCTAAACCTGTCTAACGGTCTGGGTTGATCCGGAACTGGATCGGTTGACCCGGTAGAAAATCTGGATCGGACCGGACTGTTAAGGGCTTATCGGGTTGGGGGTTGGGTTGGCCCCCAACCCCAACCCGCACGGGTTATGTTAAAACCCGGTAAGGTCCGGACTGGTTAGACCGTGTGAAGCAAACCTACGTTATCGATTAGCAGTCGGGCCGAATAACACAAAAAAAAATTAAAATAAAAAACCCTGTAATGTTACCCTTTAAAAAATCTATAAATTCTCTATATTTTTTTTCATTTTTATCACACAACAATCAATTCTCTTATTCTCAATTTCTCATACTCTCTTAATTATCTTTATTACCAATTTTCAAGTTATTATTATTATTAGTTTTCAAATTCAAAGTAGCAAGACACAAGACTTCGAGCTTCGAGTTTCAATTGAATTCTGAATCCCGAAGTTTGGTACACTCATTTCATTCTCTAATTATTTTATTAAATTGTCATATTTATTTGTTGATTATTTAAATATTTTATAATGTTTTCTATAAGGGCAAATTTATCGGGACTACGCCGTAAATCTAGTTCAAGGGGTAAAAATATATAGGTTCTGTTGACACCCAATTTTGACCCTCCCGTCCAGCCATTAACTATAAAATTACACTAATTTTGTAAAATAATTTTTTAGGATTTTTATAATAAAATGCAGCGAATAAAACATTAAATACAGGCATAAATAATTAATTTAATTGCGTCTTACGTAGAGTTTTAAGCACTTAGAGTCTCGCGTCCGCATTAATTAACTTTAAGCTTTGTCGTAATTCTTAAATGATTAATAAATGCATAAAATAAATAATTTAGCGATAACATCGTGTCAGGTAGCATAGCCGCATTTATTAGTAATCATTTGTAATTTAAAATCATTTTGAATAATAGCGCCGCATTTATAAAAGCCTTAAACAATTCTTAAATATTATACTTGCATTTGGCATTTAAGCAATTTAATATAAACTCAATGCAATTTTAATCTAACTTCGCAATAATGCATAACAATAAGATTTTAAATAATAGCGTCGCATTCTAAAGTATTGAACATTAATTAAATAGCACGCCCGCATTTATTTATTATAACAATTGGATTAATGAAGCACCTAATTAGTTTAATCACATGTGTTAATTTAAGTTATCACTAATTACTTATTAATACACTTGCCTAGAATTAATTAGCTAATTAACTAAGCCTAAAACTAATTAATCTATCACTAACTAATACTAATTAAATGCCTTAACTAATTTAATACTACCCAGCCCAATTCGTCCAGCCCAATCCAAATAACCCGAAGGCCCAATTCCCCCTACCCCTTTATCAGCCCACACCCGCAGCCCATCCGCCCCATTTCCCTTTTAGACCCTAAGCCTCATTCTTTCCCTTCATCGTCTCTCCCACACACAAAAACCTAACGAAGCCCTAGAAACCTGCAACCCTAAAACCTTCTTCAATCGCCGCCCGGATTTCTCGCCGGAGAATCCGGGCTTTCCTTCACCCACGCACCCTAGCCTTCTACCTTCCTTACGCTCACATCCAAATGAATACCTTACCATATAAACACCTAATCATACCAAATCTCCTTAAAAATCGCTCTAAATCAGCATCCAAATCGCCAACCTATACCTTATAGACTTTCCATAACTAAACACTACCAGAAATATCCTCCTTTCTGTCGCGACTCACTGCGAAAATGGCAACAAATCGCATGTCTTCCGTATAGACTTACCATAACAAAACCGATGCGAAATCGCCTCAAATCGCGTCCCCAAACCTACCTTAAAAGGAAACCTAACTAAGTGCTATAAATACCAGTTTCGACATACAACGGGGGTTCTTTTCATCACCAAGATAGATAGAATCGAAACCGATAGCACAACAAGAACCCTTAGCGAGATAGCATCGAAACATCGAGAACAAAGAACGAAAGCGATCCAAAGAGAGCGTACATGAGCTCAATCGGGAGACTCGGCATCGGAGTTGTGGACTCAAAGATTCAGAGAATTAGCTTCGCATAAAATAGGAAATTCGAATCCTTTCCTTTCAATTCCAAATCGAGAACGAACTCGCCTCTCATTCGCATCGCAAACCCAAAGTCGGCCGAAATGGACCGACGACTTGATACGCCCGCCATTGTCCGAGAAGGTAAATCCCAATCCTTTCGATTTTGGCATTTCGCGCATTGTGCGTATTAAACGTGTAGTAGTTTGTTTGCATAATCGAGATTAGTATAAGCTTGGTGATGCACAAATATAATATCGCCATCGCCTAATCGTTCATTAGCTTATTTGTTGTTCGTTGTTAGCGCATACGCATCAAATCCCTCTATGACTTATATAATGTTGTGTCCTGTTTATGTGCCATAGCCAGTCGTGCATCTGAGTTTCCTCTGTTGGCGAGGTGATAAACTTGTTATTTGCAAATTCAGAAAAATAGGGAAAAATGACAATTGCAGAATGGTTGTTGAGTCCAATATTATGCTTTAATAATCATTCCATTTGTGATTGCCCCAGTATGCTTGTTCCAGTCGAGTCATATCAGGTGTCCCTGAATTCCCTTTCTTCCTGGTGGTATTAGTAGTCGATTAGCATGGTTTGATTCGTCGGTATGCTTATTATGTCTTGTCTAGATAGATCAAGAAGCTTAATGTTGTGTGTGTCGTTTTCATCGTTGTCATACATGTTTGAATTATTGCTATGATGGATCTAGTATAACACGTGTTTCTACCGGTGTATTGAAGCTATTTGTTTGGTCTACATCTATGGAATTTACTCAATAATGTGGTTAGGCAAAATGTAAGAGGAATTAAATTCCGTGTCCACGATCCATGCATTAATTCAGTTGTAGTAATAAAACGAAACCAAGTATAGCAGGCTATTTGGAGTAAGGAAATAAGACTATTACATGTTTCATATTAGCTAATAAGAAGATATTCATCTGCTGAACCCATGAGGCAAACATACTAATGCAGATATGGAAGGTTCGTAATACGCGGGTTTAAATCTGTGTATTGTTTGCTATGTATGGAGGTTTCTGAGTTCAAACATAATTTTGGTGTTATTTAGTTGTTCTTAAAACACATTGATATGCTTGCTTTAGCTTTTGGGTAGTAATTGAATGTATAGTTAAGTATGCCATTGTGCTATATACTGCTTATTGGGTCTCTGCCCATTTTCACATTTTTCTATGCTATCCCTATAGTCTGTCCTGCATTCGGATTTGCCCTTTTTTTTTTTTTTCCTGGAATTAATTGCTCCCTCCCTGCATATTGCCTAACCCCTGTCTTACGCGTATATATATTTGGGTTCGGCTTCTCTTCATTTGCTTCTCGCCTATTCCTCTATCCCACAATTCAACCATGCATACATGTTTTAAATCATATGTGTGAATTCTTATACTTGGTACTTGTTTGTTATTATTTGGGGCTCGTACTAATCCTTTTCTTTATCTTCTCTTACTTTTGCATGAAACGCATCGGAGCAAAATAAAGTGTCTCACGGCGAGACTCATCGCAAGCCACTTCAAAATGGCGACCCGCATCCGCGTTCGCATTCTCGCTTCAGAAACTTCTAGAAAAACAAATAGGACGTCGTCATCCGTCGTAAAGAGCATTCTTAAATCCCATCCTCTCTCTTTACTTGCTATTCATTTATTTGTTTATTGTAATTTAATTACTCTATTTCTGTAATATTTAGGATATTTAGAACAATTAAGTTTCAGACATATAAGGTGGAAAGTAATTCATAATTAGAAACGCACTTCTACTTTATTTGTCTTTTAGGACTATTAGGCATGTCTAAATTCTGCAAAAAAATAATTTAAATGATTTAACTCGCATCATAAAACCAACATTTTGTTTATTAAAATCCATAACATATTTTCTCTTAAACTCTCAAAATAGCATCTTAACATTTTATATAATATTACGCGCAGGTTAAGCAAGATTAATTTAGCTAACATGACACATAATTAGTCCGTAAAGCACCTTCCTAGCATTCTTTAGCATTTCTAGCCCTTTTTAGCACTTTTAATCGCCCTTTAGCATTTAACACCTTTAGCACATTCCGTCCTTAATATTTTAGCGCCTCCTAGCATTCTTTCGTACTTTAGTATATTGACACTACTTTCAGCACTTTAGCTTTAGCATTTTTAGCACCTCTTTTAGCATTTTGCACTTTTAACACCCTTTATTTTAGCACCCTCTTAATATTTAGGCACCCTAGCACTACTTTGTTTACACTTAGCACTTTTAAAATTGCTAGCACTTTTGTTAAGCGTCTTTAACATTTAATATTTTAGCACCTCTTAGCATTCTTTCACATATAGCACCTTTTGCCCTTTTTAGACTTAAGCACCTTTAAACATTTTAACATTTTTTTTAGCAGGAAGATCTTTTACTTTGCATTTTTAAAAATATAATAATTACCCTAGGTTTGGCAGGACAACCGCAAGTTAGCGGATCTTAGAGGGTGCCTAACCCCTTCCCTCTAGATTAATAAAGAACCCTTACCCAGAATCTCACTAAGTTTAGCAGACCATTAAAATGGAGTTAATGTTTTACTTTAAACTAGTTAAACATTTAGGTGTCCTAATTCACCCAAATTAATTAGGTGGCGACTCCGCGAACCCTTAGCATTCTAGCAACCCTTTAGCATTTTTCTTTTTCTTTTAGCACCCTTTTAAACTTTAGCCCCTTTTGCACTTTTAGCACCCTTCAGCTTTAAAATTACTTTAGCACTTTCCCTTTTAAATTTTAGCACTTTAGCACCTTTTAAACACATTTTAATTATTTTAGCACTTTTTATTATTTATTTATTTTCTAACATTTTCTTATTAAGCAGGGCTCGCTATTTATTTAAAAAAAATGCCGCGGCAGAAAAAGGGCGCGACAGAAATGGCGACTCTGCTGGGGAATTTAGGTTCTTAACCACGACAGACCTAGGGTTATTATTTGGCAATTATTTTGCATTTAATTTTTTGTGTGTTGTATTTCGTTTTATTTATTTTTGATTGCTACCTGCTTCACTGCTTTCCTTAAACTGGCATTCCGCTCATATTTCTTCCACTCTGGAAAATTCGCACAAACACACACTACATGCGAGGTGCGCTGGGTGCATCAGCAAAATTCTTTCTTCAAAATCCAAATTTAGGGGAGTTGGTAATATACGTGGAGTGTCCGGTCTAACCGGTGGCCGCGTAGCCTTCTCACTCGAGTTGTCCGCCTGAACTCGCCTAGAAAAGCCAAATCTTAGAAACTTAAGATGAGCTATACCACCCTTATTTTAGGGCACGATGCATTTACCTTAGGTGGGTGGCCCTCGCATCGGCACCACAATTAGGAAAACACTAAACTTGTCGACGGGTTTCTCAACCCAACGACCAACCAAAGATATTATGTGTAGCGTGACAATGACAGATAAATCCAAGCCCAATCATGACATGCGAAATTGGAAAAGTGCACCGTCATTTGGTCGCCATTTCCAACAAAGGCATTATAGTTGGGCGACTGACAAACCCGTCATAATCTCGCATAAGTTGACGTTAGGCTTACCGCATAAAGAGGTCCCCCTGCATGTTAGGAACGCGTTTGAATGTGCTATGTGCGATATATCCGCTACATACCTGCAAATTATGTGCTTTATGCTAACATCGTTTGTTGCATTTTTTAGAAAATTTATCATCTTGCCAAAGGGTCGGTTCGTATTTGACTCAACAATGTCGGAGCATCCACACTTCACCAGGTCCAAGGCAAGAAATGATGATATGACTGGCTCGGGGGCGCCTGAGCCAAATGGTTTGGGAATTATTCCTGTCAGCGAAACAGAACCTTCAGAAGGGAGGAATATCACCAGTCAGGAAGAATGTATTGCACAGCTGCTGCAACAAATTGCTGATATGCAGGTTGAGATGGAGAGGCTACGAATCGACCAACCTATCCATTAGCTTGAATACCCTATGCGGATCAAAGGGCCACTACTTCACAAACCATCCCGCATCGACCTCCACCACCACATATCTCCCAAAACTTCCACAAAGGCCACCAACACCGAACAAACCGCCCGCCCACCCAACCTCAACCCCACCTTCAAAATGAACCTCCTACTACCCATATACCTCACTCACCGCTACTTCACCATAATCAGCCCTAATCGCTGTGCCAACCAATACCCACGCACCACACCCATTACCACCTTCAAGAAACAACCCAGACGGTGACTTATGCAATGTAAACCCACTTTTACCGCCCCCGCATTTCACCAAGAAGGGATCATTACGAAGAAATGGAGAGGAAGTCCGAGCCAAAATGGACGAGGACGTGGCCAAAGAAATTCATAGTCCGAAAGAAGCGGTTCGGGGCACGCGATCGGACAAAGGTCACGGGCGACTAGACTACGAGGATCTTTGCACGCATCCGCACGCGATCAAGCATGGGTACAAGTCAAAGTTTGAACTATTTGATGGAAAAGGAACCCCGTGCACACTCGAGGTCATATTGCGACAAGCTAATCGGTAGGAAGAACCCAAATGGCATTATGAAGTTGTTCATTCGAGCTTGACCGCAGGCACTAGATTGGTATACCACCAAGATCCGCGAAATGGTATAGCCGAATGCATGGCCCAAGATTTTGCGAGCGGTTCAGTTCAACACGTAAACCGTTGTGATGTGTTTTACTTAATGAAGTTGGAGAAGAAGACTACGTAAACATTCGGAGAATACGCCATGAAAGCGCGCTCAGAGGCAGCGAAAGTGCAACCACCCATGGTGGAGAGTGAGATGACCACACTATTCGTGCAATCTTTGAAGGACGCAACCTACTATGAGCGGATGATAAGTGTCATCGGGCGGAATTTTGCGGAAGTTATTAGAATGGGCGACTTCAGAGAAGGTATTAAACCGGTAGGATTACAAATCGCAAAGATTACAGCAACTAATAAGGCGATTCACTGTGGCACTGGGAGTACTTCACAGAGGAAGAAAGAGACAGTTTTCCCTTCCATGTTTGTATAAGAACGCAAACCCGAAGCATTTATGACATACCAAAACCCATCATACTACCCCAACTACCACACACAGCCTATATATAACACTTCACAAGCACCCGTTTATCCTGCCCCGCATAGATCCACCCATCAAGCCCGCCAATGTATAGAGCACCCAATGCACCTGCAGAGCAAATAAGAATTTTGAAGAAAACCACCCAAAGTGCGCACCCCACTGCCGAACCCATACCTCAAATATATGAAAGGTCATGAGTGCAGCCTAATCCAACCGATTCTAGGAAGGATCCTGACCCTATCCCAAGATGGTATGATGAGAACAAGCTGCGCAGATCACCCAATAGCCCAGTGACATGACACGAAGGTTGCCACCCTCGTGGGACGTAATCGAGGCACCGATCGCAGGCGGGTAATTGACAAAGGATCCTGCCCCAAATGTGCATGATAACCTCTTGCCAAACCACGGCCACGTCAATGTGCACCTGATAACCTTAGATGAGGAATACACTCCCCTGCCTACGCTCATTCCGCCCTCGAATCAGTCATTTATCCGAGCATGCACCACGCAGAGGCCAGAAGAGGGAGATAGCAGAGCATGAAGACCAACCATCCACGGCGCAGCATGAAGGCATATTGATTGGATTTGCACTCGCTCGTCCGCCTAGAGCCTGGATAGGAAAAACGATTTATTTTAGCAGAATAATTTATAAACTCGTTTTTTAGCTTTAATAATGTTTTCTTTCGTTTTGCTTGTAATGAACTACGTTTGGCCTGATTCCCTTAGTGGATACGTAGGCGGCCGTCTCGGCTTCGGTCCCACACCTAGAAATTTTAATTTTCCCAATATTCGCTTGTAATGAACTACGTTCGACCTGATTCCTCACTGGGGATACGAGGCGCCTAAATCGGCTTTGGCCACACCATTAGGAAACTTTCCTTTGCTTTGAAAATGACAAGAATACACATAGCCTACAAGCAACTACATCGAGACCCATTTTAGCCGGACACCTGCTTTCAAAACTGGGACAATGTAGGAAACTGCACGAGGTTGCAAGTCCAAACAAGCCAGGCACGCAGATATCAAGGAACAAGGCAGCAAAGTCAAATATAAATCGACCCCCCCCCAAAAACTCACAAAATTTTCTTTGAGCGCAGGTCTCTTCATATTAATGTATAAAGAAATGCAATAGCCGGTAAAATACGGCAAGAAGTTTCTTCGCAAGAAGAAACAGCAGAGGCGTAAGATATGACAAAGGAAAATCTCAAAATTCAAAGTCCGTGACGTAAGCGGCAGCAGCAGAAAGGGCATCAACAATCGCAATCAAAGTTCGTAGTTCCGCAACAAAACCTAGCGCCACAACTCTGCATAAAGTCAACCGCAACCAGCGATCGCACACACAACAAAGGCATCATAACAATTACGATTGCAGCGAAGTGGCAACATCTCAGATTCGCCGCATATCGTGACGACATCTCTATCCATAAAATTGCACTTCATATATATTTATCATTTTGTTTAAACAGTATACACTAACGCTTTTCTCAAGCTTAGCTTGCGTGAGCATTTATTCTACGAGCAGCGAACACGCCCAGCAACGACGTTATCAAAGACAACAAGTCTACGCAACGACGCCAAAGAAGAACACGCCCGGACAACGACGTGATCACCAAGTCCACGCAACGACGCCAAAGAAAGAACACGCCCAAACAACGACGTAATCAAGAAGTCCACGCAACGACGCCAGCAAAGAACACGCCCGCATAACGACGTAATCGAAGTCCACGCAACGACGCCAAGAAGAACACGCCCGCATAACGACGAATCGAAGTCCACGCAACGACGCCAAGAAAGAACACGCCCAAACAACGACGTAATCAAGAAGTCCACGCAACGACGCCAAGAAGAACACGCCCGCATAACGACGTAATCAAGAAGTCCATGCAACGACGCCAAGAAGAACACGCCCAAACAACGACGTAATCAAGAAGTCCATGCAACGACGCCACAAAGAATACGCCCGCATAATGACGCGTTATCGACAAAGAAGTCTACGCAACGACGCCAAAGAAGAACATCGCCCACCAACGACGTTATCAAGACAAAGAAGTCCAAACGACGCCATCATCAAAGATATCGCATCTACATTGTGACGACTTTCTCTCGTTCTCAAAATTGCATTTTTCTCATTCATGCTTTATCATTCGTTTTAACGCTTATGCGCCACTCTTTCTTGAGCTTTAGTATACGTGGACAATTGCAGAAGGACAACATACCCGCTCACAATCGCAACACGCTGCGTAAGGACGAAAATCACAAAGATTCGCAACATCGCATCAACACAACAGCATCGCTTTGCAGATAACCTTTTCTATTCACAGCATTGTTTTTAAAATTATTTTGCCTTAGCGCATGCACTAACCGCTTGTTCAAGTCTTAGCACGCAGCAGGAGCACAACGTGGATTTTCTCTACAATAACCGGCAACTGCCGGGCCAACCTTCCCAACGATCGCGTAGCGCCTCAAGCCGCTTGGCCCACTCGCCCACATCACCATAACCCAAAGACCACAAGCCATAGCAAGACACCCTGTGTTCAAGCCGCTTATTTTCTTTTACTTTAGACCATAACCCAAAGGTCATCATAACTCGACATCGACTTTTAAGTCCGCGTTAGCCCGCCTCGTGTTTTGACCATGGTAGCGGTGTCGCCATAACTCGACACCGGGACGCTTTAAGTCCGCATTAGCCCGCCGGTGTTTAGACCATGGTAACCCAAAGGTCATCATAACTCGACATCGGGACAGATTTTTGATTTTCGCACACTTTGTCTATCTCGCTCAACATTTTGCAATCGAAGATCGAGACAAAATTGGCTATGAGTCAACGTCTTTGTCCGAAGATTCTTCCATCATCTCCATACAAAGAGGGACATCTGTTGACACCCAATTTTGACCCTCCCGTCCAGCCATTAACTATAAAATTACACTAATTTTGTAAAATAATTTTTTAGGATTTTTATAATAAAATGCAGCGAATAAAACATTAAATACAGGCATAAATAATTAATTTAATTGCGTCTTACGTAGAGTTTTAAGCACTTAGAGTCTCGCGTCCGCATTAATTAACTTTAAGCTTTGTCGTAATTCTTAAATGATTAATAAATGCATAAAATAAATAATTTAGCGATAACATCGTGTCAGGTAGCATAGCCGCATTTATTAGTAATCATTTGTAATTTAAAATCATTTTGAATAATAGCGCCGCATTTATAAAAGCCTTAAACAATTCTTAAATATTATACTTGCATTTGGCATTTAAGCAATTTAATATAAACTCAATGCAATTTTAATCTAACTTCGCAATAATGCATAACAATAAGATTTTAAATAATAGCGTCGCATTCTAAAGTATTGAGCATTAATTAAATAGCACGCCCGCATTTATTTATTATAACAATTGGATTAATGAAGCACCTAATTAGTTTAATCACATGTGTTAATTTAAGTTATCACTAATTACTTATTAATACACTTGCCTAGAATTAATTAGCTAATTAACTAAGCCTAAAACTAATTAATCTATCACTAACTAATACTAATTAAATGCCTTAACTAATTTAATACTACCCAGCCCAATTCGTCCAGCCCAATCCAAATAACCCGAAGGCCCAATTCCCCCTACCCCTTTATCAGCCCACACCCGTTCATCCGCCCATTTCTTTAGACCCTAAGCCTCATTCTTTCCCTTCATCGTCTCTCCCACACACAAAAACCTAACGAAGCCCTAGAAACCTGCAACCCTAAAACCTTCTTCAATCGCCGCCCGGATTTCTCGCCGGAGAATCCGGACTTTCCTTCACCCACGCACCCTAGCCAGCTTCCCTTACCCATGCACCCACATCCAGCGAATACCTTACCATATAAACACCTAATCATACCAAATCTCCTTAAAAATCGCTCTAAATCAGCATCCAAATCGCCAACCTATACCTTATAGACTTTCCATAACTAAACACTACCAGAAATATCCTCCTTTCTGTCTCGAATCAGTGCGAAAATGGCAACAAATCGCATGTCTTCCTTATAGACTTACCATAACAAAACCAGTACGAAATCGCCCTCAAATCGCGTCCTAAACCTACCTTAAAAGGAAACCTAACTAAGTGCTATAAATACCCGGTTGGGGGGGTTCTTTTCATCAGTCAGCATAGATAGCATCGAAACCGATAGCACAGTCAAGAACCCTTAGCGGAGATAGCATCGAAACATTGGAGAACAGTAACGATCCAAGAAAGCGACGAGCTCAATCAATCGGGGAGACTCGACAGGCATCGGGAATTAGGGGACTCAGCATCCAGAGAATTAGCTTCGCATAAAATAGGAAATTCGAATCCTTTCCTTTCAATTCCAGCCAGAAATCAGTAAACGAACTCGCCCTCTCATTCGCATCGCAAACCCAAAGCCCGTCGAGCGGACCGACGACTTGATACGCTGCCATTGGCTCGTCCGAGAAGGTAAATCCCAATCCTTTCCAGTTCATTTGGCATTTCTGTGCATTGTCCGTATTAAACGTGTAGTAATTTGTTTGCATAATCTGAGATTAGTATAAGCTTCAGTGATGCACAAATATAATATCAGCTACTGTCTAATTGCCCGTTAGCTTATTTGTTGTTCAGTGTTAAGCGCATACGCATCAAATCCTCTATGACTTATATAATGTCAGGTCTGTTTATGTGCCGCTTGATCGTGCATCTGAGTTTCCTCTGTTGGCGAGGTGATAAACTTGTTATTTGCAAATTCAGAAAAATAGGGAAAAATGACAATTGCAGAATGGTTGTTGAGTCCAATATTATGCTTTAATAATCAGTCCATTTGTGATTGCTCCAGTATGCTTGTTCCAGTCGAGTCATATCAGGTGTCCCTGAATTCTCTTTCTTCCTGGTGGTATTAGTAGTCGATTAGCATGGTTTGATTCGTCGGTATGCTTATTATGTCTTGTCTAGATAGATCAAGAAGCTTAATGTTGTGTGTCGTTTTCATCGTTGTCATACATGTTTGAATTGTTGCTATGATGGATCTGGTATAACACGTGTTTCTACCGGTGTATTGAAGCTATTTGTTTGGTCTACATCTATGGAATTTACTCAATAATGTGGTTAGGCAAAATGTAAGAGGAATTCAATTCTGTATCCACGATCCATGCATTAATTCAGTTGTAGTAATAAAACGAAACCAAGTATAGCAGGCTATTTGGAGTAAGGAAATAAGACTATTACATGTTTCATATTAGCTAATAAGAAGATATTCATCTGTTGAACCCCGCAAGGCAAACATACTAATGCAGTATGGAAGGTTGAATCTGAGGTTTAAATCTGTGTATTGTTTGCTATGTATGGAGGTTTCTGAGTTCAAACATAATTTTGGTGTTATTTAGTTGTTCTTAAAACACATTGATATGCTTGCTTTAGCTTTTGGGTAGTAATTGAATGTATAGTTAAGTATGCCATTGTGCTATATACTGCTTATTGGGTCTCTGCCCATTTTCACATTTTTCTATGCTATCCCTATAGTGTGTCCTGCATTCGGATTTGCCCTTTTTTTTTTCCTGGAATTAATTGCTCCCTCCCTGCATATTGCCTAACCCCTGTCTTACGCGTATATATATTTGGGTTCGGCTTCTCTTCATTTGCTTCTCGCCTATTCCTCTATCCCACAATTCAACCATGCATACATGTTTTAAATCATATGTGCGAATTCTTATACTTGGTACTTGTTTGTTATTATTTGGGGCTCGTACTAATCCTTTTCTTTATCTTCTCTTACTTTTGCATGAAACGCATCGGAGCAAAATAAAGTGTCTCACGGCGAGACTCATCTGAAGCCACTTCAAAATGGCGACCCGCATCCGCGTTCGCATTCTCGCTTCAGAAACTTCTAGAAAAACAAATAGGACGTCGTCATCCGTCGTAAAGAGCATTCTTAAATCCCATCCTCTCTCTTTACTTGCTATTCATTTATTTGTTTATTGTAATTTAATTACTCTATTTCTGTAATATTTAGGATATTTAGAACAATTAAGTTTCAGACATATAAGGTGGAAAGTAATTCATAATTAGAAACGCACTTCTACTTTATTTGTCTTTTAGGACTATTAGGCATGTCTAAATTCTGCAAAAAAATAATTTAAATGATTTAACTCGCATCATAAAACCAACATTTTGTTTATTAAAATCCATAACATATTTTCTCTTAAACTCTCAAAATAGCATCTTAACATTTTATATAATATTACGCGCAGGTTAAGCAAGATTAATTTAGCTAACATGACACATAATTAGTCCGTAAAGCACCTTCCTAGCATTCTTTAGCATTTCTAGCCCTTTTTAGCACTTTTAATCGCCCTTTAGCATTTAACACCTTTAGCACATTCCGTCCTTAATATTTTAGCGCCTCCTAGCATTCTTTCGTACTTTAGTATATTGACACTACTTTCAGCACTTTAGCTTTAGCATTTTTAGCACCTCTTTTAGCATTTTGCACTTTTAACACCCTTTATTTTAGCACCCTTTACTTTAAAAGTTAATCCCTTAGCACCCTCTTAATATTTAGGCACCCTAGCACTACTTTGTTTACACTTAGCACTTTTAAAATTGCTAGCACTTTTGTTAAGCGTCTTTAACATTTAATATTTTAGCACCTCTTAGCATTCTTTCACATATAGCACCTTTTGCCCTTTTTAGACTTAAGCACCTTTAAACATTTTAACATTTTTTTTAGCAGGAAGATCTTTTACTTTGCATTTTTAAAAATATAATAATTACCCTAGGTTTGGCAGGACAACCGCAAGTTAGCGGATCTTAGAGGGTGCCTAACCCCTTCCCTCTAGATTAATAAAGAACCCTTACCCAGAATCTCACTAAGTTTAGCAGACCATTAAAATGGAGTTAATGTTTTACTTTAAACTAGTTAAACATTTAGGTGTCCTAATTCACCCAAATTAATTAGGTGGCGACTCATGAACCCTTAGCATTCTAGCAACCCTTTAGCATTTTTCTTTTTCTTTTAGCACCCTTTTAAACTTTAGCCCCTTTTGCACTTTTAGCACCCTTCAGCTTTAAAATTACTTTAGCACTTTCCCTTTTAAATTTTAGCACTTTAGCACCTTTTAAACACATTTTAATTATTTTAGCACTTTTTATTATTTATTTATTTTCTAACATTTTCTTATTAAGCAGGGCTCGCTATTTATTTAAAAAAAATGCCGCGGCCGAAAAAGGGCGCGACAGGTTCTTCATCATCTAATCAAAATATAGATTATGATCAAATGCAAGAAGATTTTGAAATAGAAGATAATGAATATGATAACGTTCAATTAGATAATATTGTTGAACTTGAAGAAAATGAACCTCCTACACCTATTAGTGTTCCTTCTGTCAATGTTGGTACTGCTAGTGATAGTCGTAGACCTCCTTTACCAGAACCAGAAGTAAGAAAAAAAAGGAGTAAAGTGTGGCTCTTTTATGATAAAGTTGTGGGCACTGATAGAGTTAGATGTAATATTTGTGGGAGAACTTATAAACATAAGACATGGGGTGGTGACGGGGGGACGGACACTATATGTAGACATATAAAAAATGATCATACGACACAATGGAATGCTGTCTCTGATTTAGAACCCGGTCAACAACAACTTAATCCATTAACTGGGGGTGGTGGCTAAGTACGATCCAAAAAAGGATCGCATTGAATTAGCAAAAATGATTGTCGGAGGTTGTTTACCTTTTTCCTTTGATTCTTCTTCATATTTAATTACATATATTCAAAGAGTATATAATCCTTTTTTAAAGGTGTTCCTCGTAGTACTACTAGAGCCGATATTTTTAGACTTCACAATGATTATGTTATTTTTTTGCAATATTTGTTTGCTAACCTTCCATGCCTAGTTAGTTTTACTTCAGACATTGGACATGCTTTAAACTATTATGATTATTTAACAATTACTTGTCATTGAATTGATGAAAATTTTAGAATGAAAAAGCGTATTATTGCTTTTGCGTATGACGAGGATCAAAGTCATACTGGAAAATATATAAGCGAAACTATTTGTTTTTATGCCCAAAAATATAATCTTTATAATAAAATACTTTGTGTATCATTCGATAATGCATCTAATAATACTGCTGCTGTAGATCTTTTAAAAGTGGAAGTACAACCACCACTTCCTCATATATTTCATGTTCGTTGTGCTTGTCATATTTATAATTTAATTGTTAAAAGTGGTCTTGATTTATTTTAACCTGAAATAAAACTTGTCAAAAGAGCTGTTGGAGTTATTCAGGGTAATAATAGAAAAAATAGAATTATAGAATTTTAAAAAAATGTAAACAATTTAATTTGAGACCTAAATTCATGCCAGAGGAGATTATTACACGGTGAAATTATACTTATTTATTGTTAAAATAATGTTATAAGTATAAAGACCCCATAACACATGTTGCAAATGCGTATTGTAAGAACGTGATGTATATGTTAACCGACGAAGATGACGATGGAGAATCTTTAGACATATGGAGCACTTTTACAACACAAGCAACCATAAGTCGATCTTGCGATGAGATGGTATTTTATTTGCAAAAGCCAGCGGAGCCGAAGAAAAGTTTTGACCCTTTACAATAGTGGCAGGAAAACAAAAGACAATTCCCGATACTTGCAGCGATGGCACGAGATGTTCTTAATGTGTCGATCTCAACAGTGACTTCTGAAAGTGCATTTAGCCAAGCACGAGATCAAATAGGAGACACACGTCACTCATTGGGTGGAAGCACATTAGAAGTGTTAGTCTGCTTAAGGGATTGGATCAGATCAGAGAGAAGAAATCAAGGATGTGTAGACGTTAATTCTCCGGAAGATGAAGAAATAGGCAATATTTTGGAAGGCGGGAGCGGCGGCGGGACTGAAATTAATACTCCAGATTTAGAGGCTATGGAGTATAACCAATTCAATCAACTTATAGATTACAAAGAACTTGCAAGAAGGATGCATACTATGTAAATAAAATTATTATTACTTCATTATGTACTCTTATTAACATTATGAAAGTTCAAAAGTTTACATCTTATCTGTCACGACCCGACTCCGGGCCCGCGACTGGTGCCCTACCTGGGCACCCTTCCAGGTATACATCAGAGATAATCAGCGGAACACACATGAAACTATATAAAATAAACAGCAGAAGTAAAACAACAGGTTAGCCGATAGGGCTACCTTCCTGGACATATAATATACAACCGAAGCAGTTGCCTCATTTCCTTTACAAACTGACTCACAACATGTCACTACAGACCTCTAAGAATTTTTACGGAACAACTGTGGCGGGACAGTGCCACGCCATACCCCTGAATATACATGAATCTACTACCTCAGGAAAACCGTACCAAGAGATAAGCCTCCGGAGCAAATGAAGATTTTCTCAAAGCTGAACCGAGATCCTAAGAGCAAGGATCACCAACCTGTGCACCTAACACCTGCGAGGCAGAAGCGGCCAGAAGTCGGTCACAACGGTAGGGTGCACAATTTTCGGTCCGGACCGAAAAATCAGACCGGACCGAGATTATCGGTCCGGTCTTCGGTCCTTTAAAAATCTTGTTTCAGTTTTCGGTCCGGTCCGGTCCGGAACGATTTTTTTTTTTTTTTTTTTTATAATATATATAATTTATATAATTCCTAATATATATAAAATATTTAATATATTTAATTCTAATATATATAATATATATAATTCCTAATTTTCTAAATTCCTTCCTAATATATATAATTCCTAATTTTCTAAATTCCTAATATATATATAATATAATTCCTAATATATATAATTTCTAATTTTCTAAATTCTAATATATAATATATATATAATTTGGTCGGGTTCCGGACGCTTTTTTTTAAATTGAATTTCCAATCGAAATTGACATTCTCGATCGGTGCCACGCAATTTTACGTTGAAATATATTGTACATCGCGAGATATTTAGATTTGAAAATGGGAAAACGTAACGATTTGGGGAAAAAGAGAAATTGAGGGGCAAGATGGGCGTTTTGGAGAAATCGGAGAATCAAACCGCTAACGCATTTGGCCACCCCGTATCGAAAAATACGCGAAATCAAAAAAAGGTAAAGCGGACGTCCGAGCGCAAAGTTATGATCGTATAAAATTTGATCAATTTACAACCTATATTTCATATGTCAACACGTCCGGCTGAAAGTGGGGCTGAGTGGCGGGTGGCTGGGTGGCTGGGGAGGTCAGGGTGGGCTGGTCTGAGACCGCTGGGAGGGGGATCGCAGGGAGGGGATCGGTCCATCGGTCCATTAGACCGGACCGGACCGAAATTGACCCGGACCGGACCGGACCGAGAAATTCGGTCCGATCTTCGGTCCAGAGAATCTGAAGGTTCGGTCCTCGGTCCGGTCCGGTTTTGACCCTTTGTGCACCCCTAACAATAGGTACCGAATATGGAACAGAAATAACGTACAGTAAACAGATCATAACTGTACAAAAGAAAGACAGAGACAAGTATAAAAATACATATCAGATCCTGCCGTGTCATTACCACTTATGAACTTAATCGCACCTTATTATCTTTTCTCATTTTCAATAAAGGTTATAGCCCCATTCTTACGCACATGACTAGGACAATTCATTAAGTTCATTTCTATATAACTTACTTATCTTCCATAAGTATAATCCGACCCTTTAAGGAGGGCACATTTACTACTCGGCCCAATCTGGGACGCGATCAAGTCACACAAATATCAAGCGTGTCCGTGGAATCCCCCATCATCGCTTGAAGCCTATAAGTGTAAAATATAATCATGTGGCGTCCGTGGAATCCAACATCACCGCCGATCCCAGGATATAATAATACACCAATAGGCATACATGAACACCAAGTCCCGGTGGTATAGCGTCTTGGGGTCTACCCTCACTTATACCCTTACCCCGGGAGAAGGTGGTAAGCGGTGGTATAACATCTTGGGTCTACCTCACTTATACTCTTACCGAGAAGGTGGTATAGCGTCTTGGGGTTTACCCTCACTTATACTCTTACCCTATCTCGACCGACCATCAAACAAAACAAGCAGGGGTATAATGTCTTGGGGTTTACCTCACTTATACTCTTACCACGAGAAGGTGGTATAGCATCTTGGGGTTTACCTCACTTATACTCTTACCCTATCTCGACCGGCCACAAACAAACAGAAGCACTACCATGTCTTCATAAAAATCCGAATTTAACCCGACTACTAATAACTAAGCATACCCGTGAATCCCACATCACCGCTTCGATGCGTCCAAGTACTTACAACAAGGCAGCCGGCCCTCCAACCGAGAGTCGCGGCAACGTAATAAAACATAATACTTGCACTCAAAGGCTATCACCAGCACACATAGGCTAATTCTCAATTAAAAAGCCAAAGTACTTATCAAGACACACTTAGACTAATTCTCAATTAATCAAGCCAAAGTACTTATCAAGGCACACTTAGACTAATTCTCAATTAATCAAGCCAAAGTACTTATCAAAGCACAAAATAGAATAATTCTCATTGAACAAGCCAAAGTACTAATCAAGGCACACTTAGACTAATTCTCAATTAATCAAGCCAAAGTACTAATCAAGGCACACTTAGACTAATTCTCAATTAATCAAGCCAAAGTACTAATCAAGGCATCACATAGAATTATTCTCAATTAAACAGGTCAAAGTACTACGTACGTACATTCTTTTCAAGAGACTCTTTTTTGTGTAAAACCCCAAGATACTAACACCCGTAGTATCCAGGCTTGTGTACATTTCACATAAGTCACGATACTTTTAGAAATACATTTCTCGGCTTCTAAATCAAGTGACCCATACATTAAAGCTTTTAAGCAAGTGATACCTTTAAATCACATTGCCCTTCCTTAATACAAGTTAATTCTTTGAATTCTTTATTAGAGAAAACCATTCTCTTTACCTTCCATAAAGCCGTTATAACCAACTTCCCATAAAGCCGTTATAACCCTTTATAGTTTTAGACAAAACTCATTCCTTTTCTAACCAAGAGACTTCTACTTTTTGAAACCAAGTATTACATACTTTCAACTCAATTCTCTTAACTTTCAAAAATACAATTAGTCTCTTAACCTTTAGAACTCAAGTGACTCCTTTTATTATAAAACCTTAGGCAATTGATGCCTTAAAATCAAGTTGCCTTTTTACCAAAATCAAGTCATTTATCTTTCCATAAAGCAAATATAACCAACTCCCCATAAAGCCGTTATATTCACTTTATGCCTTAGCCAAAAACAATTTCCTATCCAAGGGACTTATACGTTTAAAACGGAACAAGTATCACATACTTCAAAACTCTTCAAGTCCCTTAACTTTAATAAAACTTAAGACATCCTTTATTCTTTTAAAGAAATGAGTTAATCTCCTAACTCACCTGACTTGGCAATTTATAAAACTAGTAAAGGATATCAAGGTGTCAGACGCTCACCGCACTACATACATGCAACTAGTCATGCTCAAAAGATAGGAAAAGTTCTACATAGAGCAAATCACACAACTACCTCTTAACTTCTAAGAGTAGAAGGAAACATGAAATGATACCACCGGTATATTCCATACATAGAATCATGCCAAAGGAAGGAAGAGGTTCACATACCTCGCGACGATTATCGACAAGTAGCAAAATGCTCCAAAGTACTTCAATCTTGATAGCTAATCCATCCTTCAAGTAGGATACGCTATACTTAGTACTTCAACCTATAATGGTCACAATACGTCCATTAACCTCTTACTTCAAACGTAGAATATTCTAGGTGCTAAGTCACTAAATTCTACGGAAAATCGGACAACACCTCCTTTGTTTTTACTTACTTTGCCACCTTTTTCAAGGCCGAATACAATAACCAAACACGCCACATTTAAGGCCCAAACAGTGCAATTATCAATAGGGGATTACACGCCTACTAGACGTGTAAAATTCCGCCCCACAAAAGATATCAACTAATACAAACTACATGCCCAAATTCGGCCACATTGTTTTCAACAATACCAATTCTTATCCAAATTCCATTTCAATCCAAGTTGTTAGCAATACATGATATCAAGTCGCAATCGACTATAACTACTATAATCTTCAAGTCAACAACATGCGACGATTCTAATAACGACTAAATTGCAATCCAACTTAACATGGCTTACATTACATTTCGGATTTCCAAGGCTACAATCAATCCATAATCCTTATAAACTTCAACACATATACTTCATGCTAGCAACATGTAAAGATAACAATATAAATAATCTTGTAACACTTCTAAGAGACAAGATTATACCTCAACGAATCTTAATCCAAATTCCGAATCCGGAGTCGCTCCTTAGCAACTTAGAGCCTCCTCAAGACGCTACAATCCGCTACTTGAGACCCTTAGAACCATACCAACAACTTTCCTTCAAATTCCAATCCAAAACCTAGAAAGACAACTAGGTTTTCGTTTTGCGACTAACCCGTAAACTATCTTTTTCCAAGATTTTTCTATTGAGATATGTTCACAATACACTTAAGAACCTTGGTTTAAAGTGGGGAGCTAAAAGAACAAGGAACAAAGATTTTTCTTTTTTTTTTCTCTATGGAACCCGAGAGCTAAGCTTGTGCTCTTCCAATTTTTTGTGAAATTTTCTAAGTGTTTAGCTCTCTCTTGCTACTAGTAGTAATATAAAGCACATTGGAAGGTCATGATATGAACAATTGGGTGGCTAGGATAAGGTCTTAGCAAAAATCAAGACTTTGTGGGTCCTTTGACCAAGTCAATTTTCTCAAGCTTCAAGTTGCAAGACTTAGTCATCCAAGACTATGGTCAATGACCATTTTGGCCATGCCAAATTCGACCAAGGCATCAATAAGGGGGGTGACACGTGTCGCCCTCCCATTCGTCACAATAGTACGTTTTCCGACAATTTCATAATTCCGATAAATTTTTACAAGTCTCAAATCTTAACACTGTGAGTTCTTACGTACGTTCTTAAAACATGTCCTGTAAATACGGGGTGTAACATTATCATTAATTTTAATTTTACTATCTATTTAGTTGTTAATTTGTTATTGCTTATTTGTTAACTTATATCTACTAATCTAATAAATTAATAAAAGTATAATTACAATATAAAGTTATAAACTATAAAGTATAACTATAACAGTACTATAAAGTAAACTATAAAATAAAGATAAAGTATAAAGTTATAAACTATAAAGTAAAAAGTTATAAACTATAAAATAGAAAGTTAACTTTAAAGTTTCAATATTAATATATAAAACTATATTATATATTATATTATTATATTACATATTTAAATTGAATTTAGTTTACATTGTAGAAAATAAATACTAGAAATTAAAAAAAAAAAAAAACCGGACCGGACCCGCACGGTCCGACCTGAAATCCGGTAATGAACCGGACCGGTTGGCACGGTAGTCAGGTGAACCGGACCGGTAAACGGTCCGGAACCGGTTAAACCCGGTAAGGGGCTACCGGTCCGGCATGTTAGACAAGTATAGTTAAACCTATAGGTGGCTAACAAATCGACCCGGAGTGGATCGATAGTTCGTTATCGGGTTGAACAGGTTCCGGACCGGTTCACCGGCTTATCGGACCGGTTCACTACCGGATTTCCGGTATGCCCGTGAGGTTCCGGGTTGAACCGGGCCTACCGGACCGGATTTTTTTTTAATTTCAAAAATTTAACTTAATTCAAATTAAATATGTAATATAATAATATAATATAATTTTCTATTTTCTATTTTAAAATTTAAAGTTAACTTTCTATTTTATAACTTTATACTTTATAGTTTATACTTTAACTTAATTCAAATTAAATATGTAATATAATAATAATAATAATAACTTGAGAATTGATAATAGAGAGAATTAATAGAGTATGAGAATTGAGAATTGTAGAAATAATTGTGTGATAAAAACGAGAAGAATATAGAGTATTTATAGATTTTTAAAGGGTAAAAATGTAATTAATAAATAATAAATAATAAACAAAAAAATATAAAAAAAGAGCCAAATGGTCATTTAGACCGTTGGCACCTCCCCAGCCCCAGCCTCCCCCCAACGGTAATATTACCGTTGGGCCCGCCAACAAATATTTTTTATTCCGAAAATATATTATAAGGTAAATTCAAATTAAATATGTAATATAATATAGTTTTATATTTTATATTTTAAAATTTAAAGTTAACTTTGTGTTTTATAGTTTATAGTTTATACTTTATATAGATTATGAAAAGTTTATAAACTATAACCTATAAAATACAAAGTTAACTATAGTTAAAAAAATAAAAATTAATGTTAAGAATTAAGATATAAAGTGTAAAGTGTAAATTTTCGAACTTTCATTATTCATAATGTTAATAAGATTACATAATGAACTAATGAAGTAATAGTAATTTTATTTATATATTATGCATCCTTTTAACAAGTTCTTCGTAATTTATATGTTGATTCATAGCCTCTAAATCCGGAGTATTAATTCTAATCACGCTTCCGCTTCCGCTTTTCCTTTCCAAAATATTGCAGATTTCTTCATCTTCCGGATAATCAATGTCTACCAATCCTTGATTTCTTCTCTCTGATATGATCCAATCCCTTAAGCAGATTAATACTTCTAATGTGCTTCCACTCAATGAGTGACGTGTGTCTCCTATTTAATCTCGTGTTTGGCTGAATGCACTTTCAGAAGCCACTGTTGAGATAAGCACATTAAGAACATTTCGTGCCATAGCTGCAAGTACCGGAAATTGTCTTTTGTTATCCTGTCACCATTGTAAAGATTGAAAGTTTTTCTTCGGCTCCGCTGACTTTTGCAAATAAAATTGCATCTCATCACAAGATCGACTTGTGCTTGCTTGTGCTGTAAAAGTGCTCCATATGTCTAAAGACTCATTATCATCGTCTTCATCGAATCCTGAAGGTGTAGACACAGAAACAGAACTAGAAGGAATATTAGTAGCAAAGTTATTGTTTTCATGTAATGAAGCATAATATTAATATAATTTAGTTAAATTAGTATCAAATTTAGTTATGCAATCTAATGAAGATGTAGTTTCTGTTGCACCTACTTCCATATAATTATATAAACTAAATATTAAGCCTTCAACCACGTACATTTACTTTTCTATAGAGAATAAATTGATTGTTATCTTGCATTCTCTGTGAAAGAGAATAATCCCATAATTATTTTTATTAATAAAAATATCTATATATACATGATATATAAAATCTAATTAAGAAAATTAAATCTACATTTTTCTAATACAACTCTAACAGATTTTCCTAATACAAGACTACTATCATAATTACACTTGTACAATCATTCTACTTATGGGCAACTCTTGATGCGATGATACTCTAGTGGATTTATTCTATTATCCCTACAGATCTCTTGCAAACTATTATTGAACCCGACGCTACGACAATGGACACTTGAGATAGGTTGTGTGATATATTTCAAGATAACAAAAATCTCTTTACCGTGACCCTTGAGCAGAAATTCTCCCACGTCAATATGGAGGATTTTCCAAATATCTCGACCTATTGTAAAAGGCTCGAGGAGTTGACGGATCAACTCAAGAACGTTGGTGCGCCCGTCACGAATGATTGTCTTATTCTTCAAATGATTGCATGCCTATCCAAGGAATATAATGACGTTGGGACGCTTCTTCGTCAAAGTAAACCTCTCCCGCCATTCTACTAAGCACGTTCCATGCTCACTTTAGAAGAAACCGGCTTGACTAAAAAAGCGACTACCGGAGCCATCATGATGATGGCCACATCCGATTGAGACATAATTTCTAAATAAATAAGATTTTAGTTAGACTAATTAATAAAAAAATTATAAGTAAGCATATATTTCGGAAGAACATCATGGAAGACATGTTTAACAAAACATTAATATTTACATGAAGTAAAGGTCATAAATGAAAAGTAAAGAAATAAAAAATATCTCTACATCAAACTAATTTAATTTAGCAAAAGGAATCCCTAAACTCGGCCTACTCTATAAAATCCATGTTAATTTTTAGAATTTTGTTCCGTCAAAGCACAATTCTTTTTTCGTTATGAAGTAGAAAACGTTTTGGTACTTGGTTGCTTATTGTACTTCCTTGCTTGGATTATTTCAATTTATTTCTTATGGAATTACTTATCTGATCTTAGTCTATAGACAGACACCAACATTCTGCTGCCGCCTGTCTCACGGAGTGAAATATCTTTGACACCAACCAATCTTTTGTCTTAGCTAAACATAATTTTACAAGAGCTGCTCAAGCCTCAAGTTTTGGATAATAGTTTATATAACTTAGTTTTAACATTGGTGTTGTTCTTTTGATTATTCAATACCAAGAGAAAGGTAAAAAAATCTGAAAGAACAGTTTATTTTTTCTTTTGAATAGGTTGAAATAACGTAGAATTATATTAATCTCCCTTGGAACTTTTTCTCATTAATACAAATATATATATAGTGTGTACAATGTGAAATTATAATATAATAGAGATCCTATTTCTACCATAATTATACATCACTAATAATTACAATATGAATTATAATATTCACTAAATCTTTCCATCTCCATTTTGACCGATGTATGGTTGACTTGACTAATTAGGCTCACGGGTGGCATCCCATGCGGAGCCAAGAAGGGCAGGAAATGGAGCCGTGAAGGCATCTCTTGAAAGGAAGACTGGACCTCGCTCATAGCAATCATCTCCCACCGCTTCTCCGATTTCCAGGCGTTCTTTTGATTTGAGATCCAAGAAGTGGCGGTCGATGTTATTCCGTAAGATAAAATCAATGGTGATTCCCCCTGCCAGGTACTAGGCGATCAAAAGCTCCATTCGAGAGACCAGGAGAAGGAAAAAATCATTCGGGGATTCCTTTTTTTATTAGCCCAAAATGAAACTACGAGTGAAAAAGAAGAAAGGGGAAATTGAAGACTGAGAACATACGAGGTCGGTGCTAAGAGATCTAGTGGGGAAAAGATCTTGCTGCGTAATCACCGTACCCTTAACACTTGTGCTCAGACAAAGAGAAAGGGAAGGTGGATTCTTAAGTCATATCCTATACCCCCATAAGCCGACAATACCTCTCTACAACAAGTCCTTTATGGATTTCGAGTCGGGAATAGAGATGTGGCTTATTCAGATCTCTCAGTCGGAGCGGGAGGAGGTCGGACGCTAAGACTGGATCTGAATTCTAGGAAGTTCTTTGGTGAATATATCTGCATTTTGATATGAAGAAGGCACATGCAACACCTTGACATGACCGAGAGCAACCTTCTCACAAACGAAATGTATATCCATCTCAATGTGATGCTGAACCAGATTATAAGATAAATATATGGCGAATATGTTATCACTACACCAAAGACGCCTTAAGCAAAGGACACTGAAGCTCCAAAAGAAGATTTCAGAGCCAACATATCTCAACAACAACATTAGCAATGCCTCTATACTCTGCTTCTGCACTCGAACGAGATAATGTGGCTTACCTTTTGGCAGATCATGAGATGAGATTATCCCCTAAAAACACACAATAGCCAGAGGTGGATCGTCTCGTGTCCGGACAATTTGCCCAATCACCATTCGTATATGATAACAATCTGGTCGGTGCTGAGGGGGATAGATGCAAACCATATTCAAGTGTCTTTAACGTATCAAATGATATGCTTAGATGGTATTGTTTATGAAGCGGAAAGCGCAATAGTTAATTGTTTTATTATTTGTTCTTGCATTTTTCTATTTGATTTTGTGTTCCCCAACTCAGGTTGAGGAAAGGGATCACGCAGAACTGGGAAAGTACAAATCTGATGGTATTTTTGGATAGCAATCCAAGGGGTTGGTTTACTTTTGGACATGTTCTATTTATTTTTTTGTTCTTTCTTCAGCCTAGTAAGGTCATTTCAATATATTTTTCTTCCTACTTCAATCAATAACAGCTCATGTTTTTTGTTTACTGGACAATGGAATTCAATGTATCTGACTCAATTATTGGTTCCATTGGCCCATATGTGAAACTTTGAGCTACCAAACGAGCTATTAAAGTCCAGAACATTCCCAGGCAAATCATGTTAGAAACATGGAGTCCGCATGGACAGCTCAACTGGTTCTCAAGGGGATAATTGGAAAAAATGTTAGAAACATGGAAGCCGAGTTTCCTTAAAAGTTGTAGAATTGCTTCTCTTTTCATTTGCTTTTAATTTAAAAATGTTTGACAGTTGAAGTAAAGGCTGGATATGGCTTGTTTATACTTCAGTTACTATAAACTTTTTCACCAACACTAAATTAAAAGAGTTAAAATCTAATTTCTTCTCTTCTTTGAATAAATGACTGGTTGAGACATGGTATAGCTACAAGCTAGGTTGAATTTTCTTGATATTATTCAAATAAGTCTGCCTTTTGAAGGATATACTTATCTTATATTTCTTCCAATAATAATGTGGGAGACGTATGATAGGGAAATATTACAATAACTTTGTGATTGGTAAATAGCATGGGAATGGTGAAACACTAGCTTGATGAGAGGAATATGATACTTTGTGACATTATCAAGGGAACAGAAAGTCATTTTTATATTTGAAGAAAAGAAAGTTGCACAATAATTGGGATATCTTTAATGTGTCTGGTTCAAATGATACGTAATAAGGCATGTTGATGCATTAAATAATCATATAATTAAACAAAGTTCAATGTAATTTATTGGGGGATAAAATATGGTCTACAACTTGTGTAAAGTAGATACGACTCCCTATTTTCTATCACAAACATATCCAGTGAAATCTCACTAAATCAGATTAAACATAATATAATTTATAACTACTACATGTGTCTTGAATTCAGCACCCTTTTTCATCTTGTTTCTTTGTTTATTTGAGATTTAAGACAACCCTGTCCTATCCAATCATTTAGGGGATGACCATTATGCAATGATTCTTAAAAGCTTTATCTTCTTTTCAGTAAAAGGATAGCTGGATGCAGTATCTCTATATGGAGAGTTCGAAAGAGGGTCATATTATATTGGGTCTAACACACGCAACTTTACTTTACATTTCTGCAAAAGACTGTTCCCATTATTTGATTTTTGATCTCCGGATCACACAAGAGAAACTTCACCGTTGCGCTAAGGCTCTCCTTTTCAATCAACTCTATTTAAGTCAATGCTAAAATTACTCTAAAAACGTTATTTATACTTTTATGTCAACAACTTGGTTGAACTTCAACTCCTTTGTGATTATGTCAAGCTCTCAATGGTAGTTTAACTGTACCTAAACAGATTTTCCTTTTTTTTGATAACTAACAGCTTTATTATTTACCAGTGAAATGTTACAAATCAAGCAGCTTTATCACAACATGCTTTAATTTGGTCTTAAAAGACATTCACCGAAAGGAAAGACTCGAGCTTTTGTCAAGTTGACACTAATTTGGACATGCAAAAAGGTAATGGTAGTGCAGAAAGAATGCTAGATCCAAACCTATATAGGATGTCTAAGAGCTAGCAATTCATTTGTATAGTGTTAAGTGATGCTGGATTAGGTAGATATCAACTTATCAAATTAATTAAATAGAAAAAAACAAGATGCTTTCCTTAGTGTTACACTAACTTTAACAAGTGGAAATCCTTAGGCAATTGTTAAAGATCTATCATGTTTGACAAGAAACACAGAATGTTGCTTTGAAAGAAATAATTCCTTCATTATTGATTAAAAGTGTATATATACAAGTTACAATAAAAAACATTTTTCTATTCTACATCTAAATCCCTATTCTATTTGGAAATTAATCATACAATTATGGTAAGACTAATTAATATACAAGTACAATATACAAAATATACCATAACTAAATCTACACGGCTTGGACGATATGGGCTGTACACGGCTGGACGATATGGGCTGGCTCAAGATCTCTCGGCTTTGGGCTTTTGACATATACTTAATATACATACAATATACATATAATAATATGTATATTTAACATGCTTCTTAAGTTATCAACCACAGAAGCTTAAAGGATACCTTCAAATCCTTTAAGGCATACATATAATTATGAGTTTTGAAGAAACCACGAGCCTGTTTGTTTCAACCAACACTTAAATATTGTTATCAACTTTTATATTACTAATTGAAAATATTTCAACATAGCACTATCCTTATGCATATCCTGTATCTTGTACAATTATCATAGGCGACATGCTTTTAGTCTCAAACCAAATAATTAAGACATATTTAAACAAATGATTTATTAAAATAATACATTTCCCACCGTAAACATTTTCAATTTGGAATGTTCTGCACCATCACTGTCCACAGACGGCAGCCATCATGTCATCATCATCCATTAGCACTTGCTGGTATTAACCTAGCCAAAAAGATAAAGACAAGCTAGCATATAGGAGAGGTGGCATATGGCTATTAATTTCCCTTTGGAATATAGATAGGGGGTTATGGAGATAAGGATTATGATAGAAGGGTAGTAGGTAGTCCAGTGTAGTCCTACCTACACTTAGTTGTAGTGTTATTATTGTAGGCCCGCTTAACCTATTATACTAGTAGACACAGTATTACTTTATAGTCCTTTGTCGTTTGATTTATGCTGCTATATATATTTTGTTTATCTTATTTACCTAGTTATTGCTTCTTTTTCATAATTCACTATCATGGCTTAGTCGCTTTGTTTGTTTTACTTTGTTTGTGTTTGTATTTTGTGTTGAGCCGAGGGTCTCTCGGAAATAGTCGTTCTATCTACCAAGGTAGAGATAAGATCTGCGTATACTCTATCCTTCTCAGACCCCGACGTTATGAGATTTCACTGGATATGTTGTTGTTGTTGGTTTTGACAGGGTCTAATGCATGTCATTTTTTCAATCCTCGTGCTTATATATGTTTGAAAATTCATTACCTTTTCCAGATGTCAAAGCTATTAACTTTGTTTTTTTATTGTAGACCTAATCCCAAATACACTGTTCTTTTCTTCCACCCGTAGATCCCCCATACTGTTTATATGACTTAGATATGGTGGCTGTAAATTGAAGGGATGAGTCTATTGGTCTCTTTATTGGAATTTTGTTGTTTTGCTCTTTTTGACTCAACAAGGAAAACAAGTTTTGTCTCCTTGATAGAACCTTCTATATTTGTTGAGAGAAAATTTTAATTGCTTCTATCCAGCTAATTCTGAAAAATTAAGCATCTTCTGTTTGCATTTGAAATTGGTAGTCAGAATGATAAGACATCATAAGACCTTGCACAAGCAATAGAAGAATTACTCAAACAATTTATGTGACACCGTTTGACTTGACACAACTTAACACAAAATTTAAGAAAGAAAGACTTTTGAAATTTATGATCTAAAACAAACCTTAAACATTTGTGTGACTATAAATCATTTCGTTAAGGGTCAGTGGCGGAGCTTGCCCAAAATATTAAGGGGGGCGGTAGTAACCGTAGAAACTTGCCCCAAATCTTATTACGCAACATTGTCTTGATTATCTTCATTGTTGAAAATGATCTTTCTGTAGTAGCCGTAGAAACTGGAAGAGTTAATATAAGACGAATTATCCGGTCAATCAAGTAATATGTATTCGCCTTCCCTATTTTTTCCAAAGTTCCCCAATCACGAACTCAGCCACACAAAAAAAGAAAATTTTAGACTAGGAGAAACCTTGAAAATAAAAGAGTAGTTAGGATTTTGGTAAAAGACAAATTTCAGATCGTAATTTCAAACTCTAGGATTTCTATGCTCGAAAATGAGACTTGTAAGGATTCTTTCATTGTACTCATTTTTGGTGATTAATACAAAGTTTAGTTACCCAAAAGTTATGTTGATATATAGCCCAAATTAATTTATGAAAAATTTAGTTAAACTTTTTTTAATTTATATATAAGATATGTTGTAAACAAAGAGTTTTTTAACAAATCATATACAATCTGCGATAAATCTCATAAACGTAGAATTTGAAAGATTTCTCTTCCTAGCTTCTCTTTCTGCATATATTCTCTTTTCACAATTAGTAGCCGTCATTGTTCTATCACCAGACCGATATCATAAACAACCATAACCACCACCAGAAGTCCAGAACCACCATTTCTTCACCATAACATTGCAAATATCATTCACATACAAAAAGGAAGAAGAAGAAAATATTTTCTTTAAAAAATATAGTTTTTTGATGGGGGTCATAGCCCCCTCCCAGCCCCTACTAAGCTCCCCTGTTAAGGATAAAAGAGAAATTTTAAAGTTAAGTTGTTTATAATTTTAAAAAGAAAACATTTTTTTTGAGACGGACTAAAAAGGAAAATGTATCACATTAATTGAGACCGGAAGTATATTTTTGAGTTCCTTCCACATTTGGATTTGCTCTAGGATATTGAGAGCCTGTTGAATTCTTAGCTTTAACATTAGATTCTAAAAGACTACTCAGTAGCAAATATTGATAGAAGACCAAGAGCGCTCACCCAGACACTAAGGAAAGTAGAATAAGGTGAAGGTACAAATCACTAATCAAGAGCTTGCTAAGTTCCCAACTAAGGATACTAGAATAAGGTGAAGGTGAATATTGCTAATCAAGACTTTGTTAAGTGTTCAGGATCACCCTGCAATAAATTGCTCAGGGGTCTTGGTATCGGGTGCGTGGGAACAAAACAACATTCCAGTAAATAAAAGAAAAAGAATAGGATTAACAATGATAAAGTGACAGACAGATAAAAGGATTTATCCATCATCAGTAACATCTATTCGTCCCACAATTCCTATCAATAGTTTACATTCTCTGCTTTCTCATCACATGAATGAAACCTAAGTTATCATAAGAAGAGTAAACTAGAATCAGATTTTGATTAGTTTGAGGATTCCCATTTATGTTGAAGAGTACAGGTTCTAGGTCTTTTCTTTCCTGTATCACAGGAAGTCCTTGGAGCTTGTCTAGGTTTTAACTGTATTAGCAAAAATTAATATGCAAAAAGCCAGGAGATCATATGTTAAGTTGAGAAATTTATATTCATCAGTACAATATACTTCTACAATCTTTGAGCAAGCAGAGAAGGTGGTCAAAACAAGACAAGACATGTCACAAAACAACAACATAGGAAAAAACAGATTCTGCTAAGTGATCTATCAGCATGTAATAGTTGTCTTCTTAACCTTGGACTTCTACTTCCTGCTAGATTATATGAGCTTGGATATGTATACAAAGTAGTTGATGAGTTTCCAAACATCCGTGCATAAACAATTTCCCCTGTTGACGTGCCACCGGGGCTTAGCATAGGTTCTGTCGTATACGTTTGTGTTGGAGACTGCTGTGGATGATTATGATGGTGAAGGTGCTGGGCTGGATGTGAATCAGTAGTTTCAATCAGGCTGTAACCCTCAGATCTCGGACTAGGAGGCCGTTGTGGTATGATTATACCAAGATTTTGGGCCTTGCCTTTGGATGGTTTTGTAGCTTGGCCGCGACCATAGAGTGGAATCAATGTTTTCTGTGAGACTTCAGCCTTGCAAACAGGACATTGTGGCTGTTGGTTATCGGTATTTTCAGAAGAAATGCTCTGGAAATGTATCCATTTGTAGATACAAGACCAACAATAGAGGTGACCGCATAACGTAACAACAGGATCATGTACAAGATCCAAGCATATGTTACACTCAAAACCTCCAGACAGATTGTCTTCTTGCTTATCATCAACTGTCTTCCATTTCTCCAAGGAAATATCGCGCTCATCGAAGGTAGTTTCTGCTATTTGATCTTGGAAAAGCTGTTCTAAGGCCATATTGTCTATTGGTATATTCTCTTTTTATGCTAATGCCTGTGTAAACGCCAAGATGAAGACTGGTTGGTTTCCAGGTTCTTAATGCAGCTGGAATTGGATATTTATAAAGACGAGAACAAGAATGGCACTTGGAAAACAAGAAACTGGACAATGACTCTTTTAAGGTTGGTTAAAATTAAATTATTAAAGGGATAAGGTCAAAAAGAAAAGGCCCTAACTACACAATATTAAACAAGTAAATACTTCACATCGGGTGTTTATAATTATATCGCACTTATGATTAAGTGATTTAATGAAGTCAGGATATATATTAACATGATTTAGTGAGAGAAGTTTTCATGCGAACACTTGTTATGCATTTATTAATTTAGTGTAAACACCCAATACTATCGATAAGTTTTATCATATTAAATATATGATCAAGACCTTATTAATTCCAAAGTAGACCCCATGATAAGAATCTAAATCTAGAAAAACACTTTTAGTCAATAAATTGTGGCAGAAGTTGCGTGCAAGGATCTACAACTTGATGGCCTTCCACACAGCCACATCCCATAAGTTCAATAGTTTCAGTATGTAAAAGGGAGTTTTACACCACAGTAACGATTTAAAGAGTGATAATGGGGGATGGAGGAATATTTTTAGACGGTGTGGCAAAAAAATAAAAGAAAGGGAAAAGGGTAGTTGGACATAGCAGCTTCAGTGTTTTTTTTTCCAGCCAACCATATTACTTATATTAAACTGAAATGACCAAAAGAAAGTTCATTTTAATTTATGTGGAGATAAAATATGATCTACTTGTGCATACGAGTCTTCAATCTACATGAATTATAAAAGTACTACATTTTATGTCCAATTACTATTCTCTCCGTCTCAATTTATGTCATATACTTTCATTTGATACGCACTCTAAAATAAGTCAAAGATATTTATGTGGTTATAGATCATCTTATTCTGCGTAAAACGTAAAGTTTAAAGTTAAATTATTGCTAATAAAAAAAATATGTCATTCTTTTTTAACAGATTAAAAAGGAAAGTGAGTCAATTATTTTTGGACGGAGGTAGTATTACATTTGACTAACCAGGTTATTTTAATGGCAAATTTGTGAGAGACAACCTTTTATATATCACATTTTGCGAGAGACAACCTTTTAAATTTTTTTTTTGCAATGTCAGGCCTTAATATTGTTTTTGCGAAAGACAACCTTATAACGAAAAATAAATTTTCTATTAAAAACTTAACACCCCTTATTTTAAATTCCAGAAATACCCCTTCTATTCATTTAATTTCAAATGTACGCATTCTCTGTATTCATTTCACAAAAAACTTCTGCGACGCGACTTCATCCTTTTCTTCAAGAACTTACTTTCACAAAAACGTTTGCGACTTCATCTCTTCAAGAACCCATTTCCCCCCACTTCAACAACCCAAACCCAGAAAAACTCATTTGGTTTTTTTTCATCGTCTTCTGCGACATCATCGATTTCTGCTTCTTCATCTTCTTCATCGATTTGTTCAACTATATATTCAAGTAAGTTTTTTCATTGTTTTCGTTTTGCCTTTGTTGAATTAGGCCATTGCTTTCTCTAAAAATTAGGGCAATTCGCTGCATAAAAATTAGGGCTTTTTATCTAATTTTCTAAATCGATTGCTTTCAGGTTTGCTGTTGCTGCAATCATGAGTCGAAATAGTAAACCCATTAACATTAGGTTGTATCATGTGGGTCAGTTTATGACAAAAAACAACAAGACAACATATGAAAAATGAGGTATTGCATTGCACCTAATGTTGAAGAGGTATGTTATTATGAGTTTGTTGATTGGATTAAAACTGATCTAGGATATGATGAAGTAATTGAAATATGATATATGAGACATGGATATAGTTTGCATAATGGTAGAAAACAAATTAATAGTGATGCCGAGATTGCTGATTTTTTTTGCATGCACCTGAGAGAGACAGGTGGTTCCATCTATACTTGGTACATCCAGAGAAACAGGTTTCGGTTAGTGTAGAAGAATCAAGTGCTGGGACTCATAGATTAAATGAGATAAATGAAGAGGAGGATGAGCTTATGGAAGGGAATGAAGTATCTGGCAGTGAGGATAATGATATGCTGGTTAGTGATGGAGACTTTGAAGATCATAGTGATGAAGATATATTTCAAGAAAATTTGAATCATGACATCACTGAATTAGATGAGGATGAAGATAATGAGCAAAATTGTGCAACTCTAGATGATGTGGAGTTGAATGATAGTGATGGTGAGGTGGTTAGCATTGTAGGATCAGATGATGAAGGTCCACACTACCCTATTTTCAATCCTGAAGTAGATTTTAAGGGCAAGATAGTTCTAAGTAAAGGGTTGAAGATCCCATCTAACAAGATTTTGAGGAAGGCTATTAGGCACCATGCTATTGAAAATGGGTATAACCTATTACTATTTGCATAATAACAACAGTAGGGTGTCTATATATTGTGCTAAGAGATGTGCATGCTCTTGGAAAAAGGCTAGAATTCTTAAGTGCACTTGCAACCAAAGTAGAAAGTGTAGATTTAAGCTACATTGTAAAAAATTAAAGACTGAAGATACTTGGCAAATCAAGAGCATTAGACCAGATCATATATGTGGTCACCAACATGTGAATCCTAAGGTTACATCTCAATATCTGGCTGAGAGATACACGGAGGATTGGAAGGATGATCCAACTCTGAAGATTAAGTCATTTATAAAGAGAGCAAGAAGAGAAGTTAAGGCTGAGACAGGGTATGACAAAGCTTATTATGCAAGATCAAGGGCTTTAAAAATGTTCTTTGGGGATGCTAGCTTAGAGTACCAGAGAGTTTGAGATTATGCAGAGGCTATTAAGAAATACAACCCTGGTAGCACTGTTGTGATGAAGGTTGCAGGGATAGAAAACCCACTTTCTGTATTTCAGAGGTTGTATGTGTGTCTGCAAGCTTGCAAAGAGGGGTTCCTGAGTGGATGTAGGCCCATTATTGGTGTTGATGGGGCACATTTGAAAGACCCATACCCTGGTATTCTTTTGACAGTTGTGGGAAAGGATGGTAATAATAACATTTTCCCTGTGGCATGGGCTGTTGTGGAGACAGATCATCTGAAACATGGAGTTGGTTCTTGGAGTTGCTGAAAAATGACATTAGTTCTGTTGTTCCATCTGTGACTTGGCTCCATGAGAAAAATGATTTGACCTATATGTCTGATAGACAGAAGGTATGAGATTATGTAGTTCTGCATCAGACCACTTTTTATTCTTATTTACTTAGTTGTTGAAAAAACACTTGGTTTATCTTGTTTTAGTTCATTATGATGTTGTATGTGGTTGTCAATTATGTACACATACTTGGCTGCAACAACCAGTGGTATAACTATATGTCCATTATTATGTCAAATAATAACTCGTATGGCTTATTTCTTGCAAGAGTTACTTGATGCTTTTAACACAGTCATGTCAAATGCAGAGACAAGGTTCTGTTGTAGACACATATGGAGTAATTTCAAGAATAAATTTTCTGGTGTAATATACAAGGAACATTTCTGGAAGGCTGCAAGATCTTCAACAAAGGTAATATGAAGTGTCTATTGAATGTGATTGTGTTGATATATATTGTTAATTATATAGCAATGACTAGTAATAACTAATGTTGTGACAACATAATTTCAAGGTTCACATGAAAGCTATAAATGTTTTAAATGTTCATGCCTACAACTACTTGGAAGGCATACCCATATGCCACTGGTCAAGGCATGGTTTCAGTACTTCATCCAAATCAGGCATGCTTTTAAATAACTTATGTGAATGTTTCAATAATGTGTTAAGAGAGTCAAGAACAAAATCAATTCTGCAACTCATGAAATGGATTGGGAGGTATGTAATGCAAAGGTCTTTGACAAAAAGAGAGGAATTAAAGAAATTTGATGGATTGATTATGCCATCAGTGGTGAAAATTGTTAATAGGGGTTTGGAGGAAGTAACTAACATGAGGGTTAATCAAGCTGACCTTCAACAGTTTGAGGTTGATTATGACAATGACACATTTGTTGTGGACTTGGAAACAAAGAGTTGTGGATGTTATAAATGGAATCTAATTGGAATTCGTTGTTGGCAAGCACTGGCATGCATCCAATTGAAGAGGTTGAACTATGAAGACTTCATACACACTGCTTACCATGTAGATACTTATAAAAAGGCTTATGCACCTGCCTTCAAAGCAATGTCAGGTCAGAGCCAATGGGATGTTACACCATACCCAAGGCCTTTGCCTCATCCCTACAGGAAAATGGTTGATAGGCCTAGAAAAAAGCAGAGGACAAAGAAAGTTAGGGAAGATCAAGAAAGACAACAAGTGAAGAGGACAAAAAAGCAGAACAAGTGTAGTAGATGTGGTGGTCTAGGTCACTACAAAACTAAGTGTTCTAATAATCCGATGCCTGATGCAGAAAATAAAGGACCTGTACAAAAAAATCTTCATCCAAAACAAAGAAGACTGGAACTGAATCATGCATTCTTCCTCTAAGTAATTCTATTCAAGCTTCACAAGTTTCAACATCAACATCTACACCACTACCAATGGCACAAACTCAGAATTAAAGTCAAGGCTAATATTATAGTATTAGGCCATTAGTTTTTGTAGTACGATGCCACTGTTTTTGTAATTCAACTCACTATGTTTAGTGACATTTTTTGCTTCTTTATCAGCAAGAAATTCACTGTACTGTAGTTCTACCACTGTTTTTGCTGCTCTAAGTTAATGTAGCGTGTACAATCATTGAAATATAGCCTTGAGTAGCAAGAATTGCTTCCAGTTCATTATGTATGCAGATGTGCACGAGAACTTTTGCTTCCATCTATGTAACTTTTAATGTGTTGCAAAGGATGTAATGACCAGTTATAACTCAGATGTGTGAGTGTAACTGCAAAAAATCAGTCCGGAAAATGGCAAAAAAACAGTAACAAAAGGGCCAAAAATCAATCCAGAAAAGGGAAAAAATCAGTTCCATAACTGACCAAAACCAGTAGCCAAAATGGCCAAAAAAACATTAACAAAAGGGCCAAAAATCAGTCCAGAGAAGGGACAAAATCAATCCCATAACTGGTCAAAACCAGTAGCCAAAATGGCCAAAAATATCAGTAACAAAAGGGCAAAAAATCAGTCCAGAAAAGGGACAAAATTAGTCCCATAACTGGTCAAAACCAGTAGCCAAAATGGACAAAAACATCAGCCCAACAATGGCCAAAAACCAGTAACAAAATGGGCCAAAATCATTCCGAAGAATGGTCGAAACCAGTGGGTAAAATCAATCGAATAATCCTATGAAACCATAGCAACATCTCACATTAATCCAAACATGTTACTCATAGTCATATAGCTCACATAAAACAAACTTCAAATTAACAAAAGCAATGGCAAGAAAAAATGGCAAAACAAAAGCAATGGCAAGAGAAAATGAATGTTTTCATTCAAATACCATAATAGTTGAATATTACATAGATCTTCCAAAAGGAATTACAAAAACCTACTACTCGAACTACTAGTTTGATAACATCACCACAATCTAATAAAACTATCTAAACCATTCAAACAACCCAACTTAGCCAAATAGTTTAATAAAGGTGAAACTAACAACAACCGATACAAGTGTACAAAAAAGCATTAGTTTCATCCCCGACTTGTCATTTGAAACTACTGCGTCCTTCATCTTCGCAAGTTCCGCATCAACAACAAAGAATTCCTTTTTGCAGCATGAGTCCATGAAGTCATTTTTGCAGCAAGTAACCCACAATTGCATCTAATCCCACTCGTTCGACTCATGATTACAACAACAACAACAAACCTGAAAGCAATTGATTTAAAAAATTAGATAAAAAACCCTAATTTTTATGCAGCGAATTGCAAGTTATTTTCAGAGAAAGCAATAGTCTAATTCAAAATTGATGTTAAAATTGTAACATTCACCTAATCAATGCACAAAAATAAAATTAACAAACGAAATACATCTCTTACCTAACTAGTTCATAAAAAGGACCTGAATATCTGTAATGAAACTGGTAAATTCTGATTCAGGATTTCAATACTGTGAAAATTGGATTAGCGCAAAGCCGCAAAATCACAGATGTTGACACCCAATTTTGACCCTCCCGTCTAGTCATTAGCTATAAAATTAGACTAATTCTGTAAATTAATTTTTATGATTTTTTATAATAAAATGCAGCGATAAAACATTAATACAGACATAAATAAACAATTTAATAATGGCACCGCGTCTTACGTAGAGTATTAAGCATTTAGAGTTCCGCGTCCGCATTGATTAATTTTAAGTCATGTCATGATTCTTAATAATTAACAATAAATGCATAAAATAAATAATTTAGCAATGACGTCGTGTCAAGTAGCATAGTCGCATTCATTAATACGCAAAGCAATTTCATAACTACTTTTAAATAATAATGCACAATAAATAAGATTTTAAATAAATAGCGCCGCGTTCTAAAATATTAAGCACTAACTAAATAGCACGCCCATATTTATTTTAATCTCAATCATAGACTAATAAAGCACCTAAATAATTTAATCACAATTTATTAATTTAATTAAACACTAATTAAATAATACCTAAAACTAATACACTTAAACTCTACCCCTAATTAAATAATACCCACCTTTAAAACGCAGCCCACAACCCCATCACTCACCAGCCCACGCCCTGGCCCACACCCGCAAGCCCATTACCCCCCAGCCCTTATTTCCTCAGCCCCTTTTATTGTTTACATACCTTTCTCGTCGACAACACAAGAGGAAAAACGAAGAACAAACCCTAACCTAAAAACCTAAACTTTCAGTCGCCGCCATGCCCAGATTTCTCGCCGGAGAATCAGGGGTTCCCCTTACCCACGCAGCCCAGCCAACTCTTCTTACCATAGCTAAACCAAATCCCTCAATCATTTCCTTACCTTACCTGTTAAAATCGCACAAATCAATACACAGAATCAGCCTTGATTACTTACCAACTTGGGGCCCAGATTATTAGCTATAAATACAGAACGTTTAGACATGCAATAGGCATGGGAAGAGCGCAGTGGGGAAAGCAGAAGATAGAGCTTGGAGGGCACGAGAGAGCTCAGTGAGGAGAGCAGTCCAATAGCAATAATCGACAGAGCATCGGGAGTTAGGGGGTTCAGCACCCAGACCATTAGCATCGCACGAATAGGAAGTTCGAAATCCTTTCTTTCAATTCCATCCAAGAAATCAGCAAACAAACCTTGCCCTTTTGCTCGCATCGCAAAGCCAAACTCGAGTGGACCGACGACTTGATACGCTGCCCCGGTTCGCTGCCCGGAGAAGGTAAACCCATTTTTCTCTCATTTTTACCCTGCATTTCGTGAATCTGAATGTGTTTGATTTGTCAAAAATGATTCAAGCATGTTTAGTCTTTTCCAGTTGAATGAGTAATATTTAACGACTTTGCCTTTAGTTGTAGCCTGGGATGTCTGTTAGTTGTGGCGCGACGGGGGTCTGATTTTGGAATTACTTAAAACTTGTCTCGATTGTGTTTGAACTTGTTTGGAGTATTATCATGTTTAATATATAGTTCGAATATGATTACGTCCAGTTTACATTCTGCATATATGAAGGACCATTGCTGTTCGATCCTTGTCATCTCTATGTTCATCATATTCGTCTAACTAGTCCTGTGTGTTAATACTACCTGCTGAACTAACTAAATAATTACCCTTGCTTGGCTAAGTGCAAAATGCCTCCATATTGACATGAAAGTTTTCCTGAGTCACCATATGCTCCTGTTTTGCTTCTTATTTTTGGTCTCTGCCTACTGCTTACATCTGACTGGTGTATTTAGAGCATATTTGAGCACTTACTGCAGTAGGTATACTATAACTGCATCATGTCTATCTTAAAACTGGTTAGTAAACAAATACGCATATCTAAGTGTTTAACTGTCACAATGTCGGGAAGTCTTGGCAGCTATTTTGAATCCCGTCATTAAGTCGATAAATGATGCTGGCATTAACATATTGCATTATCTATGTCACGTCGCATTATATCCCCTGTTTGCATCCCGCCTTCAGTTTGTAGCTCTATCACATGTAGGATTAATTGGTCTTTCTTTGGCCCGAAAATGTTACGTTTGGGGCTTATTTACGTCTCCGCCTCGCTTACATCCGATGGTGTATTCTGACATATTTGAGCACTTAACTGCAGCAAATCTGCAGGTATACCGTATGTAGTTTGTATGTATACTGATCGTTACCCTCGGCGATCATCATACATTTACTTGATAAAGGGCTTGAAGCAGGAATCACTTAGCTATTGCATACTTGCCTATCATTTGAAACAAAAATGCTTGTCTTTCTGCATTTCAATCCTATGTGTGTGTCTGGATATGTGTAATGGTCAAAAATTTGGTGCAGTTTCTCATATACCTGCATTTCTGGATGCACATCTGAATAACTCCTCTGTTAAAACTGTGACAACTGTATTTATTGGCCTTCCAATTCTATGAACAAAATGGACTAACTTGTATGATATTAAAAATTGACACGTCTTTGCTGCATACACCGCTATTCGTTTCTTTTAACGCTCTTTGTTTGCATCCCCATCTGATGTTGTCCTCTGTTGGGTCTTTATGTATGTGTTTGCTTAAATACAAACTATGTGTCAAGTGTTTGTTATGATTAAATGAATTTGGGCATATACTAATCCTTATCACTTTCTTTTTTACATGGCACGCATCGGAGTGAAACGAAGAGTCTCACGGCGAGACTCATCACGAGCTACTTCAAATGGCAACCCGCGTCTATGTGCATCCGCATTCGCATTCCCGCTTCAGAAATTCCTAAGACAAAATAGGATAAGATGATGTCGCCACACATCTTGAAAGCCGCGATCATATCCACCTTTTTTTATCTTATTTGTTTAAATTGTTGCCTAATTATTTAACCTTGTAATTAGTAGGTTGTCTAGAACAATTAATCCTTGAGTACATGAAATGGAGTGGTTAGTTTTAAAACATGAAATACACTGCTAATTTATCTATCTTAGGCTTGCCATTTCATACCTAATCCTTTGCCTAAATTATTAAAATCGCATATCTAAAACTAACGCATTACTTCTTTGATTTCGCAGATAAATGCATATCTATAGCCCATAAATCGACTTTGCACCATAAACAATATAAATGCACACTTTAAAGCTTTTTATATATTTTTATAGCATTAGCATTACAAATTTTATTCAACATGCCTCCTTTTATAAAATATTTTGAAGCATCCTTTATATTTTCAAAACACGCATTCTTAGCATAAATAATTAACCCTAGGTTTGAACGGACAACCGCAAGTTAGCGGATCCTTTAGGGTGCCTAATCTCTTCCCTTTAGGATAATAAAGAATCCTTGCCCAGAATCTCATTAAGTTTAGCCGACCATAAAGAATGGAGTTAGTGTCGACTTTAACCTAAGTTGACATTTAGGTGTCCTAATTCACCCAACTAATTAGGTGGCGACTCCGCGAACCCTTTAGCATTTAGCACCTTTTAGCACTTTAATATTCTAGCACCTTTTAAACACCTTCAAGCACCCTTTAGCATTTTAGCACCCCTTTTAATATTTTAGCACCCTTTAGCCCTTTTAAACACTCTTTAACATTTTAGCGTTCCTTTTGCACATTTTAGCATTTTATTCGTTTTCTAACATTTTGTCTAAGCAGGGTTCGCTAGAAATGAAGTCGCGGCCGAAAAGGGGCGCGACAACAGAGATCGATGTACGCAAATTGATATAAGCTATGATTTTTAGAGAACACAGAAATAGAAGAGATGATAAAAAACGAAATGGGTTTTTCTGGATTTGGGTTCTTGAAGACGATGAGAAAAAATGAAATGGGGGAAATGGATTCTTGAAGAGGAAGAAGAAGTCGCAGAAGTTTATTGTGAAAGGAATAGAAGAGAATGGGGCTAATGAAGTCGATATTAAAGGAATAGAAGAAGGGGTATTTCTGAAATTTAAAATAAGGGGTGTTAAGTTTTTAACTGAAAATTTGATTTTTCGTTATAAGGTTGTCTTTCGCAAAAAAAAAATTAAGATCTGACATTGCAAAAAAAATAATTAAAAGACCATCTCTCGCAAAATGTGATATATAAAAGGTTGTCTCTGACAAATTTGCCTATTTTAATTCGTTTTTTGGTAAATAGTAAATACTTTTATTCTCTTCGATAATCAACCCACACAGCCTCAAAACCAGCCATTAAACTACGCGTGTTCTCACCTTTTTGGTTATTTGATTCTACTTTCAATCAGCAATTACTCCATATTATTAAAAAATGTTTACTTTCTTAAACTAACATATTGAATAACTTTAACTGTTATTGTATATCTTTGGAAGCAATTGGATATTTGTTTGGTTATTATTATTTATGTTTTGAGAATTCTTTTGTTACTTATTAGTGTATTTCAAATTTTGTCATCTTAAAAGAGAAAAAGTGCATACTTTCATTGTTAATTTGTTTGTTACATTTCGAACTTTGGCATTTTGTTAAGGCTACACTAGATATGTTATTGTTGTTATATGACGCATATTAATTAATAGTATTATAGGAATTGAGTTGAGAAGTATTTGAAGTTAGAAGTTGAAAAAAGAGTGCTCTAAAAGCTATCATTAACTAAATGTACATGAACTTAATGCATGTTTGAATTAGCCTTTGGGTATTCAGAATTAATTTTGGGTATCCACTTTCGTGAAAATAAAAAAATTGACATATTTGGCTGGCCAAAATCAACTCTGGTATCCGGAATTGATTCTGGCAGAAGCTAAAATTTGTAGCTTCTGCCAGAATCAATTATGCTATTTATTTCAATTTGAATTTTATCATTTCCTTTATTGCCCTCTTTAATTTTTCATTAATAACTCTATCCACTTTCATTATTCTCTTTAAATATCTAGAAATAATTACTAAAAAAAAAATCAAATATACAATTTTCATTACCCTCTTTAAATATCTATAAATAATTACTAAAAAAATGAAATATAACCCATTCGGAATTGCAATTACCTCGACGAGGTTTGGAGCAAGCAACATGAATCATAGAATTAGCGCCACAATTCATCATTAGGAAATAATCGTCATCAGGAGAAAAACATCGGGACATGGCTCTTGAAGGTGGTCCGTGGTGATGGAAAACTAAATAATTCTCCTTAATCTATTTCCCTCGTTTGGTAATACACCTTCTTTAAAAAAATATAACTTATCTTCATTATAATAAAATATAAATGCAGAAATCAACATTAAATTATTAAATATCAACTTTTATATAAGTTATACTTTAAATAATGAAAAAATATTACCGTAATTAATGAATCAACATTAATTCATATATATTTTTATGATAATATTAATTCATTTCTTTTATTTATAAGTGAGGATTAATATAGTTGATCCCTATTTATTTACAATTGAGGGTAGTTTTTATTGTTATGTTAAATTTAGCGTGTTAATAATGAATTCTTATTATGAATTTTAAAATAATTATTGTATTCTAATGTTTAATATTTAATATTTATTTGGAGATAAAATATGATCTACTTGTGCATACGAGGTCTTCATTCTATCTACATGAATTATAAAAGTACTACATGTGTCTTGAATTCAGCACCCTTTTGTCAACTTGTTTCTTTGTTCTATCCTTTGTACTAGGGCTGGCGGTGGGCGGGCCGACCGACCAAACCGACCCGACCCGACCAGGCACCACACCGGTATTAAAAAAAGCGGGGCCAGGGGCTCGGCAGGCGGGGCGAGTATGGTCCCGCCGAGCCCGACCACTTGAGCCAAACCCGACCCGCCCGACCTCGCCCCAAATCCCGCCTCGACCGCTTTGACAAAATAGCGGTTGTCAACGACCATTTTACATTTTGGTAGTTGAATGACGGCCATTTTAGGCCTCCTCCCCAACCCCTACCCTTTATATTTATTTTTAACTCCTATAAATACCTCATTCCTCTTCTTATTATTTTCACAAATCTTTCTACTCTCTAATCTCTCAATCAATCTCTAATTCTCTATACAACATTGTCTACATATTCAATCTATTTATTAATTTGAGAATTGGGAGTGAAGTTAACTAGCTTGAGGATTATCTATCGAGCAAAGTTTCAATTTTCAACCTCTCGATTACACGTCGACTCTACGTCGCGTTTGGTACATTCGTTCTCTCATTAAATTATTATTTTGTCTTTATTTCATTTAGCACATTTAATTTCATTATCTTTAACTATTTATTAGCATAATTACAATGAAAGGACTAAGAGGCATGTTGGGTAAGGGTAAGGGTCGCTTCTAGTAGGGGTGGTAACAAGGGCAAAGTGGTACTTCTTCTAGTATTCTGTTCGATTATTCCTAGACAAGATGATTTTATAGATCCTGAAATGTTTCCTGAAATACCATATGATCTTGACACAAATGATTATCCTGAAATTGAAGAAGATTTTAATTTAGATGACACTCTAGTTGATGATACACCTATTAATGAAGATGATGATACATCCACTAGTGAAATGCCTCCTATCCCCTACTATGAGGCGAGGTCCCAAAGCGACCATTAAAATCGGTTGTATGGAAATATTTTGTGAGGACGTAGCTAATCAAGTAGTTGTATGTAAAACTTGTAAAAATGTTTATTCTTTTAAAACTGGACAAGGTCATGGTGGGACGGGGGGTTTAGGAAGACACCTGTTGCAAAAACACAAAGCCTTGCATGCCCAATACATGATTGAAAAAACTGGTGAACAAACGTCCTCTCAATCGGGACAAGGTTCACATACTACTGTCTGGAGAAATGTGGTCAAATTAACCCTATGACGGGGAGTTGTAGGCCCTAAATATGATAAACATAAAGATAGGAAGCACTAGCAAAATTAGTTCTTTGTGGAGGGTTTGCCTTTTCATTTCTGAATCTCGGTTTTATTCATTATATTATAGATACGTATAATCCTGCTTATAAAGGTTTTCCTAGATCAACTGTGAAAAGAGATGTATTTAAATTTGCACATGAATATCAACAATATTTACGTTATGCATTATATCATTTAAATTGCAAAGTTGTTTTAACTTCTGATATAGGTCGTAGTACTAACTACATGATTATTTAACGGTAACTTTGTCATTGGATAGATTATAAATGGTCTATGCAAAAGCGTATTTTAGCATATAGATATATAGATAGTAGGCACCTTTGGTGAGTTTATTTGAAAATATTTATTGATCGCGATTATTACGGAATAACCGATAAAGTTATGAGTATTACATTAGATAATGCATCTTCTAACAATTACGCTATTAGTATTTTAAGAAATGTTTTAACTCAGTCTTTTCAAAACATTTTCATATCAAATGTGCGTGCCATATTTATAACTTAGTTGTAAAGGATGGTCTTTCACTTTTCAAGATATTCTTGAAAAATACAATTTGCTATACACTTTATTTTTAAAAATAATAGAATTCAACAAAGAAAAGAATATAAAAAACTTGCCACGATTGTGGACTATCTTCTGAGAAAAATTCGAAGAAGTACCAACTAGGTGGAATTCTTTATATGACCAACTAGTTGTTGCTTATGACTATAGAAAACCTATTACTTTATTTTTAACGCCCATAATCAAAATCCAAATGATATGATTGTGGATCTTGATTGGGAGAAAATTAGAGAACTTATTGTATTTTTAGAAAATTTTCAACGAGCAACAAAAGAATTTTCTACTTTATATTATCCTACTATTTCAACTATGTTGTGTTATATAGCTATAATATTTTTACTTAAAGAATATATGGAAAAACACCTTATCTGCGCCTATTAAAAAATGTTTATGAAATTAAAAATATTTTATTCCTATTCCCCCTATTTATATTATTGGTGCTGTATTAAACCCGACTATTAAAGTAGATGGTTGTAAAAGTCTTATTGAAAATATATATAACTGTATGGACGTACTACCACCTCCAACTCCCAAAAATTTAAATGTTGAACCACCTATTGAACTAACGCTAGAAGAAGTGTTGAATAGCGTAGAAGATGAATGCAAAAAAGTATATCGGCATTACCAGCAAGAAAGTGCTAGTAACCAACCGACTTTTGTATCATCTTCTTCTTCAACACAACCTAAAAAACGACAAGCAGTTTCTGTGGCTAGGCCTAATATTAATTCTATTGAAAGCCTCAGAAATAAAATGTGCGGTGGTAGCAGTGCTAACCAAATTAGTGAGTTCGATGTTTTTGTTTTGCAGGGTAATTTACCTTACCAAGCAGTTATCAATGAAGAAGGAAAGGAAGACTTGTGAAATATTGGAGCGAATGAGAAGACATTCGACTCTTTCAATGATGGCGAGATATTTTGAACATTCAAGCGTCGTGATCGACACGGCGTTTTCTGCAGTGATTTCAAATAGGAGAAACGCAGACACTCGTTAGCGGAGACGGCTTGGAGATGGCGGTACTATTAAGAGATTGGATACGAGCGGAGCGAAGGAGGTGCGGTCAACCAGAGATTAACGAAGAAGATGACGACAACTACAACGACATTTTATCTGAAGGCATGAGTAGCGACGTGGAACAATTTGATCAAGATATACCAATTCCAACCAGAAGAACCACAAGAAATTATAAAGAAATTAGAAAAATATTTTCAAATTGGTAATTTATTTCATTGCAATTTTTATATTTTTATATGTCTTTCACTATTTTGAAATTTTTTTCAAGAACAGTACTATTCTATGTAATTTTTAATCTTGTTTATTTGATATTTCAATTAAATTAATAATATAATAGGCACAAAAACGACCTTGGGATGTTTTTTACACTATTCTTGTCTTTGTTTAATTATTTAGTTTATAACTTTATACTTTATACTTTATAGTTTATACTTTATAGTTTTTAGTTTATAATTTATTCTTTATAAATATATTATAAATTATAATACTATAATTCTATAATATGACAAGTTTATGTTAATGTTACTTTGTTAGTACTTAGTAATTTATTATTTTTAATTTAGTGAAAAATTAAAAAAAAAAAAAAAAACCATGACCGTCCGTCAGGCAGACCGTCAGGCCCACTGCCCAGCGGGACCGGGATCGGGGCGGAAATGGTATGGTCCCGCCCGACCACGACCACTCCAGGCCGCCTTTCGACCGCCTTCTCACTTTCGGCCGAGCCCGACCAAACCCGATCCGGTGGGCGTCGCATTTGGCGACGCTGCTTTGTACTAATCAATATTAGGGGGTGGCCACCATTAAGCAACTAGAACTCCAAAGTGATGTAACAAATTTCTTCAATCCACTTTTTATGAGTACCCATCAGTGGTTTAAAAAACTATTTTGGAACTCGTTTCGGGGTAAGGCGCTGATAAAACACTTCGCGATACACATGTGGGGCTTAGTTACGGGAGTCTTACGTTTTAAGTACTCGAATGTATATTCTAAATACTGAAAGTATATTTATGTCCTAGAGACAATTTGTATTAGGACAAATGTACTTTATACACATTCATATTTATATTAATAGAGATTAATAATATGACATTTGCAGTTATTGAATTATTTATTGATTGTCTGTAATATTCTATACTTGTATCTCTAGAGGTTACATGGTTATTAATAATGTGAGATATTAATATTATAACGTAACTCTTAAATTGTCTCGACTAATGATCATCGAGAATAAGATATTGATGATATGTGATACGTCGACATGTGTTCTGCATCATATCCTTAGGGATGTAGTATGTCTCACCTGCTACGAGTTATGACAACTCGTGATGGACACATGGATACTTGTAGAAGTATTGATATACTAAAAACAAACTTATTCAAGTTCTTTTTTCCCAAAGAAGTCCCGCTCCGACCTCCCGACGAGTCATCTACTTAAAAGGACCCTCCCTGCTGATGTACTGTTTGTTATATATGTCTAAAGTGTCATCAGCGTGTGGGAGATAGAAGTCCTTAGACTTGAGGTCGATACGCACCTTATTTATAGAGTGATATACTTTGATCCTGTCCTAAGCTCAAATGCCTTATAGGTTGAGACACGACTTGTATTGGATATATTGCTACGTAGATTAAAGGTGGTAATTGAGCCAAGATTATGATTCATTCCTCAAATGTATCTTCGAGAGAACACTCAGATTCTCATATAGTATTAGGTTGACTAAGTTGTTGGCCAACACAGTAGACATATCTATGATATGGTCTTGTTGTCAGCTAATATAGATGAGATATAATGATCAAGTCATTTAGATAGATACTTGACAGATCCTAAGCTTGATCGAGTGTGTCGTGAATGAAATGATTTTATCTACCCATATAGAGGTTCAGTTCACAGGTTTCGTGTAACTATACTTCACATATTAAGTTCGCCTTCCGGCGCCGTCTATGTCACGACCCGACCCCGGGGCCGCGACTGGTACCCTACCGGGGTACCCTATCAGGTATACATCAGAGAATAGCAGCGGAACATACATAACACTTAACTTATAAAAAGGTAACATCACTGGCCAGCCGATAAGGCTGCCTTCCATAAAAACATACTAATCAAAAGTACAGCAGTACAACTTATCCTTATAGCCCAAAACACATACGTGACCACAGACCTCTAAGGATAACAACTGTGGCGGGACAGGGCCTCGCCATACCCCTGAATATACACAATGTCTATAACATCAGGGAAAAACCGTACCAACAAAACGAGCTTCCGGAGGAATGGAGCTTCTGACACCGGAACAGTGATCCTAAGAACGAGGATCCACCACCTGCTTACCCTTACCTGCGGCATGAACGCATCCCCCAGGGAAGGGGGTCAGTACACAATATGTACCAAGTATGTAGAACTGGAAAATACGGTAATAATGATATCATAAGTCTGAAAAAAATAAGCTGGAGTCATGGAAGACAATCAAAATACAGTACAATGTGCCTTACTAACAATGAGAGTAACAAGTATATACTTTACTGCATAAAATAGGAGGCTTGTGATCAAAACAGGGTACCTCGCCTGTAGTATCAATAAGCAATCCTACTCCTGAGACTATTTCACCCGCATGGGTCTTGTGGACCCGCATGAGGTATTCCTCGCATAGGATGTACCCGCCCGCATGAGACTATTTCACCCGCATAAGCCCATAGGACTCGCATGAGGTATTCCTCGCATCGTGGGTAGCAAATCCACGGAACAGGTGGTATAACGATCTTGGGGCTTGCCCCTCAGATATACTCTTACCCTGAAGCATGTGGTATAACGATCTTGGGGATGTACCCCTCAGATATACTCTTACCCTGAAGAAGGTGGTATAACGATCTTGGGGATGTACCCCTCAGATACACTCTTACCCTGAAGAAGATGGTATGACGATCTTGGGGCTTACCCCTCATTCATACTCTTACCCTGGAGAAGGTGGTATAACGATCTTGGGGCTTGCCCCTCAGATATACTCTTACCCTAGCTCAATCTGTCATCATATCATAATCATATAATATATACAAGTTACGAAAGCTCATACTTTTTATTAGTCTTGTTCATATACCCTCTCATTTTAGTTTACTCAAGGCACCAACATATTTAATAAAAGGAAATCCGGGAATTTAACCCAAAGTACCACATACTTATATTCTTTAAAAATGACTCTTTTTCATATAAAACCTTTGGGCAATTGATGCCTTAAAATCAATCTGTCTTTCATAAATCAAGTCACTTGTCCTTACTTATCTTACTTAGAGTAAATCTCTTCTTATTAACCTTTTATAAAGCTAATAAACCAACTTCCCATAAAGTTGTTATATTAACCCTATACTTTAGTAAAATCATACTTTTCCCTTAACCAAGGGACTTATACTTCTTAAAACGAAACAAGTCTTTATATACTAAAAACAAGTAAGAATACCAAATCTTGTACGTCTACCGTACTACATAGATACAACTACTCATGCTCAAGAGATAGGAAAGCTCCACATACCTCTTTGGTCAATCCACTTGCTAAGTCCAAACTACCGCAAGTAATATGTCAACCTAAAATAACCATGATACGTTTATTAACCTCTAATTTCAATGTAGAATAATCCAAGTTCAAAGTTACTAATATCTATGAAAAATTGAGCAGCATTTCTTTTGTTTCTACAAAATTTGCCACCTTTCACAAGGCCGAATTTAACATCCAAAACGCCACATCTTAGGCCCAACAATCCAACATTTCAAAGGGGATTACACACCTAAACTTGGGTGTGTAAAATTCTGCCCCATAAGATACAACAATTCACTTAACAATTCTAAAGTAGTTTGTAGGCTACAACATGCTCATAATATCTTCTTAACCAATCTTTTCATATCCAAACCACATTTCTTACATGCAATGACTCTAAGAGCATTATTTACTACTACAAGTTCCTTCTTCTTCACATGCAACATTAATAACTAACTACAAGAGAAGAAATGTTACCTTTAGAGCTTTAGCCAAAACTATTCCAACAATTTTGCTAGCCTCTTTTCCAAGAACACCACCACAATAACTCCTACAAGCTAGCCACAAGCTTCCTTCTTGTCCTAACTTTTGATTTTTCTTAGGCTTTGAATTCCTCTTGGAATTTTAGAGAGAAGTGAGCTTTAGTTTAGAGAGGAGAAATTTGAAAGATGACCAAGTCTTCAAGACTTGGTCAATATAAACATGCAAGAAATCAGATGGGGACACTTGTCACCTCCCATGGTCTTTTAAAGAAATCGATTTTCCTCGGTTTTTCGCGAAATTCCGCCTCGGCGCGCGGCCTGCCCGGCGCCCGCGACGCTGAATCTTCTGCGGACTTTGGTTTCCGGCGGCCTCGCTTCCGGCGCCCGCGGCTGCTAACTTCAGCGACCCCTCGGTATATCCGCGCCGTGGCCTGCATCCGGCCGCGGCCCGCCATTTCTTGTCAAAACACATTTTTGTTCGATTGCGCACTGAATTTGTAACTCCCATAACTTTCTACTCCGATGTCCTATCGACGAACAGTCGGTTGCGTTGGAAACTAGACTCAACGAACTACACACTAAGCCTTTGAAATACTTAGGAACTCTCAATGTACCGGGTCATAACCCGCCACAAAGTTGACTAAAACCCGTCCGAAACAATTCGTCAACCTTTCTTTCGAAAATTTTAAGTCTTACTCCTTTCGCACGCTCTCACACGTATGGCCAGAACTACGGGGTATAACATTCTCCCCCCCCCTTAGAAACATTCATCCCGAATGTTCCTTCTAGGCTTACTCAAATCACAATATCGACATAGACCCTCTTAGCTATTCTTTTTGCAATAAAAGATGCTCCACAAGCCACAACAATACTCAAGCAAAATTTCCAATTAAAAACTATCAAGTAAGAAAGTAGGTTACCTGGAGGTATAGGAAATAAGTGAGGATACTTCTTCATCATGTCATCCTCTGCTTCCCACGTCATCTCCTCCCTGTTCTCGTTCCGCCATAATACTTTGACGGAAGCCACGTCCTTCGTCCGAAGTCGTCTAACCTGACGATCGAGTATCGCTATGGGACTCTCCTCATACGATAACTCCTCTGTCACCTGGACATCATGAATCGGGTGCACTCTAGATGGATCTCCAATACATTTCCGCAACATAGACACATGAAAAACTGGATGCACTGCCTCCAGATCGGACGGCATATCCAACTCATAGGCAACCTTGCCTACCCTACGGACAATATGATACGTCCCAATGTACCTTGGGCTAAGTTTCCCCTTCTTTCCAAATCTCATCACGCCCTTCATGGGCGATACCTTTAGGAAAACCCAATCATCTATCTCAAATTCCAAGTGTCGACGCCGATGATCTGCATCGACTTACATCGAATCAGCCGCCAACAATCGCTCTGAATAAGCTTTACCTTATCCATCGCTTGAACCAAGTGCGGCCCGACTAATCTGTATTTCTCCCACTCGAACCAGCCTATCGGTGACTGCACTTCGCCAGTATAAGGCCTCATAAGGCGCCATCGAATACTAGAGTGGTAGCCGTTGTTATAAGCAAACTCCAAGAGGTAAATGATCCTCGGCTACCCTCGAAATCAATAACACAAGCCCGCAAAGATATCCTCGAGTATGCGGATAGTGCGCTCGGCTTGTCCGTCGATCACGAGGATGAAGCGTCGTCGAGACTCACCTGGTCCCTAATCGCTTTACGGAAAGACCTCGAAATTAGCCGAACTGGGCTCCTGCATGCGAAATAATCGATCTGGCACTCGTGCGGTCTCACAATCTCCACGATATACGATCTAGCATAATCCTCGTAGAAAAGTCGTCTGATCGGAAGAAAATGGGCTGATTTCGACTGTCGACGATAACCCAAATGGAATCATGCTTCGCCGGTGGAAGGTAACCGTAATAAAATCCATATTTACCACCTCCCACTTCCAGTCGGAATATCAATAGCTCGCAATGACCACCGGCTTCGTGCTCAACCTTGACTGGCCGGGCAATTAGACATCGCGCTACGAACTCCGCGACGTTCCTCTTCAGGCCATCCCACCAATACACGCATCTGAGGTCATGATACATCTTAGTCGACCCCGGATGAATAGAATAACGGGCACTGTGTGCCTCCCGAAATCTGACGGCGTTCGCTACATCGGGAACACACAATCGGCCCTCAAATCTTAGCACCCCATCCGGCGCTACCTCAAATAGACTCTTCTCTTTCTGAAAAGCGGCATCTCGATACCGTACCATAATCGGATCCTCATACTGTCGCCTCTTCACCTCCTCGACGATGGAAGACTCGGCAACCTCTTGAACCCGAAATCCATCACTATCAGAATCAACCAAACGAACCCCAAGGCTCGCTAGCTGATGTAACGCTCGGACCATATCTCTTTTCTCTGGCTGAACATCAGACAGACTACCCATCGATCTGCGACTAAGGGCATCTGCAACCACATTGGCCTTCCCTGGGTGGTATAGAATATCAACATCATAATCCTTAAGCAGCTCCAACCACCGTCTCTGTCGCAAGTTCAGCTCCCTCTGGCTGAAGATATACTGGAGACTCTTGTGATCTGTGTAAATATCCACATGAACTCCATATAAATAATGTCTCCAGATCTTCAAGGCATGAATCATCACGCTAACTCCAAGTCATGTGTGGATAGTTCTTCTCATGCTTCCTAAGTTGTCGAGACGCGTAGTTATAACCTTGACGCGTCGCATCGACGCACTCCAAGCCCGACACCGACGTCACAATAAATCACATATCCATCTAAACCTCCGGAAGAGTAAGAAGGCGGTCGTCAACTTCTCCTTTAGCAACTAAAACGTCCTCACAAGTATCCGTCCATCGAACATAGCCGCTTATGAGTCGCCTTAGTCAAAGTCTTTGAAATAGAAGCAAACTTCTCCACAAACCTCCGATAATAACCTGCAAGGCCCAAAAAGCTGCGCACCTCCGTTGGTGTAGTGGAGTGCGCCAAGTCTTGATCGCTCAATCTTGCCAGATCAACCCGAATACCATCGGCCCGATAACATTCCCTAAGAAAGCCACTGAAGCTAACCAAAACTCGCGTTTCGAGAACTTGGCATACAACTTCGGTCTGGAGGACTCGAATACAGTCCTCAAATGATCTGTATGCTCCTGCTCTGTGCGCGAATACACCAAGATATCATCAATGAAAACTATAACAAACATATCCAAGAATGGCCTGAACACCCTATTCATCAAATCCATAAATACCGCTGGAGCGTTGGTCAATCCGAAAGACATCACCCTGAACTCATAGGGCCCATACCGGGTCCTGAATGCAGTCTTTGGGATATCTGTCTCTCTAACTCACACCTGATGATAACCAGACCGCAGGTCTATCTTGGAAAAACACCTTGCACCCTGCAACTGGTCAAACAAATCGTCAATCTTGGGGAAGGGAAATCTGTTCTTGATAGTTACCTTGTTTAGCTGTCTGTAATCAATACACATGCGCAGCGTCCCATCCTTCTTATTTACAAATAACACTGGCGCTCCGCAGGGAGAAACACTTGGCCTGATAAAGCCCTTCTCCAGCATGTCCTTCAGCTGGTCTTTCAATTCTTTCAACTCGGCAGGTGCCATCCTGTATGGCGGAATAGATATCGGTCGAGTATCTGGCGCCAAATCAATGCAAAACTCAACCTCCTCTCGGGAGGATACCCTAAGCTCATCCGGGAACACGCGGAAACTCTCTGGCGGAATCGATCAAGGTCCGGTATCTCACCTCGATGTCGAATACCGAACCATATGGTAGATATACCCTTTCCGCACCATCTTCCTAGCCTTGAGGTAAGAAATAAACTTACCCCTCGGCGACGCCGTATTCCCCTTCCACTCGATAACCTGCTCACCAGGAAACTGGAATCGAACTAATCTCTCTCTACAGTCCACATTGGCATAGCAAGACGCTAGCCAATCCCTACCCATAATCCCATCAAAGTCCACAATCCAACTCTATCAAGTGGCCAGAGTCCGACGCATCGTCTACGCCATCGGGCAAACTCTATATATCCGCTCGGCTACCACCGAATCACCTACTGGCGTAGCCACCTCAAAAGGTCTTATGGACTCGGGCTCTATCCCTATTCTATCAGCAATATGGGGAGATATATAGGACAAGGTAGAACCTGGATCTATCAAAGCATATACATCACAGCAAGAAACCAACAATGTACTGCGGCGACATCCGTGGCGCCTCCCGGTCTCCGATTTACCGACATAGCATAGATGCGGTTCTGAGGACCGCTAGAACTGGGACCCCTACCACGACCTCTGCCGTGGCCTGCTAGCCCATAAGTACCCTACCCTCCGGGGCGTCTGACCATCGAAGATGAAGATCCAAAGAATCGACCGTCGGTGAACCATAACGCCTCGCCGCTGGGGCGACGGACAATCCTTCTTAAGATGGCCCTGCTGGCCACAAGAGTAACACTCTCCCGAAACCATACGACAATCGCCCGGATCAGACCTACCGCATCGAACGCACCGAGATGTGGGTGGTCTCACCGGTGACGGCCGCCTCCGTGAAACCTCAAGTCTCGGAGCACGACCGCTCTCGAATAACGGTGATCGGACCTCCCGCTCAAAATCGAGAAGGAGCACTCTGTGTTGGCTGAAAAGTGGACCTAGTTCGCTGCGAGGCCGCCTCGCCAAAATCGCCGAGACCTGCTGCTCGCCTCTTGGCCGGGCCTAAATCTAGCCGATCTCGCTTTCTATCTCAATCTCGCAGATACGCCTGCATCCTGGCAATATCCATCCCTGGCTGAAGAGCCACCCCCAAGCATGCAGTAATCATATGACGGTCTAACCCCATCACATATCGATGAACCCTGTCTGCCATGTCAGCTACAATGGTGTGCGCATATCTAGCCAAGGAGTCAAACTCCAGGCTGTACTCTCTAATAGTCCTCCCGTCCTGCCTCAAGGTCAAGAATCTATCTACGCGGGCTCTCCTCATCTCAGGGGGCAAGAAGTGATCCAGGAAAGCCTCTGTGAACTCTTCCCAAACAGCTGAAAGAGCATCCTCACCTCTCGACAACACCCATGACTCAAACCAGTTCAACGCAATATCGCGTAACCGGTAAGAAACTAGCATAACGGACTTAGTCTCTGAGGCTCTGAGCACCTGCATGGTCCGCTGTAACTGCCGCACAAACTCCTGCGGATCCTCTTCGAATCTCGAGCCATAGAACTCGGGTGGATGACAACTTAGAAAATCCCGAATCCGTAAACTGTCGGCTCTAGGGTTGGCTGCCTGCTCCTGTCGGCGCTGCCCTACCACTATACTGGTCAATAAGCGGATCTGTTCCCTGTAATCTCTATACTCACCGATCGTGGGATCGAGGCTCGCATCGCGTCTCGATGCCGATTCCGGCCGCCGAACTCGTGAGGCCGGGCGACGTAGTGGAACTCGCCGCTCGAAACATCATCTCTGGTAAGGATCGGGCTCGTGCCTGCGTGACCCTCCGGCCCCACTAGAAGACTCTCACCGCTTTGCTCTTCCGGGCGCGGTTGCCTTGCGTGGAGGCATAACTGATACATAAGGGAAAACATCAGAGGAGGTTCAACCTATAACACAGCTCTATTGCACGATCTTAGAGAGAAAGAATGGAGACCAATCCTAAATATCCCGCAGCCTCCAGATTATAGATGTGGTGCACAACACACCGATAATCAAGACTCTACTAGATACGGTCTGTAGACACTTTCCGAGGACTAACTGCTCTGATACCACTTTTGTCACGACCAGGCCGGCGCAGGTACCCTACCGGGGTAGCCTGTCAGGTATACATCAGAGAATAGCAGCGGAACATACATAACACATAACTTATAAAAAGGTAACATCACTGGCCAGCCGATAAGACTGCCTTCCATAAAAACATATTAATCAAAAGTACAGCAGTACAACTTATCCTTACAGCCCAAAACACATACGTGACCACGCACTTAAGGATAACAATCAAGTGACAGGCCGCCATACCCCTGAATATACACAATGTCTATAACATCAGGGAAAAACCGTACCAACAAAATGAGCTTCCGGAGGAATGGAGCTTCTGACACCGGAACAGTGATCCTAAGAACGGGGATCCACCACCTGCTTACCCTTACCTGCGGCATGAACGCAACCCCCGGGGAAGGGGGTCAGTACACAATATGTACCAAATATGTAGAACTGGAAAATACGGTAATAATGATATCATAAGTCTGAAAAAAATAAGCTGGAGTCATGGAAGACAATCAAAATACAGTACAGTGTGTCTTACTAACAATGAGAGTAACAAGTATATACTTTACTGCATAAAATAGGAGGCTTGTGATCAAAACAGGGTACCTCGCCTGTAGTATCAATAAGCAATCCTACTCCTAGGACTATTTCACCCGCATGGGTCTTGTGGACCCGCATGAGGTATTCTCGTATAGGTCAGACTACCGCGTGAGACTATGTCACCTGCATAAGCCCATAGGACTCGCATGAGGTATTCCTCGCATCGTGGGTAGCAAATCCACGGAACAGGTGGTATAACGATCTTGGGGCTTGCCCCTCAGATATACTCTTACCCTGAAGCATGTGGTATAACGATCTTGGGGATGTACCCCTCAGATATACTCTTACCCTGAAGAAGGTGGTATAACGATCTTGGGATGTACTCGGATATACTCTTACCCTGAAGAAGGTGGTATGACGATCTTGGGGCTTACCCCTCATTCATACTCTTACCCTGGAGAAGGTGGTATAACGATCTTGGGGCTTGCCCCTCAGATATACTCTTACCCTAGCTCAATCTGTCATCATATCATAATCATATAATATATACAAGTTATGAAAGCTCATACTTTTTATTAGTCTTGTTCATATACCCTCTCATTTTAGTTTACTCAAGGCACCAACATATTTAATAAAAGGAAATCCGGGAATTTAACCCAAAGTACCACATACTTATATTCTTTAAAAACGACTCTTTTTCATATAAAACCTTTGGGCAATTGATGCCTTAAAATCAAGTTGCCTTTCATAAATCAAGTCATTTGTCCTTACTTATCTTACTTAGAGTAAATCTCTTCTTATTAACCTTTTATAAAGATAATAAACCAACTTCCCATAAAGTTGTTATATTAACCCTATACTTTAGTAAAATCATACTTTTCCCTTAACCAAGGGACTTATACTTCTTAAAACGAAACAAGTCTTTATATACTAAAAACAAGTAAGAATACCAAATCTTGTACGTCTACCGTACTACATAGATACAACTACTCATGCTCAAGAGATATGAAAGCTCCACATACCTCTTTGGTCAATCCACTTGCTAAGTCCAAACTACCGCAAGTAATATGTCAACCTAAAATAACCATGATACGTTTATTAACCTCTAATTTCAATGTAGAATAATCCAAGTTCAAAGTTACTAATTTCTATGGAAAATTGGGCAGATTTCCTTTGTTTCTACAAACTTTGCCACCTTTCACAAGGCCGTATTTAACATCCAAAACGCCACATCTTAGGCCCAACAATCCAACATTTCAAAGGGGATTACACACCTAAACTTGGGTGTGTAAAATTCTGTCCCATAAGATACAACAATTCACTTAACAATTCTAAAGTAGTTTGTAGGCTACAACATGCTCATAATATCTTCTTAACCAATCTTTTCATATCCAAACCACATTTCTTACATGCAATGACTCTAAGAGCATTATTTACTACTACAAGTTCCTTCTTCTTCACATGCAACATTAATAACTAACCACAAGAGAAGAAATGTTACCTTTAGAGCTTTAGCCAAAACTATTCCAACAATTTTGCTAGCCTCTTTTCCAAGAACACCACCACAATAACTCCTACAAGCTAGCCACAAGCTTTCTTCTTGTCCTTAACTTTTCAGATTTTTCTTAGGCTTTGAATTCCTCTTGGAATTTTAGAGAGAAGTGAGAGCTTTAGTTTAGAGAGAGGGAGAGATTTGAAAGATGACCAAGTCTTCAAGACTTGGTCAATATAAGGCATGCAAGAAATCATATGGGGGGACACTTGTCACCCTCCCATGGTCTTTTAAAAGAGAAATCTGATTTTTCCTCAGTTTTTCCGCCAGAATTCCCGCCGCGGCGCTGAATCTTCTGCGGACTTTCGGAACTTTCGGCGCCCCGTCCCTGCTTCCTGGCGCCGCAGCTCTGTAACTTCAGCGACCCCTCAGTATATCCGGCGCCGCGGCCCTGTCGCTCTTGTCCGAAACACATTTATGTCCGACTGCGCACTGAACTTGTAACTCCCATAACTTTCTATTCCGATGTCCTATCGACGAACAGTCGGTTGCGTTGGAAACTAGACTCAACGAACTACGCACTAGGCCTTTGAAATACTTAGGAACTCTCAATGTACCGGGTCATAACCCGCCTCAAAGTTGACTAAAACCCGTCCGAAACAATCCGTCAACCTTTCTTTCGAAAATTTTAAGTCTTACTCCTTTCGCACGCTCTCACACGTATGGCCAGAACTACGGGGTATAACAGTCTAGGAGTTCGTGTAGACCCTAATGATATTAGTGTCGATATGTGAAGTCCTGTAGGGAAACATTAAGTCAATTGTTTCGTCTATTCAAGGATGTAATCAGAGAGAATATATATGTTCGATTTATAATCGAGACATTAGAATAGATAATGATTATTTAATTAAATCGAGATGATGTTTCAGATTTAATTAAAATAGAAACGAGGGGGAATTTGACCAGGGCCGCGGCTCATGGGACCTAGGGCCCCGGTGCCTTAGCGCCGCGACACCTCCCACTCAGCTCCGCGACGCCACGCGTCCAGTGGGTCTGAAGTTACCACTCTGTCTCGGTTTTTGGGCTTGGCCCACTTGGAAACCCTAACTGATTTTTTCAGCTATAAATAGAGGGTTCAATCATTATTTTAATACACCAATTCACAAGGATTATTCTCTGCTGAAACTCTGCTGAATTTCCTAGCTCTCCAAATGAGTAATTACATCGGAGTCTTAGACTTGCAATCTAGGAATAGTTGCGTGCTCACCCTCGGATTACACACTTGAAGTTTGGGAGAAACCGAACCCTGCTTGATATGGTTCATTCCATATGAGTTTTACAGCTCTACCAACATACCTTTGGAGATATGCTATACAAACCTCGATATATGTTTTGAACAGAGTTCCTTCCAAATCAGTTGAAAAGACACCATATGAGATATGGTATGGTAAGATGTCAGCTCTTAGACACATGATGCCCTGGGGGTGTCCTGCATATGTCAAGAAGATGCTCACTAATAAGTTGGAATCCAAGAGTGAGAAATGTTACTTTGTAGGGTATCCAAAGGAAACTAAGGGATACTATTTCTATCTTCTTAGCGAACATAAGATCATTGTTTCTAGGAACACAACTTTCTTTGAAGAAGAATATGTCTACAAGAAAGAGAGCTGCACAGAGATAGAACTTGAAGAAATTCAGGAACAACAAAGTAACATAGAGGTTGAATCCTTGCCGAATGATCAGGGCAAGAATTCAGTGGGAGTTCTTAGCGAAGATTGGGTACTTAGGTTACGCCCTTCGACTAGTGGGAGTGTTGAGAAGAATGATGCAAAAATGCAAGACCCTCCTACACAGACCTTGGGAGCAGGTGCAGTGATTGCACCTCCTCCCATTCAGAAAAGACATGAAAATGATATTCCTGAAACCAACACACAAGAACCTTCTCACAGTCAGAACATACCTAGAATTGAACTGCAAGACAATCAACTCCATAGGTCGACTAGAACTCATCGTCCTCCAGAAAGACTAAATCTACTTGTGGAAACACATAATAAGATAGATATTCCAGATGATGATGAGCCTATAACCTACAATGAAGCAATGATAGACATTGATTCGAAGAGATGGAAATAAGCCATAAAATCCTAAATGGAATCTATGTATGTCAATCAAGTATGGAACTTGGTTGATTTTCCAAATGAGGTTAAACCCATAGGATGCAAATGGGTCTTCAAGAAGAAGATTGATTCATTTGGCAATGTTCAGACTTATAAAGCTAAACTGGTGGCTAAAAGTTATAATCAGCGTCATGGTGTGGATTATGATGAAACTTTTTCACCAGTTGCTAAGATAAAGTCTATTCGGAATTTGCTTGTTATAGCTGCACATTATGACTATGACATTTGGCAGATGGACGTCAAAATTGCATTCCTCAACGGTAATCTAATTGAGGAAGTGTATATGAAACAACCCGAGGGTTTTTCATTCGAGTCCAAACCAAACTGTGTGCAAGCTGCAGAAGTCCATTTATGGGCTTAAGCAAGCCTCTAGGAGTTGGAATATTTGCATTGACAAGGCTATCAAGTCATTTGATTTTGTTAGAAGCAAAGAAGATCCTTGTGTTTATAGCAAATGTAAGGATGAGGGTGTTGTCTTCATTGTTATATATGTTGATGACATATTGATAATGAGAGACAATAAGACTCTCATGCAGTCAGTTAAGAAGTGGTTGTCCAATACCTTCATGATGAAGGACTTCGGTGAAGCCTGCTACATTCTGGGAATTAGGATCTATAGAGATAGATCTAATAGATTGTTGGGGCTCACAGTCGATCTACATAGACAAAGTGCTTAGACTTTTTTTATGGAGAATTCCAAGAAATGCGGTCTTCCAATGGGTCAAGGCATCAAGTTATCTAAGAAGGATTGTCATTCTAGTGTTATAGAACTTGAACGCATGAAGAGGATCCCATATGCTTTGACTATAGGATCAATCATGTATGTCATGACTTGTACTAGGACAAATGTGGTCTTTGCATTTAGTATGACTTGCAAGTTCCAGCAGAATTCTGGAACACTGGAAGACAGTCAAAAGTATTCTTAAGTATCTCAGACATACTAAAGATTACTTCTTGGTCTATGGTGGAAATTAGAAGCTAGTTGTTACTGGATACACTGATGCTAGTTTTCAGACAGATGTTGATGACTTCAAATCTTAGTCTGGTTATACGTTCATTTTCAATGGTGGAGCAGTGAGTTGGAAGATTTCCAAATAAGCTACAACTGCTGATTCGACTACTGAAGCAGAGTACATTGCTGGTCGGAAGCTGGTAAAGAGGCTATCGCGATTTATGAGTTCCTGAAGGAACTAGGGGTTGTTCCAAGTGCTAGTTTTTCAATAACCATTAATTGTGACAACACTGGTGCAATTTTACAGGCAAAGGAACCAAGATCAACAAACAGAAACAAGCATGTACGAAAGAAGTACCACATACTCAGAGAGATGGTGGAGACTGGAGATATTCGATTAGATTATGTTCTCATAGACAATAATCTAGCAGACCCATTTACTAAACCATTAAGTTTAGTTAAGCATAATGGTCATTTTGAGAACATGTGTATTAGATATATTGGTGATTGACTCTAGGCCAAGTGGGAGATTAAAAGTATATTTATGTCCTAGAGACAATCTGTATTAGGACAAATATACTTTATACACATTCATATTTATTTTAATAGAGATTAATATTATGACATTTACAATTATTGAATTATTTGTTGATTGTCTGTAATATTCTATAATTGCATCCCTAAAGGTTACATGGTTATTAATAACGTGAGAGATTAATATTATAACGTAACTCTTAAATTGCCTCGACTAATGATCATCGAGAATGAGATATCGATGATATGTGATACGTCGACATGTGGTCTGCATCATATCCTTATGGATGTAGTATGTCTCACCTGCTACGAGTTATGACAACTCGTGATGGATACTTGTAGAAGTATTGGTATACCTTGCTGATATACTGTTTTATATATTTGTCTAATATGTCATCAACGTGTGGGAGATAGAAGTTCTTATACTTGAAGTCGATACACACCTTTTTACAGAGTAATATACTTTGATCCTGTCCTAAGCTCAAATGCCTTATAGGTTGAGACACGGCTTGTATTGGGTATATTACGACGTAGATTAAAGGTGGTAGTTGAGCCAAGATTATGATTTATTCCTCGAATGTATCTTCGAGAGAACACTCAGATTCTCATATGGTATTAGTTTTACTAAGTCGCTGGCCAACGCAGTAGACATATCTACGATATGGTCTTGTTCTCAGCTAATATAGATGAAATATAATGATCAAGCCATTTGGATAGACACTTGGCAGATCCTAAGCTTGATCGAGTGTGTCGTGAATGAAAGAATTTTATCTACCCACATAGAGGTTTAGTTCACAGGTTTCGTGTAACTATACTTCATATATTGAGTTCGTCTTCCGGCTTCATCTAAGAGTCCCGTGTAGATCCTAATGATATTAGTGTCGATATGTAAAGACTTGTAGGGTAACGCTAAGTCAATTGTTTCGTCGATTCAAGGATGTAATCAGAGAGAATATATATATTCGGTTTATAATTGAGACATTAGAATAAATAATGATTATTTAATTAAATCGAGATGATGTTTCATATTTAATTAAAATAGAAACGAGGCAGAATTGGATCAGGGCCACAACTCATAGGACCTAGGGCCTCGTCGCCTCAGTGCCGTGGCGCCTCCTACTCAACGTCGCGGTGCCACATGTCCAGTGGGTCCGAAGTGACCCACTCTGTCTCAGGTTTTGGGCCTGGCTCACTTGGAAATCCTAACTGATTTTTTCAGCTATAAATGGAGGGTTCAATCATTATTTTAATACACCAAATTCACAAGAATTATTCTCTGCTGGATTTCCTAGCTTTCCAAAGGAGTAATTACATCGGAGTTTTAGACTTGCAATCGAGGAACAATTGTGTGCTCACGCCAGTTACACGAAGTTCAAGATTCAGTTGCTAAATTGTAAGTATTCGTTCGAAGTATTACAGTTATCTATGTGTTTTACATTATATAACAGTTTGATCGCCCGTCAGGTTTGAAACATAAATTTTCAAATTCCGCTGCGTGTACGAACCCGATAAAACTCTACAAATACGCCTAACACCCGACACTCGGGGCTCGCTTACAATTCTTACACAAATTATGTGTCAAGTTCCTTACTTAACATTATTGACCCTCATAATTATTTAATAAATGAATGATGCTTAATAGTTTTTTCACCTATAGATATAAAACGATGGAGAGTAAATCAAATATCAAGTTGTAATGTTGGGTATTAACTATTTGAGAAGATCGTGAGAGTGAATATCATTTAACAATTTTTGAAAAAATACATAACTTAATTTTACATCTTCGCATGTCATTGATTGTCATGTTTTTGTCTTATGTATCAAAATCATATTTTATGACTTCACTATTTGAAAGTAATTTTATTCTTATTAATGAAGGAATGGTGTTTTAATTATAATATTGATAAAATTTATTGATTATTTTCTTTTAATTTAGGGAGGTAAATTGCATAGTATGATAGTAATATACTTTTAGAAATTGTGATTATTTTATTGCATGGAAGTTAAGATGTTAGAATGATTTGCAAATCATAATTGTTTTATATCATTGCATTAATTATAAAATCATGTTAGAAGTTTTTTTTCTATAAGTTTCTTTAATCATGTTTTAAATTTTTATTAATTATTAATATTTTTTTTAATAATGTTTTATGTTATTATGCTATTTTTATTATATTATAAATCAAAAAAATTAGAAATTTATAGGCCTTAACGCCCCAGGACTACACCTCACCCCGCCTTTTAAATACGGGTACCAATTAAATTACTTTAACGACGTTCATTGATGTCCACAAAGCTATAAGACCTAAAAGGTTAGTAGTAAATCTTTTCTTTTTCAAATAAAATAACTTTTATATAACTAGGGGTGATAAAATTAGTCCGAATCCAAATGACCCGCTCAACCCGCTCAATGTTTTATGGGTTTGAGCAAGAGTGATTTTGATGATGCGTTGGTTTGGGCTAGCCCAAGTTAAATCATGATAAATCAACAACTCAAATAAACCTATGATGATGCCCAAATTTGACCCACAAAAATGCTCAATCTTAACGATTAGAGCTCCACTCTAGATTAAGATTTTTGTTTATAAATACTTATTTTAAAAAATTCTTTATTATTTCGGAACAATAAAATACACCAACGCACCCCAACCACCCACCACTTTATCCATCCACCCTATCCCTCCCCTACACCAACACCACCAAAGCACTGAACCACTCTCACATCTCTGCCCCCTACCTTGCCTACTCCACCCCACCCCTTACCTCCCTACCACCTCTACACACTTACCCCCACTTTCCGCCCAACCCGGGCCCAACCTCATTCTCAAATTTCTATTTTATATTTTTTTCACTTTTATAAATTATTTTTAAAAAATATGAAATTTTTTCTTACCTCCATCCCCATCCCATTGCCCTACCCCCATCCTCAAATTTGAAATTTTTTCTTACCTGCCGCCCTAATCCCCACCTACCCCCTCCACCCCCATCTCATTCTCAAATTTCTATGTAATATTTTTTGTTACTTTTATAAAAAGAATTATTAAAAATATAAAAAAATTACTTACATCCCCATACCCCCTCAAAAACTCATGCCCTACCCCATCATCAATTTTCTATTTCATATTCTTTTTACTTTTATAAAAAAATTATTAAAAATATGAATTTTTTTTTACCTCCTCCCCCTACCCCCACCCCATGCCCTACCCCTATCCTCAATTTTTTTTTTTTTTAATATTTATTTACTTTTATAAAAAATATTATTAAAAATATGAAATTTTTTCTTACCTCCTCCCCCTCCACCTCATGTCCTACCCTCATCCTAAAATTTTTATTTCATATTTTTTACTTTTATAAAAATATTATTAAAAATATGAATTTTTTTCTTACCTTCTCCCCTCTACCCCCTCCACCCATGTCGCACTCGATCCTCAAATTTAATATGTACTATTCATTGTATTATTTATTGAATGTAAATTTACATTTTAGTACAAAAATATTATAAACGTGTAGACTATAATTGGGGTGAAGAGTATTATCATAATCTAACTTTCAATAAGTGGTTTTCCACTTTTAAAATATATAAATAGACTGTTTTATTCAGAATTGTTAGATATACAAGGTATTCCGTGATATACACCTATTGTATATCACGATAAGCCTCGGTTCAAAGGGCAGTGGCCCATCTCGGGCAGTGGCCCATCACGAGTTTAAGTATATATTGTGTATATAATGTGCATTAGTGTTGTACCTTAATTAGTCTTGTACACTTACCATAGTTGTATAGTTAGTCTCCAAATAGAATAAGGTTTTAGAAATAATAGAAATAAGATTTTTCTATTATGAAAATATATAAAATGTATATATTGTCTTTCAATTAATGAAAATAATCAAGGGTTATTTCTTTCATGTGGATTATTTCTGTCAAGAATAAAATAAATTTTAAAATTAAATTAAATTAAATTTTAAATATAAAACATATTACTCATTATTTTAAAATATATAAAGAAAATGTGTTGCATGAAATAATTACTACTAGTACTAAATATGGAGCAAAGATGCGACTGGAGACGAGCATATTTTGGCCATTACCGTTGACTGAGCTGGAATCACTCAAAGTTGGCGGCAGAAAGCAGATAAGATCTAGCCAAGCAATACAGCTTTTCCTTTATTATGACAAAAAAAATGTATTTATAAACAAAAATTCTTTGATAAATCATATTCCAGTGTTTAGTTATCTTGTAATATATATCACTGTTGAAAATATTTATTAAACGTAAAATAAAATTAATCCTATTTATTTACGAATCGAATATTAGGGGTCTCACACGTCGGAAACGTTGTTTTCACACACGTGTACATACAATGTCAATGATCACAATTTCCTTAAATGGAAGAGATATTAGTACGTATACGAATTGTTTGAGACGTAAGGTAATAGACGATTATTGGTCAAATGACGTAGGTTTCACGTTGGTAAATGAAGAAAGAGGTGTACAATGTGTTTAAAGATGAAATCGGGCCGCGACGCCAAACTGCAGGGCCACAGCGCCAACTTTGTGAAGTTGTGGCGCCGTGGCGCCCAACTGCAGGGCCACGTCGCCAACTCTCTGAAGTTGTGGCCATGGCTACTCACTGCGGCGCGACGGAGGCGAAAAAAGTGACTCTTGGTGATTTTGAGGCATTAAACATCCATTACATCCCAAATGAATTCAGCCATTATTTGGCTGAATTAACACTCCATAATCAAGATTATTATATGGTCATTCAAGGCTATTACATGAGCAATTGGAGAGTCATCTTTAAAACACTATAAAATGAGGCCTTAGACTCATTTGCAAAACACTTGAAATCTGAAATACTTCTTCCTCTCTTGCAAGTACAAAACACTCAAATATCTTTCTTCCAAAGCAAACATTTGAGTTTTCTTTGCTCATTTGTTTGATTGCTGTTTTATCTTGGGAGATAAGTTGTCATTACAACCGTTGAAAGGATATACGGGACAATATTATCTTAAGGATAGATCAAGAATTTGATCGACTCAGCAATCCCTTCTATTTGATCATTTCCAAGTTTTATTACAATTTGTTGTTGTTGTTGTTATTTTCCCGTTCTACACATTACCACTCACAATTACAATATTATTTTTTTTGCAATAAAGGAAAATGATTTTCTTCAATTACGCTAACCGTTTTTCTTTTACAAACGTAACAAATCTTATTCTATATCACTTGTTTCAAGTACCACTTATTCTTGGACTCCTTATTCTATAAAGAAATTTTTTGAATCTAACTCAACCTCAAAAGTTAGTTTGTAGAGTGAAGATTTTCCAAATTCATATAAGGAGTTCATATTTCCATTTCATTACCGATGTGTAATTCTTAACCACTAAAAATACTATTGTTTTGCATATATATATATACACTCTATCTTGTACGATTGTCACAAGTTACCTATGTCTTGATCAATCACTTAAAATGATTTACCAAATACAAAAACTTGAACGAACAATAATTGTTACATTTTTCTTCGTACCAAACAAAAATTATTTGCACAGACGCCGCAATCATGTCTGCAGCCCCCACAATCACCACCCAACACTTGCCCGTGTTAAGGACAAACGTGTGAGAGGTGGCCAATGTCCCTTAGAGATGTTGATGCCTTGATTTTGACATGCTCATTTTATTCAATCCTGGTGCCCCTAGTTTTTGAAATTTCAATATTTGTTGGAAGCTACTAATTTACTTTGTTTTTGTGGTCCACCACGCTCTTCTTTAACTATGGAGAAGTCTATATATTAAGGTTGTCCAGCGGAGCGGGTCCCGGTAGAACGGGGAGGGTCGTGACTCGGGTTTCGGCGGGCCAGACGGGCTGAGATAGACAGTACGGGAAGAGATCCCATCCCGTCACACATGCCGCCGGAAGAGGGGACGGGACGGGTCGAGATCGGGATTTGATTGTTTTTTGCCACTTAATTTAAAAATAAATAAATATATAAACACTTCAATAATTGAACAAGATAGTGTAATAAAAACATCCCAAAGTTGTTTTTGTGCCTCTTATATTATTTTATAGAAATATGATTTTTTTGTAATACAATTTCAAAATTGCAACTTTGTGGTGTTGTCCAAAAGTTGCAAATCACATAGTAAAATTGCAATTAAAAAATTACATATGCAATCATACTTTTTCGAATTTCCTCACAATGTCTTGAGGATCTTCTGTTGGAATTGGAATTTATTTGTCAAATTCTTCAACGTCGCTTCATGTTCCCTCGGACAAAATTTCGTTGTAGTTGTAGTCTTCTTCTTCGTTGATCTCCGGTTGACTGCGCCTACGCTCGCTCAATTCGATCTACGAATAGAACTGTAATCTCCAATGTGTCTCCAACTAATGAATGTTTGTGCTCTCATATTTGAAATCTTCCCGTAGAAAAGAAGCTTTCAGACGTTGTTGATGACGTTTGAATGTTCAACACATTTATCTTTGATAGTATCGGAAATGTATTCTCATTCTCCCTCCAGTATTTCAGCAAGTCTTCTTGTCCTTCATCATTGGAAATTAATTCGTACGGTACAACACCTTGCAAAACATAAACATCCAATTCCCTAACTTGTGAAGAAGTTGAACCACTATACATTTTATTTCTAAGGCCTTGAATACTAGCAGCAGAAACCGCATGTTTTTTATAAAGTTGTAGTGAAATAGTAAAAGATGGTACAGAAGCCGGTTGATTATTTGCACTTTGCTCTTGATAATATGTATATATTTTTTTGCGTGTATGTTAGACGTAACTTCTTCTTTAGTTGGTGTGTGAGTTGGTTCTTCAGTTGGGTCCGCTGGAGTACTTCTATACAATCATAAATCGTTTGTACAAGTATTTTACAACCGTCTACTATAATAGTTGAATTTAATACTGTCACGACCCGAACTCCGGGCCCGCGACTGGTGCCCTACCTGGACACCCTTCTATTCATACAACACAAGTAACCTGCGAAAGCTAAATAATACTTTTTTTTTCTTTAAACAAAGGCAAAGCCGACAAGGCTGCCATAATATATAACACCCGAATGGGACTATAACTGTACAATAATATAAATACAACTCACGCCAGTCCAGCCCACATATGAATACAGACCTCTAAGAGTTTTGACAACAACTATGACGGGACAAGGCCCCGCCGTACCCTGAGATACACAATAGTCTAAACCAACCGTACCAATGGTAAGCTCCGGAACAAGAAAGCTACCTCAACAGTTGAACAAGATCCCACACACGCGGATCACCCAACTGCGAACCTAAACCTGCGGGCATGAACGCATCCCCCCGAAGGGGGTCAGTACAACAAGTACTAAGTATGGAACGGAAATAAAGTACAGTATTAAAATCATGGCTGACCAAGAAATGACATGGGCAAGTAAAATAATCAAATACCAGATTCAATCGTGTCATATAAAATAAGAGCCAACTGTAGCTTGTATCATTGTACCCCTGTACCACTGTATCACTGTACTCGCCTCATGGATGCCTACTCATAGAATCATCATGTGCATACACGTATAGATAACGTATCATACTTCGTATCTATAACCTGTCCCGGCCCATCTTGGGACTCGATCCTCATACTCTGTATCTAACGTGTACCGACCCATATTGGGACTCGGTGTAAGGTCGTATAAGGTATAACATGTCCCGGCCCATTCTGGGACTCGATGTGAAGTCATATAAGGTATAACATGTCCCGACCCTTTCTGAGTCTCGGTGTAAAGTCATATAAGTCATGTAAGGTATAACATGTCCCGGCCCATTCTGGGTCTCGGTGTAAAGTCATATAAGGTATAACATTTCTTGGCCCTTTCTGGGTCTCGGTGTAAAGTCATATAAGGTATAACATGTCCCGACCCTTTTTGGGTCTCGGTGTAAAGTCATATAAGGTATAACATGTCCCGACCCTTTCTAGGTCTCGGTGTAAAGTCATATAAGGTATAACATGTCCCGACCCTTTTTGGATCTCGGTGTAAAGTCGTATAACATGTCCCGGCCCATTATGAGACTTGGTGTATCAATTCAACCATATAACATTTTAAACCATCTTTTGACTTTCCATAAAGCCGTTATAACAAAATTCTCATAAAGCCATTATAACAAACTTTCATTTTAGAAACTAAAGCACTACCACATCTTTCTTTTTAAACAAACCAAGACACTATCACCTCTTTCCTTTTAATAAAACCAAGACATTATCATGTGATGTAACATTAGGGAAATGAACTCAAAAGTACTATGTACATCTATTCTTTCCTTTATAAAACCCCAAGATACTAGCACTTGTAGCATCAAGGCACTTTCACTATTAAAAACAAGTTACTTACACTTTTAAACTCAAGTAACTTATTCTTTTCAAATCAAGTGACCTATACCTTTAAATCAAGTTACTTCTTCTTTCCCAAAATCAAGTCATTTATACTTCATATAAATCAAGTCTCTTATACTTCATCTAATCAAATCTCATATACTTTCAAGTAAGATCTCATATACCTTCAAGTAAAGTCTCGTATACTTTCAACTAAGTCTCATAACTTTCAAATAAATCTAGTCTCATGACTTTCAAATAAATCAAGTCTCATAACTTTCAAATAAATCTAGTCTCATGACTTTCAAATAAATCTAGTCTCATGACTTTTAAATAAATCAAGTCTCATTACTTTCAAATAAATCTAGTCTCATGACTTTCAAATAAATCAAGTCTCATTACTTTCAAATAAATCAAGTCTCATTACTTTCAAATAAATCAAGTCTCATTAGTGTTGTAACGTAGCAAGATCAACTCGACTCCAACGCTTACTAAACACTCTTACCAACATCTCCCATAAGACTTGGTAAGGACTTAGGAATAATTTAGACATGCCTTTAGCATAGAATCAATAACATGAATACTCTAATAACGAGACAAGTATACTTCAAGAAACAAGTCATGTATACTCCAATAATCACTCATGCCGATAGAAGGAAGAAGTTCACATACCTCGTTGACGACTAACCAACACGACAAGTAGAATACGCCCCAATGTACTTCAACCTTGTCGGCTATTCCATATGCCAAGTAGAATATGCCACACGTAGTACTTCAACCTAGGCTGGTCAGTGGGCCAGGCCGGTCCCACTGGATCGGGAAATGCGGGCTCGGGACGGAGAGGAGGGGCGGGCCAGGCGGGACCGGTACTAGCGGGACGATACCGTATCCCGTCCCAGTACCGGTCCCGGTGGGCAATCGATCGGGACGGGTAGGAACGGGACGGGCGGGGTTTTTTTTTTCCCACTAAATTTAAAATACTAAATTACTAACAAAGTAACATATAGTCAATAGTGATAGTCATATACTCATATTATACTATTATAGTATTATACTTATATATATTTATAAACTAAATAATTAAACAAAGACAAGAAAAATGTAAAAAAAAACATCCAAGACTGTTTTTGTGCCTCTTATATTATTAATTATTTCATTGAAATTGTCACGACCCGATCCCGGACCCGTGACTGGTGTCTTACCCCGAGCACCCTAGTGATACACCATCAGAGTAACCAGCGGAATATAAAACAAGACATGAAACAATATGAAGTGAGAAACAGTTTATCTGAGAAAAGTTGCTTTTCGGCATATATATATATGTTTGAGCGATTCATCCCTTTTTCAAACCCTTGCCACAACAGTACTACAGACCTCTAGAATGTTATAACAACTATGACGGGACAGGGCCGCCCATACCCAGAATGTACAAGAACCTACAACTCGAGAAACATACAAAGATAAGCCTCGGAGAAGCGGAGCTTCCCAATCTGTTGAATTGTGATCCATGGCGAGGATCAACAACCGGTGTACCTCACTGCGGCGTGAACGCGGCCCGAAGAGGTCGATCTGCAGTACAGTATATGGCGAAAATCAGAACGAAATCATAACAGTCTAAAATAAAACAGGAGACATGTATGATAACAAAACTACAGTTCACAACATAAAAGCAGTCATGTTAAGTCAGGGACTCACGCCCTCAAAGTCATCCCTTATGCCCGCGGAACTCCTTCCTCACTGCCGGCAGTCTAGGTATAAATCGTATGATACGTATAACGTGTCTCGTCCCATCTCATGGACTCGGTGTCGGATCGTATGGAATACATTCCCGGCCCATCTCATGGACTCGATATCGTGTGAAATACATTCCCGATTCATCCCATGAACTCGAAATCGTGTGAAATACATTCCCGGTTCATCCCATGAACGCGGTGTCGAGTGGAATACATTCCCGGTTCATCCCATGAACGCGGTGTCGAGTGAAATACATTCCCGGTTCATCCCATGAACGCGGTGTCGAGTGGAATACATTCCCGATTCATCCCATGAACGCGGTGTCGAGTGAAATACATTCTCGGTTCATCCCATGAACGCGGTGTCGAGTGAAATACATTCCCGGTTCATCCCATGAACGCGGTGTCGAGTGAAATACATTCCCGGTTCATCACATGAACGCGGTGTCCAGTGGAATACATTCCCGGTCCATCCCATGGACGCGGTATAGAATCGACCATAACATTTAAACGCTCTTTTAAGACAGATTAAGATAATATCATGCTTTCCTTTTAAATCAACTAAGGCAATATTATGCCCTCCTTTTTAAACCAAAACACTTTCCTTTTTAAAGTCAAGTAACAACATTCTTTTCCAAAAGTTCAAGTTGCCTAATTTCAAATACTCAAGTCTTTTAGTTTCGAAAGATTTCATAGTTCATAGTCTTAATCAAATAACGTAATCTTTTTTAAAACAATTGAATAACGTATGCCTTATGTGTGAGTAGGTTATTCTTGTTTATAACAATCTTATTAAAGCAGCCATGATCTAGGAAATGTAATACAATTTTGTCTTATCTTAGCTTCTATGCAGATGGAGGTTTCTACTGGTTTTAATATAATTTAATTATTGTCAATACATTTTCCTTTATTAACGCTGCAGTGGTTCGTTCGATATTTATTCTCGTTTCCGAAATCAGTAAAACATTATTCTTTAAAAACCAAGTACTCATTACTCACGAATGAGGTTTCACACTTTTTAACAAAATTCATATCAATTTAATTAAGTCAAGTCTCTTATCTTTTAAGATCAAGTCTCTTATCTTTTAAGATCAAGTCTCTTATCTTTTAAGATCAAGTCTCTTATCTTTTAAGATCAAGTCTCTTAACTTCTAAAATCAATAAACCATTCTTTTTATCTCTCTTAAGTCGTTATACCTAACTTTCCATAAAGCTAGTATAACCCTTAAGCTTTCAAAACCAAGTATTACTCTCCTTTCAAAAACGATTCTTAATTCCTTTGAAATACTTCAAGATTCTTATTATTTAAAACTCAAGTCAAAAGACATCGAAGTAAAACCACGTTCGATTAACACACGACGTCTCACCGTACTATATATATTCTTTTAAATTATCATGCTCAAGAGGATAGGAAGAATCACATACCTCGTGACGATTAAACCGATTAGCAAAACGCTCCAAAATCGTAATCCTGCTAGCCTTTTCCACCCTTCGAGTAGAATACGCTACTCGCAGTACTTCAACCTATAACGGTCATATAAGTCTATCAACGTCTAGACTACTCTGTAGAATAATTCTAGATACAAGATTCCTTATTCTATGGAAAATTGGGCGACTTCCCTACAGTCAAACTACACAAGTCTCATAAATACGATCTATGTAAGTCTGATTCGTTTCTCTTCTTTTATACCATCCTTATATACGTCTTATACTCATTTCTATACTACTACAGTATGTAATTTCCAATTACAATAGAAGGACAAAGATATTTACCTCGACAAGCCCAAAATTATCCAAGTTTAAAAGTCGATCCTGAGCAAGGTTTAGCTCCTATTCTGTACGCTCCAATTTGCTCCAAGAAACCCTTAGAAGTTCTACACAACTTCTACTTAATACTTGACCAACTATGAAGATTTTCCTAGGGTTTAGTTTAGTGACTAAAGGAAGTATAGTAGTATTTTAGGGCTTTTAGTATAGAGGTAACTTTGGGAATACTACAAGGTATTTGGGTCAAGGTATTTTGGAATAGTAACAACTTGGAGAATACTTTTCTACGAGGGGTATTTCACGAGAACAACTAGGAAGGGGTTTGGTAGAGGGCACCATGAGGGGAGGAGGAGGTTGGACGAGAGCTTAAAGGGAGGGAGGATTTTGCCTTGGAATTTCACAAGTGTGGATGAAGAATAAGTCTTGAACTTAAGGGGTATTTATAGGCCAATCAATGGCCAAGATCAAAGCAAGTGGAGGGTGAAGATTTGGACAAGTGTGTGTGGGTCCCACCTTATCCATCTACTACAAAAATATCTAGCCAAACATTGACCAAAGGTTTATGGCATTTTCCATGAAAAAAACGTGCCAACCACTCCCGATTGCGTCGGCCCACTGGGTGACAAGTGTCGCCTCTCTGGTCCAAAATATTTCATCTCTCGGAAAAATCCGTAAAAATTATAAATGTCGCAACCGTAATTTTCCCTTCGCAAGGTCCGGAAAACTTTTCGTTGGAAAATAATTCTTTTCGCTAATTGTGCACAATTTCGTCCCTTATGCCTACTTAAGGCTTGAACTTTTGTACGTACGTCCTCACGTACATACTCTGGAAATACGGGGTATAACAGAAATATACAAGATTCAGAATTACAACATTGTAGTGTACTGTTGAGATTTGAGAGATTATAGATTGTAGGAAGATTTGTAAGAAATAAGAAGAGAAAAATGAGGTATTTATAGTTGAAAAATTGGGTTAAAGTGTAAATATAATAACTTAGGAGTTAAAAATAAATATAAAGGGGGTGTGGGGGGGGAGGGGTTGGGGGAGTGGGGGAAGCCAAAAATGGCCGTTGCAATAACGGCCAAAATGTAAAATGGTCGTTATTGCAACGGTTATTTTTGGCAAGTGGCGGGGCCCAGGCGGATCGGGACAAGGCAGGGCGGGTCGGGTCTAGCAGGCCTGTCGGGCGATACCATACCATGTCCGTCGGATTCGAGCCGGACCCGCTAATTTTTTTTTTAAATTTAAACGGGGCCGGTCGGACGGGGGGCGGTCGGCCGGGTCCGATCGGCCTACTTCAATCTAAAATGACAATAGAACTTCTATCAACTTCAAGCTTCCAAGTGTAAGACTTATACCAAATAATGACCCTCTTATTCTACGGGAATTTGGGCAGCACTTCCTTTGTTTCTACGTACTTTTCCACCTTTTTCAAGACCCATATTCAACAACAACCAAGCCACAATTAAGGGCACAACCAGCAGTTAACCAAAGGGGATCACACGTATACCTTACGTGCAAAATTCAGCCCCTTAACTTAAATAAACAGTTCACAACCAAAGCAACAACCAAAGGGGATTACACGTCAACTTGACGTATAAAATTCTGCCCCGCAACGATATAAAAGCAGTCTATAAAACAGTCCATAATTAACCAACATTAAGGGTACAATATGAAGCCTTTAACACCCTTATTCCTTAGGACTTTCATTAGCCATTTTACCACATTAATCATGCATATTAGGGGCTGATTTTCCAGCATAATAACACCCCAAAACAGTCCATAAAACGACACGACGACGTCTAACAGTTTTGGGCAGTTTTCGGCCAACAACAACTACAACAATCCAAAGTCTTTTTCCATGATTCTATATAATCCAATTCCCATTTCAACACTTATATATATTCCATATCACATATCAACAACCATATTACTTCATTTTAACATGCGACAAGTGTAGATAACAACATTATAATCCAACGAATCCAACAATACCAAGATTGGCAACTCTCGACCAACACCAATATTTACACCTACACTTCTTATTTTCCATTTCTTCCTTAACACAATATCATCCCTACATATACACAATAAGTAATATCCAATTACTTTAAAAGAAAATAATTATTACCTCATATTTTAGCCCAAAAATGCTAAAACAGCCCGGGTAAGATTGGCCCGCAGTTTTCTCTTCGCTCCACTTCTTCAAGTTCTAATCACATATATGTATCTACCACAATATTATAACCAACTTCTCTTTATATTTCATTTCCAAAAAGTTGATTAAACTTAGGATTTTGGCAACACCATTCTCGGCCAACAATGCTTTCCAAAGTTGGGATATTAATTTAGGCTTAACACTTGGTTTAGAGGCTTAATCTTGGAGATAAGAAACTTAATCAACACTTGTGTTCTTGGCTAGGGAACTCTCGGCCAAAGGGCTAAAAGGAGAGGAGATGGGAGCTATTTTGGATGAAGTCTAGAATATGAATCCAAGTCTTGCAAGACTTGGATATATACAAGTGTAATTGCCAAGTGGAGTGGGTCCCACATGCCCACTTGTCCTCGGAATATCTTAGAGACTTGTCATCTTGCAAGCCGAGTGGAGGGGTGTCATATGTCACCCTCCTATTGGTCCAAAAATTAATTTTCCAAAATAATTCCATATTGGCAAAAATATCTCAAAATTTTGTGGGCCCCACAAATCCGTAAAATTTTCGGTGGGCCCCACATGATCAAATTCAAGACTTAAAAATCCAATCCTTCATAATCATATATTAATCCCTTAAACCAAATTTGAGACTCTAATTCCAAGTAATTAAGTTTTTCCTTCACAATTTTTTCCGAAATTTTCCTTAAGTAAATGTAATTATACTTTTCTTTCCAACGTTCAAGACTTATTTCCTTACGTACGTTCTCATATCATTTCCTTAGAAATACGGGGTGTAACAAATACAACACCAACAATATAAATAGTGGGAATAGGAAAAAAGTATTTGTTTAATTTTATAACTTTTTTTTAATAAATGCCTTATAAGTTGGTTTTTGCATATATTCATTAAGTAACAAAAATATTAGAGCTATATAAAATAACATATTTGAAATAGTAGAATAATAAATATCGGACGGGAGAAATAAAGTTAAAGTGTAAATAGATTAACTTAGGAGTTAAAAATAAATATGAAAGGGGTAGGGGGGTTTATGAGGTGGGGGGCAAAAAATGATCGTTATATCCGTTGCACAACGATCAAAATTGAAATTTGACTGTTCTTGCAACGACTATTTTTTGCAAAGGGGGACGGGATGGGGTTGGGACGGGACGGGATCGGAACGGGATCGGGACGGTTCGGGGTGGTCGGGACGAGCGGGACGATCACACCCCTCCCGAGTTTGAACCCCGACACCGACAATTTTTTTTGGGATTGGGACGGGGCGGGGCGGGCTGGGTATCGGGAACGAGCCGACTCGGCCCACTGGACAACCTTACTATATACTGCTTAGATGGCATAAAATAAGAAGCACAATGGGGGCACTAAACGAATGGTATTTCAAGAAAATGACCAATTACTTTTTTTCTGCCAGTCTCTTCTATTATTTTTCTTTATTAGGATTTTGCTAATTTGCTTAATCATTTAAAAAATTACTCATGTGTATATACCATATCAAAATTATATTTTTTCTTAGTGAAAATTCTAGTTCCGTCTCTCAATGGACGAGACATTAAAACACCTTAATGAGCAATCAAATAAGTTACGCCTTGAAGTTGCACAAGGATATTGGGATACCTGTTGAATTCTTCCATCTAATATTGGATTCTAAGAAGGTTAAGAACAACAGATATGGACAGATGACCAAGAGCGGTTTGCCGGAAATTAAGGATAGTAGAATAAGGTGAAGGTAGATACCCGCTCATGAAGAGCTTTGTTTAGTGTCCAACACCGCCCTACAACACCTTGCAATTCAATCAACCTTGTTCATTCTTAGCTTTCTCATCAAATGAATTTACATAACTTCTTATCATAAAAAATGTGAACCAGAAATCATATTTTGATTGGTTTGAGGATTCCAAAGTTGGAGAGTACAAGTCCAAGGTTTATGTTTACTATATGAGAGTAAGTCCCTCCTCCAGGTTCTGGAGTTTTTAAGTGTACTAATGGAAATCAATATGCAAAAAGTCTAGTGATTTGTTACACTTCGAGAAGTCGTATAGTCAAATATTACAGTACTAAATATTTTTACAAAATATGAGTAAGCAGAGAAAGTGCTGATCAGAACTTCAGAACAAGATAAGACATGTCACTAAACAACAGCATAGGAAAAAACAGAGCCTGCTAAGTGATCTATCAGCATGTAATAGTTGTCTTCTTAACCTTGGACTTCTACTGCCTGCTAGATCATATGAACTTGGATATGCATACAAAGTAGTTGATGAGTTCCCAAACATCCGTGCATAAACAATTTCCCCTGTTGATGTGCCACCGGGACTTAGCATAGCTTCACTCATATAAGGTTGATGTGTTTGAGACTGCTGTGGATAATTTCGATGGTGAAGTTGTTGGGATGGATGTGAATTGTTAGTTGCTATAAGTGTGTGACCCCCACATCTCGGACTTGGAGGCCTTTGTGGTATGATTATACCAAGATTAGGGGCCTTGCCTTCAGATGATTTTGTAGCTTGGCCACGACCATAGAGTGGAATCAACATTTTCTGTGAGACTTCAGCCTTGCAAACAGGACATTGTGGCTGTTGGTTATCGGTATTTTCAGAAGATATGCTTTGGAAATGTATCCATTTGTAGATGCACGACCAGCAATAGAGGTGACCACATAAGGTGACAACAGGATCATGAACAAGATCCAGGCAAATGTTGCACTCAAAACCTCCAGAGACATTGTCTTCTTGCTTATCATCAACTGTCTTCCACTTCTCCAAGGACTTGTCGCGTTCATCAAAGGTAGGTTCTGCTATTTGCTCTTGGAAAAGTTGCTCTAAGGCCATGTTTTACCTCTTGATTTAATTCTCTATTTGCCAATATGCCTGTTAGACATATGCCAAGATGAACAAGGTCAGATTTGGAATTTATAAAAAGCAAGAACTAGAATGGAACTCTACAAACAAGAAACATGTGAACTTTATGAGGCAATATTTCTTTTCTCAAATCAAACTGCATAAGGATTCTTAAGATTGATCCAAACCAAACTATTTAAAGGGGGATGGGTCATAAAGAAAAGACCCTACACAATATTAAGTACATGAGGATTTATTTTAAATATAAAGAGACATAGAAAGCAAGAAGATACATACCCAAATGTGTAGTATCAAGAGTGTTCTTGAAACTGGATATAATTATCAGAATATTAAATCTAAACACTTGTTCTTGTTAAGTGATCTGAGATAAAATGAAAGATAAAGTTTTTATAGGGAGATAGCAAGTAAATTTGTAAATGAGGTGAAATTAGAAGGTGGAAAGACAAAGCCTTGAGAAGTGGAGATGAAGGAAAAGGTTTGAGTTGAGCACTATATATATGTGCTTTATGAAGACGAGCCTATAGATACGGGTTTTCTGTATGTATAGGAAATTTAGCGTGTATAAATAAAATATATTATAAGTAATGGGTACTTAATTTTAATGGTCACACTTCTTCTAGATGAGCCCTTTTACTCTTCATTTGATATTTATTCCTCTGTTTTTTGTGCTTTATCCTTTTTAAAATGTCCTCCTCTTTACTTTTTGGCTTTAACCATTCCCCAACACCAACAACATCCCTAAAGTAGTATTAGGGTAGATATTGCTCCTATATTTGTGAATTTTGAAGTAAAGAAGTTGTTTATAATATACCCTTCTAGAAAGAAAAAAAATGACGTCAACAAAATGGGAAGATAACACAACCATTGAAGCAATAGGTATCAATGAAAACGAAGTAAAATATACTGCACACGTACTAATTAGTGATAATATTTATAAGGAAAAAGAAGGAGAGGAAATGAGACTAGCCCCCGTCACTCCCTCATAAAAGTGTTTACATCACTAGACTATAGAATATTATCATATTTTGTATATCTTTTATATTTGGTAAATTTATATTTCAATTGTAATTAGGAAGATTTAGTTACCTAGTTTGTAATTATATAACACTATATATATTGTACATAATAATCAATGACAAGCAAGGAACATATTTCTACATGTTATTAGAAGACAAACCATAACTTCTTTTTCTCTCTAAGTCGCCACCCCTCCCCCCTCGGCAACCCTTTCCTCGACATCCCTCTCCATTTTTTCTTAGACTTTCCTCTTTTCCTCTCCAATTTCAATGATTGAACAACCTAAATTCTATCATGCTCTTGCAGTTATCAACATCAAGAATTTAATTTTCATAACTCTTGAGATGAAAAATGTTCAGTATTCATCATAGGCAAAATTATTTAAGATTCATTATCATGTATACAAAGTCATCGACCATATCATCCCTCCAAAATCAAAGTCCCTAGAAAGACCTGGTGATTCTGACGATGAACTTTGGTTCAGCTTAGATGCGGTTGTCCTACAATGGATCTACGTCACGATCTCGAATGATCTATTGCATACAATCATTGAAATCAATGTCACTGGATGAAAAACGTGTGAGCGCTTGGAAAGTATTTTTCATGATAACAAGACACGCTATATGGAAAATCAATTTCAGGCCATTCAGCAGGACGATTTTATTAATGTGTCGGCCTATTGTCAAGAACTTAAGATGATTGCCGATAAACTCTCCAACGTCGGTGCATCAGTCACTAATCAACGATTGATGATGCAACTTATTGCGGGTTTAAATTAAAATTATGACGGCGTCGCTACCATCCTCCAACAAAGCACATCATTACCTCCGTTATATGAGGCTCGTTCAAGACTCATTCTTGAAGAAACTCAAAAAATAAAGCGAGCAACAATTAATGTCAGCACATCCGACGCCGCCCTTGTAGCCACCGACGACAACCATGCTGACCTTCGAGGCTCGACTCCCGCCTCATCCCACAAGCAAGCCAACGATATGATACATGGCTCACGTTCCCAGATAACAACATAGGAAGAAATTTCGAGAACAACCGCGACAACAGCGGCGGAAAAAGAGACGACAACAGCGGCATCGCCGGAAATAGTGGCAGCGACGGCAGGAGGCAGCCTCCACCGGCTAGTAGCTACCAACAGTGGCAGCAGCCTCCGTTGTGGGCTGCCTACCCGCCATGGGTTGCGTGGTCCCCACCGACATAGGCCCAACTTTCGGCCCGACAAGCCTAGTCTGATATCTTCAGCGCACATCTACAGTAGTCATATAGTGTACATGTTTCTCCTCCTTCAACCTACGCATCGACGGATATTGAGGCAGCTATGAACACGATGTCTCTCAACGCTCCTGACAACAGTTGGTACATGGACACTGGCGCCACATCTCATATAACGAAATCACAAGGTACTCTCTTGTCTTATTTCAGTATGAGCAATTTAAATGGTAATATTATTGTTGGTATTGGATAAGACATTCCCATTCGAGGTTATGGACAATCATCTCTTTCCCCACCACACCCCCTGTTAGCCTTAAAAATGTCTTTCATTCCCCGAAACTTTTCAAAAATCTAATCTATATGCGTCGTTTCACAAACAACAATAATATTTTTCTTGAATTTGATCCTTTTAGTTTTTCTGTGAAGGACCCTACGACAGAGATGCGAATACTGAGATGTGATGGCATTAGGGAGCTTTATCCTATCACCACCTCTGTCAGCCATCCAACCTCTTCTCAATCAATCTTTGTAGTAATTTTATCTCCTTTATAACATAATAGATTAAGACATTCGAGACTCTATTTTACGCTTCCTTAGCAAAAATAAATTTATTGCTTACAAACATGTCACTTCTCCTCCTGTTTGTGAATCTCATATTTTTGGAAAACATGTCAAGTTGTCATTTTATTCTTCATCCACTTGTACTTTAATGCGTTTTGATATAATACACAATGATTTATGGACTTCTCTTATCTTAAGCACGACCGGACATCAATACTATCTGTTGGTTTTAGATGATTATTCAAACTTTCTATAGACGTTTTCCATTAGTAATAAATATCAAGTCTATTCTATTTTTCGTCATTCAACACTTTCATTAAGACACAATTTGAAAAGAATATTAAATGTTTTCAATGTGACAATGGGAGAGAATTTGATAATAATCAATTCAAACTTCAGTTTCATAACTCGAGCTCAAGGTCACTTTCCTGACAACTTTTTCTGTGCTAAATATGATCGTGTTTTTCATTTTTCTTATCCCCACACCTCTCTACAAAATGGTAAAATCGAATGAAAATTTAGAACCATAAACAACTTAGTTCATGCCATCCTTGCTCATGCCTCTACCCCCTATTTTTGGTATTACGCTCTATAAATAGCAACCCATCTCTTGAACATTCTCCCAAACACGTCTCTCAAACATAAATCTCCCACTCAAGTTCTCTATCTTCGGGATCCTTCCTACAAGCATTTACGAACTTTCAGATGTATGTGCTACCCCCTCCATCCCTCCACACAAATCAACAAGATGCAACATTGGTCATCCCCGTACGTCTCTCTTGGCTACCACTCAATCATCGAAGTTACAATTGTTACGACTTGTCAAGCTGAAAAATAATTATTTCTCGGCATGTAATATTCGATGAATCTCAATTCCCCTTTGCCAAACTCAATTATCCATCCCCAAATTCTTATGAATTCCTAAATGATGGCCTCAATCTCTTTCTCAATCGTCACCGACACCGGAAGCCGTTCCCACCACTGCCATCCTGAAGCGGGCAATCCACCCAGCCCCGCAACGGGGTCCTTAGAACAGCCCATCACGGCCTTCCGTCTTGGTTGTTTCTCGACCATCCCTCCTCTCCCCGATGCCACTTCTCCTTCTGGGCCCCACCCCTACTACCGACAATCCACCCAGTCCCGCCTCTATTTCTCGGCCACCCTCATCCCAATATTGTCCAACCTCCTGTGGTACACCAACGGACAATGGAAACTCATGATATGCACAATATTTTCAAACCCAAACGGTTATTTAACTTGTCCACTTTGGTTGCCCCTTTCCCTGTTTCTTGTAATCCGAAAGATGTCTTATCCGATTCTAATTGAAAAAATGCAATGATTGACGAATATAATGCTCTTATTAAAAATAAGATGTGAGATCTAGTACATCATCCTCCTGATGTTAATATTATTCGTTCTATGTGAATGTTTTAACATAAAAAAAAATCTGATGGTTATTTTGAGAGGCACAAGGTCCATCTTGTAGGTGATAACATGTCTCAATAGGTGAGAGTATATTGTGATGAAACTTTTAGCTCGGTGGTGAAATTATCGACTATCCGGACTGTTCTTAGTATTGCTTTATCCAAGTCTTGGCCTATTCATCAGCTTGACGTAAAAATAATTGATTGCATGAAGACCTTCATGAAATCGTATATATGCATCTGTCTATGGGATTCAGGGATCTGATTCATCCAGATTATGTGTGTCTTTTTAAGAAATCACTCTATGGACTGAAACATGCTCCTCGTGCATGGTACCAACGGTTTGCTAATTTTGTATCCTCTATAGAATTTTCACATAGAAAATCTGATCACTGTTCATCTATAGCAAGGGCAATGATATGACATACATCTTACTATATGTTGATGATATCATCTTCACAATATCTTCTGATGCACTTCGCCGATCCATTATGTCATTTCTTACCTCTGAGTTTGCTATGAAGGATTTGGGTCCCGTAAGCTATTTTTTGGGCATTGTTTTTACGAGACATGCATGTAGATTATTTATTTGTCAAAAGAAGTACACCGAAGATATCCTTGACCGAGCATATATGACGTCTTGCAAACCGGCCCACACATCGATAAATATTAATTCCAAACTCAGTGCCTCTTCGGATTCTCTTTATGCCGACCCGACTCACTATCGCAGTTTAGCAAGAGTGTTGCAGTATCTCACTTTCACGAGACCAGATATATCATATGTCGTGCAATAAATATTCTTACATTGCACAACCCGCGGATGAACATATGAATGCTCTCAAAATATATTTTGCGATATATACAAGGTACTCTTCATTTCGTCTTACAGATTTACAAGTCCTCACTCTCTGGTCTCATATCTTATTCTGATGCTGATGCGCGATTTATGCACACACTAACGCAAGTGCATGTGTCGTGACAAGTAATATAGTCTAGAAGACCGAGTTATCGTCCTCAGGGATTAGTGTCCAATTATCAAAATCTATTCTATGGTATCTATTTGGTGATCGATAATTGATGAATTGATTATAACTATAATTATGGATGCTAACTAAATTACTTTATTTTACTTCAGATATGGTGGGAATAGGGCTTCCAAATCTCCTCAACTATCCGCTCATCTTACTTGTTAATGCAATTAATTATGGTTCTTCTTCTATTTTGAGACAGCATGTTAACTAAGTCGTTGTATACTCCTGTTAAGGTAATATAAACATTCAACCCCAATATAGAACCCTTCTACCTTTCGATGACAAGATTGACTATAAAGAAGGATTAAGAGCAATAACCTATTAAGCTACACAAGTATCGGGGTACTTTCGTCCACGATTTAACCTATGTTTATTCAACTATAGCATATTCACAATCTCCCCTTTCGGCTTTCGAATAGAAATCATATAGATTATGATAATTAGTGATCAATTAATTACCAAACATTCAAGACAAATATTGAATAAATCTCAACAATGATAAGAAGAAACCAAAACATGCATTAATTCATAAGAATGAGTTTCAAGTGAATTGATATGGAAAGCCCTAAATTACGTTAGTTCCTAGCCATAGACATGCCAAGAACTAAACTAATATCCAATATAAACTACAAAGAAATAAAACAAAGAATAAAGAAATTACACAAAAGTAGTCTCCAATCTTGATCTCCAAGTTTGTGATGAATTGGCAAAGGTTGGAACTCCTATTCTGACCTAGGAATGTCCTTTTTATAGCCTCCAAACGTTTCCCAACTTTCCTTCTAGGTCTTGACCCATTCCCATTCGAATTTGGCAGAATTTCCGCCTCGGCCTTGCAGCTGGAGCGCGGGCGCTCTGCAATTCTCTGTATTTTGGGCGCCGTGGCCTCGATCTTCTTGTTTGGGCTGGCCATGGCGCATTTCTTGCCTGGATCGCCAACTTTCTAGCTTTTTGAGCTCTGGAACCTCTGTTTCTGCCCTCTTTTCGCTCCTTTTCGTCAATATGCCACTTTAACCCATTATGACTCAAAAGAAAGAAAATCTATCCTACGACGACACGTATTTGTACAAAAATGGGCAAAAGACTAACTAAAAATGACTCAAAAGGTGTATATAAAATACACCGATCAGATGCTGACTGGGGTGGATGTCCTGATACTCGTCGATCCACGTCGGGTTACTGTGTGTTCCTTTGAGATAACTTGTTTTCTTTGTCTTTTAAAAGACAACCTAATCTGTCTCGATCCAGTAACAAAACTGAGTACAGAGGTGTAGCGAATGTTGTTTTTGAGTCTTGTTGGATACACAACATTCTACTTGAGCTTCACTTCCCACTCCATAAGGCTACAATGGTTTACTGTGATAATATAAGTGTGATATATCTTTCCGGCAATTTCGTTCAACATCAGTGCACTAAACACATTGAAATGGATATTCACTTTGTACGTGAGAAAGTTGCTCACGGACAAATTCGTGTTCTTCATGTTCCTTCCCGATAGCATATTGCTGACATATTCACTAAAGAACTTCCGCGCATACTCTTTTATGACTTCCGATCAAGTCTCAATGTACGAGAACCTCATGCTTCAACTGCGGGGTGTGATAGAATATTCGTGAATTATATTTTGATGTTAACATTCGTGAAATTAACTTGTAAATCTTCAATTGTTGATGAATTATATTTTTTGCAACATTTAAAAAAAATGGAAGTAAGATAATCAAGTTTTGTCGGTGAATAGAAAAAAAAAGGTTGCCCGAGGTGGTTTGACAATATCAGGAAGTTCTCCATTTCTCATTTCACCAATCATTAGCTAAAAATAGGATTGGAAGTTCTTAAAAAAGAACAGGATTACGTGTTTCGAATTGTAATTTATACTTTGTTAGTAATTAATTGCTTCATTAGTTAATTAATGATCTAACGACGACGAAGAAAAAGAAAAAAATGTTTACGTTATATTTACGTTATACTCACTCCCTTCCTCCAATATAGCTCTTTGTGCAAAACCTGTTTTAACTTGTTGGAGAATCCTTAGGTTTATATGGTGGGAGGTCTATTTTAGTGTAGTACTGTGCTACAAGGATAAATGATCTTCAATGCTTATAATTCTATAAACTTACTTTAACCGTGTTAGGTATCTCTAAAGGAATATGTTTCATTTATTTTATTGATGAATGATTTACAATATATGTATAAAGTTATAAGAATATTTACTTTGATATAAACTAGGTAACTAATTAATCTAATTACAAAAGAATTATAATTCTACCTAAAATAAAGATATATATATAATTAATACGATTAATGAAAGAATATTGGGAAATATTCTATTACACCCCCGCAGTCGAAGCGGGAGGTTCTCGATCACTGAGATTGACTCAAAAATCATCAAATAGTATGTGCGGAAGTCCTTTGGTGAAGATGTCGGCAATCTGATATCTGGAAGGAACATGAATGAAACGAACTTGACCACGAGCCATTTTTTGCGAATGAAATGAATGTCTATCTCAATGTGTGTAGTGCGCTGATGTTGAACGGGATTATCGGAAAGATATATCGCACTAATATTATCGCAGTACACTAGTGTTACCTTTTGAATTGGGCAGTAAAGCTCAATTAGAAGGTTACAGATCTAACAAGACCTAGAGACGACATTGGCGACACCTCTATATTCTGCTTCTGCACTGGATCGGGATAGTGTAGGTTGCCTTTTGAAAGACCAAAACAATAGATTATCTCTGAGAAAAATGCAGTAACCAGACGTGGAGCGTCAGGTGTCAGGACATCCAGCCCAGTCAACATCAGAATAGGTAGTGAGACCAGTGAGCGAAAACTTGTATAGATGTAATTCAAAGTGAATTGTACCTTGGACATATCGTAAAATACGTTTGAGGGCATGCATGTGTGCTTCCGTCGGACTATGCATGTGCAAGCAGATTTATTGCACGACATAGGATATGTCTGATCTTATGAATGTGAGGTACTGTAGGTCCCCACCAGGATACGATAGTGAGTCGGGTATGAATATGAAGGGTCGGAATCAGCGCTGAGCTTGGAATTGATGTCTATAGGCATGTGGGATGGTTTGCAAGCTGTCATATCTGCACGGTGAATGATCTCTTCAGAGCACTTCTTCTGACATAGAAATAGACCGCCAAAATATGGAGTGATAGAGATGCCTAAGAAATAACTCAGAGGACCTAGATCTTTCATAGCAAACTCAGAGGAAATGAGAGACATAATGGACCGGCAGAGAGTATCAGATGATGTGGTGAAGATGATGTCATTAACATATAATAATATGTAAGCAATGTTTGCACCCTTGTTGTTAGATGAACAAAGGCTGATCGGATCTGCTGTGTGAAAAACTGATAGAGGAAACATAATCGGTGAACTGTTGGTACCATGCTCGAAGAGTCGGTTTCAGTCCATAGAGCGATTTCTGTAACAGACACACATAATCCGGCTGAATAGGATCCCTGAAACCCATAGGCTAATGCATATATACCATTTAATGAAGATCCCCATGTAAGAATGCATTCTTGACAACAAGCTGATTCATGGGTCAAGACTTAGATATGACAATGCTGAGGACGGTCTGGATGGTTGTGGGCTTTACAACCGGGCTGAACATTTCATCACATTCCACTCCCACATGTTGAGACCTGCCATCACCTACAAGACGACCTTGTACCTCTCAAAAGAACCATCATATTTCATTTTATGTCTAAAAATTCACATAGAACGATTAATGTTAGCATCAAGTGGATGGGCTACTAGGTCCCATATCTTATTATCAATAAGAGTATTATATTCGTCAATTATTGTGGCTTTTCAATTAGGGTCGGACAAGGCATCATTTGGGTTATGAGGGATATGGAAGGGACAACTGAAATAGAAAGGTTAAACAATCATTTAGGTTTACGAATTACGTGCATGACATATGTTTCCATGATCCGAGAGCGTTTCTCGGGATGTAGAACTGGAGAGGGGTATGTCGCGGGACTGTTGGGAAGAGGAGGAAATGCAGGGGTGGTAGCCGATCCTCAGTTTGCCGAGAGATGGCTGCGGAATCACCATGATGCGGGTTGTTTCGGGCCATCGTCAGCAGAACAGGGTGGACAGTGTGTCCCGAACTGTCCAAGATGGTGAGGGTGCCAAAGTCTAGGATGAAGGACTATGTAATTAGTGAATTAGAAGAGGGTCTAGACCATAATCTAGAAAGTCGTATGAATGTTGAGGTGACGAGTGTAGAGAGGCAAAAGAGAATTGATACTCATCAAATAGAACATGACGTGAAATAATAATTTTACGGCTCGATAAGTCATAGCACGAGTAACCAAGATGATTGGTAGGGTAACTTAGAAACACATACTGGAAATATCAGGATTGGAGTTTGTGCGTGGTCGGATGGAGAGGGTAACAAAGCCATCCAAAAATATGCAAGTGTTGGTAGGAGGGGTCCTTACAAAATAGAACTTGAGTGGGAGACTGTTGAGCTAGAGAGTTGTTTGGGATTATGTTTAGGAGATATGTGGCCACGGAGAGTGAATAATGCCAGAATTGAGGCGTGAGCAAGTAAGACACAAATAAGGTTGTTTATGGTTCAGATTTTCCGTTCGACTTTACTATTTTGGGAGGATGTGTTGTGTTGGGCAGAAAAAATGAAAGGTAAGACCATTTTTGGAGCAAAACTGTTTGAATTGGTTATTATCGAATTTCCAATCATTGTCACATTGAAAATATTTAATGCTCTTTTCAAATTTTGTTTGTACGAAAACACTAAATAAAGAAAAAATGGGGTAGACCTAAGAATTATTTCTAATTGGAAAAGTCCATAGAAAGTTGGAATAATCGTTTAAAAATAACACATAATATCGATGATCAGTCATACTCAAAATAGGGGATGTCCACAAATCACTATGTATGATATCGAAAGGCATTAAAGTACAATTTGTGGATGTAGAAATGGTAATTTGACATGATACACAAAAATGCAAGATTCACATATAGGAGTCCTAGAAACACGATTGCAATTAATAAAATTATTTTTTCTAAGAGAGTGTAAAATAGAGCCTCCCAGATGTCCTAATATATAATGTCATAAGGAAGATGAAAGAGCAACAAAGGTTGAAAGAAGTGAGGCTGGATTATTGACGACATTTGAAATAAGGTAGAGATATCCGGTGTTGTCACATCTCATTATTCGTCTCCCCGTCGTAAAATCATTTACAGTAAAATCAAAAGGATCAAAGTCAAGGAAAACCAAATTGTCAGTTGTGAAACGTCACACATAGATTATATTCTTAATGAGTTTAGGGCATCGATGATATTTTTTAAGATTAGTGGTGTATGTGGTGGGGATAGGGAAGAATGACCATAACCACGGATGAAAATGCCTTATCCACTATCAATAATAATATTCTGATTTAAATTATATAAAATTGGAATAAGATGAGATAGTACATTGTGATGCCGTCATGTGAGTGTGGCGCATGTGTCCATATACCAATTTTCGTCTGGAGTGTTGAGTGACATTGTGCTCATAGCTTCCTCAATGTCAATCGGTGTATAAGTCGATGGTTGGGTACCTGTGCTGTGTAGGCCTATTATGGACGTGGGTCAAGTATGTCAGGTTGGGCTTGTCGGTTCTAAGGTGGAGTCCACGAGGATATCGTATTTGGGCAAGGATGGGAGGCACATGACGGTGGGGCCCAAATGGCCCACGACGGGTAGACATCCCACGATGGAGACTGCTGTCGTTGCCGCTGTTGCTGCTGGTTGTTTCCGGCAAGCGGGGACTGCCCCTTCACGTCGCCATTGTTATCGGAATTTCTTCCGCCATAGCCCTTGCCGGACTGCCTGCTTTGGTTGTTGTTATGGGAGAAAGTGAACTGTTATGGGTCCTCTGACTATCGGTTCTAGTTGTCGGAGTTGGAGGCCCTGCCCTCGGTAGAGGGCTCGACGGTGGTGGTGAGGGTGGTATCGGCAATGCTGTCCCGAGTATTGATGCGCTTGATTTTCTGGGTTTCCTCAAGGATGAACTTCGAACGGGCGTCATAAAATGGAGGTAACGACGTGTATTGCTGAAGGACGGTGGCAACGCCGTCATATGATTCGTTTAAACTTGCAAAGAGTTGCATGAACAATCGTTGATTAGTGACTGGTGCGCCGACGTTAAAGAGTTGGTCGACAAACATCTTGAGTTCTTGACAATAGACAAACACGTTTGGGAAATCATTTTAATGAACTTCCTTGAACTCATTTTCAAGGTATAACGCTCGTTGAGTTTTATTGTCGTAGAAAATACTGTCCAAACGTTCCCACATTTGGCGGGCAGTGGCATCGGTCTCAATGATGGTGTGCAACAGATCATTAGATATTGTGTTGTATATCGGCGGAGGGGCATTTGCGTCAAGCGAGACGAGTGCATCGTGAAGCCGATGGTACGTTTGTGGACTTCGGCGTGGGAGGGATGATGTGGTCGATAACTTCGTAAACACGACAAAGGATCTTAAAAAGCTCCGCCCACGAGGAGTATTGACCCTTTTCCATCTGAAGAGTCGCAAGGATGAAGTTTTTGATGTTGTTTACGGCAAGTGTCGGATGAAATTTAATTTTGTCAGCCATGAAAAAGGAAATTTAGGAGGAAGATGGAGGGAAAATGACCGAAAAAACTAGGATTCCGTCGTGGGGAAAAGAGGGGGGAGGCCGAGAGAGGTCGGCAGCTAGGGTTCCGACTTGGGCTAGGTGCCGACGTGGAAACATAAGGTGGCGGCTGAGAAGGTGTATCGACAGATAGGGTATGGTTTGTAGGTTTAGGCTACTGATACCATAAATGAATATATTCTCTTTATTTTATTGATGAATGATTTACAATATATATAAGGTTACAAAAATATTTACTTTGATACAAATTAAGTAACTAATTAACATAATTACAAAATGATTATAATTCTACCTAAAATAAGAAATATACAATTAATAAAAGAATATTGAGAAATATTCTATTAATATCAAATCAACATTTAACGGTGATAAACTATCAATGGATGGACATATTTGAAAAAAGAAAGAAAAAAAGGGTGATGTATCCTATAAATTGGTAGGTAAAGGAGCTATGACATTATAAAATAGATCGATTGTTATGAACTTCGTCATGCCATACACCCTTTCAGTAGCTATCCACACAAGCATATGATGTTTAAGTGTGAATAGAGGCCAAGAACTAAAAAATCCAAGGGGTTCAAATTTGAATATTTTCCCTAAAAAATGACTTCAAAACAAACCCTTATCGGCACAAACTGTTTACTCATGATTAAGTTCCTTAATCATTTAGGTTTTTATTTTTAATTTATATACATTGTTATTAGGTGAAGGTGGTCGATAACAACAGGTATTTGTATGAAGTCGTCAGTGATCTGAATAATAATATAAATATGTTATAACATGTTAAAATACATTAATACTATGAAATTTTCTTATACTTTCAGTAAATATAGATTAATTAAATCCGTGTTTTCCTCCTTCCTTTCATTTTCATACTTGCTAGTGTATTGTCAGTCTCTTAAACCTTAGCACACGTTTTGTGACTCCTGCGCTAACTCCTGTACTAAATAAGATTAAACTTTCTACTTCCAAACAACCACTACAACAAGAAATACATTTGCCAACAATATTTTCGTTGTCATATGTTAGATGTTGTTGTCAAAAGTAATGTCGTTACAATAACCTTTGATGCAAAAAAAAAAAATTCAACAACATATTAAATTTGTTGTCATTTACATTTTTTAGCAATAATATATTAAATTTTTATTGCTATTTACGTTTTTTTAACAACAATATATTTATTGTTGCTAAAATTTTGTTATCACTTCTATAATTTCTTATAGTGCTAGTGTCTCAGAAAATCTCTAGAACTAATTACTAGAAGCTTTCTAGTTGCTATTGCGGATCAGAGCTAGAAATCAAAGTACTAGAAGTAAAATTTAGTAATTTTGATCCATATTTTATATTTATCCTAAGAGACATATTTAATATATAAAATTTATTAATTTAAAATTCAATAATTTAAAATAACTAAAATCTTTATAAACTTCAAAATCTAGCTCCGACTCGACTTACAATAAATGGGATGTTGAATATTGAGCATCTCTAGAACTAATTCTCAAACATTTGTTCAAAGTTTATGATAAGTGAGAGGAAAAGAAATTCTCTCAAATTTTCAAGATATTTGTGTGAAAAGATGTTTCCTTAAATAAAACGAAAATAAATACTATATATTAGTCTTCTTTCTACATTAACATCACCTACGCTTAGCTAACTACATTAACATCACCAAATGGCCTCTGGTGCAGGTGGGGGTTTCGCATTCGGGACTTTTCCCGTCAAAGAAAAGTCCAATAACGCATCTTGCAGCCGTACGTCAAATGCTACCAATAAAACGAGTCCAAGTGGAAGCATTTCTTGATTTTGTTTCGTTTCTAGTATTCTAGTAATCGAATATAGTTACATAATTACGTCAAAGCTTTGAAAAGTACGCCTACTTAACATTTCTCCATATATATACATGATTCTAAATTTACTATAATATAATAATATGGCAAATTTTTTAAAAAATGCAGACTTCAAATGATTTCATCAATGAGGCAGCCATCTACCCGCAAGGGTAGTCAAGTTGGTGGAGTAGGAGAGCGCGGGACCGAAAGGTCACGAATTCGATTCACTGCAACACCTTTTGGTTGAGCATCGCGCGTGGGCTGCAAGTGTGGTTTCTGGTGGCGTAGTTTGCAGACTATTGCGTCAGTCTGATGGTTTACCCAGTGGTCAATGCGCACTTGTAAAAAAGTAGCGGCTCAGAATTCTCCGTCATAAAAAAAGAAAGAAAAGGCAGCCATCCCCTTAATAAATAAATATGTACGTAAATATAAGGTTTATTTTAAAGAAAATTGACATAGAATAAGGAATATACCCCTGCATAAACCTTCTTGGTTGAGTCTGTCACACATGGCTTGCCAAGTGTGGTTAATCGATTGACGTGGTTTGCAGGCTATTGTGTCAGCCCAGGGTTTACCCTGTGCGCACTCGAAAGAGTGGCGGTTGCGTATTCCTTCGTCAACAAAAAAAAAAGGAATATAATTGCACGTTAGGACACGAGAATAAAAAATTACTCAGCATTTGATATTTACATGAAATTAATGAATATAACGCATAATCTTTCATATTTCTATTTATCACTTGGAAAAAATATCGAGATTCAAGTTATTCGATGTTTATCTTAACCAACTCAAATGTATCAAGATCGACGATTTATGTACTTCTTAGCTATATCAAGGTCCATAACCTTAGTAACCAGCACAACTTATACCCGAATGTATCATTTGGATAAGATCCATAGAGTTCTATCTTGAATCATCAATTTTTTTTTAAAAAAACTCAATATTAGTAATGTATGTACATAAAATATAAACTTGAATATATAAGGACTTATACATCTCTGGCGATAAAATATCAAACTAGTTATTGGTTTTGACTTCATTTTCCTCTCCTATATTATCATGTGTAGACTTGTTGTAGTCAGACAATTATTCGTTAATCTAGGTTTCACCAAACTAGTATACTCGAGAGTAAATTATCACATTATTAAAATAAAATAAAATAAACGTAGTAGAGGATCGAGTCAAGTCAATTTTGTTCAGGGTTTTCAATTTATTCATTTTCCACAAAGAAATAGCGATTCAATATTGTAATAATGTTGTTTTTCGCATTTTCCAGCTTTTATATTCAATCAGTCTCTGCAAGTACATCATGATTTTAGTCATGTTTTTGTTTGAAAATAAGGCTATTTGTCGGTTGTTCATACTTCTTGCTTTAATAATAATTGAATTTATGAAATCGACCGTATCTAATATATGTACATAATCGTTCTAATATAAGTGTTGGTTGGTGATCACTGATCATGCATATATTCTAAAATAATTTATACTGATAGAAACCATAACAACAACCGAACCGTGTATCTCATGAAATTCTAGTTTATTTAGGTTTCTTACCTTATTTTATAGAATTTTTGTACAAATATAATTAAGATATTAGTAGTATAGTAGGAATATGATTTTTCATAGTTAGATATTGATATTGTATATACAGACCTCTTCGTTAATGAATATAATCAAGAGGGTTATATTCTTTCACCAAACGACATTTTAATCTAAATTCTAATGTCACCAAATCACTTCTACCACGTAACCCAGTGTCTACCCTTCATGACCCGAATTGGAAAATGACTACGAATGACGAATATAATACTCTTATTAAAAAATAAGACGTGGGAGTTGGTGCCCCATTCTCCCGGTGTCCATATTATTCGTTTTATGTAGATTTTTACTCATAAAAAAAAATTCTAACGGTTCTTTTGAGAGGCATAAGACCCGTCTTGTAGGGGATGGTAAATACAACAGGTTGGCGTGGATTGTGTAGAGATATTTAATCCGGTGGTCAAACCAGCAACTATTCACACTGTGCTTAGTATGATTCTCTCGAAAGCTTAGCTCATTCATCAACTGGATGTGAAAAATGCTTTCTTACACGGTGCTATTAAGGAGACTGTCTACATGCACCAGCCCTTGGATTTTAAGGACCCCAATTATCCTCACCATGTCTGTTTGTTGAAGAAGTCCTTGTATGGGCCCACGATCTTGGTATAAGAGATTTGTAGATTATGTGTCTACTATTGGATTTTCTCACAGTATGTCTGATCATTCTCTGTACATCTATCGATGTGGTACATCTCTAGCATACATTTTCTTATATGTGGATGATATAATTTTGACTGCCTCATCTGATAATTTGCGCAAGTCTATCATGTCCCTTCTCAGTTCAGAATTTGCTATGAAAGACTTGGGGCCCTTGAGTTATTTTTTTGGCATAGCTGTAACTCGACCTGCATGTGGTCTATTTTTACCCTAGAAGAAGTATGACTGAGATTATTGAGAGAGCTGACATGTCATCTTGCAAGTCGTCTTTCACTCTGGTTGATACTAAACCGAAGATGAGTGTTAAATATAACACACCATATGAGGATCTCACCCACTATCGTAGTCTCGTAGGGGCTCTTCAGTATCTTACTTTCACAAGACTAGATATTACTTATGCATTTCAGCATGTGTGTTTATTTATACATGATATGCGGATTGAGCACATGCATGCGTTCAAACGCATTATATGGTATATACATGACACACTTGATTATGGATTGCATTTATAACCATCATCCGTATCTACACTCGCGTCGTATACATATGTTGATTGGGGTGGATGTCCAGATCGTCTGGTTATTGTATGTTTCTTGGTGATAACTTGGTCTCTTGGCCTGCAAAACTCCAGACTACATTATCGCGATCCAGTACGGAGGTCGAGTATCGAGGAGTAGCTAATGTGGTGTCAGAGTCATGTTGGTTGCGTGATTTTTTATAAGAGCTTCACTTTCCTATCCCAGAAAGCTACATTGGTCTACTGTGATGATGTTAGTGTCGTCTATCTCTCTGAGAATCCGGTCCAACATCAGCCTAAACATATCGAGATGGATATTCATTTTTCGCAAAAAGGTAGCTCGTGGACAAGTACGTGTCTTGCATGTCCCTTCAAGGTACCAAATTGTTGACATTTTTATTAAGAGCCTTCCCTTGGTTCTGTTTGAAGATTTTAGGGATAGTCTCAGCCTACAACAATTGTCTGCTATGACTGCAGGGGTGTGATAGAAACCTAACAACAACCGAACCGTGTATCCCACGAAATTCCAGTGTATTTAAGTTTCTTACCTTATTTTATAGAATTCTTGTACAAGTGTAATTAAGATATTGATATTATAGTAGGAATATAATTTTCAATATTTAGAGATTATATATTGTATATATAGACTTCTTCATTAATAAAAATAATCAAAGGGATTATATTCTGTCATATACTTTTAACATTTATCAAAAGCAAAAAAATGTTAAAGTAGCTAAAGTTTAATTAAATAATAGAAGTTCACACATACAATACTATTCCTGAGTAGTTATTGTTTAAATTAAAAAGAGACAAATAATATCCAAGACCAAATTTTGGGAGATTAGAAGTCGTTTGGACATGATTTGAAATTATGAGATGAAATAATGATGATTTGAATTCGAAGTTTTGTTTGTACGTGCAATTTGAATTTTTTAAGTTGTACTTTATTCTTATAGACATAAAAACTCACAAGCTGTGAAAAGCGTCAATTGTTTTTCAATTCTTATACAATTTTACCAAATGAGCAAGTCATAGATTCATAATAAAATTAATACGCTACTAGAAGACTTTTCTAAAAAAAACATCAATTGATCAAACTTTAGTTCAATAAAATGAAAAATTGAACATGATTTACAGTGTATAACTACTCTTTAGTAATCATTCACATGGTTGATAAGAGTAAATTTGTTATAAATATACTACCAACTTGTAGATCTTTTAATATTTGATATAAATTATTGGTAAACATGATTGGTAAATATATCTACCAACTTATGGATCTATTTTTATAAAGTATAAACTTATGGATCAATTTTTACATTTAAAAAATTTTAAATCATGATTTGAAATTCCAAATCATGTCTTTTTAGATGATTTTGGGATTTCATCTCATGAGATGAGATGAAATCGCATATCCAAACGTCTACTAAGAATGATAATTTAGAAAAGTGTTTTCCTCCATCATATAATAAAGATTGATGATTACATATTATAAAGTAAGAAAATAATATAAAAGGATCAATATCGTAGTTATCATTCTCTTATAGCTTATTTGGGAGATTTTTTTAATTTCTTTTCCTACCTATGCATTTTAATTAGGGAAGAAAAATATTAAATTTAGCATTGCCTTTTTTGTTTTATGCTTAAAATAAGCAAGTATCCACTTGTCAATTAAGAGGATAATCTCACATAAATTGTGTTGATTGTGTGACTCACAAAATAAAATAAAAATCGATTTTCAAGGCTAAATGTAAATTAATGAATTTGCGGTCAACCTTCATTTGAATTATACAGGGATCTTTTTCCTTTTGTTGATTTTAATAAATATACTATTAGTCTTCCTTCCCATATTTAATTATTAGAGTATCGGGGGTAAATATTTTTCCAATTATCCCCTTGAAAAATCAGTTGAACTGCTCATGCGGACTTCGAGGACAAATATTAATTTTATGGCTATTATTCCTTACAAGCCTATGTAGGATAACATTTTTTCAGACTTTTGAAGGCTAGTAAAGCGTACATGAAGAGATTAATTACTTCAAATAATCAATTATCAGCAACTTGTAGTATTAGTATTTTTTTTCCTTTCTGGCATATACATAGCGTGTTCACACTGAAAAGCTGACGTGTATTAAAAAATGATAATGCGATAAAAACAAGTGACGTTCAAATTAAATGATAGTATATGTTAAGAATGGATTTTGGGTCTAACTCAATCGAAAAGATAACTCGTAGGTTGAAGATTGTCCAAGTCTTATCTGATGTATGACTCTTAATACTTTCCCGCACGTCCAGACCTTGTTAACTGGATCGTGGATAATATAATTTGGGGGCCCAACATCGGTGAACAAAGAATTGGAATGAGTCTGACTCTGATATAAAAAAGAGTTGAGTTAGACCCAAGATCCATTCTTTACATGATATCAGAGACACATTTCAATTCTTTGTTCACCGATGTTGGACCCTCAAATATTATATTATTCACGCTCCAGTTAAAAAGAACTAGGCATGCGGAGGAGTGTTAAGAGTCTCACATCAGATATGGAATGAAAACATAAACTTCTTATATTGATTTGTATAATACTCACCCTACAAACTATTTTTTTTATCCAAAGATAGTGGCTCAGTGGCCATTAGTCAAATTTGTGGCCTTAGGGTCACAAGTTCGATTCTCGGTGGATACGTTTTTCGGGGCATATGCCTCGTATTAAAGTCTGGTAGCTTAACCGCGCGGGCATGTTGCAGTGTGGATTTGATACTCCCTCAGACAATCCTGTTGAAGTCGGACCAGTAGCATTGATCCGTTGGTAGCGATCAGACACTGAATGCGGAGCGCACATCCCGCGATTTACCTGGCGGTGGCGGCTAAGAACGAGTTCCATTCGCCTCCAGGAGCATAATACCAGTATTTGTGCAGGTACTAGCGATATGGGGATACTAAAACCACCCCGAGACCTGAATTATAAAAAAAAAAAAAACAAAGAAAATTCTCAAAAGAGACGTGGACAAACTCATATGTTCAGATAGGCAGACAAAATAAAAAAACAATAACACAATATAGACGCCCTTCTAGAAATTACAGTCATTTGGTACTACATGTTTAGTAGTAGCAAATTACAAAGTGTATACTAGTGACTGTGAGCTATAAAATTACGTGCATTATTTTGCTTGCTATTTAGTCTAAGAATCTTCTAATGCAAAATGACTGCACTCGCATTAACATTAACCAGGTTTCTAGATTGATTATGACATTGGAATCAATTTAGACATAGTTTGATTCGACTAATTTAAATTCACGTTACATAAAATGGGATTTTTTCATTTCTAAAATTTGAACTTAAACCTTTATTTGGTTAAAGGTGAAAGCATCCCATCCATACCACCACTTATTCGTATTCACTACTCAGTTTCTGCTTAAATGTTATGATTGAATAATTTTGTAAATGTACATTATTTGCCATATGTACAGTTATGGATATAATGATACTTCACATTGTAGAAGACAAATGGGGTGCATCACAGCGTGTCTGTTCGTGGACTAGGGCTTGTGGGTCTCATGTCACTCAGACTTAATGTTTCAAATATGAGTTGCTAATCAATTCTATTTCCGATAGAGGTAGTTGACAGATGAATTAAATTAGATATGAATTAATATTTTCATATTCGTACTAGTGCGAAAAGACCACCCATATAATCACGTAATTTGAAAATACATCATACTTATTTTTCTTATTTAAAGTTTCTTACTCATTATTCGCTTCAGGGTTCACAAGAAGAGCTATGTTGTAACGTTATTTTATAGGAATTGGTTTTCTTTAATTTTTTTGTTGTGAAGGCATGGCCAACCTTCTTTCTTCGAGTCGCGCAGAGGAGTAAACCCCTGACGCAGCAATCGCAAACCACGCCATGTAAAGCCATGTGGCACTACAGCCATGTGTGACAGACTCAACCTTGGTTTTCTTTAATTGAATGAGTGTTGTGACGAAATCATAGTTAAATTCCAACTTGTTCATACATTATTTTAATGAAAAAAACTTTTGATTTGTCCCAACCCCAACTTCATAATCCACTCCACTTTGCCCGGTTAAAGGTAACTAAACTATAAGAATTAATTAAAGATAACTAAGTATAAGAAATTATAATTTATTAAAATATAATAAGAATTTTTATTGCATCCATTTGACATAGAAATGAAAATTTTGTGATTTTTTTTTGTTGACGAAGGAACCCGCAGCCGCTACTCTTTCGAGTGCGCACAGGGTAAACCCCGGGTTGACGCAATAGCCTGCAAATCACGTCAGCCGATTAATCACACTTGGCAAGCCATGTGTGACAGGCTCAACCAAGAAGGTTTATGCCCGGCCGCTGCCCAATGTTCTGCGAAGTTCGATTTTTGGCGCCGTGGCGCTGATCTGAGGCCACGGCGCCGACGCAGGATATTTTGACGTTTTGAACCGAATTTGACACGTTTTCAGAGTCCAAAAGGGATAACTTTTCCTACCTACAAAACCTATAAAATCCCTAAAATCATGCTCATTATAAATATACCTCCTTAGACCTTATTCTACAATCCATCATTCCACCATCTTGTAAATATTCCATAACACCATTCAAGGAGACGAGACAACTTTGGAGGTTTTTCAATATTATTTTCTTTTCTTCTTTCCTTTATTTTAATTCAGTTTATGTTGGTTTGTATTAGTTCTTAAGCATGTCTATGGCTAGGAGCTAAACTTAATTTAGGGTTTTCCATGTCGAATCGCTTGAACCTCGTTCTTATGAATTAATGCATGTGTTGGTTTCTTCTTATTATTGTTGAGGTTTATTCAATAATTGCTTTGATTGCTTGATAATTAATTGATCACTAGTTATCATCACTTATATGAGTTCTAATCGAAATCTGAAAGGGGAGATTGTGAATATGCTATAGTTGAATAAACATAGGTTTAAATCGTGGACGAAAGTACCCCGATACTTGTGTAGCTTAATAGGTTATTGCTCTTAATCCTCCTTTGTAGTCAATCTTGCCATCGAAAGATAGAAAGGTTCTCCATTGGGGTTGAGTGTTTATATTACCTTAACAGGAGTATAAAACGGCTTAGTTAACCCGCTATCTCAACATAGAAGAAGAACCTTTATTATTACATTAAAGATTAAAGCGAGCGGATAGTTGAGGAGATTGGAAGCCCTATTTACATCATAACTAATTTAAATCAAAGTATTTTCATAATTAGTTTATTTCCTGCATTAGTTTTGATTATTATTCTAAAAACCCAACCCAATTTACGTTGACCAAATAGACACCATATAATAGATAACCGGTACTTGAAAACCAGTTTCTGAGGACGATATTCGATCTTACCCAGACTATATTACTTGTCACGATATGTGCACTTGCGTTAAGCGTGTGGATAAATCGCACATCAGTGGACCGGACTTGGAGCTTTGTGATTGTGGTAGATGAAAAGAGATGGCAACAAAGGCAACCAAACACTCTTAAATGATGATATGATGACTCTCGTAAGTAAATCATTTTTAGTGGAGCTTGGTAAGACATGTTTTTATGAGAAAAAATATTCAACATGTAGATAGCCATTTGAAGTGCATAATGCCAAAATATATGGGGTATGGATGCATGAGCAAAGTATGTTCTAACCATATTATTGATGGTTCTAATCTTGCGTTCTGCCTTCCCATTTTGTGAAGAAGTGTGAGGACACGATAGACGAAAATTTAAACCATTTGATTTGAAAAAATCCCAAAATTGATTATTGTTGAATTCTCCCCATTGTCATATTGAATACTTTTAATCTCCCGTTCAAATTGAGTTTTGATGAATTCTCTAAAAGTGATAAATGTGGAAAACACTTGTGATTTCTTTGACAAAAGGAAATGTCCACAAATAATTAGAGTAATCGTCAAGGATAAACAAGTAATATCTATGACCAGAAGAACTCACAACGGGAGAAGTCCAATTATCACAATGCAACATATCAAATGGCATAAGTGTGCATGAAGTAGAAGCAATAAATGGTAATTTCACATGTTTACCAAGCGCTCTAGAATGACACTTATTCAGAATATGAGTTTGGGTACAAGAAATAAGTTTATTTTGTTTAAGAGAAGCCAAAACAGCCTCCCCCGGGTGTTCCAAACGTTGGTGCCATAAAGATGGTGCAAAAGCTGCAAAAGTAGAGTGAAACTTGGATTGTTGGCTAGGTAACCTAATTGGATATAGCTCCCCCTTGCTATCACATCTCATGATAAGCTTCCCCGTCTGAAAATTATGCACGGAAAAAACAAACGGATCAAAACGGACAGATACCCAATTATCAGTTGTAAACTTCGTAACAGATACCGAATTTTTGATTAACTTTGGAGCATGAAGGACATTCTTTAAAACCAGTGGTGGGTTTGGTGGTGTCAATTTAGTGGAAGCATACCCTTTTATTGAAATTGAATGACCATTTCCGACAACTATACCATTAACATTGCTCAAATTGAAATAGGAGTTGAGATTACCTTGGGAAGACGTCATGTGAGACGTTGCCCCGGAGTCCATGTACCAATTTGAATCTGGTGGGTTAAGTCCGAGTGTGTGCATGGCGTTCTCAAAATCTGTGGGTTGAGCCATTGTAGAGTGGGCCTCATGCCACTGGGTCGGCTGAGGCCCAACGTGACTGCCTGGACTTCTTGCCGAGACAGACCCAGCAAAATGGGCCTGTCGAAAATTTTGGTGAAATTTGAACATATTGAGGAGGTTTCTGGGGTGGTCGATGGGAGTTAGGCGCACGCCCGTTGCTCTGTTGGGACTGGGTGGCGGTAAGGCCATGTATCGCTAGGCCCACTTGTTGGACCTCATTTGCCAGTTCCATCGATGCCGCCTTGTTGCTGCCACTGTCCGCCGACGGTGTTGGTGTTGCCGCCATTTCCGCCGCCATCGAAATTCCGGTGACCTCCACCTTTGTTATTTCTGCGATTTCCATCCTTCTTATTATTACTACGTCCTTTCTTTCCATTATTTTGTTGAGAAGAATCAAAATAATTACCGTCATTAGAAGGATTGGCAATCATGGCGGAGTTTGAAGTAGTAGATGCCTTTTTCACGAAGTCCGACTCTTCAAGTACAAGCATGGACCTTGCTTGATAAAACTTTGGTAGTGGATTACTTTGACGGATTAAAGTCTCAACGCCGCTATACGCATCAGTGAGACCGGCGACCAATTGCAAAACTAACTGGTTATCAGTAACCGATGAACCAACGTTTCTTAACTGATCTGCCAACACTTTGAGACGTTGACAATAGGTAGAAACATTTGGAAAATTCACCAGGTCAATTGTGGAGAATTCCTGCTCCAACGTAACAGCGCGAGAATTTTGGTTGTCTTGAAAAATATCTCGCAGACGTTCCTATGCCGCCATCGCTGTGGAGTCTGGTTCCATTATTGTATGCAACAAATCTGTAGATATCGTTGCATAAATTCAACCAAGGACTGTGGCATCCAGAGTATCCCACAGTTCCTTGTCCGCATCAGTTGTGACCTCTTTCCCTTTTCCATCATTTGGAGGAATGATATGGTGAATGACCTTGTGAGCACGACAATAAATTTTGAATAAATCCGCTCACGTTGCATAGTGCACGATTTTCATTTCAAGTTTGACAGAAACATGTGTCTTGATATTCGAGACTGTTAGGGCAGGGTGAAAGGTTGATTTTGATTCAGACATTATTGGTTGAGATCAAAGGTTCACTAATGGAGAAGTGAACAATTGAAGAAGAAAATACAATGGAAATAATATTATCAGGTTTGCTCCACCTGGCTAAAACGTATCTGCTATCTAAATTTGAGTTGAAAACTAAATTTTGCATGAATTTAAATTGAAGATAAATATCTTTTTAAATTATTCTTATTATTGTACTTAGCTGCAATTTGAATTTGATTTAATAGGTTCTTGTGGGTAACTCTTAAAATTATTATTGTAAAGAAAATTAAGTACCACATTAAAATTTTAAATATAAATAATTAAATTTCTCATGTGGATAACTCTATAACATTGCATTAATAAGTTCTTTTACTTTCAAATCACATTTAGGAGTAAGTTACTTAAATAATAGTTATGTCAAATAAACTTTTTTTTGTAATGATATGATCCTTTAATATGTCATAGATTAATAACTATGAGAAGATGGTATTTAGATTTCATTAAACTAAAATAATCTAATCTGTTCAAATTAGCAAAATTATAATTTATATTTCACAAAATTATTAATTTTAAATATGTCGTGATATATGATAAATCTTTTGTTATATCTAACAAATAAGATACTAATTTTCTATGATTAGTTTTATTTGATACCGTCCCGCATTGCGCGGGTACTAATACTAAAAAAAAGTTGTGCACTAAGCTCTCGTTATGTGCGGGGTTTGGGGAAGGGCCGAACCACAAGAGTCTATTATATGCCGTCTTACCTTACATTTTTGCGAGAGACTATTTTTATGACTTGAACCCATGATCTCCTGGTACTAATATTGGTAAAAATAAAAATAACAAGTAATAGCTAGACGTTATGTGTATTGCTTTGTCATGACTATTATAAGTGCCAACTATTTCTAATACTTTGGCAAATGCCCAGACAACCAATAATACGCCCTATGAAGAACTAAAGTTCGTCAAGATATCCTGCATTTAGAATTGCTTGAGCAACTAGGGTCTAGGAATGTTTTGCTTTTTCGAATTAGTTATTTGAAAATTTCCACTTTAGTGATCTGAATTTTAAATTAGGCAAATAATTACCTAATTTCTGCCGGCATTTTCCACGTTGCAAGTGATCCCTTAGATGATGTATTAACCATCTAACCACCTCAGAGATAATTGCGGCATATCGTATGAATAATGCGTGTCGTCATAATTATTACTCAATTTATCATATATTTATCTATAGGGAGATATTTCAAAAAATAAAAAAAAATTTTTCTTCTCATCAATATATATATACTATTATATATATATATATTCATTCTATTTTTATATTTTGTATATGATATTATTCTTGTAATTCATATTTATTATACATATAATAATAAAATTATAAATTTTTTATTCATTTAATTTTTTGACTATCAAATATTATATTAATATTAAAAACAACACATACATGATTTTTTTTATGAAGATAAATTAAAATCATAATTTATCAAAAACACACTAAAACATTGATAATATTAAAAATCACAAATTGAAAATTAATTTCGGTTGCTCCATCTCTAGGAAATATGCACGTTCTTGCAACATTAAATCTTGATGGTAACAATATTTCTGGTACTATATCACCTAGTTTGATGAATTTTCGCATCAATATTTTGAATTTGAGCAAGAACGCTATTGAAGGGTACATTATATATGACATTTGAAAATTGGATGACATATTTTAAGAATTTTGTGGACGTGAATATTGGGATTTTGTAGTTGGTTATAAAATATAAAATTTGGAGAAAGATTAAAATTTTGATTAGGATCCATATTTAAAAAATAGCAAATACTTTGGAAGAAGATAGAAATTTGGAGAAAATAGCCAAAATATTTTGGTGTCCAAATGAAGTAAACCTAGTATCTTTTTATAGATCTTGAAAAATTTAAATAATTTGGTGTTTTTTTTTATTTTTAAATTCGGTTAAATTATTCGTCAAAAATAGCAATTAAAATACTGGTGGAAAATGAATTTCTGGAAGTCAATCGCAGGCTGCCACATGGCACTGCAGGAGATATTGTCTCATGCACCTTCCACATGAGACATTGTCTCCACGTGACAAGATTATCTCCTATATATTCAATAATTTCCAATTATTTCCACGTCAACATGTCATTCTAATTGTCTCCTACTATATGTAATTATCGGGGACAATGCCCCTGCTGTGGATGGTCTTACACAATCTTCTCTTCTAGCAATTATTAAGCTTGCCATAACTTGCCAAATTAAGCATAGCTAGTGTTGCAATCTCAAGTCGTTTGACTCTTAATTGCACCAATATATCCTAATTTCGATTGTACTTCTTATTATAAAAGGACAACCCGATGCACTCAATTTTCGCTATGCGCGGGGTCTGGGAAAGAACCGGGCTACAAGGATCTATTGTACGTCGTTTTACCTCACATTTCTGCAAGAGTCCGTTTTCACGGCTTGAACTCATAAGTAAACTATAAATTACAATTGGTTAAACACTTAAACTACACTACTCCTATATAATAATATTTTTTGCGTCAATTCATACGACATAAATCAAATGAAAAGTAGCAAAGTTAAGAGGCTTGAAGGATACTACACTTATCTCCTTCGTAGTTTTGATAGTGTCGTTTACCAATTCTACGTTGAAAAAAAAGAAGAGAAAAGTGCCAATCACGATTAAATATTTAAAAGATGACCATTTTTCCTTAACAACATAATATTGCCAAAGTATTAATGGCTTTATTTTGAGACAAATCCAATTATTGAACAAGTAATTGCACGGTGTTCCCTTCAAATGGACCGATCTTTAAGTTTTTCCCTTCAAATGGCTGGTCTTTAATTTATGTCTTTTAAAAGGGGCATAAATTATTTACATAACGTGTGCATATTATGATGCGTAACTTATACCCCTATAGGCATAACATAAGTTCAATTTTTAAGGAAAAAAAATTAAAGAGCAGCCCATTTGAAGGGAAAATTAAAGTCCAGCACAAAATAGGGACAAAGTGCAAATGACCCCTTATGTAAAGTTGGATCTGTACGACATTATTTTGGGTCGATCCAACTATCAGAAAATATCAAGTCCACCAATATCTGGGTAGTGGCAGCCTGTGGAAGGCCCAACAGTATCCACTAGATAGGCCCAACGTGGCAATAAAGACATTGCAGGGTTTGGCCAACAAATGGGCTAGTATTTAATTTTTATCCGGCAAAATCAAACTTTTGCTTAGCGTGGCATACGTTCTTGAAGGGCATGAGACTTAACTTGTAAGATTATGATGCGAAAATATAAACATATGTCCGCGAAAAAAATAGGCAAAAATTAAAGACAACACAAAATAGATCAAAAGTGCAAAAGACACGGTGGCAATAGTGTGAATGATATCTAATGGAGTCATGTTTCTATTTTTCTATCTAATAAAAACTAAAACTAAGTACGATTTTCTAGCGCCACAAAATATAGAATCTTTTAAATAATGTAAAGAACAAGAGATTTTCTAAAAATGGATATTCATGTGAATTAATACAGATTTAGTTATATAAATAAACACAATGTAGTTTAATTTAACCTAGTGTAGTAAATTGGTTATCTTCTTATTGGGTTCATTAATATTGAACTGAGCTGAATTCGAGTTTTGATGATTAACAAATATTATATAAGAACTGGATTTTTAGCAGGTTTCTTGGAGGAACTGGTTATGTTGACAACTAGGTTGCAAAGATATTACGCGAACATTGCAGACAACTAGGTTGCAAAGATATTACGCGAACTGGTTGTGTTTTGGCCTAATCCAGTGGGTTGGACGCCACTGGTTAGGTGTTAGGCGTATTTTGTATACACTTTTGAGTCATTTTTAGTTAGTATTTTACTCATTTCGTTTGTGTTTAGTATAATATTATGATCATTTTTCTTTCTTTTGAGTCACAGTGGTCCAAAATAGAGAAATGACAAAAAGAAGATGAGATGAGCTTAATTGGAGTGTAAATTGCATAAGAAAAGGCCGAGAAATGAAGTCTAAGAAGTCCCGGGAAGTATAGAAGAAATCAGACGAAGTTCAGACGAGAAAATGACGAAAAATCGCAAAAAACCGAAAGTGGACGATTCTGGCACCGCGGTGCCCAAACTGCTGCGAGGTTGATTGGCTATAGGACTTTCGACTCCGCGGTGCCATTCTGCCGGACCGCGGTGCCGAATCAGAAAAATCACGTTCTGGGCCTAAATTTGACATGTTTTCAGGGTCCACAAATGTAATATTTTCCCAACTATATAATCCCTAAAACCCTGACCTTATGGGGCAGCTTGGAATCCTTATACATATTCCACAACACAACTCTTGGAGACATCAAGATTGGAGACCTAGTTCAAGTTATTTTTTTTTCTCTTTTCTTTGTTTTATTTCAGTTCATGTTGGATTCTGTATTAGTTCTTAGCGTGACTATGGCTAGGAGCTAAACACTATATTAGGGCTTTCCTTATGAATCGCTTGAAACTTTTATTCATGAATTAATGCAGTAGTTTGATTTCTTCTTCGCTTGATTAAGATTTAGTCAATATTTGGTTTGAATGTTTGATAATTAATTGATCACTAATTATCATAACCTATATGATTTCGAATAAAAAACCAAGAGGAGAGATTTGGATATGCTGTAATTGACTAGACATAGGTTAAAATCGTGGACGAAAGTACCCCGATACTTGTGTAGCATTATAAGTTATTGTTCTTAATCCTCCTATGTAGTAAATCCTATCATAGAAATATAGAAGGGTTCTGCACGGTTGAGTGATTATATGTCCTAACCGGAATATAAAACAGTCTAGTTAACCGCTATCTTAACGAAGAAGAAGAATCATTCTAGTTGCATTAAGGATTGAATAGAGTGGATAGTCGAGGATTTTGGAAGTCCTAATTCCTTCATAACTGATTTAAACCAAAGTATTATCATAATTAGTTTATTTTCTGCAATTACTTAGTCTTAGTTATTAGATAAAAATACAAACAAATTAACGTTCACCAAATAGAAACTAAAGCTTAGATAATTGGTACTTGAAAACCAGTCTCTGAAGACGATATTCGGTCTTACTAGACTATATTACTTGTGACAATATGTACACTTGCATGAGCATTTGTAAAATCGCTAACATTAGGGACGTCAAACTGGGTGTCAACAAAATTGGGCCTTGAGTCGAAACATGGCCCAAGGTCCATGTGGGCTAGGATGTTGTGGATGAGTGAATTGGCCCAGTCGAGACACTACCCACAGTGGGGTTGAGTTGCGGTACTGAGTGCAGATAATTGGGCCCAAGACTTGAAGTATTTACGGCACTACTTGAGGGTACCGAGCTGTGGAAAAAATGTGTTAGATACGAAAGTTTATCATCATCTAAAAAAATCATAAGTATGAATCCTGGGTTCATGGATCTTAGCAAAGGGAAAAACTGCTTCATCAAAAATTACGTGACGATTGACAATTATTCTTTTGGAGGAAATGTCATAGCATTTGTAACCACGTTGATGAGTAGGATATCTCAAGAAGACACAATGAGTAGATCGGGGTTGGAGTTTGGTAATTGTGGTGGATGGAAAAGGGGGGTAGCAAAGACAACCAAACACCCTTAAATGATGATATGAGGGCTCTCGAAAATAACATTTTTAGTGGAGCTTGGTAGGACATGTTTTTATGAGGGAAAAAAGTTCAACATGTATGTGGTCATTTGAAATGCATGATGCGAAAATATGGGAGGTAGGGATGCATGAGCCAGAGATGTCCTAACAATATTGTTAATAATTTTAATTTTGGGTTTCGCCTTCCCATTTTGTGAAGAAGTGTGAGGACAAGACAAAAAAATTTAAACCATTTGTTTTGAAGAAATTCCAAAATTGATTATTGTCAAATTCCCTCCCATTGTCACATTGTATACTCTTAATCTCCCGTTCAAATTGAGTTTTGATGAATGCTCTAAAGGTGAGAAATGTGGAAAACACTTGTGATTTCTTTGACAAAGAAAATGTCCACAAATAATTAGAACAATCATCAAGGATAAGTAAATAATACATATGACCAGAAGAACTCAACACATGGGACGTCCAAATATCACAATGTAAAATGTCAAATGGCATACAAGTGTTGTAATTAGAAGGAAAAAACGGTAGTTTAATATGTTTACCAAGTGAACAAGCATGATACTTATTTAAAGTCTGTGTTTGGGTACAAGAAATAAAGTTATTGTATTTAAGAGAGGCCAAAACAGACTCTCCCGGGTGTCCCAATCGTTCATGTCATAAGGATGGTGCCAAGACTGCAAAAGTGGATGGATGCTTAGGCTGGTGATTTGGTAAACTTATTGGATAGAGTTCCCCTTGCTATCACATCTCATGAGGAGCTTCCCCGTCTGAAAATCATGGACGAAAAAACCAAAACGAACAGATACCCAATTATCAGTTGTAAACTTTCTAACTGATATCAAATTTTTGATTAATTTGGGAGCATGGAGAATATTTTTTAAAACTAGTGGTGGTTTTGGTGGTAACAATTTGCTAGAACCTTATCTTTTTACTGAAATTGAATGGTCATTTCCGACAATTATACCATTATCATTGCTCAAATTAAAATAGGGTAAGAGAGTACCTTGGGATGACGTCATATGAGACGTCACGCCGGAGTCCATATACCAATTTGAATCCGGCGGATTGAGTCTAAGGGTGTGCATGGAAGACTCAATATCCGTAGGCTGGGTTACCGTTGAATGGGACTCATGCCACCAGGTCGGCATGGGCCGCGTTGTTACTGAAGAGGCAGACCCGTGAAATGGACTGCTGGGTGCATTTCGGAAATGTCGATTCTTCGCGAATTTGGTAAGATTGGGCCTGGCCAGTGGACCTCTAGGGTGGTCTCGCCCAATTGTCTGCTGGAACTTGGCTGGATGTTGCACTCGAAGGCCACTGCCAGGCCAGTTCACGGAGCCACCCCCTGCTGCCATGGTCCGCCATTCTGTCGCCACTACTGTTAGCGATTTTACAAATGCTCAAGCAAGTGTACGTATCGTCACAAGTAATATAGTCTAGTAAGACCGAATATCGTCCTCAGAGACTGGTTTTCAAATACCGATTATCTAAGCTTTAGTTTATATTTGGTGAACGTTAATTTATTTGTATTTTTATCTAATAACTAAGACTAAGTAATTGCAGAAAATAAACTAATTATGATAATATTTTGGTTTAAATCAGTTATGAAGGAATTAGGGCTTCCAAAATCCTCGACTATCCACTCTATTCAATCATTAATGCAACTATAATGATTCTTCTTCTTCGTTAAGATAGCGGTTAACTAGACTGTCTTATATTCCGGTTAGGATATATAATCACTCAACCCCAGTGCAGAGCACTTCTATATTTCTATGATAGGATTTACTACATAGGAGGATTAAGAACAATAACTTATAATGCTACACAAGTATCGGGGTACTTTCGTCCGCAATTTTAACCTATGTATAGTCAATTACAACATATTCAAATCTCTCATCTCGGTTTTTGATTCGAAATCATATAGGTTATGATAATTAGTGATCAATTAATTATCAAACATTCATACCAAATATTGACTAAATCATAATCAAGCGAAGAAGAGATCAAACTACTGCATTAATTCATGAATAAAAGTTTCAAGAGATTCATAAGGAAAACCCTAATAGAGTGTTTAGCTCCTAGCCATAGTCAAACTAAGAACTAACACAATATCATACATAAACTGAATTAAAAACGAAAGAAAGAAAATTACGTAGAACAAAGTCTCCAGTTATAGCTCCAAATCCGCCTTGTGTTGTGTTGTGTTGTAGAATGACCAACCTCCCCATAGCATTAATCCCTAGGGCTTAAATATCCTCTAATTTTCGTGCCCTATGGACCAATCTTCCCTTAGCCAATTTGCCTTCGGAACTGAAATTTTCCGCGTTGGCACCGCTGATTACGCATCTGCGGCGCGGTCAAACTCTGCGACTTCTTAGCCTGGCAGCGCTGTGATCTTGCTGATGGCACCGCGGTGCTGAAAGTCTTGTGGCTCCTCGGTAAATATGGCACCGCGGTTCTGCCTGATGGCACCGTGGTGCTGACTTCTTTCACTCTGAGTTGCCAACTTTCGTCCTTTTCGCCTCGGGAGCACCTTTTCTGTCAATTTCTCGTTCCTTTTTGTCATTTTGCCTTTTTGCACCGCTGTGACTCAAAAGAAAGAAAAATAAACCTACTACTATACTAAACACAACAAAAATAAGTAAAATACCAACTAAAAATGACTCAAAAGTCATATACAAAATACGTCTAACAAACACCCCCAAGCTTAACCTTTGATCGCCCTCGAGCAAAGATCAAAACAAAAACAAAGACACAAAAATAAAAGACTCAAAAACTCAAATCAATAATCTGCACAAAGGCTTAGAAACACATGAACGTCAGTTGAGATAATATGCAAGAACAGATATAGCATGAATTCAACAATCTAGAATTTCAAGTCAGATATTTCGCAAATTCATTTCAATCACAAGTAATTGAAGCATGAATACCTAACCTATGCATGTCAATTTCATTTAGTCTACGGGCCTATGTACTTGCTATTCTCCACTAATCATAGACATACATACTAGAGATCCTCAGGACTTTTCAGGGTTGTAATGTAGACTTAGGCAGGGGTAGGTAAAAATTGGCATTTAGGCTCAAATTACGTACCATAAGCGTTGTTTTCATTCAACCATTTGGTCCTTCTTTTTGGTATTCTTTTTTAGTTCATACCTATCATTCCCCTCTTCTCTTTTGAGAGCATGGAACACATTCATATAGGCACCCCCAAACTTAAGCTTTAGCATATTTTTTTTATTGGGGTGCATCAATTTTTCACTCTCTTTTGTATTTCTTTTTCACACTTCTTCATCCAATTTTTTTTCAATTACTGCTTATGGCACACAAAAGAATCATAGGGTGTCAAAGAAATAACTTGTTTTAGGCTCAAAGGGACTGACTAGGGATACAATTTATTGCAAGGTAGGTAATGAATGGTAAGAAGTGCTAACAAAGAAATGCCTGAATCATCTCCCTAACATGTACATCTTAACTATTTCGCCTCAAATAACAAGCAAGCAGACTCCACATATATTTTTCTATTGACAACACATAGGCTAAGCATTAAATATTCCAAATAATCATATTTTCATGAATTTTTGACATATCTAACTTAAACACACTGATTTTAGCTTCTCATTCCATTACATTATCCCACTTAGTTCACTAGGCATTCCAAATAAGCACAATATGCATGATATATATAAAAAATTGACTCACATAAAATACAAAAACAACAAAAGGCTCACAAAAATAAAATAAAATGAAAACTCCCCCCCCCCCCAAACTTAAAATACACATTGTCCCAAATGTGTAAAAGACTCAAAAATTAAAATGAGACGACTTACAGACATACAACGACTCAAAATGGTGGTGGTGGCGACATATACTGCATTGTCCATTGGGTGAACATGGAACTCAAATTATCAACATGCTGGGTCAGGTGTTGATGGTCTTGAATCATTTTCTCTTGATTCCGCAACATCCTTTGTTGGTTCAAGAGCATCTGCTCCATCATTGGCATTGGAGGCTCTAAGGACATGGGAGGCTGATGGCTGCTTTCGCCTGCTTCATTGTGTGCCTCTGGCTCTTCCTCATACATGGTTGTTGGGTCTGCTGCTGCTGGGCCCCTTCCCCTTGCTGCTGGTCCTGGGTGGGGGTCAAGGAAGGAGTGCACTAAACTGTAGGTCACATCAGACTGACTCTTCTCTAGGATATCAGTGGCGAATGTTGGGACTCCATGCCTATCACATAAGGCAGTAATGAGTGAACCATGTCCCAATCCGTCATTAGTCATCAGCCTACTAATCTCCCTTATGCTCTGCACTATTTCTCTCCCCACATCAATTTTCATGCCCGTCATGATACCATAAATGAGCTTGATTCTGTCTGAGGGCACATTTGTAAAATAAGTTGACAGAATCAAACGTGCACTTATGAAATATAGCCATCTTTTGGTTGTTCTATTAAATTGACATCGGGAAAGTCTCATGGATCCGTTGCGGGCAAAACTAAACTCAGCTCCTGGGTAGCACAATGTCTGCGCTACTCCATCCCACAGGATGTGGCTGGCGTCTTTTGACCAAGTTCTGAAGTGGTTTGGATTATAGCCTCTGTCCTCCACATCATAGGTCCTTAGTATCACATTCACTTTTCGGAACTGACAGACACACATTTCCCTCTAATAAAGCACTGTCCATCCTCTTGCTCGGGGTAGTTCACATAGAACTTCCTCACAAGGCTAGAATTTTGAAGTGAGATCCTTTCTGGGTTGGTGAACCTTCTCCACCCATTTGCCTCGATCATGGCCCTAATAGGCTCGTAGTCATCATCATCATCAAATGGCCTAGCCTGGTAATACATGTCTCTTTCTGGTATCAATGCCCTAGTGATATTCTTGTTGTATCGATCCTCCGTCTGTTTGTTGGCGAATCGAGTCACATCATATTCTGGGGTGGATGAAGATGCTGAAGCTCTTCAAGTTCGTTTCTTAGATGCCATAGTGAAGGTTGTTGGGAAATTTTTCGGCGGCGTTTCCTTTGTTTCCTCAAGGTTTCCCAACAATTCTCCCACCACACAACAACAATAACCAAGCAAAAACCGGACCACATCAGCAATACACAACAATTACACCACAATAAGCCTCAATCCACACAACTACACAACACAACAATACCCAGCACACACCCACAATCACACAATGCCCTACCACGCAAGACGTCTGACCCCCAACTTGCAAGTTACTTTCCCTACTAGCATTGAAATTGCAAGCACAATGATGAAAATTACCTGTTTGTAGAGTTGTTCTTCACCAATTTCTTGACCCAAATGGAGGGAATGATGATGGTGTAAGATATGAGGGTATTTTCAATGGGGTGGTGTGTAGGGATTTTTTGAAGAATTTAGTGGAGTTTGTGGAAATTTTTGTGGATAGAAGGAGAGGAATTTCGGAATTTGTAGAGAGAGGAAGTGTTTGTATTTGTGTGGGAAAGGATTTGGGGATTTAGGACTTTTTAATTCTGAATCCCGTTCGGGAACCGCGGTACTGCCTGACGGCACCGTGGTGCCAAAAGTATTGTGGCCCCCCTGCTCATGCGGCACTGCGGTATTTGATCGGTGTATTTTATATACACCTTTTGAGTCAGTTTTAGTTAGTCTTTTGTCCCGTTTTGCACATATTAGTGTCGTATTAGGATAGTTTTTCTTTCTTTTGAGTCAAAGTGGTTAAAATGGCCAAATGGCGGAAAAGGAGCAAAAAGAGGGCAAAAGAGGAGATGCCAGAGCTGGAAACAGAGAAAGTGGCGAACGAGGAAAAACAAGACCCGGCGCGGCCTCCTGCGATCCAGCGGGCGCGGCCACTATCGAGAGGTCGAAGACTCGGCGCCGCTCCGAACGACAAAAGCGAGGGCGCGGCGCTAAACATCAGAAGCTACGGGAGATTCGCCATGGCTACCGAACAGTATCGGGGCGCGCGCCAAACACCCGACGGATTGCGAGAACTTGGCCCCATGCTGGAGCGCGGCAAGCAGCGAAAAAATAGGTTTTGACGGATTTTGGGCGAGCCTCAGGAAAAGTTGAGGCGGTTTACTATAAAAGGAGAACCTAGGCGTTTTGAGGTTCCCTTCTTGCACAACTCAAGACTTTGCTTGGAGATTGAATACCATTAATTTAGTAATTTCTTTTCCCTTTCTTTACTTTATTTGATTTTGTATGATGAACATGGAATTAGTTCTTGTCATGTCGATGACTAGGAACTAATTCTCTTATAAGACTTTCTATGTTGAATTGCTTGAAACTTATGTTATAACTTAATGCATGCTTATGGTTATTGTTCGTATTGTGAGATCTATCCAATAATTGAGTTGAATTCTTGGTAATTAATTGACAACTAATTATCACTATATGATTTCTAATGTCCAGTTAGAAGGGGATTGTGAATATGCTGTAAGTTGGGTAGACATTCTTGGATTGGGGATGAAAATACCTCAATTATTTATGTAGCGTTGATGAGAGGCTTAACAACCCTAATTTTGCGCATTGTGCGTGACGGTCAACTAGGTTTTTGTTCTTAATCCTCCTATAAAGTTACCCTTATCACCGAAAGGTAGGTAAGGAACGATACTGGGGTTGAGTGTTTATATAACCCTAACGGGAGTATAAAATGATTTCGTAAACCTGCTTTCTCCAAAAGAAGAATACCATAAGTAATGCATTAGTAAGTAGCATAAGCGGATAGTGAGGATACATAGAAGCCCTATTCTCATCACTCCTGAAGTAAATCTTTATACTCTAAATAGCTTTCATAATTCTTAGTTCTAAACAACCAAATCAATTATCAATTTACCAAATAGATACAAAAAAATAGATAGTTGGTACTTGAACCCTAATCCTAGAGGACGATATTCGGTCTTATCAAGACTATACTACTTGTCACGATAACGTGCACTTGCGTTTAAAGTGTGTGCATCTTACCGCGCATCAAGTTTTTGGCGCCGTTGCCGGGGATTAGGCATTAGTTCAATATCAAATTTATCTATTTTTAATTTCTAATTTGGTCTTTAATTTTTATTTTATTTTAATCTTTACGTTCTTCGTTATTTTTCGAAAAATCAGGTTGCCGTGATTTGTTGTCTGTTTTTGATCTATTTCAGGAAGTCAGTTTATGCGAAGGAGAAGAGGAGCAGACACTCTTGTTCCCTTCAATCGAAGTGAGAAACACGCAAGCGAGCGAGAAAGAATCAGCGGATTGCAACCTTGTTAGATATGAACGGCGTTCAGAACAACAACGGGATGGGAGAAGGGTTAGGTGAGAATCAACCCCATCCAGGAATACCTAGGCAAACGCCAATAGACGTGGAAGAGAGAGTCCAAATCAAGCCAGAAAGAAGTTTGGGAGATTATGTGCTGCCAAGAGTGAATGGAGCACAGACTTGCATTAGGCTCCCTACAATAGGAGCCAACAATTTCGAAATAAAACCGGCGATTCCAGGCATGGTACGGCCTGATGCAATTCGGAGGCTGCCATGGAGGATCCACGTATGCACATAGCTAATTTCTTGGAGCTATGTGCCACTTTCGAATATAACGGTGTTCTTGATGATGCGTCAGTTGAGGCTCTTTCCCTTCTCACTCAGGGATAGAGCAAAAGTATGGTTGAATTCCCTGCCAGCCGATTCGATATTCACATGGCACGAGCTGGCACATAAATTCCTAGCCAAGTTCTTTCCCCCATGTAAAGCAGCAAAATTGCGAGGGGAGTTGAACAACTTCTACCAAGCTGATGGAGAGTCCTTATATGAAGCTTGGGAAGGTTCAAGGATCTGAAAGGAAGTGTCCACACCATTGCATTGAGTTGTGGAACTTGGTCCACATCTTCTACAACGGGTGGCGGTACAACCGGAACCATCATAGATGCGGCCAGTGGAGCATTCGTGAGAAAGCGACCCGCGGCGCTCATGAGCTATTAGAAGATATGGCCACTAACAACCGTATCCTTTGAAGAGAGGCGACTAGTGGGAGAAGAGCGGTGGAGTCCACGAGATAGATGCTATTCTTGCCTTGAATGCCCAGTGGCTCTTACAGCGAAAGCGATTGCGGTGACATCTGATGTCGATGAATGCCGTCTGGATGCCTAAAAGGCTGAGATATGTGGTGGCCCACATACATTTGATAGGTGTCCTTGGCGGATCCCAACAATATACGATGGAGCGGCGAGTGTCAAGCGGTAGGTAATTACGAGGCAGCGAAACAACCCCTACTCAAACACTTATAATCCAGGTGGAGAATCACCCAAATTTCTCATGGAAAGGAGATCGGGGCAGCGAATCAATATCGAAGCGTGAGCGAAACGATGCGAGCGGAGAACCAATATCGGGCAGCGAGAATCGGTATAGGGGCGATGTCGAACCGATGCAGAATCAACAACCCTTCACTCAAGCCCCGGCGTCAGCGATTGATGCACGATTCGAAAGAAAAGCGACAGTGGCGGTGGCAGCGGCACGATGCAGACCAGTTCGCGGCGAAGCTAGATCCTCATTCGGGAACTTGGAAACTCAGTGGGTCATTTCGCAAAGCAAGCAAACATCGAGCCACGAGGCATTGCAAGCAATCTGAGAGGTAAATCAGAAGCGATATCGAGCGATGCGGTTGAGAAGTGGAAAGCGGTTGGAAGCAGCGATCGCTCAACGAGTTAGAAAAGAGAAGGTGATTGCGCCTAGCCCAAAGTAGAAAACTCGGAGAAGGAGTATCTGAGAGAAGATCCCTTTCCCAGAGACTACAGTGAAGGCGGTTGATAAACAATTCTCCAAATTTTGGAGACATTCAGAAAGCTGCATATCAACATACCTTTCATAGAAGCATTCGAGCAGATGCCCTCCTATTTCAAGTTTATGAAGGAGATTTTGGGAAGAAGAAAAACACAGTGCGAAATAGTAGCACTAATGAAGAGTGTAGTGCTATCTTGCGAGAAGAAGTTGCCACCTAAGCTAAAAGATCCGAGGAGCTTCACTACCTGATGGGCGGGGTAACTGCAACAGAGCTATGTGATTTAGGGGCAAGTATAAATTTAATGCCTATCAGTATTCAAGAGATTGGAGTTGGGTGAGGACAAACCAACCACAGTAAGTCTGCAGCTAGCCGAGAGGACAGTGGTTCATCCAAGAGGCAAGATCGAGGACGTAATTGTGAAAGTAGGAAATTCTTCTTTCTGCAGATTTCCTCATCCTCGATATGGAAGAAGACGCGGAAATCCCTATCATATTGGGGAGGCCATTCCTAGCAACGGGGAGAGCTTTGATTGATGTTGAAAGAGGGGAACTAACACTAAGGGTGGAGGATGAAGAAATAGTGTTTAAAGTTTTTAAACACATCATTGAGCCACCAACAATGAGTGGGTGCTTTGCAATCAGCACCATCAAACCCCCATGCCAGCCATTACAAGTCAACCAAAGAGCGATGAGCCCAGCGAGCATGGTTTGCGAAATGCCACTAAAGGAGGTAAGTGTTCTGAACTCCTATGCGATAATGCTAAAAAGAAAAGAAGAAAAAGAAAATGCCAAATGTGGAGGAAATGGATAGGTTGGGGGCTTAATCCTCCCCAAGGTTGTTAAGGCTAAGGAACTTGAGTCCGGCTAAAAGACGTTAAAGACATCGCTAGTTGGGAGGCAACCCAACGTTTTTCAATTATGTCATTTTAATTTCTGTCTTTAGTTTATTTTATTTTGTCTAGAACAATCTCACGGTCTTGGGGTCTTGTGGTTGGTTTGTGATTGGCAGTCTGGAAATAAACTGAAGAAAAGCAAGGATTTCCAGAAAAGCGGGTAAGCGCCGCGGCGCCGATGCGACGCGGCGCTGATGCAGGGCAGCGCGCAAAATATCTGAAGAGTCTTTGAAGTTTAAGCGCAGGCGCTTCAGGAAGCGAGCGCGGCTGCAGAAATCCAGAAAAAATGTGCCAAGTTTAGGCGCGCGGCCAGAAGTCGAAGGCGCGGATTTGGCGCGCGGCTAAAAGCGGCCGCGGCAGGCGGGAATCCAGAAACTTAAAAACGCCAAAAAAATCAGATTTTCCCCAATTCCAACTTCAAAAACCTAACTTTCCCTCTCCAAAAACCCACGAAATTCTAGAGATTTGCCCACAAAACCTCTATAAATCCAACCCAACCACAACCTACACTCTTAAATTCCTCAAAACCCCCAACTATCTCAAACAACGAAGCTCCATTCCATACCCTCAACCTACCAATTGAAACAAGAACAGGTTGAAGCTCTCATAAAAAGGTAATCCCTTTCTTTGTTCTTGAATCCTTTCACTGAAGTCATAGGAGGTAGTAGTTTGGAAAAAGTATTGTAGTTGGAGTAGTTTGGGTGCTGAAAAGTGATTGTGAAGTTTGGAGAAAAGGGTAGAAAAGGAGGTTGTGGGTATTGAGTAGAAAAGTTGAAATTTGGGTGTTGTGTTCGTTGCTAGTTGTAGATTGTGTAGGAATCATCTGTGCCACTAAATTTAAAGCTCCATAAACTATTTTAAAACCATGGCCACCAGGAAAAGAAGAGGCTCCACATCCACTTTGACCCAGCGTCTGACGAAAATAGGTTTGTAAGCTACGAGCCTACCAAGATACAAAAGCTTGATACGGACCCATAATACGAGAAGGGAATGGACTACGGAGGAGTCATATGGGGAAGAAGATGTTTATGAGCCCATTCGGGCGATGATTGAGTTAAGGGAGTGGAGAAAATTTGTGAATCCGGAGAAGATAGCACCAGTCAACACAACAATGGTGCGTGAATTTTATGCCAACTTTCCGGAGAAGGTGGAAAGGGGATGCTTTGTTAGGGGAGTTTATGTGCCCGTGACGGCAGAAGATATAAATATACAATTGAAGACGGTTGATGTTGAAGAAAGAAGTGATTGGAATCACTTTAGAACATGGTCTAGAAGCATTGACCACGTCATTTGGAGCAGTTGCGAACAAGTGAGTTACCATGGGGCTGTTTTTGATATTGGAAGAAATGGGTCAAGAGCCTTGAGCAGTGCCAATTAACAAAGTAGCCAAAGGGTGGCTATATTTAAATCGGCGCGCGTGATTCCATCCACGCGCTTCACCAAAGTGCGGAAGGGCGAGATCAAACTAATATATGGAATTATGAGGGGGTTGACGATTGATGTGGGGAAAGAAATAGTGCAGAGCATTGAGGAAATCAGCAGGTTAGTAACGACAGGCGGATTGGGACATGGCTCAGTTATCACCAAGCTATGTCACATGAGTGCGGTCCCACAACTACCCACTGACACTCATGAGAGAAACCAACTGCCGGTGTCCTGTGGGATAGTGCACTCTTTCCCAGACCCAAGCCCCCCAGTATCCAGACGGAGAGTACAAGCAGCAGCAGCAGCAGCAGAGGCCGCCATGGATGAAGATGAGCCTGAAATAGGGGCTCAATATGAGGCAGGACCTAGCCACCGGCCAACCACAAGAGCAGAACCTTCAGAGCCCACAATGGGGCAATTGTACCAACATCAGAGGGAGATGATGCAGACCTTGCAAACAGTAGTACAAGGACAGCAAGAAACAAGGCAACAAATCGGCGGTGAGTGCCTTGTTCAACCAATGGTCGATGCATTATCCACCGCCACCACCACCATTTTAGCCAAAGTCTGTAAGTGTCTTTTTCTTTTATTTTCTTTGAGTCTTGCACACATTGGGGACAATGTGTGATTTAAGTTTGGGGGTGTTTTAATTGTGTGTCATGTTATGTTTCATTTAAGTCTTTTTATTTGTTTTATGTTTATTTTGAGTCACCAAAATTTTTTCCTTTTTGAGTCATAATTGTCTGTCAAAGATCATGTATGCTGTAGTTGCTAGTAACACCTAGTGAAGTAAGGTGGAATAATGTAAGCAACTATCTAAACACTTAGGTTAGATATGCCAAAAACTCACAAAATCTGTCTATTTGGAGTTTCTTGCTTGAGTCATGCATGCTAAATGATAAATGTTTATGTGTTATGATTGCTTGCTATTTGAGGCGAAATAGTTAGGATATGCATGTTAGGGAGATGACTCAGGCATTTCTTTGATAGCCAATTCTTACCATTCTTTTCTATCCCGTACTTTAAAAATATCCCTAGTCAGCCCCATTGAGCCTAAATTTGAAACTTCTTCTTTGACACCCTATATCCCCACAAATTGTGTCATAAGTGAAAATATGAAATAATGGAGTACATTGTGTTAAAAAGAAGAAACAAAAAGAGTGAACAAGTTGATGCACCCCAATGGAAAAGTAATAAGAAAGAGGCAAAAGCCTAAGTTTGGGGGTGCCTATTAGTATAATACACTTCACTCTCCCAAAACAAAAGAGGGGAATGATAGAATTGAAGTGAAGGAAAGAATCAAAAGAAAAAGGGAAAAATTGAAAAGCCAAAGAGCTTATGGTACAGGAAAAAAAAATGAGCCTAAATGCCTATCTTTACCAACCCCTACCTAAGCCTACATTACAACCCTCAAAGTCCTGAAGATCTCTTTTATGCATATCCAGAATTAGTGGAGAATAGCAAGTAAGCATGCCATAGGAATTCTTGAATTTATATGCATGATTTAGTATATTGACTTCCATTAAGCATGATGAATATGAGTTTGCGAAATATTTAGCTTCGTGTGTTTAGTGTCTTTGAAAATTTCATGCTATATGTTCTGCGTATTATTACGCTAACCTTGTTTTTCTAGTTAACATTTATGCGACAAAAGTGATTAATGTGAGAGAGTCTTTTATTTTTCGTTTCTTTGAGTCTTTTATTTTATTTCTTTCTATCTTTGCTCGAGGCGAGCAAATGTTAAGTTGGGGTATTTGATCGGTGTATTTTATATACACCTTTTGAGTCGATTTTAGTTAGTCTTTTGTCGTTTGCACATATAAGTGTCGTATTAGGATAGTTTTTCTTTCTTTTGAGTCAAAGTGGTTAAAATGGCCAAATGGCGGAAAAGGAGCAAAAAGAGGGCAAGAGGAGATGCGGTGAAAGCAGAGAAAGTGGCGAGCGAGGAAAAACCAAGACCAGCGCGCGCGCCTCCTGCGATCAGCGGGGCGGCGCCACTATCGAGAGGTCGAAGACTGTGGCGCGCGCCGAGCAATAGCGGCGCGCGCTAAACATCAGAAGCTACGAGATTGTGGCGCCCTCGAGCAGCGAGTATCGGGGCGCGGCGCCCAAACACCCGACGGATTGCGAACTTCGGCTGGCCCTGTCTGCAGTCGCGGCAGCGAAAAAATAGGTTTTCAGACGGATTTTGGGCGAACTGTGGGAAAAGTTGAGGCGGTTTCGGCTATAAAAGGAGAACCCTAGGCGGTTTTGAGGTTCCCTTGCACAACTCAAGACTTTTGCTTGGAGATTGGATACCATTAATTTAGTAATTTCTTTTCCTTTCTTTACTTTATTTGGTTTTGTATGATGAGCATGAAATTAGTTCTTGTCATGTCAATGGCTAGGAACTAATTCTCTTATAAGGCTTTCTATGTTGAATTGCGTGAAACTGATGTTATAAATTACTGCATGCTTATGGTTATTGTTCTTAGTGTGAGATCTATCCAATAATTGAGTTGAATTCTTGGTAATTAATTGACAACTAATTATCACTATCTGATGTCTAATCGATTAGAAAGGGGATTGTGAATATGCTGTAAGTTGGGTAGACATTCTTGGATTGGGGATGAAAATACCTCAATTATTTATGTAACGTTGATGAGAGGCTTAACAACCCTAATTTTGCGCATTGTGCGTGACGGTCAACTAGGTTTTTGTTCTTAATCCTCCTATAAAGTTACCCTTATCAGAAAGGTAGGTAAGGAGCGATCTGGGGTTGAGTGTTTATATAACCTAACGGGAGTATAAAGCGATTTAAATAAACTGCTTTCTCCAAAGAAGAATACCATAAGTAATGCATTAGTAAGTAGCATAAGCGGATAGTGAGGATACATAGAAGCCCTATTCTCATCACTCCTGAAGTAAATCTTTATACTCTAAATAGCTTTCATAATTCTTAGTTCTAAACAACCAAATCAATTATCAATTTACCAAATAGATACAAAAAAATAGATAGTTGGTACTTGAACCCTAATCCTAGAGGACGATATTCGGTCTTACCAAGACTATACTACTTGTCACGATAACGTGCACTTGCGTTTAAAGTGCGTGCATCTTACCGCGCATCAGTATTGCATCATGGCACCGCGGTGCATAAACTCATGCGACCTCTCTGAACATTAGGCACCGCGGTCCTGCACAATGGCACCGCGGTGCTTCCCCGATTCCGTGTTTTTCATCCTTGTCTTTGTGCTTAGTATCCCATTCCTTCACCTGGCTTCACAACACAACAAAAATATACCAAAAGTGAGACTGTTCTATTAAATTAAATTGCATAATTTAAAAATTGGGTTGTCTCCCAAGTAACGCTGTCTTTAACGTCTTGTAGTCGGACGCAGGTTACTCATTAAATTATTGGGGTATTTTAACCCCATAACCTAACCATTTCAAAATCATCTTCCTCTTTCTCGCTCTGTTTTTCTTTTTCACATGAGGGGGTTCAGTAAGACTTACCTGTTCGACGACTTCCATGACATTCATTTTTGTTTGACGATTCTTGGCGACTGTGGGTTCATTCTTTGTATAAATGATCTCCCTAGCTTTGGCCTGTTACGGCTGAGCTAACTGCGTCGGTATCTTGGCGAAACACTTGTTGATGGATCAGGATTCAATGGTGGAATTGAACACTTTGAACACCATCTCTTCCTCCTGAACCTTTAGTCTCAGTTATCCCTTTTCTACATCAATCAGAGCTCTTCCAGTTGCAAGGAATGGTCTCCCCAAAATGATGGGTACTTCATCAACTTCCTCCATATCAAGAATGAGGAAATCTGCTGGAAAGAAGAACTTTCCCACCTTGACCAGAACAACTTCTATTATGCCTCTGGGGTGCACTACGGTTCGGTAGGCCAACTGTAAATTCACTGTGGTTGGTTTGGCTTCTCCCAAACCCAATCTCTTGAAGATAGATATAGTCATGAGATTGATACTGGCCCCTAGATCACACAGCTCCTTGTTTCATGTCACCTTACCAATAGTGCAGGGCAAGGTGAAGCTCCCTGGATCCTTCAGCTTAGGAGGCAGTTTCTTTTGCAGGATGACACCACACTCCTCTGTCAAAGATACTGTCTCATAATCCGCTAGCCTTTTTTTTCCCAAGTATCTCGTTCATGAATTTAAAGTATGCTGGCATCTGTTCTAGTGCTTCAATGAATGGGATATTTATATGAAGCTTCTTAAACACCTCCAAAAACTTGGAGAACTGCTTGTCAATTGCCTTCTTTTGTAACCTCTGAGGGTAATGAATTCTATCAACGTACTCTCTCAAAGGTGTTCGTGGAGTTGTCTCAACTGTAGGGCGGTCCCTAGTGACCCCCTCATTCTCCACCTCATCTGCTTTCTCACACTCCTTATCACTTACCTCTGTCTGCTGGGGAGCAACCTGCTCCAACTGCTTTCCACTCCTCAATAATACTTCTTGACACTGCTCTCTAGGATTTAACTCTGTATTGCTTGGGAGAGTGCCCTGCGGCCTGTTGGTTGCCATGTTTGCGATTGTCGACTGCGTTTCCGAGTTCACGAGGCGAACCTGGTTTCAGATATGAACTGATTCTGCAAATTGGTGAGTGTCGGCAATGTAGCTCTTAGTTCATCAGGCTTCTCCTGTTGTGTAGGTGGTCTAAACTGCTGGGATGAAGTGGCCTGATTTTGCACCTGTTGGTTCTGGTAACCACCTTGATATGGTTGCTGCTGAGGCTGATCGTTCCTCCACGAAAATTTAGGGTGATTTCTCCACACTGGGTTGTATGTGTTGAAATTATAAGGCCTCTGAAAGTTCCCAACCGCTTGTACATGCTCCATTGGCATATAATTAGGGTCCACCGCTGTGCATCTATCAAAGGAATGCGGTCCACCATAAATCTCGCAATTCACTGACATCTGGACTGCATTCACATACATGGTGTTCTGCTGCAGTTGCTTCTTCAGAAGGGTCACCTGTGCATTCAAGGCAGTGATGACATCTATTTCATGTATGCCCATAGTCTTCCTGCTATCATCTGCCCCCTGATGATTGTTGGCAGCCATGTCTTCTAGTAAGTCATGTGCCTCATTGACACTCTTTCTTATTAACGCTCCACCTGATGCAGCATCAATGATGATACGAGTAGTACCACTAAATCCATTATAAAAAATATGGACCAACATTCACTTCTCTATGCCATGATGTGGGCACTTCCTTTGCAAATCCTTGAATCGCTACCATGCATCATAGAGCGACTCACCATCCACCTGGTAGTAATTGTTCAGCTCTCCCCTTAACTTTGCAGCCTTGGAAGGAGGGAAGAACTTTGCTAGAAACTTTTGGGCCAGGTAATGACGGAGTTGGCAGGCAGTGAGTTCAACCAGCTTTTGGCTCTATCCCCCAGTGAGAACGGGAAGAGTCTCGACATAATGACATCGTCAGTAACGTCATTGTATTTGAAAGTGGCACACAACTCCAGAAAGTTTTCAATGTGCATGTGGGGATCTTCAGATGGCAGTCCCCCAAATTGTATTGTGTTCTGGACCATGCTTAGGATGGATGGCTTGATCTCAAAGTTGTTGGCCCCAATAGCTGGGAGTCTGATGCAAGTTTGTGCACCTGTGACCGTGGGAAGAACATAGTCCCCCAAACATCTCTCTGCTGGGACCTGTATTGGCTCCCCTGCATTCTCAGGAACCTCATTGTCCGCCCCATTCTGATTTAGTTCGTTGTTCATGGTCACTGACTCAAATATCCTTTTGTTGCGCCTGTTTTGTTTGCAGGTTTTCTCAATTTCAGGATTTAAGGGAACAATTATATCTGCTCCTCTCCTTCTTCGCATACACTAGATTCCTGAAATAGATCAAAATCAACAAACAAATCAAGACACACAGTTCTGACAGTAAAAATAAAAATAAAAATAAAAATAAAAAATAAAGTCAAAGTAGAAATAAAAACAAATGATTCGATATTAGATGTACGCCAGTCCCCGACAACGATGTCAAAAACTTGTTAGCGATTTTACAAATGCTCACGCAAGTGTACGTATCGTCACAAGTAATATAGTTGATCGGTGTATTATATATACACCTTTTGAGTCATTTTTAGTTAGTCCTTTGCCCATTTTTGTACAAATATATGTCGTGTTAGGATAATTTTTCTTTCTTTTGAGTCACAGTGGTTTAAAATGGCACATTGGTGAAAAGAAGCAAAAAAAAGGGCAGAAACAGAGGTTCTAGAGCCAAAAGAGACGAAAAGTTGGCACTCCGGACGAAGTACAGGGCGGCACCGTGGCGCCACTCTATCAGGAACAGCAGGGCCACGACGCCCAAGACGATCAGCAGCTACATGAGTTTAAGCACCACGGAGCGGCATCGCAGGGCGTGGCGCCGACGAGTTTCATGCCGTCAGAAGGAAAGGGCCAAGGGCAAGAGGGAAAAGTTGGAAACGTTTTTGGAGGCTATAAAAGGGCCTTAGGGCAGATTTGTGAAGGGTTCCACAATCCCTAACTCATCACAACACTTATAGTCTTGGAGGCTTCAAGATTAGAGGATTGTTCTTGAGTAATTCTTTTTCTTTACTTTATTTATTTTCAGTTTATGTTGGATAATCTTTTAGTTCTTGGCATGTCTATGGCTAGGAACTAAACTTTATTTAGGGCTTTCCATTCGAATCACTTGAACCTCATTTTATGATTTAATGCATGTTTTTGGTTTCTTCTTTATATAGTTGAGATTTATTCAATAATTGTTTTGATTGCTTGATAATTAATTGATCACTAGTTATCATCACATATATGATTTCGAATCGATATCCGAAAGGGGAGATTCTGAATATGTTGTAGTTGAATAAACATAGATTAAAATTGTGGACGAAAGTACCCCGATACTTGTGTAGTCCTCCTTTGTGGTAAATCCTATCATCGAAAGATAGAAGGGTTCTGCATCAGGGCTGAGTGTTTATATATCCTAATCAGAATATAAAATAATCTAGTTAACCTGCTATATCAACATAGAAGAAGAACCTTGATTGTTGCATTAATGAATAAAGCGAGCGGATAGTTGAGGAGATTGAAAGTTCTATTTCCATCATATCTGATTTAAGTAAAGTAATCTAGTTAGTTTTTATAATTATTCAGTAGTTCTTAGATAAAAACCACAACAACAATAACTGTTCTTGATAGTTACCTTGTTCAGCTGCCTGTAATCAATACACATACGCAGCGTCCCATCCTTCTTCTTTACAAATAACACTGGCGCTCCCCAGAGAGAAACACTTGGCTTGATAAAGCCTTTCTCCAGCAATTCTTTCAGCTGGTCCTTCAATTCTTTCAACTCGGCAGGTGCCATTATGTATGGCGGAATAGATATCGGTCGAGTATCTGGCGCCAAATCAATGTAAAACTCAATCTCCCTTTCAGGAGGGATACCTGGAAGCTCATCTGGGAATACGTCTGGAAACTCTCTAACGACCGGAACTGACTGAAGGTCCGGTACCTCAGCCTCAGTGTCGAATACTCGAACCATATGGTAGATATACCCTTTCCGCACCATCTTCCTAGCCTTGAGGTAAGAAATAAACTTACCCCTCGACGGCAGCGATATTCCTTCCACTCGATAGCGGCTCGTCGGGCGGAACCGAACTAATCTCTCTACGGTCCACGTTGGAATAGAAAGATGTTAGTCAATCCATACCCATAATCACATCAAAGTCTGTCATATCCAACTCTATCAAGTCGGCTAGAGTCTGACGACTATCTATAGTCACAGGGCAAGCCTTATACACCCGCTCAGCTACCACTGAATCACCTACTGGCGTAGCCACCTCAAAAGGTCTTATGGACTCGGGCTCTATCTACTACTCTTTGGCAATATGAGGAGATATATAGGACAAGGTAGAACACGGATCTATCAAAGCATATACATCACGCAAGAAACCAATAATGTACTGTGGCGACATCCGGTGGCGCCTCACGGTCTGTCGGTGGACATAGCATAGATGCGGTTACGAGGACCGCTAGAATGGAACCCTACCACGACCTCTGCGCGGCTGCTGGCCAAAGTACCTTGCCTCCGGCGTCGACCATCGAAGGCGAAGATCGGCCAGAACCGTCGGCTGAGCGTAACGCTCCGCCGCTGGGGCGGACAATCCTTCTTCGGATGGCCTGCGTCACGAGTAATGTCACGACCGACCGGGGCGGCCCGGTACCCTGCCGGTACCTATCGGTATGCATCAGAGAAAAACAGCGGAACATACACAACACAAAATCTGTATAAGGTAAACATCACTATGGCCGATAAGGCGCGCTTTCATAAAATAACTTAGCAAAGTGAAGCGAGACATCTTATCATTCTGACCCAAACCACAAACGTGACTACAGACCTCTAGGAATAACAACTGTGGCGGGACAGGGCCCCGCCATACCCCCTGATTTTACAAAAGTAAATAACCTCAGGGAATCATACCAAAAGACAAAGCCTCCGGAGGGATGGAGCTTTCCAGAAAATGAGCGATGATCCTAATAGTGCGGACGGAAGCTCATTATCTCGACTGCGGCATGAGCGGCCCAGAAGGAGGTCGATACAACAGTACCAAGTATGTGGCGAGAAAATCACGAAAATACCTCATAAGTCTAAAATAGCGGGGCGTGTATAAAATCGGTTTACGAACAACGTACCTTACCAACAATGAGAAAATCGGTCATATACTATCTTTGCGTGAAAATAGGAAGCTCATAATCAACACGTCCAAGTAAACTCGTATAGAGACCGTGGAAGCATACGTGGAATCCTTCATCAGCGGCGGCGCGTCGATAAACTCATACTAAGACAATGGAAGCATACGTGGAATCGCCCGTCGCGGCGATGCGTCGATAAGCTCGTACTAAAACAATGGAAGCATACGTGGAATCGCCCATCGCGGCGGCGTCGATAAACTTCGACCATGGTGGTATGGCGATCTTGGGGCTTGCCGCCGTTCATACTCTTACCACGAAGAAGGTGGTATAACGATCTTGGGGCTTGCCGCCGTTTATACTCTTACCGCCCATCTGCGTGCCTCGGAATCGCCATCGTAAGCATGTCGAGGTGCGTACGGTGGAATCGCATCATCGGCGATGCGTCCAAGTAAACTCATAATCGAACAATGGAAGCATACGGTGGAATCGCCGTCATCGGCGATGCGTCGAGTAAACTCATAGCGAACAATGGAAGCATACGTGGAATCGCCATCATGGCGATGCGTCGAGTAACTCATAAGCGAACAATGGAAGCATACGTGGAATCCTTCATCTGGCGATGCGTCCAAGTAACTCATAACTTCTTTAGGCTTTCATTAACATACAAAATGAATCTCATTTTCATGACCTTATTCAAGAAAACCCAACTCTTTAACCTTTCATAAAGTTATTATAACCAACTCCCATAAAGCGTTATACTAACTTTATGCTTTAAAACTTTAAGGCGTTCATACTCTTTCATAAGGCCGTTCTGACTAACCTCGTAAAGGCCGTTATAACTCCTTATGTTTCAAAGATTTCGTTCTTTTTATTAACCAAGAGACTTATACTTCAAATCAAACTCACACAATTTCCGTAATACTTCGTATGTCACGAAATCCTTATCTACCTTATTTAGGTTAAACCATTACTTAGGAATAAGTGGGTTGGCTCTCTACCAACCAACTTAGACATTTTCGTAAAACAAGTCAAGTCTGACAAATAGATTTACTTCATTTAAAACACGTCGTCTCTGGTACTATATAGTTCAAACTACTCATGCTCAAGAGATAAGAAAGCTCCACATACCTCTTTGGTCAATCCACTTGCTAAGCTCAACTACCGCAAGTAATATTTCAACCTATAATAACCATGATATGTTCATTAACCTCTAATTCCAATGTAGAATAATCTAACTCAAAGCCACTAAATTCTAGGGAAAATTGGGCAGCATTTCCTTTGTTTCTACTCACTTTGCCACCTTTCTCAAGTAGAAATTACCATCAAAACACCACATTTAAGGCTCAATCAATCCAACAATACAAAGGGGATTACACACCCAAAATTCTGTCCCATAAGTTTACAATAATTCACTTAACAATTCTAAGGTAGTTTTTAGGCTACAACATGCTCATAATCTCCTCTTAACCCATTTTTCATATCCAAACCACCTTTCTAGCATGCAATGATTCTAAGAGCATTATTCACTACCACAAGTTCTTTCTTCTTAACATGCAACACTATAACTAAATCTAAAGGAAGAATCATTACCTTAAAGTTTTAGCCAAAACTTATTCCAAGTATTGCTAGCTTCCTTGCCAAGAACACCACCACAACAATGCCAACAAGCTAGCTCTGAGCTTCCTTTTTGGTTCTTAACTATTCAGATTTTTCTAAGGGTTTTTAGAGAGAAGGGGAGCAATTTGAGAGAGAGAGAAGATGAAAGATAGAAAATGACCAAGTCTTGGTCAATATATGGCATCTGAGAAAATCAGATGGGGGACACTTGTCACCTCCGTGTCTCTTTAAAACAAAAATCGGACTTTCTAAGTTTTTCCGCCCAAAGTCCGCCTCGGCGCGGCCTGAAACCTCCGATCTCTCGATCTTTGGCGCGCGGCCTGCTATTCGGCGCGGCTACTGACTTCAGCGACCCTTGAACTTTAGGCGCGCGACCACATCGGCGCGCGGCCGCGGCCACCGCGCCGCGAAACACATTTACGTCATTGCGCCGAACTTGTAACTCTCGTAACTTTCTACTCGGCGTCCTATCGGCGAGCGGTTGGTTGCGTTGGAATCTAGACTCAACGAACTACGCCCCAGGCCTTTGAAACGCCAGGAACTCTCAATGTACCGGGTCATAACCCGCCTTAAAGTTGACTAAAACCCGTCGGAACAACCCGTCAACCTATCTTACGAAAATTTTAAGTCTTACTCCGCTTTAAATGCGCCTCATGCGCATGACCTGAACTACGAGGGTGTAACATTCTCCCCAGAAACATTCGTCCCGAATGTTCTTTTAGAAACCAATCTACTATTCCTCGGTACATCCTCGTACTATATACTAATGGAACTTCATTATGCCACATGACCACCAAGATATCGCACACGCATACCCGTTCAGTAAGTCAAGCAGAAAATGAACCCAAAATATGAACCATTACTACTTACCCTCGCTCGCGGCCTATGAATTGCGTTCGTATCTACCAACTTATTCTAACACGTGTACATAGTCTCGATATCCCTCGTTCATGATACTAAATCTTACAACAATCCCATCACTTACTCGCCGAATCTCATCTACTATACTCTTAAGCATACCACGTAGCTTAATTTACAAACATAGTTTCCCGTTAGGTCTCTTAATTAAACTTCTTAAGGGTCCATTTATTTCTCGGACAACTCATCATCTCCTAATTATCTCAAATTAGTACGTCTAACATTGATGAGAGTTCATCAAACCACTCACTACCTTCCGGTACCTAATTAGTCCTTATCGATCCTTGGTATTCCAATATCATTCTAGGCAACACGTGTCGACCGCTTATACATAATGCAGTATGGTGAATGTCACTATACCCACTATACTACCATCATAACTAACTTTGGATACGCAATCCATAATCTTTCTGGTCATCTTTGCGCTTTCGTGGCTGCAACAACATAACTCGTTAGGAGAGCGACCCTAACCACACGACTCTATCGCACGATCTTAGAGTGAGAAGAATGAAACCAATCCTAAATGTCCTGCGACCTCACGATTATAGATGTGGTGCACAACACACGATAATCGAGGACTCTATGCGATGCGTAGACACTTTCAGAGGACTAAGCGCTCGATACCACTTTTGTCACGACCCGGCCGGGGCGGTGGTACCTGCCAGGGTACCACTATCGGTATCATCGAGAAAAACAGCGGAACATACACAACACAAAATCAGTATAAGGTAAACATCACTGTGGCCGATAAGCGCGCTTTTCATAAAATAACTTAGCAGAAAGTGAAGCGACATCTTATCATTCTGACCCAAACCACAAGCGTGACTACGGACCTGCAGGAATAACAAGCGTGGCGGGACAGGGCCCCGCCATACCCCCTGATTTTACAAAAGTAAATAACCTCAGGGAATCATACCAAAAGACAAAGCCTCCGGAGGGATGGAGCTTTCCAGAAAATGAATAGTGATCCTAATAGTGCGGACCAGCAAGCTACGTATCTCGACTGCGGCATGACGCGGCCGAGAAGTCGATACAGCGGTGCAGTATGTGGCGAGAAAATCGAAAATACCTCATAAGTCTAAAATAGCGGGGGCGTGTATAAAATCGGTTCTGAGAACAACATGCCTTACCAACAATGAGAAAATCGGTCATATACTATCTTTGCATGAAAATAGGAAGCTCATAATCAACACGTCCAAGTAAACTCGTATAGAGACCATGGAAGCATACGTGGAATCGCTTCGTCGCGGCGGCGTCGATAAACTCATACTAAGACAATGGAAGCATACGTGGAATCGCCGTCGGCTGGCGATGCGTCGATAAGCTCGTACTAAAACAATGGAAGCATACGTGGAATCGCTTCATCGCGGCGGCACGTCCAATAAACTCGACCATGGTGGTATGACGATCTTGGGGCTTGCCCCTCATTCATACTCTTACCCTGAAGAAGGTGGTATAACGATCTTGGGGCTTGCCCGCCGTTTATCTCTTACCGCCCATCTGCGTGCCTCGGAATCCTTCATCGTAAGCATGTCGAGTGCATACGTGGAATCCTTCATCGGCGATGCGTCGAGTAAACTCATAAGCGAACAATGGAAGCATACGGTGGAATCGCCCATCAGCGGCGATGCGTCGAGTAAACTCATGGCGAACAATGGAAGCATACGTGGAATCGCCATCATCGGCGGATGCGTCAAGTAACTCATGCGAACAATGGAAGCATACGTGGAATCCTTCATCAGCGTGATGCGTCCAAGTAACTCATAACTTCTTTAGGCTTTCATTAACATACAAAATGAATCTCATTTTCATGACCTTATTCAAGAAAACCCAACTCTTTAACCTTTCATAAAGTTATTATAACCAACTCCCATAAAGCGTTATACTAACTTTATGCTTTAAAGCTTTAGGCGTTCATACTCTTTCATAAGGCCGTTCTAACTAACCTCCCATAAGTAGTTATAACTCCTTATGTTTCAAAAGATTTCGTTCTTTTTATTAACCAAGAGACTTATACTTCAAATCAAACTCACACAATTTCCGTAATACTTCTTCATGTCACGAAATCCTTATCTACCTTATTTAGGTTAAACCATTACTTAGGAATAAGTGGGTTGGCTCTCTAACCCAACCAACTTAGACATTTTCGTAAAACAAGTCAAGTACAACAAATAGATTTACTTCATTTAAAACACGTACGTCTACCGTACTATATAGTTCAAACTACTCATGCTCAAGAGATAAGAAAGCTCCACATACCTCTTTGGTCAATCCACTTGCTAAGCTCAACTACCGCAAGTAATATTTCAACCTATAATAACCATGATATGTTCATTAACCTCTAATTCCAATGTAGAATAATCTAACTCAAAGCCACTAAATTCTAGGGAAAATTGGGCAGCATTTCCTTTGTTTCTACTCACTTTGCCACCTTTCTCAAGGCCGAAATTACCATCAAAACACCACATTTAAGGCTCAATCAATCCAACAATACAAAGGGGATTACACACCCAAAATTCTGTCCCATAAGTTTACAATAATTCACTTAACAATTCTAAGGTAGTTTTTAGGCTACAACATGCTCATAATCTCCTCTTAACCCATTTTTCATATCCAAACCACCTTTCTAGCATGCAATGATTCTAAGAGCATTATTCACTACCACAAGTTCTTTCTTCTTAACATGCAACACTATAACTAAATCTAAAGGAAGAATCATTACCTTAAAGTTTTAGCCAAAACTTATTCCAAGTATTGCTAGCTTCCTTGCCAAGAACACCACCACAACAATGCCAACAAGCTAGCTACAAGCTTCCTTTTTGGTTCTTAACTATTCAGATTTTTCTAAGGGTTTTTAGAGAGAAGGGGGAGCAATTTGAGAGAGAGAGAGAGAAGATGAAAGATAGAAAATGACCAAGTCTTGGTCAATATATGGCATGCAACAGAAAATCAGATGGGGACACTTGTCACCCTCCATAGTCTCTTTAAAACAAAAATCGGACTTTCTAAGTTTTTCGCCCAAAGTCAGCCTCGGCGCGCGCTGAAACCTCCGCGATCTCTCGATCTTTCGGCGCGGCCTGCTATTCGGCGCGGCCACTGCAACTTCAGCGACCCTTCAGAACTTTAGGCGCGCGACCTGCATCCGGCGCCATGCGCGCCGCCGAAACACATTTACGTCATTGCGCCGAACTTGTAACTCTCATAACTTTCTACTCCGACGTCCTATCGACGAACGGTTGGTTGCGTTGGAATCTAGACTCAACGAACTACGCCCCAGGCCTTTGAAACACTTAGGAACTCTCAATGTACCGGGTCATAACCCGCCTTAAAGTTGACTAAAACCCGTCCGGAACAACCCATCAACCTATCTTCTGAAAATTTTAAGTCTTACTCCCTTTCGTACGCCCTCATGCGCATGACCTGAACTACGGGGTGTAACAAGTAACACGCTCCCGAACCCATACGGCACTCGCCCGGATGAGACCTACCGCATCGAACGCACCGAAAGGTAGGTGGTCTCGATTGGTGACGGTCTCTGCCTCCGCGAAACCACGAAGTCACGGAGCCACGACTGCTCTCGAATAACGGTGATAAGACCTCCTGCCGGAAAACTGAGAAGGAGCACTCTGTGCTGGCTGGAATGTGGACCTAGTCTGCTGCGAGGCCGCCTCGAAAGCGCCACGAGACCTGCTGTCACGGCCTCTTGGTGGCCTAAATCTAGGCGATCTGCTCTCTCTGCATCCTCGATCCATAGCGTGCGCTGCATCCTGGCAATATCCATCCCTGGCTGAAGAGACACCCCCAAGCATGCAGTAATCATATGACGGTCTAATCCCATCATATATCGATGAACCCTGTCGGCCATGTCCACTACAATGGTGTGTGCATACCTGGCCAAGGAGTCAAACTCCAGGTTGTACTCTCTGATAGTCCTCCCGTCCTGCCTCAAGGTCAAAAACCTATCTACGCGGGCTCTCCTCATCTCAGGAGGCAAGAAGTGATCCAGGAAAGCCTCTGTGAACTCCTCCCAAACAGCTGGAAGAGTATCCTCACCTCTCGACAATACCCATGACTCAAACCAGTTCAACGCGATATCGCGTAACCGGTAAGAAGCTAATATAACAGACTCAGTCTCCGATGCCCTAAGCACCTGCATGGTCCGCTGTAACTGCCGGACAAACTCCTGCGGATCCTCCTCAAATCTCGAACCATAGAACTCAGGTGGGTGACAACCCAGGAAATCCGAATCAGTAAGCGCCGGCTCGGGTTGGCGCTGCTTCTGTCGCCGCCACTATCTTTGGTCGATGGCAGAATCATTCCCGTAATCTCGTACTCGGACCATTGTGGGAATGGAGGCTCGTCTGCGCGGTCTCGATGGCCATTCACGCCTCGAAATCTCGAGGTGGCGGCGACGTGGAACTTCGCCGCTCTAAACATCATCTGGTAAGGGCGGGCTGTGCCTCGTGACTCTCCGCGTCCACTAGCGGCACCTCGGTACGCCTTGCCGCTCGGGCGCGGTTGCCTTGCGTGGAGGCATAAGCGATACATAAAGGAAAACATCGGAGGAGGTTCAACCTATAACTCGGCTCATTGCACGATCTTAGAGTGAAAGAATGGAAACGATCATAAATATCCTCTGACCTCACGATTATAGATGTGGTGCGACACACCGATAATCAAGACTCTACTAGACACGATGCGTGGACACTTTCCGAGGACAAGCGGCTTTGATACCACTTTTGTCACGACCGACCGGGCGCGGCGGTACCCTCAGGGGTACCCGTCGGTATACATCGAGAGAATAGCGTGAACATACATAACACATAACTTATAAAAGGTAAACATCAGCGGTAGATAAAGTTTGCCATAAAACATACTTAAACAAAAGTATGGCAGTACAACTGGTTCTTATAGCCCAAAACACATATGTGACCACAGACCTCTAAAGATAACAACTGTGGCGGGACAGGGCCCCGCCATACCCCTGAATGTACAAAATACCTATAGCATCGGGGAATATCCGTACGATAAACAAGCTTGGAGGAATGGAGCTTCGACAGGAGCAGTGATCCTAAGAACGAGGATCCACAATGCGCTTTACCTGCGGCGTGAACGCAACCCCAGGAAGGGTCGATTACAATATGTACCAAGTATGTAAAGCTGGAAAATACTGTAATAATGATATCATAAGTCTAAAAGTAAGCTGGAGTCATGGAAGACAATCAAAATACCTTTTACTGTGTCTTACTAACAATGAGAGTGACAAGTATATATGTAATACTATATAAAATAGGGGCCTCATGATCAAAACAGGGTACCTCGCCCGTAGTATCAATAAGCACCCCTACTCCTGGGACTATTTCACCCGCATAGGTCCTGTGGACCCGCATGAGGTATCCCTCGCATAGGTTGTACCCGCCCGCATGGGACTATTTCACCCGCATAAGCCCATAAGGACTCGCATGAGGTATTCCTCGCATCGTGGGTAGCAAATCCACGGAACAGGTGGTATAACGATCTTGGAGACTTACCCCTCAGATATACTCTTACCCTGAAGCAGATGGTATAACGATCTTGGGGACTCACCCCTCAGATATACTCTTACACTGAAGCACATGGTATAACGATCTTGGGGCTTGCCCCTCAGATATACCCTTACACTGAAGAAGGTGGTATGACGATCTTGGGGCTTGCCCCTCAGACATACTCTTACCCTGGAGAATGTGGTATAACGATCTTGGGGCTTGCCCCTCAGATATACTATTACCCTAGCTCAAACTGTCATCATATCATAAATAAGTTAAGAAGACTTATAACTTCTTATTAGCCTTGTTCATATACCCTCTCATTTTAGTTTACTTAAGACACTTAATCATATCTTTAATAAAAGAAAACCGGGAATTTAACCCAAGTACTACATACTTCAACTTTTTTAAAAGTGACTCTTTTCTTATACATAAAACCTTTGGGCAATTGATGCCTTAAAATCAATTTGCCTTTCATAAATCAAATCATTTGTCCTTACTTGTCTTACTTAGAGTAAACCTCTTCTCATTAACCTTTTATAAAGTTAATAAACCAACTTCCCATAAAGTTGTTATACTAACCCTATACTTTAGTAAAATCATACTTTTCCCCTAACCAAGGGACTTATACATTCTTAAAACGAAACAAGTCATTATATACTTAAAACAAGTAAGAATACCAAATCTTGTACGTCTACCGTACTACATAGTTTCATCTATTCATGCTCAAGAGATAGGAAAGCTCCACATACCTCTTTGGTCAATCCACTTGCTAAGCTCAACTACATGAGTAATATATCAACCTATAATAATCATGATACGTTTATTAACCTCTAATTTCAATGTAGAATAATCCAAGTTCAAAGTCACTAGATCCTATGGAAAATTGGGCAGCATTTCCTTTGTTTCTACATACTTTGCCATCTTTCTCAAGGCCGAATTTATCATCCAAAACGCCACATTTAAGGCTCAACAATCCAACATTTCAAAGGGGATTACACACCTAAACTTGGGTGTGTAAAATTCTTCCCCATAAGGTACAATAATTCACTTAATAATTCTAAGGTAGTTTTTAGGCTACAACATGCTCATAATATCTTCTTAACCAATTCTTTCATATCCAAACCACATTTCTTACATGCAAGGACTCTAAGTACATTATTTACTACTACACATCCCTTCTTCTTCACGTGCAACATTAATAACTAACCATAAGAGAAGAATGTTACCTTAAATCTTTAGCCAAACTTATTCCAACAATTTTGCTAGCCTCCTTGCCAAGAACACCACCACAATAACACCAACAAGCTAGCCACAAGCCTCCTTCTTGTTCTTAACTTTTCAGATTTTTCTTAGGCTTGAATTCCTCTTGGAATTTTAGAGAGAAGTGGGAGCTTAAGCTTAGAGAGAGAGAGGGATTAGAAAGATGACCAAGTCTTCAAGACTTGGTCAATATAAACATGCAAGAAAATCAGATGGGGGGACACATCACCTCGAGGTCTTTAAAGAGAAAATCTGATTTTCCTAAGTTTTCCGAGAATCGCTTGGCGCGCTGGACAGCGGCCAGCGCGCGTGAAACCTGCGGACTCTCGGAACTTCCGCGCGGCCTGTCTGGCGCGGCGCTGCAACTCAACGACCCTCGGTACTTCCGCGCGCGGCCTGCGCATCCGCGCCCGGCCGCGCTTTGTCAAAACACATTTACTGTCATTGCGCACTGAACTTGTGACTCTCGTAACTTTCTACTTCGACGTCCTATCGACGAACGGTTGATTGAGTTGGAATCTAGACTCAACGAACTACGCCCTAGGCCTTTGAAACACTTAGGAACTCTCGATGTACCGGGTCATAAGCCGCCTCAAAGTTGACTAAAACCCGTTCTGAACAATCCGTCAACCTATCCTTTGAAAATTTTAAGTCTTACATGCTTTAAATGCGCTCTCTCATCGTAGGGTCGAACTACGGGTATAACATTCTCCCAGAAACATTCGTCTCGAATGTTCCTTCTAAACTTACTCAAATCACAATATCGACATAGACCTCTTAACTATTCTTTTGCAATTAAAGAAGCTCGCGAGCCCTGACATACTTTAAGCGTAATTGCTAAATCAAAACTAACAAGCAGGAAAGTGGGTTACCTGGAGGTATAGTAAATAGGTGAGGGTACTTCTTCATCATGTCATCCTCTGCTTCCCACGTCATTTCCTCCTTGTTCTTGTTCCGCCATAAGACCTTGACGGAAGCCACGTCTTTCGTCCGAAGTCGCCTAACCTGACGATCGAGTATCGCTATGGGACTCTCCTCATACGATAACTCCTCTGTCACCTGGACATCATGAATCGGGTGCACTCTAGATGGATCTCCAACACATTTCCGCAACATAGACGCATGAAAAACTGGATGCACCGCCTCCAGATCGGACGGAAGATCTAACTCATAGGCGACCTTGCCTACCCTACGGACAATCTGATAAGGCCCAATGTACCTTGGGCTAAGTTTCCCCTTCTTTCCAAATCTCATCATGCCCTTCATGGGTGATACCTTTAGGAAAACCCAATCATCTATCTCAAATTCCAAGTGTCGACGCCGATGATCTGCGTCACGACTGCGACTACGAGTGCTAACAACCGTTCTTGGATAAGCTTCACCTTATCCACTGCCTGCTGAACCAAGTTTGGCCCGACCAACTGAACTTCTCCCACCTCGAACCAGCCTATCGGTGACCTGCACTTCCTCCCGTATAAGGCCTCATAAGGCGCCATCTGAATACTAGAATGGTAGCTGTTGTTATAAGCAAACTCCACAAGAGGCAAATGATCCTCGGCTACCACGAAATCAATAACACAAGCCCATGACATATCCTCAAGTGTATGCGGATAGTGCGCTCGGCTGTCCGTCGATCACGAGGATGAAACGCGTCTTGAGACTCACTGTGTCCTAATCCCTTACGAAAAGACCTAAAGAAGTTAGCGTGGCCCGGGCTCCACATGCGAAATAATCGTCTGAGCACTCGTGCGATCTCACAATCTCACGATATCTGATCTTGCGTAATCCTCGTGAAAAAGTCGTCTACAGGAAGAAAATGGGTTGATTTCGACTGTCGACGATAACCCAAATGGAATCATGCTTCTCCGAGTGGAAGGTAACCCCGTAATAAAATCCATATTTACTACCTCCCACTTCCAGTCGGAATATCAATAACTGCAATGACCGGCGAACCGGTGCTCAACCTTAACCTGCGGCGATTGAGCGCGTGCCACGAACTCGCAACGCGTCCTCTTGAGCCATCCCACTAATACACGTATCTGAGGTCATGATACATCTTAGTCGACCCCGGATGAATAGAATAACGAGCCGTGTGCCTCACGAGAATCTGGGCGAAGTCTGTCACATCGGGAACACTGGCCGGCCCTCAAATCTTAGCACCCAGTGGTACCTCAAATAGACTCTCTCTTTCGAGCGGCATCTCGATACCGTACCATAATCGGATCCTCATACTGTCGCCTCTTCACCTCCTCGACGATGGAAGACTCGGCAACCTCTCGAACCCGAATTCCATCACTATCAGAATCAACCAAACGAATTCCAAGGCTCGCTAGATGATGCAACTCTCGGACCATATTCCTCTTCTCTGGCTGTACATCAGACAGACTACCCATCGATCTGCGACTAAGGGCATCTGCAACTACATTGGCCTTCCCTGGGTGATATAGAATATCAACATCGTAATCCTTAGCGGCTCGACCACCGTCTCTGTCGCAAGTTCAGCTCCCTCTGGCTGAAGATATACTGGAGACTCTTGTGGTCTGTGTAGATGTCCACATGAACTCCATATAAATAATGTCTCCAGATCTTCAAGGCATGAATCACTGCTGCCAACTCCAAGTCATGTGTGGGATAGTTCTTCTCATGCTTCCTAAGCTGTCGATATGCATAAGCTATAACTTTGCCATCTTGCGTGACGCACTCCAAGCACGCTGACGCGTCACGATAAATCACATATCCATCTAAACCCTGCGGAAGAGTAAGAAGCTGGGCGATCGTCAACTTCTCCTTTAGCTGGAAACTTTCCTCACAAGTATCCGTCCACGGAACATAGCCGCTTTAGTCGGCTTAGTCAAAGTCTTTGAAATAGAAGCAAACTTCTCCAAACCTCCGATAATAACTGCGAGGCCCAAAACTGCGCACTCCGTCGGTGTAGTGGAGTGCGGGCCAAGTATTGTCTCGATCTTAGTTTGTATCAACGAATACTGTCGACCAGATAACATGCCCTAAGAAAGCCTTTGAAGCTAACGAACTCGCGCCGAGAACTTGGCATCTGTTGCGGTCTCGGAGGACTCATATCCGTCCTCAAATGCTCTGTATGCTCATGCGTGCGCGAGTACACCAAGATATCATCAATGAAACTATAACGAACATATCCAGAATGGCACGAACACCTATTCATCAAATCCATGAATCTTCTTTGGCGTTGGTCAAACGAAAGACATCACCACGAACTCATAGTGCCCATGCAGGGTCTGAATGCGATCTTGAGATATCTGCTTCTCTAACTCGTACCTGATGGTAACCAGATCACAGGTCTATCTTGGAAAACCACCTTGCACCCTACAACTGGTCAAAAAAATCATCAATCACGGGGAGGATATCGTTCTTGATAGTTACCTTGTTCACCGCTTGTAATCAATACACATGCGGCGTCCCATCCTTCTTCTTTACAAATAACACTGGCGCTCCCCAGGGAGAAACACTTGGCCTGATAAAGCCTTTCTCCAGCAAGTCTTTCAGCTGGTTCTTCAATTCTTTCAACTCGGCAGGTGCCATTCTGTATGGCGGAATAGATATCGGTCGAGTATCTGGCGCGAATCAATGAAACTCAATCTCCTTTCGGGAGGATACGGAAGCTCATGCAGAATCGTCCGAAACTCTCTAACGGCCGGGCCGATGAAGGTCCGGTACCTCAGCCTCAGTGTCGAATACTCGAACCATATGGTAGATATACCCTTTCCGCACCATCTTCCAAGCCTTGAGGTAAGAAATAAACTTACCCCTCGGCGACGCAGTATTCCCCTTCCACTCGATAACCGGCTCGTCGGGAAACTGGAACCGAACTAATCTCCCTCTACAGTCCACATTGGCATAGCAAGATGCTAGCCAATCCATACCCATAATCACATCAAAGTCTGTCATATCCAACTCTATCAAGTCGGCTAGAGTCTGACGACTATCTATAGTCATAGGGCAAGCCTTATACACCCGCTCAGCTACCACTGAATCACCTACTGGCGTAGCCACCTCAAAAGGTCTTATGGACTCGGGCTCTATCCCTACTCTCACGGCATATGAGGAGATATATAGGACAAGGTAGAACACGGATCTATCAAAGCATATACATCACAAGAAACCAATAATGTACTGTGGCGACATGCGGTGGCGCCTCGGTCTGTCGGCTGGACATAGCATAGATGCGGTTCTGAGGACCGCTAGAACTGGAACCCCTACCACGACCTCTGCCGCGACCTGCTGGCCCATAAGTACCACGCCTCGGGGCGTCGACCATCGAAGGCGAAGATCGACCATGGACCGTCGGCTGAATAACGCTCCGCCGCCTGGGGCGAACAATCTTTCTTGGATGGCCTGCGTACAAGAGTAACACGCTCGAACCCATACGACACTCGCCAGGATGAGACCACCGCGTGAGCGCGCAGAGGTAGGTGGTCTCGATTGGTGACGTCTGCCTCGCGAAACCACGAAGTCACGGAGCCACGACTGCTCTGAATAACGGTGATCGGACCTCTGCGGAAAAGCGAGAAGGAGCACTCTGTCTTTGGTGGAATGTGGACTAGTCTGCTGCGAAATTTGCCGCCTCAGCGCCACGAGACCTGTTGTCACGGCCTCTTGGGTGGCCTAAATCTAGGCGATCTGCGCTCTCTCATCCTCGATCCCTGCGCGTCGCTGCATCACGGAAATATCCATCCACGGTGAAGAGCCACCCCAAGCGTGCGATAATCATATGACGGTCTAATCCCATCACATATCGATGAACCACATCGGCCGTGTCGCTACAATGGTGTGCGCATACGGCCAGAGTCAAACTCAGTGTACTCTACGATAGTCCTCCCGTCCTGCCTCAAGGTCAAGAACCTATCTACGCGGGCTCTCCTCATCTCAGGAGGCAAGAAGTGATCCAGAAAAGCCTCTGTGAACTCCTCCCAAACAGCTGGAAGAAGCATCCTCACCTCGACAATACCATGACTCAAACCGGTTCAGCGATATCGCGTAACGGTAAGCTAGTTTAACAGACTCGATCTCCGATGCCTAAGCACTGCATGGTCATTGTAACTACGGACAAACTCCTGCGGATCCTCCTCAAATCTCGAACCATAGAACTTCGGGTGGGTGACCCAGAAATCCGAATCAAGTAAAGCGCCGGCTCTGGGTTGGCGCTGCTCTGTCGGTCTTTGCCACGCCACTATCTTTGGTCGATGCGAATCTGTTCCCGTAATATCGTACTCGGACCACGGCGTGGGGTGGAGGCTCGTCTGCGGTCTCGATGCTTCCGCTGCCTCAAAATCTGCTTGAAATTTGGCGGCGACGTGGAACTTCGCCGCTCTAAACATCATCTGGTAAGGGGTGGGCTATGCCTCTCGTGACTCTCCGCGTCCACTAGCGGCACCTCGGTGCCTTGCCGCCAGGCGCGGTTGCCTTGCGTGGAGGCATAAGCGATACATGAGGAAAACATCGAGAGGAGGTTCAACCTATAACTCGGCTCATTGCACGATCTTAGAGTGAAAGAATGAAACCAATCCTAAATATCCTCTGACCTCACGATTATAGATGTGGTGCACGACACCGATAATCAAGACTCTACTGAACCGATGCGTGGACACTTTCCGAGGACAAACTTGCTTTGATACCACTTTTGTCACGACCCGACCCCGGGGCCGCGACTGGTACCCTACCGGGGTACCCTGTCAGGTATACATCAGAGAATAGCAGCGGAACATACATAACACATAACTTATAAAAGGTAAACATCACCGGCGGTAGATAAGTGCCTTCCATAAAACATACTTAAACAAAAGTATGGCGATAACCTGGTTCTTATAGCCCAAAACACATATGTGACCACGCACTCTAAAGATAACAAGCGTATGGACGGGCCCCGCCATACCCCGAATGTACAAAATACCTATGGCATCGGGGAATATCCGTACTAATAAACAAGCTCCGAGGAATGGAGCTTCGACACGGAACGGTGATCCTAAGAACGAGGATCCACACCGCTTACCCTTACTGCGGCATGACGCAGCCCAGGAATAGGGGTCGACACAATATGTACCAAGTATGTAAAGCTGGAAAATACTGTAATAATGATATCATAAGTCTAAAAGTAAGATGGAGTCATGGAAGACAATCAAAATACCTTTTACTGTGTCTTACTAATAATGAGAGTGACAAGTATATATGTAATACTGCATAAAATAGGGGCCTCGTGATCAAAACAGGGTACCTCGCCCGTAGTATCAATAAGCACCCCTACTCCTGGGACTATTTCACCCGCATGGAGTCCTATGGACGCGCACGAGGTATCCTCGTGATAGGTTGTACCGCACGGGACTATTTCACCGCGTAAGCCCATAAGGACTCGCGTGAGGTATTCCTCGCATCGTGGGTAGAAAATCCACGGAAGGTGGTATAACGATCTTGGGGACTTACCCTCGATATATTCTTACCACAGGCGGATGGTATAACGATCTTGGGGACTCACCTCGATATACTCTTACAAAGCGGAGATGGTATAACGATCTTGGGCTTGCCTCCGGATATACTCTTACATGAAGAAGGTGGTATGGCGATCTTGGGGCTTGCCGCCGGACATACTCTTACCCTGGAGAAGGTGGTATAACGATCTTGGGGCTTGCCCCTCAGATATACTCTTACCCTAGCTCAAACTGTCATCATATCATAATCATAAATAAGTTAAGAAGACTTATAACTTCTTATTAGCCTTGTTCATATACCCTCTCATTTTAGTTTACTTAAGGCACTTAATCATATCTTTAATAAAAGAAAATCGGGAATTTAACCCAAGTACTACATACTTCAACTTTTTTAAAAGTGACTATTTTCTTATTCATAAAACCTTTGGGCAATTGATGCCTTAAAATCAATTTGCCTTTCATAAATCAAATCATTTGTCCTTACTTGTCTTACTTAGAGTAAACCTCTTCTCATTAACCTTTTATAAAGTTAATAAACCAACTTTCCATAAAGTTGTTATACTAACCCTATACTTTAGTAAAATCATACTTTTCCCCTAACCAAGGGACTTATACATTCTTAAAACGAAACAAGTCATTATATACTTAAAACAAGTAAGAATACCAAATCTTGTACGTCTACCGTACTACATAGTTTCATCTATTCATGCTCAAGAGATAGGAAAGCTCCACATACCTCTTTGGTCAATCCACTTCTAAGCTCAACTACCGCAAGTAATATATCAACCTATAATAATCATGATACGTTTATTAACCTCTAATTTCAATGTAGAATAATCCAAGTTCAAAGTCACTAGATCCTATGGAAAATTGGGCATTTCCTTTGTTTCTACATACTTTGCCACCTTTCTCAAGGCCGAATTTATCATCCAAAACGCCACATTTAAGGCTCAACAATCCAACATTTCAAAGGGGATTACACACCTAAACTTGAGTGTGTAAAATTTTGCCCCATAAGGTACAATAATTCACTTAATAATTCTAAGGTAGTTTTTAGGCTACAACATGCTCATAATATCTTCTTAACCAATTCTTTCATATCCAAACCACATTTCTTACATGCAAGAACTCTAAGTGCATTATTTACTACTACACATCCCTTCTTCTTCACGTGCAACATTAATAACTAACCATAAGAGAAGAATGTTACCTTAAAGCTTTAGCCAAACTTATTCCAACAATTTTGCTAGCCTCCTTGCCAAGAACACCACCACAATAACACCAACAAGCTAGCCACAAGCCTCCTTCTTGTTCTTAACTTTTCAGATTTTTCTTGGGCTTGAATTCCTCTTGGAATTTTAGAGAGAAGTGGGAGCTTAAGCTTAGAGAGAGAGAGGGATTAGAAAGATGACCAAGTCTTCAAGACTTGGTCAATATAAACATGCAAGAAAATCAGATGGGGGACACTTGTCACCCTCAAGGTCTTTAAAAGAAAATCTGATTTTTCTAAGTTTTTCGCGAGAATCCGCCTTGGCGCGCGGCCAGCGCGCGCGCTGAAACCTGCGGACTCTCCGGAACTTCGGCGCGCAGCCTCATCTGGCGCGCGGCTGCACTTCAGCGACCCTCGGTACTTGGCGCGCGGCCCTGCATCCGGCCGCGGCACGCCGCGCTGTCAAAACACATTTCTGTCCGATTGCGAACTTGTGACTCTCGTACTTAACTACTTCGGCGTCTATCGACGAGCGGTTGATTGAGTTGGAATCTAGACTCAGCGAACTACGCCCAGGCCTTTGAAACACTTAGGAACTCTCGATGTACGGTCATAAGCGCCTCAAAGTTGACTAAAACCCGTTACGAACAATCCGTCAACCTATCCTTTGAAAATTTTAAGTCTTACATGCTTCGTGCGCTCTCATCGTAGGTCAGAACTACGGGGTATAACATTCTCCCCCCCTTAGAAACATTCGTCTCGAATGTTCCTTCTAGGCTTACTCAAATCACAATATCGACATAGACCCTCTTAACTATTCTTTTGCAATTAAAGAAGCTCCACGAGCCACAACATACTTTAAGCGTAATTGCTAAATCAAAACTAACAAGCAGGAAAGTGGGTTACCTGGAGGTATAGTAAATAGGTGAGGGTACTTCTTCATCATGTCATCCTCTGCTTCCCACGTCATTTCCTCCTTGTTCTTGTTCCGCCATAAGACCTTGGCCAGCGCGTCTTCGTCGAAGTCGCTAACACGACGATCGAGTATCGCTATGGGACTCTCCTCATACGATAACTCCTCTGTCACTGGACATCATGAATCGGGTGCACTCTAGATGGATCTCGACACATTTCCGCAACATAGACGCGTGAAAAAGCTGGATGCGCCTCGGATCGGACGGAAGATCTAACTCATAGGCGACCTTGCCTACCCTACGGACAATCTGATAAGGCCCAATGTACCTTGGGCTAAGTTTCCCCTTCTTTCCAAATCTCATCATGCCCTTCATGGGTGATACCTTTAGGAAAACCCAATCATCTATCTCAAATTCCAAGTGTCGACGCCGATGATCTGCGTCGACTTGCCGACTAGCCGCCAACACCGTTCTTGGATAAGCTTCACCTTATCCATTCTTGAACCAAGTTTGGCCCGACCAGTGAACTTCTCCCACTCGAACCGACTATCGGTGACTGCACTTCCTAAAGTATAAGGCCTCATAAGGCGCCGTCGAATACTAGAATGGTAGTTGTTGTTATAAGCAAACTCCACAAGAGGCAAATGATCCTCGGCTACCCACGAAATCAATAACCTGCATGACATATCCTCGAGTGTATGCGGATAGTGCGCTCGGCTCCGTCGTCGGTCACGAGGATGAAGCCGTCTTGAGACTCACTGTGTCCTAATCCCACGAAAAGACCTAAAGAAGTTAGCGTGGCGGGCTCCTGCATGCGAAATAATCGTCTGAGCTCGTGCGATCTCACAATCTCACGATATACTGATCTTGCGTAATCCTCGGCCGAAAAAGTCGTCCTGACTGGAAGAAAATGGGCTGATTTTGTCAGTCTGTCGACGATAACCCAAATGGAATCATGCTTCCTCTGAGTGGAAGGTAACCATGTAATAAAATCCATATTTACCACCTCCCACTTCCAGTCGGAATATCAATAACTGCAGCGACCAGAACACGGTGCTCAACCTTAACTGGCGACAATTCGACGCTGTACGCGAACTCCGCGTCCTCTTCGTGCCATCCCACTAATACACGTATCTGAGGTCATGATACATCTTAGTCGACCCCGGATGAATAGAATAACGAGCACTGTGTGCCTCACGAGAATCTGGCGGCGAAGTCTGTCACATCGGGAACACAACTGGCCGCCTCAAATCTTAGCACCCAGCGGTACTCAAATAGACTCCTCTCTTTACGAGCAGCGCATCTCGATACCGTACCATAATCGGATCCTCATACTGTCGCCTCTTCACCTACTCGACGATGGAAGACTCGGCAACCTCTCGAACCCGAATTCCATCACTATCAGAATCAACCAAACGAATTCCAAGGCTCGCTAGATGATGCAACTCTCGGACCATATTCCTCTTCTGCGGTACATCGTGAGACGGACTACCCATCGATCTGCGACTAAGGGCATCTGCAACTACATTGTCCTTCCCTGGGTGATATAGAATATCAACATCGTAATCCTTAAGCAGCTCCAACCACCGTCTTCGCCGAGTTCGGCTCCTGCCGGTGAAGATATCGGAGACTCTTGTGGTGCGTGTAGATGTCCACATGAACTCCGTATAAATAATGTCTCGGATCTTCAGGCATGAATCACTGCGCGACTCCAAGTCATGTGTGGGATAGTTCTTCTCATGCTTCCTAAGCTGTCGATATGCATAAGCTATAACTTTGCCATGCTGCATCGACGCACTCCAAGCCCGACACTGACGTCGCGATAAATCACATATCCATCTAAACCTGCGGAAGAGTAAGGCTGGGCGGTCGCTTCTCCTTTAGCTCGAAACTTTCTCACAAGTATCCGTCCACGGAACATAGCCGCTCGAGTCGACTTAGTCAAAGTCTTGAAATAGAAGCAAACTTCTCCAAACCTCCGATAATAACTGCGAGGCCCAGGCGCGCCTCCGTCGGTGTAGTGGAGTGCGGGCCAAGTCTTGTCTGCCTCAATCTTAGTTGTATCAACGAATCTGTCGACCAGATAACATGCCCTAAGAAAGCCACTGAAGCTAACCAGAACTCGCACTTCGAGAACTTGGCATACAACTGCCGGTCTCGGAGGACTCACAATACCGTCCTCAAATGCTCTGTATGCTCATGCTCTGTGCGCGAGTACACCAAGATATCATCAATGAAAACTATAACGAACATATCCAAGAATGGCCTGAACACCCTATTCATCAAATCCATGAATACTGCTGGGGCGTTGGTCAAACCGAAAGACATCACCCTGAACTCATAGTGCCCATACCGGGTCCTGAATGCAGTCTTCGAGATATCTGCTTCTCTAACTCGTACCTGATGGTAACCAGATCACAGGTCTATCTTGGAAAAACACCTTGCACCCTACAACTGGTCAAAAAAATCATCAATCCTGGGGAGGGGATATCTGTTCTTGATAGTTACCTTGTTATTTGCACATGTCAATACACATACGCAGCGTCCCATCCTTCTTCTTTACAAATAACACTGGCGCTCCCCAGGGAGAAACACTTGGCCTGATAAAGCCTTTCTCCAGCAAGTCTTTCAGCTGGTTCTTCAATTCTTTCAACTCGGCAGGTGCCATTCTGTATGGCGGAATAGATATCGGTCGAGTATCTGGCGCCAAATCAATGCAAAACTCAATCTCCTTCGGGAGGATGCACAGGCTCATCCGAAATACGTCCGGAAACTCTCTAACGGCCGAATCGATGAAGGTCGGTACCTCGACCTCGATGTCGAATACTCGAACCATATGGTAGATATACCCTTCCGCACCATCTTCCAAGCCTTGAGGTAAGAAATAAACTTACCGCCGGCGTATGATATTCCTTCCACTCGATAACGGCTCGTCGGAAGCGGAACCGAACTAATCTCTCTCTACAGTCCACATTGGCATAGCAAGATGCTAGCCAATCCATACCCATAATCACATCAAAGTCTGTCATATCCAACTCTATCAAGTCGGCTAGAGTCTGACGACTATCTATAGTCACAGGGCAAGCCTTATACACCCGCTCAGCTACCACTGAATCACCTACTGGCGTAGCCACCTCAAAAGGTCTTATGGACTCGGGCTCTATCCCTACTCTACTGGCAATATGAGGAGATATATAGGACAAGGTAGAACCTGGATCTATCAAAGCATATACATCACAGCAAGAAACCAATAATGTACCTGTGACGACATCTGGTGACGCCTCCTGGTCCTGTCGGCTGGACATAGCATAGATGCGGTTCTGAGGACCGCTAGAACTGGAACCCCTACCACGACCTCTGCCGCGGCCTGCTGGCCCATAAGTACCCTGCCCTCCGGGGCGTCTGACCATCGAAGACGAAGATCCAGCAACAGACCCCGTCGGCTGAACCGTAACGCTCCCGCCGCCTAAGGACGGACAATCCTTCTTCAGATGGCCCTGCTGGCCACAAGAGTAACACGCTCCCGAACCCATACGACACTCGCCCGGATGAGACCTACCGCATCGAACGCACCGAGAGGTAGGTGGTCTCGATTGGTGACGGTCTCTGCCTCCCTGAAACCCTGAAGTCCTGGAGCCCTGACCTGCTCCTGAATAACCCGGCTGATCAGACCTCCTGCCGGAAAACTGAGAAGGAGCACTCTGTGCTGGCTGGAATGTGGACCTAGTCTGCCGAAATTGCCGCCTCAGCGCCACGAGACCTGTTGTCACGGCCTCTTGGTGGCCTAAATCTAGCCGATCCCGCTCTCTCGTCCTCGATCCACTGCGGCGTGCGCTGCGTCACGGAAATATCCATCCTCGGTGAAGAGCCACCCCACATCACGATAATCATATGACGGTCTAACCCCATCACATATCGATGAACCCTGTCGGCCATGTCCGCTACAATGGTGTGCGCATACCTGGCCAAGGAGTCAAACTCCAGGCTGTACTCTCTGATAGTCCTCCCGTCCTGCCTCAAGGTCAAGAACCTATCTACCTGGGCTCTCCTCATCTCAGGGGGCAAGAAGTGATCGAGAAAAGCCTCTGTGAACTCCTCCCAAACGGTGGAAGAGCATCCTCACTCTCGACAATACCGTGACTCAAACCGGTTCAGCGATATCGCGTAACGGTAAGCTAGTTTAACAGACTCGGTCTCCGATGCCCTAAGCACTGCGTGGTCATTTGTAACTCTGGACAAACTCTGCGGATCCTCCTCAAATCTCGAACCATAGAACTTCGGTGGGTGACACCGGTAAATCCCGAATCGTAAGCCCATCGGCTCTAGGGTTGGCGCCGCTCTGTCACGCGCCACCACTATCTTTGGTCGATGTAGAATCATTCCGTAATATCTGTACTCGGACCACATTGTGGGATGGAGGCTCGTCTGCGCGGTCTCGATAGCGCTTCACGCCTAAAAATCTCTTGAAATTTGGCGGCGGCGTGGAACTCGCCGCTCTAAACATCATCTGGTAAGGATCGGTCTATGCCTCGTGACTCTCCGCGTCCACTAGCACCCTCGGTGCCTTGCCGCCTACGGGCCGCGGTTGCCTTGCGTGGAGGCATAACTGATACATAGAGGAAAACATCAGAGGAGGTTCAACCTATAACTCAGCTCTATTGCACGATCTTAGAGTGAAAGAATGGAAACCAATCCTAAATATCCTACAGCCTCCTGATTATAGATGTGGTGCACGACACACCGATAATCAAGACTCTACTAGACACGGTCTGTGGACACTTTCCGAGGACAAACTTGCTTTGATACCACTTTTGTCACGACCCGACCGGCGCGGCGTACCTGCGGGTACCACATCGGTATACATCGAGAGAATAGCGTGGAACATACATAACACATAACTTATAAAAGGTAAACATCACGGCGGTAGATAAAGTGCCGCTTTCCATAAAACATACTTAAACAAAAGTATGGCGATCTGTAACCGTTCTTATAGCCCAAAACACGTATGTGACCACGGACCTTAAAGATAACAAGCGTGGCGGATGAGCCCCGCCATACCACGAATGTACAAAATACCTATAGCGTCGGGGAATATCCGTACGATAAACAAGCTTAGGAGGAATGGAGCTTCGACAGGAACGGTGATCCTAAGAGCGAGGATCCACAATCGCTTACCTGCCTGCGGCGTGAGCGCGGCCAGGAATGGGGTCGGTACATGATATGTACCAAGTATGTAAAGTGGAAAATACTGTAATAATGATATCATAAGTCTAAAAGTAAGATGGAGTCATGGAAGACAATCAAAATACCTTTTACTGTGTCTTACTAATAATGAGAGTGACAAGTATATATGTAATACTGCATAAAATAGGGGCCTCGTGATCAAAACAGGGTACCTCGCCAGTAGTATCAATAAGCACCCTACTCGCGGGACTATTTCACGCATAGGTCTATGGACCGCGTGAGTATCCTCAGATAGTGTATGCCGCGTGGGACTATTTCACCGCGTAAGCCCATAAGGACTCGCGTGAGGTATTCCTCGCGTCGTGGGTAGAAAATCCACGGCAAGGTGGTATAACGATCTTGGGGACTTACCCGCCGGATATATTCTTACCACGGCGGATGGTATAACGATCTTGGGGACTCACCCGCCGGATATACTCTTTGCTGAAGCGGATGGTATAGCGATCTTGGGGCTTGCCCGCCGGATATCTCTTCTTTGAAGAAGGTGGTATGACGATCTTGGGGCTTGCCCGCCGGACATACTCTTACCACGGAGAAGGTGGTATAACGATCTTGGGGCTTGCCGCCGGATATCTCTCTTACCCTAGCTCAGCGTCATCATATCATAATCATAAATAAGTTAAGAAGACTTATAACTTCTTATTAGCCTTGTTCATATACCCTCTCATTTTAGTTTACTTAAGGCACTTAATCATATCTTTAATAAAAGAAAATCGGGAATTTAACCCAAGTACTACATACTTGACTTTTTAAAAGTGACTATTTTCTTATTCATAAAACCTTTGGGCAATTGATGCCTTAAAATCAATTTGCCTTTCATAAATCAAATCATTTGTCCTTACTTGTCTTACTTAGAGTAAACCTCTTCTCATTAACCTTTTATAAAGTTAATAAACCAACTTTCCATAAAGTTGTTATACTAACCCTATACTTTAGTAAAATCATACTTTTCCCCTAACCAAGGGACTTATACATTCTTAAAACGAAACAAGTCATTATATACTTAAAACAAGTAAGAATACCAAATCTTGTACGTCTACCGTACTACATAGTTTCATCTATTCATGCTCAAGAGATAGGAAAGCTCCACATACCTCTTTGGTCAATCCACTTCTAAGCTCAACTACCGCAAGTAATATATCAACCTATAATAATCATGATACGTTTATTAACCTCTAATTTCAATGTAGAATAATCCAAGTTCAAAGTCACTAGATCCTATGGAAAATTGGGCAGCATTTCCTTTGTTTCTACATACTTTGCCACCTTTCTCAAGGCCGAATTTATCATCCAAAACGCCACATTTAAGGCTCAACAATCCAACATTTCAAAGGGGATTACACACCTAAACTTGAGTGTGTAAAATTTTGCCCCATAAGGTACAATAATTCACTTAATAATTCTAAGGTAGTTTTTAGGCTACAACATGCTCATAATATCTTCTTAACCAATTCTTTCATATCCAAACCACATTTCTTACATGCAAGGACTCTAAGTGCATTATTTACTACTACACATCCCTTCTTCTTCACGTGCAACATTAATAACTAACCATAAGAGAAGAATGTTACCTTAAAGCTTTAGCCAAACTTATTCCAACAATTTTGCTAGCCTCCTTGCCAAGAACACCACCACAATAACACCAACAAGCTAGCCACAAGCTTCCTTCTTGTTCTTAACTTTTCAGATTTTTCTTAGGCTTGAATTCCTCTTGGAATTTTAGAGAGAAGTGGGAGCTTAAGCTTAGAGAGAGAGGGATTAGAAAGATGACCAAGTCTTCAAGACTTGGTCAATATAAGGCATGCAAGAAAATCAGATGGGGGGGGGGGGGACACTTGTCACCCTCCCAAGGTCTTTTAAAAGAGAAAATCTGATTTTTCCTAAGTTTTTCCGCCAGGAATCCCGCCTTGGCGCCGCGGCCCTGACGCCGGCGCCGCGGCGCTGAAACCTCTGCGGACTCTCGGAACTTCCGGCGCCGCGGCCCTGCTGTCCTGGCGCCGCGGCGCTGCAACTTCAGCGACCCCTCAGTACTTCCGGCGCCGCGGCCCTGCATCCGGCGCCGCGGCCCTGTCGCCTTTGTCCGAAACACATTTCTGTCTGACTGCGCACTGAACTTGTAACTCTCATAACTTTCTACTCCGACGTCCTATCGATGAACGGTTGATTGAGTTGGAATCTAGACTCAATGAACTACGCCCTAGGCCTTTGAAACACTTAGGAACTCTCAATGTACCGGGTCATAACCCGCCTCAAAGTTGACTAAAACCCGTCCGGAACAATCCGTCAACCTATCCTTTGAAAATTTTAAGTCTTACATGCTTTCGTACGCTCTCATACGTAGGGTCAGAACTACGGGGTATAACAAGTGCATGGGTGAGTCCTGTGCAAGTGGTGCCCAAAAAGGGTGGCATGACAGTGGTGACCAACGAAAAGAATGAGCTCATTCCATCTATAACAGTTACTAGGTGGAGGATTTGCATTGATTACCGCAAGTTGAACAAGGCAACCAGAAAAGATCACTTTCCATTACCCTTTTTGGATCAGATGCTGGATAGGCTCGCAGGACACAACTATTATTGCTTCTTGGATGGCTACTCAGGGTATCATCAGATTGCCATAGCACCAGAAGATCAAGAGAAGACAACATTCACCTGCCCCTTTGGTACGTTTGCTTTCAGAAGGATGTCATTTGGGCTTTGCAATGCACCTGCTACCTTTCAGCGGTGCATGATGGCAATTTTCTCTGACATGGTGGAGAGGACCATAGAAATTTTCATGGATTTTTCTGTCTTTGGGTCTTCTTTTGATGAGTTTTTGAAGCATTTGGAGGCAGTATTAAAACGGTGTGAAGAGTCCAACCTTGTGCTAAATTGGGAGAAGTGTCATTTCATGGTGAAAAAGGGGATTTTCCTTGGCCACAAAATATCCAACCAATGTATTGAGGTGGACAGAGCAAAGATTTCAGTAATTGAAAATCTACCACCTCCAGTGTCAACAAAAGGGGTCAGAAGTTTTCTTGGGCATGCTGGATTCTATAGAAGATTCATCAAAGACTTCTCAAAAGTTTCGAAACCCTTTTCCACCTTGCTAATGAATGGAGTTGCTTTTGAATTCAGTAAGGAATGCATGACCGCATTTCAGACACTCAAGGAGAGGATAATCTCAACACCCATAGTCATTGCACCAAACTGGGAACTTCCATTTGAACTAATGTGTGATGCAAGTGACTATGCAGTGGGAGCATTTCTTGGGCAGAGAATTGATAAGGTATTCAGATCCATTTACTATGCTAGAAAAACTCTTAATGATGCACAATTGAATTATGCCACTACATAAAAAGAATTGCTAGCAATAATATATGCATTTGAGAAATTCAGGTCATACTTAATTGGGAATAAGGTGATAGTATACACTGACCACTCTGCCATAAAATACTTGATGACAAAGAAGGATGTAAAACCCCGTCGTATCCGATGGGTGCTGCTATTATAAGGATTTGACATGGAAATTCGTGATAAGAAGGGGACAGAGAACTCGGTTGCTGACCACTTGTCAATGCTTGAAAACAAAGAGAGCCAGAACACCAAGGATGTGCAGATAAATGTTCACTTCCCAGATGAGCAATTGTTTCAGGTAAGCTCTCTCTCTAATTTACCTTGGTACGCTGATTTTGTTAATTTTCTTGCAGCTAAGGTAGTACCCCCAGGATTGACAAGACAGCAGGTGAAGAGGTTCTATTCAGAGGTAAAACATTACTATTGGGAGGAGCCAATACTATACAAGCACTGCGCCGACCAAGTCATCAGGCGATGTATACCTGAGGATGAGATGCACCAGATTCTCACCCATTGTCACACCTTACAATGTGGTGGACATTTTGGGGGCATCAAGAACAACTGCCAAAGTACTGCAAAGTGGGTTCTATTGGCCATCCCTATTCAAGGATGCACACACCTTTGTGAAGGGTTGTGATCGTTATCAACGAACGGGGAACATATCAAGGAGAAATGAAATGCCTTGGAATGTGATCTTGGAGGTGGAACTATTTGATGTGTGGGGGATTGACTTCATGGGACCATTCCCTTCGTCCTTTGGGAATCAATATATTCTTCTTGCAGTGGATTATGTGTCCAAATGGGTAGAAGCAGTAGCCACTAAAGAGAATGACAGTAAGACTGTCCAAAAGTTCCTCCAAAAGAACATATTCACAAGGTTTGGTACTCCCAGAGCCATCATCAGTGATGAAGGAAGCCACTTTTGCAACAAGCAGCTTGATACACTACTTTCCCCGTATGGAGTCTACCACCGCACCACATTTCCCTATCATCCTCAGGCGAATTGGCATGTAGAAGTTTCAAACAGGAAAGTGAAAAGCATATTGGAAAAGATAGTGGATGACTCAAGGAAGAATTGGTCTATCAAGTTGGATGACGCACTATGGGCGTATAGAACAGCGTTCAAGACACTCATTGGAATGTCACCAATTCGGTTAGTTTTTGGGAAAGCATGTCATATGCCAGTAGAGTTAGAACACAGGGCTTATTGGGCAATGAGGAAGCTGAACATGGATGCCAAGGCAGCAGGGCAGAAGAGGTTGTTACAGCTGAGTGAGTTGGATGAATTCAGACACAATGCCTATGAGAATGTAAATATCTACAAGGAAAGAACCAAGACATGACATGATAAGAGCTTGATCCCTAAAGATTTCCAATCAGGACAAGAAGTGCTCTTATTCAACTCAAGGTTGAGGCTTTTCCCAGGCAAGCTCAAATCTCGTTGGTCAGGGCCATACACTGTTGAAAGAGTATTCCCCTATGGTGCAGTTGAAGTAAGAGGAAAAGAGGGAGCCCCATTCAAGGTAAACAGACAAAGGTTGAAACCCTACTTGATAAATGACATGGAATACGTGAGCTCCGTGACCTATCTCAAGCCAATATGAAGAGGAACCGACGTCCGGCTACAAGACGTTAAAGACATCGCTTGTTTGGAGGCAACCCAACACTTTAGAAAGTTTGCTAGTTTTTCTCATGAACAGACTCAAAATCTTGAAATTTCAGGCAAAAATCATGGACTAAAAGCAGAGAGGGAGCCGCAGAAAATATGGTGCCACGGCGCCCAGATGCAGGGCCGTGGCGCCCAAAGATCAGAGAGCCTGCAGTAGTTTCGGCGCCACGGCGCCGAACTGCAGGGCCGTGGCTCCGATCGAAGATTTTTGGCCCATGCATTATCCGCCGCCACCCTTTTAAACCACAAGTCTGTAAGTTATCCCGTCTTTTTATTTTGAGTCTTGCACACATTAGGAACAATGTGTGATTTAAGTTTGGGGGGGTCCTTAGTTTATTTTATTTTTGTGTGTTTTTGAGTCTTTTTGTTGTTTAGTTGTATGTTTTATATGAGTCTAATTTTTTTTTATGATCATGCATGATGTTGTTACTTGAAACGCCTAATGAAGTGAAGTGGGATAATGTAATGGAATGGGAAACAAACAATCTGAACACTTAGGTTAGATATGCCAAGAATTTATGAAATCAAATTATTTGGGGTATCTTGCTTGATTTATGCATTGTTAATAATAAAATATATGTGTCTGATTGCTTGTTATTTGAGGCGAAATAGTTAGGATATACATGTTAGGGAGATGACTCAGGCATTTCTTTGTTAGCCCTTTCTTACCATTCATTGCCTATCCCTGACAATAAATTGTATCCCTAGTCAGCCCTTTGAGCCTAAAATAAGATCTTTATTTGACACCTAATAATTCCATGTTTGTGCCATAAGTGAAATTTGAAGATGTTTGGAATAAAAAGTGTTGAAAGAAAAAAAAAGACAAAAAGAGAGTGAACAAATTTATGCACCCCAATGAAAAATAGGCAAAAACCTAAGTTTGGGGGTGCATGTTATTCACAATGCCCCTCATTCTCTCAAAACAAAAGAGGGATAAGATAGATATGAGGTTAAAAAGAAAATCAAAAGGAAGGGAAAAAGTTGAAAGCAAAATAGCTTATGGTACGTAAATTGAGCCTAAATGCCTATTTTTACCTACTCCTGCCTAAGCCTACATTACAACCCTGAAAAGTCCTGAAGATCTCTATATTGCGTGTCTATGATTAGTGGAGAATAGCAAGTGAACATGCCATAAAATTTTGAAATTGACATGCATAGTTAAGTATTCTTACTTTCATTGAGCGTGATTGAATTGAATTTGCGAAATATCTGACTTGAGAGTTTAGAATGCTAAAAATCCATGCTATACATGTTCTTGCATATTATCCTACTAACCTCCATGATTTTCTAGTGACAATTGTGCAGCAGATTGATCAGTGTCTTTGAGTCATTTAATTTCTTTTCTTTCGTGTCTTTTTTTTTATCTTTACTCGAGGGCGAGCAAAGGTTAAATTTGAGGGTGTTTGATCGGTGTATTTTATATACACATTTTGAGTCATTTTTAGTTAGTCTTTTGCCCATTTTTGTACAAATATGTGTCGTGTTAGGATAGTTTTTCTTTCTTTTGAGTCACGGTGGTTTAAAATGACACATTGGCGAAAAGAAGCAAAAAGAGGGTAGAAACAGAGGTTCTAGAGCCAAAAGAGACGAAAAGTTGACACCCCGGACGAAGTACAGGGCGGCGCCGAGGCGCCACTCTATCAGGAACAGCAGGGCCACGACGCCTAGGACGATCAACAGCTACAGGAGTTTAAGCGCCACGGCGCCAGACTGCAGGGCCGTGGCGCCGACGCGGGTTTTATGCCAAATCCGAGAAGGAAAGGGCCACGGGAAAGAGGGAAAAGTTGGAAACATTTTTGGAGGCTATAAAAGGGCCTTAGGGAAGATTTTTGAAGGGTTCCACAATTCCTAACTCATCACAACACTTAGAGTCTTGGAGGCTTCAAGATTAGAGACTTGTTCTTGAGTAATTCTTTTTCTTTACTTTATTTATTTTCAATTTATGTTGGATAATCTTTTAGTTCTTGGCATGTCTATGGCTAGGAGCTAAACTTTATTTAGGGCTTTCCATTCGAATCACTTGAACCTCGTTTTATGATTTAATGTATGTTTTTTGTTTCTTCTTTATATAATTGAGATTTATTCAATAATTGCTTTGATTACTTGATAATTAATTGATCACTAGTTATCATCACATTTATGATTTCGAATCAAAATCCGAAAGGGGAGATTCTGAATATGCTGTAGTTGAATAAACATAGGTTAAAATCGTGGACGAAAGTACTCCGATACTTGTGTAGTTTAATAGGTTATTGTTCTTAATTCTCCTTTGTGGTAAATTCTATCATCGAAAGATAGAAGGGTTCTGCATCGGGGTTGAGTGTTTATATATCCTAACCAGAATATAAAACAATCTAGTTAACCTGCTATCTCAACATAGAAGAAGAACCTTGATTGTTGCATTAATGAATAAAGCGAGCGAATAATTGAGGAGATTGCAAGCCCTATTTCCACCATATCTGATTTAAGTAAAGTAATCTAGTTAGTTTTTACAATTATTCAGTAGTTCTTAGATAAAAACCACAACAACAATATCGATAACCAAATAGATACCATAGATAGATGTTTGGTAATTGAACACTAATCCCTGAGGACGATATTCGGTCTTACCCAGACTATATTACTTGTACGATACGTGCACTTGCGTTAAGCGTGTGGATAAATCGCTATCAATAGTCTAGTAAGTCTGAATATCGTCCTCAGAGACTAGTTTTCAAGTACCGATTATCTAAGCTTTAGTTTCTATTTGGTGAACATTAATTTGTTTGTATTTTTATCTAATAACTAAGACTAAGTAATTACAGAAAATAAACTAATTATGATAATACTTTGGTTTAAATTAGTTATGAAGGAATTAGGGCTTCCAAAATCCTCGACTATCCACTATATTCAATCCTTAATGCAACTAGAATGATTCTTCTTCTTCGTTAAGATAGCGGTTAACTAGACTGTCTTATATTCCGGTTATGACATATAATTACTCAACCTCAGTGCAGAACCATTCTATATTTCTATGATAGGATTTACTACATAGGAAGATTAAGAACAATAACCTATAATGATACACAAGTATCAGGGTACTTTCGTCCGCGATTTTAACCTATGTCTAGTCAATTACAGCATATCCAAATCTCTCCTCTCGATTTTTGATTCAAAATCATATAGGTTATGATAATTAGTGATCAATTAATTATCAAACATTCATACCAAATATTGACTAAATCTTAATCAAGCGAAAAAGAAATCAAACTACTATATTAATTCATGAATAACAGTTTCAATGATTTATAAGGAAAGCCCTAATAGAGTGTTTAGCTCCTAGACATAGTCACGCTAAGAACTAACACAATATTCATACAAAAACTGAATTAAAAACGAAAGAAAGAAAATTACGTAGAACAAAGTCTCCAGTTGTAGCTCCAAATCCGCCTTGTATTGTGTTGTGTTGTAGAATGACCAACCTCCTCATAGCATTAATTCCTAAGGCTTAAATATCATCTAATTTGTGTGCCCTATGGACCAATCTTTCCTTAGCCAATTTGCCTTCGGAACTAAAATTTTCCGCGTTGGCACCGCCGTTTCAGATACCGGCATCACATGTTTAAACTCCCGCAGACTTCTCAAAGACAAAATGGCACCGCGGTGCTAAAAATCCTGTGGCTCCTCGGTAAATATGGCACCGCGGTTCTGCCTGATGGTACCACGATGCTGACTTATTTCGCTCTGAGTTGCCAACTTTCGTCCTTTTCTCCTCGGGAGCACCTTTTCTGCCCATTTCTCGTTCCTTTTTGCCATTTTGCCTTTTTGTACCGCTGTGACTCAAAAGAAAAAAAAACTACTACTATACTAAACACAACAAAAATGAGTAAAATACCAACTAAAAATGACTCAAAACGCGTATACAAAATACGTCTAACAACTACCTGCCACTGTGGTTGGTGGTGCCGCCATTTTCGCAGCCACCGGAATTCCGATGACCTTCATTTTTATTATTTTTGCGTTTTCCATCCTTATTTTTATTATTACTCCGTCCTTTTTGTCCCTTATTTTATTGAGAAGGATTATAAAAATTATCATCATTAGAAGAAGTGGCAATCATGGCGGAATTTGAAATAGTTGACGCATTTTTTTACCAAACCCAAACTCTTCAAGCACAAACATGGATCTTGTTTGATAAAATTTTGGTAGTGGGTTACTTTGACGGATGAAGGTTCCCACGCCACTATATGCATCGGTGATACCCACAACCAATTGCAGAACTAAACGGTTATTAGTAACCGGTGAACCAACGTTTCGTAATTGATCCGCCAACACTTTGAGGCGTAGACAATATGTCGAAACATTCGGGAACTCTGTCATGTCTATGGTTGAGAATTCCTGCTCCAAAGTAACAACGCGAGAGTTTTGGTTATCTTGAAAGATATCCCTCAAGCGTTCCCAGGACGCCATGGCTGTTGAATCCGACTCCATTATTGTATGCAACAAGTCTGTGGAGATTGTTGCATAAATCCAACCAAGAAATGTGGCATGAAGTGTATCCCACAATTCCTTGTCCGCGTCTGTTTTTAATTCCTGCTCTTTTCCATCTTTTGGAGGAATAATATGATGAAGAACCTTGTGAGCCCTACAACATATTTTAAACAATTCCACCCATGTTGCATAATGAACGGTTTCCATTTCTAGTTTGACCGAAACCTATGTTTTGATGTTTGGGACAGTAAGGGCGGGATGAAACGTTGATTTTGAATTAGACATACTTGGTTGATATCAGTGGAGACAAGAACAATAAACTTGAAGAAAAGAAGAGAAAAAAATGTAACCAATTCCCGGCCAAAATCTGTTTTTGGGAAGAAGGGACCGAAAATGGGTAGAGAAAGAGATATTTTGAATCTTTTCTTAAACTCTTGATACTATGTAATAATTTGAAATATTTTTCTCAAGTATATTCTTCCATAAAGGGTCAATTATATACATAATACATAATTAATGATTAGAGAAAATCAAGCCTCTAATCTTCCTACTTGATGACAATCTCTACTAATAATCTTCCTAATTAATTATATTACTTATTGCCATATATACAATGATACTACATTAATACTAATTAATAATAATATACAATGATACTACATTAATAAATATCAATAATAATATTCTCCAAATATTATTAATGATTCTAACAGAAAGAACCTATTTCAAGGAAGTTGTTGTTTTAGTTCTTGAGTTGTCATGTTGATTCTTTTGTTCGTGAATTGTAACCTATTTACTTTATAAGAAGTTTTGTAATATGTGTTTGTTGATCGAGTTGTTTTAAAGCTTTCTGGAGTTGAGATTAGGGATGGCAAAATTGACCCGATTCATCCTACCATATTCGTATCCTACTCGGTCAATGCGGGTAATTACCCGCTTTGACTGGCCCATGAGTCGGGTAGGGTTAACCCGACTGTCTGAGGGTGGGTTAGGGGCGGGTAAGGATATGGATGTATCCTACCCGTACTCATTCGCTAGTACTTTTCTATTATCCTTTGTTATATGAAGTGTATAGAGAGAACTCACTCGATATTCATTCGACTTTGCGATATGAAATTGATTCTCATAAGTCTCATAAAATTGATTTAGTTTCATAAAGACGCAAAAAAAATCAAATTTTCATAATTTGTAGGCTCGTTTTCTTCAATTCCTAGTACTTTTCTATTATCTTTGTTATATGAAGTGTATAGAGAGTACTCACTGTATATCAAATTTGAAATGTGAAATTGATTCTCAGAAGTCTCATCAAATTGATTTAATATCACAAAGACGCAAAAAACAAATTTTCATAATTTGTAGGCTCGTTTTTCCCAATTCGCTAGTACTCAATCTATATCATTTTCCCCCACTACTCATGTTTGATGTAGTTGCATTTTGTTTTTGAGATGACATTAGTGTTTTGGACAATTTTTCCATGGAATTTTGATTGTATTTTGTAATTATGAAACTTATTTGGTAATATATTTTATGAAATTTGTAGAATTTTTATCTTTTATTTGAGGAAGTGTAAAATTTGTGGGTACCCGCGGATACCCAATACCCGAAAGGAAAAAATAAGGGTATGAAAATTATATACCGAGTGGATAATGGATAGGATATGGATAGCACATTTGAAAGGGTGGGTAGGATACATAAATCCCAAAACACGCCCCAAACCCGAATCACTGCCATCCCTAGTTGTGATGAGTCTTTAAAGGGGATGCTACAATTAGGTGAATTGTAGAGGACAAGGTACTAAGATTTAGTCCCTTTGATTATTGAATTGCAACCTTAAACTGCTCGATTTTAATGAAGTTTTGGGACAAATTCAACTAAGGTAGATCTTGATTTTTCACTCCCTTGAGCAAAGAGCTTTCCACGGTAAATTTCTTGTGATTTACATCCTGTAATTTTACTTATTGTTAGGTGACTGAAGAACTTGTTTCGTTTATGTGATATTATTTCTTTATTAGTTCGTTTAACAAGGAATGACATATTTTTAAATGGTAAAAATAATTTAACTTGAATTTTCATTTTTATTTGAAGTTTTTCTTGTCACATAAATGATATGACATGTTTAAGACCATTAGTTTAAATCTTTTTATAACTACACATAATGTGATGTAATGTTTAGACCACAGATTTAAAAAATCTTCAATTTTTTAAATTTCCGATCGAGTCTAACTATATCATATAAATTAAAACGAATGAAGTAGTATTCTACTATTTTAATTATATGTAATTATTTTATATAAGTGACATGATTCCGTAATATTAGTACATCAGCAATTCGCACAACTTAATTTATTAATTAATGACTAGAAACTTCGTTCTCAATCAGTGTGGATGATGTACATAGAGGTGACGAAATAAAATGTCTAGGCCTATATATTTTGTGTGGTAATGGGGTGTTGTGTCGTACAACTAAAGTAGAACTGGGGATTTTGCGAAAGTTTTTTTTTTTTTTTTGATGCCCAGGTCTCGAGGCTTGCGTCTCTCTATCGCTAGTACTGGCACAAGTACATAGCATCGGTCCCTCAGTACTATTACCAGGTAAATTCACGGGATGTGCTCCAGTGGCCAACGTCTGGGAGCGTACAACGGATCACTAACACAAGGTTAATCCCCCAAATCCCTGGATACAAAGTCCAGAGTGCCTGAGGGGGATCGAACCCACGGTGCGCATGCCCGCGCGCCTTATAGCGCCCAGACTTTACCACTGGATTGTGCCCCGGGGGACAAAACTAAGGTAAGGTAAACTTTTTAAAGTGACTGATTTCACCGCATTACGGTCCCATACCCCAGAAAATTCCACCCCGGCTGACCCTACAGATTAGTATACACCGCTTTGGCCTTCCACTAGTTGATGGATTTTTTTGGGGAACACAGTTCCACTCTCACTGGTCAGGGGAATCGAACACGAGACCCCTTTTCCTTTTCTTTTCTTTTATTTTATTTTACATGCATTGGGGAGCAACAAGAGTCTCGCTACGAGACTCACCACATCCATGTCCGCATTCTTTGCATCCTCAGGCCTCGAAAATTCCAAACAAATTGTCCCCCATATTTGTCGATCTTTTATACTCTCTTTAAAATTCGCCATTTTATTTTCTTATTGTATGTTAAATATGTAATCTTGTACAATTAAAGAAATGTTTAGAATAGGTCAACTTAGGATTAATAAATTAGAAAGGGTAGTTAAAAATAGAAAAATTTCCACTAGTCTATTTTAAGTTCGTCACATATATTTTTGCCACATAAATGCATATCTTTATCAAAAATTAATTTTACATACAAAATATACTTTCCAAACAAAATTATTTTTATGCATTTTAAAACAAAACCCCATGCAAATTTTATGGAGAATATATACTTCAAGCAATCATTTGTAAACTTCTTTTCTTGAACTTTATATTTTCAAAACATGCATTTTTATACATTGATTAAGCCTAAGTTTGATCGGATAACCGCAAGTTGCGGATCCTATAAGATGTCTAACCCCTTCCCTTTAAGATAATAAAGAACCATTACCTAGAATCTCATTAAGTTTGAATACCATTAATTTGAGTTATTTTTAGTAGATTTTTGCTAAGTAGATGTTCTAATTCATCTTTAAAATAATTAGGTGGCGACTCCTTAAATAAATTTAGGAATCAATCATTTTGACTGCGGTTAAAATGGGGTATTACAATCTTAAGGCATGCATGCATTTACCTTAGGTGGGTCGATCTTTGACATTGTCTTCACAACTAGGAATCCCACTAAATTGTCGACGGGTTTCGTAACCCGACGACCATATCATCATATATGTGTAACGTAATAATGATAGATGGATTCAAGCCTAATCATGACAAGTCAAAATTAGAAAATGTACATTCATCATTTCCAACAAAAGCATTAATGTTTATCAACTTGGATTAATCTATCACAATCTCGCATATTTGATGTTTAGGCACACCTCTGACATAGGAGAGGTTCCATGCATATAAGGGAGCACGCTTGATTTTGCGAAAGTTTTATGCACGACTAGTGATCCAAAGCATACAATGACCTAAAAGAAACAATATTAGGTATCTATCATAAAAAAAAACATAGAAAAGAATTAGTATATAAGATGATGTAATGAAAGGAAATTGTATTTATATGATGTTATGAGTCTAAATTGAATTTAAGTCATTGAAAATGGGCGAATTCAACCTCTACCAAAGACAATTTTTCAATAGATATAATCATATATGTTGATATAGGAATCAATCTCCCTTTTTGTAACAAAAATGGAAAAATAGAAAAGGTAGGCAGGTTCCAAGTTTACTCTAACTAAATAATTAAGAAATGAAAGATAAACTTCTTGCAAAACCTTATACAATATTTCCTGTTTCATATAAAGGTATCCTCACAAAGTGTACATGTTCCTTTCCTTAATGAGAATGAGTTTATTCAGAGCGCACCTACGAATAGGGCTGCACAAAAAATGGACCGGACCAAAAAAAAACTCTAGACCGAACCGGACCGAAATTTCGATCCGGTTCTCGGTCCTTTGAATTTTTTTTTCGGTTTTCGGTCCGGTCCGATTCGATCCGGTGTGGACCGAATTTTAAATATATATTATATTATATAATTCCTAATATATATAATAATAATATATATAATTCCTAATATATATTTAAAAACCCGGGTTTCGGGGCCCGTTTTTTTTTAAATTGAATTTTCAATACTGAAATTGACATTCTCGGACACATTACCACAAAAATTGTACGTTGAAATCTATTGTATATCGCGAGATATTTAGATTTGAAAAGGGGGAAAACGTAACGATTTGGGGAAAAAGTGAAATTGATCTACATGATGGACGTTTTTGGAGAAATCGGCTGAATCAAATTCTTTAGTTGTTTGTCCACCCCCGTATCAAAAAAATACGTGAAATAAAAAAAAAATAGATCAAACGGACGTCCGAGCGCAAAGTTATGACTATTTAAAGTTTCACTGATTTATAACCTATATTTGATATGTCAATCGTCCGACCGTTGGGGGGGCGAGAAATTTGGATGGGGATGGCCGAAATGGATGGGTGGTGGAGGCTGGATGGGGTGGCGGGAATAATTCGGTTCATTCGGTCCTACTAACCGGACCGGACCGATAAATTCGATCCGGTCTTCGGTTCGAATAATTTGAGTTTTCGGTCCTCAGTTCGGTCCGATTCGATCCGGTCCGATCTTGACCTTTTGTGCAGCTCTACCTACAGATAGCGGCTGCGGATTCCCTTCTCAACAAAAAAAAAAAAGAAAGAATTGCAATCAGGAGCGGATGCATATTTCAAGCAGTGGATTCCATTTGAACTCGATACTAAATGGACCGCAAATGACAATATAATCGGACAACATTCTAAATGTACGGTCCATGATGATTACATTTATAACAAAGATTTGCTCATCCCAAATGAAGCAAAGCAAAGGGGGAATACAGATAACGAATATTCAGAAAGATGCTGGAATATGGTAGTTGAACGAGTGGTAAAATTTTATTCATACATGTTATTTATATTAAATTAATAAATTTAAAATACATAATTTTTCGTATTCATATTTATTATTTAATTATAATAAGGTGATATATACTCTAACTTTAACTTGTTGTAAGAAATATCTTCCTTGATTATTTCATCACCAAAGGGGTAGTAAATATACTCATAATACAAGTATAATCCTAGGCTACAATTAAGGTAATAAATGACTAAATATACACACGTCATATATAAAATATACACAATTATGACTAAATACTCACGAGAAGAATTTCACTCTCCCGAAAAAGGATCCAAAGAAGGTTGATAGATTTAGGCGATCTTGATTAAAATAAAACGGGTCAACCAACCTCGGTCATAGTCATTCTCCACATTAATGAGGCTGCGGATTTCCCGAGTATAGATGGATAATTCCACCTCGTAAAATTCTAGGGTAATAGAGGAGGAAAAGGTGATCGATAGCGAACAGAGCGTTGGCATTGTTGGCTAACATCTGAATGTAGTAAATTAATCTCTAAATTTGTGGAGCAACTTGACCTAAGCAAATCCTGCATCAACAACAAATATTCTTGATAATTTTTGAAATGGGAAGTTTGAAACCAATGATGAATGGATAAGTATATGTCATGTAAAATCCCTTGACATGGTAGTGCACTCGATCGACAGGATCGACAACTCTACCTACTATATCAGAAGAGAAACCACAATTATCTATGACGTCGTGTCACACCCCGACTTTTCCTAAGTCTTTACTTAGGGCGTGATGACACCTGGACAATTATTTTCCACCAGGACCACCATTTAATTCTCTTTATTTAGAAATTTAAACTTATATTCAAATACGGAGCTATTAATAAAAATAACAATAAAGAAATTTGTTTATGACTTTATTAAAAATATAACGCGAGCCCATGCTCGTGCAAATATTGTTTCTACATAGACATACTGACAAATATTATTCTAAGTTGGAAGGGAGACCATTCCACACGGGCATTTCCCGAGACATTAGAACTGACATTCTGAACCTGACGAGTACCAAGCCCGAAACAATGGACTTGGTATGACAAGAGGTTGCGGGACGATCGCTAGCCTTGGCGCGGAGCCTTTCCTCTATCACGCTTTCCTGAAACATGTTAAATAAAGAGTCAGCCCTACCATCTGAGGCTGAGTGAGAACCTTACCCTGCAATTCAATGTAACACCATAATATTCCAAGCGCAATCACATTATAACGTAATAAGCATATTGCAAAAACATATCAGGTTACAACATTTTTAAATATGCAACAACTCCTCATAGGAAATTCTCGGTTTAACTAACACTTCCTTTTATCTCGTATTATACGTTAAGACATTCCCCTGCATTTCCACATATTTATTACATTTATATATTTGTGAACGCGTATTCACTTTTCATATTTATATATAGGTGAACATGTATTCATCTTTCATATTTGTTGCGGCGTGCAACCCGATCCATTATATTTACGTATTTGTGAACACGTATTCACTTTACGTTTTGTTGCGGCGTGCAACCCGATCCATTATGTTTACGTATTTGTGAACGCGTATTCACTTTACGTTTTGTTGCGGCGTGCAACCCGATCCATTATATTTACGTATTTGTGAACACATATTCACTTTACGTTTTGTTGCGACGTGCAACCCGATCTATTATGTTTACGTATTTGTGAACGCGTATTCACTTTACGTTTTGTTGCGGCATGCAACCCGATCCATTATATTTACGTATTTGTGAACACGTATTCACTTTACGTTTTGTTGCGGCGTGCAACCCGATCCATTATGTTTACGTATTTGTGAACGCGTATTCACTTTACGTTTTGTTGCGGCGTGCAACCCGATCCATTATATTTACGTATCTGTGAACACGTATTCACTTTACGTTTTGTTGCGGCGTGCAACCCGATCCATTATGCTTATATTTATATATTTAGGTGAACACGTATTCACTTTTCATATTTTTCAGAAGATCGAATAAATAATATTCTCTTTCCCAACATTCTGTCATTCATACTTGTAACGATTATAACTTTTTAACCATAACTCCAACTAAGGTGTTTCTCAAGCGGAAACTAAGGTAAGACGGGGATATTTCACTGTACCAAATTTCATTTAAAACTACTTTGGGTAACTAACACAAATTTATCCTCAAAACAGCCACATGAAATTTGTTTCGGCAGAATTTTTATTAAACAGGACACAATCTTAGAATAGTCATAACTCCTAATCTGTAAACCCGTTTAAGCCCCATAAAATCTCAAAACGACGAGAACAGAGAGATACACGTCTCCATATGAACCATCCTTTCATATTATGTACCATTTAGTACAGTTTTACACTTTTATTGGCTGCCCTTCCTGGATCTCGATAGATCCGAGGCAGAAACTTTAAACAGCTATAACTCTCAATCCGTAAGTCGGATATACCCCCGTAAGGTCTCAAAATGTCCACAACAGAGAGATATATAACTTTCATTTAGCAACAATTTTCATATGCCCCACATATTAGTACAGTGTTACGTTTCCACGTCCTGCCCTTCTGGAATCCGATGAATCCGAGGCAGCAACTTCAAACTACAATAACTCTCAACTCGTAAGTCCGTTTTAATAACTCTTTATCTATATCTGTCCGTAACAGAGAGATTTACAACCACGTAAATTTTCATATAATTCTAATAAGTAAAACTCAATAAAAACAGTCCGTAATTATGCATTTCCGAATTTCGACCAAATCTAAGGCAGAAACTTTCAACTATGATAACTTTCAAACCGTATGTCCATTTTACCTCATTTTTGGCTCTATATGATCATATTAGAGAGGTGTACCACTCTTCCGAATTTCATCAAATTCTAACAATTATAACTCAGTGAGAACAGTTCGTAAAGTTCATGACGCAACTAGTTATCTAAACAATCAAAAGTTCAATATTTCTTTTCAACACTCAATTCTTATTCTAACATGTATTGAACTAAAAATAAAGGATGTTACCAAGAATTTCTGAGTGATAAAACTCACCTTGTAAGTGTGAAGATTATTATTGTGTGGTTGCTAAAATTATCCTTACTCTCTAGTATTTTGCTTCTTGTTCTTCTTGCCCTCTTGGTATTTTTTCCTCTTCTTTTCACTTGTTTTTTTCTGATTTTCTAACCTTTATGTTATGTACTTTGTTTGTGTGTAAATACAATGTATAAGTGGAGAGTTTTCTATAACCTATGGGAGGTGAAATGACAAGAGTTGGAGGGGAAATGAAAAGGGGGGAAGGGGGGGAAGCAAAATGTACGTGCATGCTGCTGCACCTTTTTTTTTTTAAATTTTTGTTTTCTTATTTTCATTTCATCTATCTATTTATCCAACTTTAACACTAACTTTATCCCATGCAATTTATTCTTTGTTTACTCTAGTATTTTGCTTCTTGTTCTTCTTGCCCTCTTGGTATTTTTTCCTCTTCTTTTCACTTGTTTTTTTCTGATTTTCTAACCTTTATGTTATGTACTTTGTTTGTGTGTAAATACAATGTATAAGTGGAGAGTTTTCTATAACCTATTGGAGGTGAAATGACAAGAGTTGGAGGAGAAATGAAAAGGGGGGAAGAAAAATGTACGTGCATGCTGCTGCACCTTTTTTTTTTTCTTTTGTTTTCTTATTTTCATTTCATCTATCTATTTATCCAACTTTAACATTAACTTTATCCCATGCAATTTATTCTTTGTTTTCTTATACATATATATTTTTTTATTAACCCAACCACAACTATATATTATTATTTATTTTTTCCGGATTTCACATTCTCTCCTCCTTAAGCAACATTCGTCCTCGAATGTGAATAAGGTCGTAACATAATCACATAGACACAATAATAACATAATCACATAGACACAATAATGTTTATTGTTATTGTAACAAATTTTAATATGAAAGGATGGTTCACATGGAGACGTGTAGCTCTCTGTTCTCGTCGTTTTGAGATTTTATGGGGCTTGAACGGGTTTACAGATTAGGAGTTATGACTATTCTAAGATTGTGTCCTGTTTAATAAAAATTCTGCCGAAACAAATTTCATGTGGCTGTTTTGAGGATAAATTTGTGTTAGTTACCCAAAGTAGTTTTAAATGAAATTTGGTACAGTGAAATATTCCCGTCTTACCTTAGTTTCCGCTTGAGAAATACCTTAGTTGGAGTTATGGTTAAAAAGTTATAATCGTTACAAGTATGAATGACAGAATGTTGGGAAAGAGAATATTATTTATTCGATCTTCTGAAAAATATGAAAAGTGAATACGTGTTCACCTAAATATATAAATATAAGCATAATGGATCGGGTTGCACGCCGCAACAAAACATAAAGTGAATACGTGTTCACAGATACGTAAATATAATGGATCGGGTTGCACGCAACAAAACGTAAAGTGAATACGGCGTTCACAAAAACCTAAACATAATGGATTGGGTTGCACGCCGCAACAAAACGTAAAGTGAATACGTGTTCACAAATACGTAAAGATAATGGATCGGGTTGCACGCCGCAACAAAACGTAAAGTGAATACGCGTTCACAAATACGTAAACATAATGGATCGGGTTGCACGCCGCAACAAAACGTAAAGTGAATATGTGTTCACAAATACGTAAATATAATGGATCGGGTTGCACGCCGCAACAAAACGTAAAGTGAATACGCGTTCACAAATACGTAAACATAATGGATCGGGTTGCACGCCGCAACAAAACGTAAAGTGAATACGTGTTCACAAATACGTAAATATAATGGATCGGGTTGCACGCCGCAACAAATATGAAAGATGAATACATGTTCACCTATATATAAATATGAAAAGTGAATACGCGTTCACAAATATATAAATGTAATAAATATGTGGAAATGCAGGGGAATGTCTTAACGTATAATACGAGATAAAAGGAAGTGTTAGTTAAACCGAGAATTTCCTATGAGGAGTTGTTGCATATTTAAAAATGTTGTAACCTGATATGTTTTTGCAATATGCTTATTACGTTATAATGTGATTGCGCTTGGAATATTGTGGTGTTACTTTGAATTGCAGGGTAAGGTTCTGATCGGTGTATTTTATATACACTTTTTGAGTCAGTTTTAGTTAGTCTTTTGTCCCGTTTTGCACATATAAGTGTTGTATTAGGATAGTTTTCCTTTCTATTGAGTCAAAGTGGTTAAAATGGCCAAATGGCGGAAAAGGAGCAAAAAGAGGGCAAAAGAGGAGATGCCAGAGCTGGAAACAGAGAAAGTGGCGAACAAGGGTAAAATCGGCCGCGGCCTCCTGCACTAAAATACGCGCGCCCACTATTCAGAGAGGCTGCAGAAGATCCAGCGCGCGCGCTGCAGACAGATGCAGGCCGCGCGCTAAACATCCGGAAGCTACAGAGTTCCAGTGCGCGCTCGCATACAGATATCGGCCGCGCGCCAAAACACCCGGACGGATTGCAGACTTCCGGCCGCGCGCCGTCAGAGGCGCGGCGCCGACGCTGAAAAATTAGGTCTTTGACGAAATGCAGGCCAGCACGAAGGAAAAGAGGAGGCGGTTTGCTCTATAAAAGGAGAACCCTAGGCGCTTTTGAGGTTCCCTTCTGCACAACACAAGACTTTTGCTTGAGATTGATACCATTAGTTTAGTCATTTCTTTTCCCTTTCTTGTTCTTTATTTCTATTTTGTATGATGAACATGGAATTAGTTCTTGTCATGTCAATGGCTAGAACTAATTCTCTTATGTGGCTTTCCATTGTTGAATTGCTAGAAACTTATGTTATAAATTAATGCATGCTTATGGTTATTTTTCTTATTGTGAGATCTATCCAATAATTGAGTTGAATTCTTGGTAATTAATTGACAACTAATTATCACTATATGATTTCTAATCAGATTCCGAAAGGGGGGGATTGTGAATATGCTGTAAGTTGGGTAGACATTCTTGGATCAAATGAAAATACCTCAATTATTTATGTAGCGTTGATGAGAGGCTTAACAACCCTAATTTTGCGCATTGTGCGTGACGGCCAACTAGGTTTTGTTCTTAATCCTCCTATAAAGTTATCCTTATCACCGAAAGGTAGGTAAGGTGCGACATCGGGTTGAGTGTTTATATAACCTAACGGAGTATAAAACGATTTCGTAAACCTGCTTTCTCCAAAAGAAGAATACCATAAGTTAATGCATTAGTACGTAGCATAAGCGGATAGTAAGGATACATGGAAGCCCTATTCTCATCACATCTGAAGTAAATCTTTATATTTAAATAGCTTTCATAATTCTTAGTTATAAACAACCAATCAATTACCAATTCGCCAAATAGATACTAGAAAATAGACAGTTGGTACTTGAACCCTAATCCTAGAGGACGATATTCGGTCTTATCAAGACTATACTACTTGTCACGATAACGTGCACTTGCGTTTAAAGTGTGTGCATCTTACCGCGCATCAAGTTTTTAGCGCCGTTGCCGGGGATTAGGCATAGTTCAATATCAAATTTGTCTATTTTTAATTTCTAATTTGGTTTTTTTTATTTTTTTTAAATTTTTACGTTTTTACATTTTTTTTATATTTTCGAAAAATTCGAGGTACCGTGATTTGTTGTCTGTTTTTGATCTATTTCAGGAAGTCAGTTTATGCGAAGGAGAAGAGGAGCAGACACTCTTGTTCCCTTCAATCCAGAAATTGAGAAAACTCGCAAACGTAATGAAAGAATCAGCGGATTGCAACCTTATTAGAGATGAACGGCGTTCAGAACAACAACGGGATAGGAGAAGGGTTAGGAGAGAATCAACCCCATCCAGGAATACCTAGGCAAGTGCCAATAGACGTGGAAGAGAGAGTCCAAGTCCAGCCAGAACGAAGTTTGGGAGACTATGTGCTGCCAAGAGTAAATGGAGCACAGACATGCATTAGGCTCCCTGCAATAGGAGCCAACAACTTCGAGATAAACCGCAATATCGAGTACGGCATAAAGACACGGCAATTCGGAGGACTGCCATCGGAGGATCCACATATGCACATAGCTAATTTCTTGGAGCTATGTGCAACGCTCGATATAACAATACATCGATGATGCCGTCAGTTGAGGCTCTTTCCTTCTCACTTAGGATAGAGCAAAAGTATGGTTGAATTCCCGCCACGATTCGATTTTTACATGGCACGAGCCGCACGTAAATTCTTAGCCAAGTTCTTCCCCGTAAAGCAAAGAAATCGAGAGGGAGTTGAACAACTTTTACCAAGCAGATGGAGAGTCCTTATATGAAGCTCGGGAAAGGTTCAAGGATCTACAGAAAGTGCCCACACCATTGCATTGAGTTGTGGAACTTGGTCCACATCTTCTACAACGGCCGAGCAAAGACAACCAGAACCATCATAGATGCAGCAGCAGGTGGAGCATTCATGAGGAAAACAGCCCACGACGCTCATGAGTTATTAGAAGATATGACCACTAACAACCATGTCACGGAAGAGAGGTCGACAAATGGGAGAAGAACATTGAGAGTCCACGAAATAGATGCTATCACGCCTTGAATGCCCAAGTGGCCCTTCTAGCAAACAACAAAGAACATACAAATGTCGATGAATGCGTATGCATGCCTAAAAGCTGTGAGATATGTGGCGGCCCACATACATTTGATAGGTGTCCTTCAGCGGATCCTAACAATATACCAATGGAGCAGGCGGAGTGTCAGACCATAGGTAACTATCAAAGGCAACAGAACAACCCCTATTCTAACACTTATAATCCAGGATGGAGGAATCACCCAAATTTCTCATGGAAAGGGGCGAGAATCAGACCGCGTGAAATCGCATCTGATAACGGGCAACGTAACCAATATCGTGGGCAAAGAGAATATAATATGCGATCGTAACCAACAGCAGAATCAGAATCAATTTCTTCATTCAAGCCCCACAAGATCAACAGCTCAATGCACCGTTCGAAAAGAAAAGCCGACGAGTAGCAAATGCGGATAAAGATTGCAACGCCTAGACCGGGCTCATGAAGCTAGATCCTCATTCAGAACTTGAAACTCAGTAGGCGCCTAGAAAAGCAGCAAACATCAGACCACTGCGGGCATTGCGAAGTAACACGAGGTAAATCCAAGGAGCAGCGGTGCAATTGAGAAGCGGTCGCAACAAGCTGAGCAAAGCCACCGCAAGATGGTTGAGAAGGCGCGAGTTAGAAAAAGAAGGTGATTAAGCCCACTGTAGTAGATAAAACCTGCAGAAGGAGTATACAGAGAAGATCCCTTTCCCCCAGAGACTACAACGAAAGGCAGTTGATAAACAATTCTCCAAATTTTTGGAGACATTCAGAAAGCTGCATATCAACATACCTTTCATAGAAGCATTAGAGCAGATGCCATCCTATTTCAAGTTTATGAAGGAGATTTTGGGGAAGAAGAAAAAGCTGGCCGAGTATGAAATAGTAGCACTAACAGAAGAGTGTAGTGCTATCTTGCAGAAAAAGTTGCCACCAAAGCTAAAGGATCCTGGAAGCTTTACACTACCTTGCACAGTGGGCAGAGTGACTTGCAACAGAGCCTTGTGTGATTTAGGGGCAAGTATAAATCTGATGCCCTTATCAGTTTTTAAAAGATTAGAGTTGGGTGAGGCCAAACCAACCACAGTAAGCCTACAGCTGGCCGACAGGACAGTGGTTCATCCACGAGGCAAGATTGAAGACGTGATTGTGAAAGTAGGAAAATTCTTTTTTCCTGCAGATTTCCTCATTCTTGATATGGAAGAAGATGCGGAAATCCCTATCATATTGGGGAGGCCATTCCTAGCAACGGGGAGAGCTTTGATTGATGTTGAAAGAGGAGAATTAACACTAAGGGTGGAGTCTGAAGAAATGGTGTTTAAAGTTTTTAAACACGTCATTGAGCCACCAACAATGAGTGGGTGATATGCACAAGACCATCAAACCCCACGCGAGCCGATACAAGTCAATCAAAGAGCGATGAGCCCAAGAAAGCGAGCATGGTTTCTTTGAAATGCCATTAAAGGAGGTAAGTTTTCCTGAACTCCCTCTTACTGATAATGCCAAGAAGAAAAGAAGAAAAAGAAAACGCCAAATGTGGAGGAAATGGATAGGTTGGGGGCTTAATCCACCCCAGGGTTATTAAGGCTAAGGAACTTGCGTCCGGCTAAAAGACGTTAAAGACAGCGCTACTTGGGAGGCAACCCAACGTTTTCAATTATGTTATTTTAATTTCTGTCTTTAGTTTATTTTATTTTGTCTAAGAACAGTCTCACGGTCTTGGGGTCTTGTGTTTGTGCTGTGATTGACAGGTACAGGGAAATAAACTGAAGAAAAGCAAGAATTTCCAGAAAAGCGGGCAAGCAGGCCGTGAGCGAGGCATGCGCCTAAAAGAATCGAACAGCGCAGAGAAAGCGCCATGGCCAGTGAGCAGGCCGCGCCCAAAATTCCGTAAAATTTGCCAAATTTAGCCATGCATACCAGAATGTGCCGCACAGAAAAGTCCCGGGCGAGCGCAGAAGATCAGCCGCGGCTGTGGCCGCGGCGCCGAAGCGGGAATCCAGAAACTTAAAAACGCCCAAAAATCAGATTTTCCCCAATTCCAAAAACCTAACCTTCCCTCTCCAAAAACCCACGAAATTCCAGAAATTTGCCCACAAATCCTCCACAAATCCAACCCAACCACAATCAAAACTCTTAAATTCCCAAAAACCCTTAGCCATCTCAACCAACAAAGCTCCATTCCATAGCCTCAAACCACCATTAGAAACAAGAACAAGCTTGACTCTTCTCATAAAAAGATAATCCATTTCTTTGTTCTTGAATCCTTTTACTGAAGTCATAGGAGGCAGTAGTTTGGAGGAGTATTGTAGTTGGAGTAATTTGGGTGCTGAAAAGTGATTGTGAAGTTGGAGAAAAGAGTAGAAAAGAAGGTTGTGGGTATTGAGTAGAAAGGTTGAAGTTTGGGGGTGTTGTGTTCGCTGCTAGTTGTTAATTGTGTAGGAAACATTTGTGCCACTAAATTGTAAACCCCAGAAACTGTTTTAACCATGACCACCAGGAAAAGAAGAGGCTCCACATCCACCACAACCCCACAATACGATGAAAATAGGTTTGTGAGCTACCAAGCCTACCAAAGATACAAAAGCGATACTGCACCCATAATACGAGAAGGGGAATGGACTACCAGAGGGAGTCATATGGGGAAGAAGATGTTTATGAGCCCATTCGGGCGATGATTGAGTTAAGGGAGTGGAGGAAATTTGTGAATCCGGAGAAGATAGCACCAGTAAACACAACAATGGTACGTGAATTTTATGCCAACTTTCCGGAGAAGGTGGAAAGGGGATGCTTTGTTAGGGGAGTTTATGTGCCTGTGACAGCAGAAGATATAAATATACAATTGAAGACGGTTGATGTTGAAGAAAGAAGTGATTGGAATCACTTTAGAACATGGTCTAGAAGCATTGACCATATCGACTGGAATGCCGTTGCAGACACCGTGAGCTACCATGGGGCTGTTTTTTATATTGGAAGAAATGGGTCAAGAGCACCGAACAGGTGCCAATTCAATAAAGTAGCCAAAGGGTGACTATATTTCGTCAGCGCCCGCATGATTCCATCCACGCACTTCACCAGAGTGCCAGAGGACAGGATCAAACTAATATATGGAATTATGAGGGGGTTGACGATTGATGTGGGGAAAGAAATAGTGCAGAGCATTGAGGAAATCAGCAGGTTGGTAACGACAGGCGGATTGGGACATGGCTCAGTTATCACCAAGCTATGTCACATGAGTGCGGTCCCACAACTACCCACTGACACTCATGAGAGAAACCAACTGCCGGTGTCCTGTGGGATAGTGCACTCTTTCCTGCACTCCAAGCCCCCAAAGAAATGACGAAGAGTACAACCAGCAAGAAGAAGAACAACAGAGCCGCCATGGATGAAGATGAGCCCAAATAGGGCTCAATGAGGCAGGACCTAGCCACCGGCCAACCACAGGAGCAGAACCTCCAACGCCCACAATGGAGAAATTGTATCAAAATCAGATGAGGATGATGCAGACCTTGGACACAGTAGTACAAGGATAGCATGAAACAAGGCAACAAATCAACGAGTTGAGCTCCTTGTTCAACCAATGGTCGATGCATTATCCACCGCCACCACCACCATTTTAGCCAAAGTTTGTAAGTGTCTTATTTCTTTTACTGTCTTTGAGTCTACACACATTGGGGACAATGTGTGATTTAAGTTTGGGGGTGTTTTATTTGTGTGTCATGTTATGTTTTATTTAAGTCTTTTTGATTGTTTTATGTTTATTTTGAGTCACCAAATTTTTTTCTTTTTTGAGTCATAATTGCCTGTCAAAGATCATGTATGATGTAGTTGCTAGAAACACCTAGTGAAGGAAGGCAGAATAATGTAACGGAATTGAAGCAACTATCTAAACACCTAAGTTAGATATGCCAAAAACTCACAGAATCTGTCTATTTGGAGTCTCTTGCTTGAGTTATGCATGTTATATGATAAATACTTATGTGTTATGATTGCTTGCTATTTGAGGCGAAATAGTTAGGATATGCATGTTAGGGAGATGACTCAGGCATTTCTTTGATAGCCAATTCTTACAATTCTTTTCTATCCCGTACTTTAAAAATATCCCTAGTCAGCCCCATTGAGCCTAAATTTGAAACTTCTTCTTTGACACCCTATATTCCCACAAATTGTACCATAAGTGAAAATATGAAAATAGTGGAATACATTGTGTTAAAAGAAGAGACAAAAAGAGTGAATAAGTCTGTTGCACCCCAATACAAAAGTAATAAGAAATAGGCAAAAGCCTAAGTTTGGGGGTGCTTGTCATTATTATATACTTCACTCTCCCAAAACAAAAGAGGGAAAAGATAGAATCGAAGTGAAGGAAAGAACAAAAAGAAAAAGGGAAATACTGAAAAGCTAAAGAGCTTATGGTACACAAAAATGAGCCTAAATACCTATTTTTGCCAACCCCTACCTAAGCCTACATTACAACCCTTAAAGTTCTGAAGATCTCTTTTATGCATATCCAGAATTAGTGGAGAATAGCAAGTAAGCATGCCATAAGAATTCTTGAATTTACATGCATGATTTAGTATAGTGACTTCCATTAAGCATGATGAATATGAGTTTGCGAAATATTTAGCTTCATGTGTTTAGTGTGCTGAAAATTTCATGCTATATGTTCCTGCATAATATTCTGCTAACCTTCATGTTTTTCTAGTTAACACTTATGCAGCAAAAAGTGATCAATGGCAGTGAGTCTTTTATTTTTCGTTCTTTGAGCCTTTTAGTTTATTTCTTTCTATCTTTGCTCGAGGGCGAGCAAAGGTTAAGTTTGGAGGTATTTGATCGGTGTATTTTATATACACTTTTTGAGTCAGTTTTAGTTAGTCTTTTGTCCCGTTTTGCACATATAAGTGTTGTATTAGGATAGTTTTCCTTTCTATTGAGTCAAAGTGGTTAAAATGGCCAAATGGCGGAAAAGGAGCAAAAAGAGGGCAAAAGAGGAGATGCGGTAGCCGGAAACAGAAAGTGGCGAACAAGGGTAAAATCAGCAGGCCGCGCGCCCTCTGCAAAAGCAGGCCGCGACGCCACTATTCGAGAGGTCGCAGAAGATCCAGCGCGCGGCGCATGCCAGATGGCCGCGCGCCTAAACATCCGGAAGCTACAGAGTTCCAGTGGCCGCGCGCTCGACAGCAGATATCGGGCAGCGCCAAAACACCCGACGGATGCAGACTTCCGGCGCGCGCTCGCAGGCCGCGGCGCCGACGCTGAAAAATTAGGTCTTTTGACGAAATGCGGCCAGCACGAAGGAAAAGAGGAGGCGGTTTGCGGCTATAAAAGGAGAACCCTAGGCGGTTTTGAGGGTTCCCCTTCTTGCACAACACAAGACTTTTGCTTGGAGATTGGATACCATTAGTTTAGTAATTTCTTTTCCCTTTCTTGTTCTTTATTTCTATTTTGTATGATGAACATGGAATTAGTTCTTGTCATGTCAATGGCTAGGAACTAATCCTCTTATGTGGCTTTCCATTGTTGAATTGCTAGAAACTTATGTTATAAATTAATGACGCTTATGGTTATTTTTCTTATTGTGAGATCTATCCAATTGAGTTGAATTCTTGGTAATTAATTGACAACTAATTATCACTATATGATTTCTAATCGATTAAAAAGGGGATTGTGAATATCTCGTAAGTTGGGTAGACATTCTTGGATTGGGGATGAAAATACCTCAATTATTTATGTAGCGTTGATGAGAGGCTTAACAACCCTAATTTTGCGCATTGTGCGTGACGGTCAACTAGGTTTTTGTTCTTAATCCTCCTATAAAGTTATCCTTATCACCGAAAGGTAGGTAAGGTGCGATACTGGGGTTGAGTGTTTATATAACCCTAACGGGAGTATAAACGATTTCAGAACCCGCTTTCTCCAAAAGAAGAATACCATAAGTTAATGCATTAGACGTAGCATAAGCGGATAGTAAGGATACATGGAAGCCCTATTCTCATCACATCCAAGTAAATCTTTATATTTAAATAGCTTTCATAATTCTTAGTTATAAACAACCAATCAATTACCAATTCGCCAAATAGATACTAGAAAATAGACAGTTGGTACTTGAACCCTAATCCTAGAAGACGATATTTGGTCTTATCAAGACTATACTACTTGTCACGATAACGTGCACTTGCGTTTAAAGTGTGTGCATCTTACCGCATCGAGTTCTCACCACCCGGATAGTAGCCGACTCTTTATTTAACATGTTTGAAAGCGTGATAGAGAAAGGCTCGCGCCAAGGCTAGCGATCGTCCGCGCCTCTTGTCATACCAAGTCTATTGTTTCGGCTTGGTACTCGCGTTCGTAATATCGCCCAATGTCTCGGGAAATGACCGTGTGGAATGGTCTCCCTTCCAACTTAGAATAATATTTGTCAGTATGTCTATGTAGAAACAATATTTGCACGAGCATGGGCTCGCGTTATATTTTTAATAAAGTCATAAACAAATTTCTTTATTGTTATTTTTATTAATAGCTCCGTATTTGAATATAAGTTTAAATTTCTAAATAAAGAGAATTAAATGGTGCTCCTGGTGGAAAATAATTGTCCAGGTGCCATCACGCCCTAAGTAAAGACTTAGGAAAAGTCGGGGGTGTGACAAGTTGGTATCAAAGCTAAACCAGGTTAAGAGATTCTAGGAAGTTTTCTTCGAGTTGGGTGTTTGAACGGTTACTTATTGCGACGGTGTGCGCGCCACCTTAGTAATAATTAAACGGAATAACATCCTAAAGTTTCACTTCTTTCATACTCTTCTCGTGCCTATCTTGAGTCTTTTCAAAGACTTGGTTCTCGTACTACCTCATTCAAAGGATTGTGGAAGGGAGTGTACAACGATAAAATAACCAGATGTGACTGCACCACCGACCGAAAAGGTAGGAGAGGTACCAGATAGACTATGGGGAAAATTTTGTGAGAAGAAGGGAACATATCTATATAGGGAAGGACTACAAGTCTAACCCAATAGTATTTCTCGATGAGGTAGAAAACCTACTGTTTACACGAGGATGTGTGGAGACGCATGACGTCAATTTGGTAATCGCACGGTTAGTGGACGACACACGGGTGTGGTGGAGAAATTTTAGAAGAAATCATTTTCCGATGTCACCACCGATGACGTGGGGGGAGTTCAGAGCCGCATTCAGTGAAAAGTACATGCCTAACTCCCGAAAAGATGTGCTCAGACGTGAGTTTGAACTGTTGAAACAAGGAGACCGCAATGTGATAGAATACAATACCTAATTCATCCGATTGTCAGCATACAACGCACATAATATTCCTACAGAAAGGGTAGAAGGTTTCGCTAAAGCAAAAAGAGAATATTCGCAGAAGAGATTTCGGACGCCAGGATCATTTAACCAGAGTCAAAATCAGAAGCAGGAGTTTAGTAAGGGATCTTCAGGACCGAACCAATCTGTGGGCCAGTCTTATTTCACGCCTAAGGGGCACAGTTGGTCTAATTACCAAGGTAGCAAGGACAAGGCCACCAACCCTAACACAGGAGGCGATAAACCGATTTGTAAGATTTGCCAAAGAAAACACACTGGAGAATGTCGGCTCTTAACGAAGACATGTTATAATCAGGAGAGTCGTGCCACTATGCCGTGGATTGCAAGAAGAGGACCCAAACTCAATCTATTCAGAGAGGTCGAAGCAACCACAATCGCCATGTGGAAATCGGGAAACCAACCCCGCCAGAGTCGTGAGGTCAACAATCCAACAATTTAATCGGCCACGCTTTGCCCCGTAAGAATGAGGCGTAGCATCTAATGCGGTGGTCACAGGTATTTTGCTAGTCTCGAGTATTCCTGCATTTGTATTATACGATCCCGACTCTACATTTTCATATGTGTCAATGGGCTTTGCTAAGAATTTACACGTAGAACCTTCTTATTTAAGTGAACCTTTTGAGGTTATGACACCGCAGGGCCTCAATTGGGGCCTCTCGTGGTAAATAATTTCCATTAGAAGTGAATGGCAGGAACAATGGTGAACCTAGTACTACTTGATATGGTAGACTTCACGTCATTTTGGGTATGGATTGGTTGTCGCATGTTATGCCATGTTAGATTGTCGACGAAAGATAGAGATTAACTTTTTCGAGAACCGAAGTTGTTATAAGGGTAGGGTTGGAATATCCTCGTCCGCTTTATTTCCTACCTTGGGGCTCGTGGTTATTGAGAAGTCACAGAGTGGAGTATGATATCCGCTAATATAGTGGATACCCAAAAAGAATCCCGGTGAATGATGTTCCTATTGTTCAAATTTTCGGAGGTTTTTCTGAAGATCTTCCATGCCTTCCTTCGGATAGAGAAGTGGAGTTTGGCATAGAGTTAATTCCGGCACAAGACCCATTTCTATTCCTCCATCGAATGGCCCCAAATGAATTGAGGAGTTAAAAGAACAATTGAAGGATCTTACGATAAAGGCTTTATAAGGCCTAGTGTTTCTCAGGGTGCACGATCTGTTTGTGAAAAAGAAAGGCGGATCGCTCGAACGCATCGATTATCGGCAGCTCAATAAGGTCACGATCAAGAACCGGTACTCATTACCAAGAATCGATGATCTTTTGACCAACTTCGCGAGCTAGCTATTTTTCCAAGATTGATCTCCGTCGATATCACCAAAAAAATAAATCCGGATGATATATCCAAAACAGCCTTTACCCGATACGCCATTATGAGTTCTTGTCATGTCTTTTGGGTTAACCAATGCCCCAGAAATTTTTATGGATTTAATGAACGTAATCTTCAAACCATTCCTAGATTTGTTCGTGATTGTGTTCATAGATGATATCCTAATCTACTGAAGAGTGTTGAAGAACATGAAGAGCATCCGAGGTAGTGCTTCAAGTCTTGAAACAGAGAAACTATATGCTAAATTTTCAAAGTGAATTTTGGTTGGAAAAGGTTGTCTTTCGGGTCATGTCAGGTCGAGGGATGGAATTATGGTAGACCCCGTAAGATAGAAGCGATGAAGAATCGCCAAACCGACCACTCGGCTGCAGGTTAGAAGTTTCTTGGGTTTGGTGGTATTATAGAAGATTCGTAAAGGTTTTTCTAGTCTCACGCTTCCTTTGACCGGTTGACTCAAAAAGTTAAGTACCAAATGGTCGGGCATGTGAAGCAAGTTTTGAAACTAAAGGAATTGTTGATCATCGCATCCCCTAACCTTACCATCGGGACAAGAAGGTTCACGCCTATCATGACGCTCTAGAGTTGGGTTAGGATGTGTCTTGATGCGCTTTGAAAGGTTATGCGTATGATCTAGACAATCAAGATACATGAGAAGAATTACCCAACTCATGACTTGGAATTAGTCATGTGGTGTTTGCCTTACGAATATGGAAACATTATTTGTATGGTGTGCATGTGGATATATTTACAGATCATAAGAGTTTGCAGTACATAACCACACAGAAGGATTTGAATCTCCGGCAGAGAAGATGGTTAGAGTTGCTTAAGGATTATAACCTTAGTATTCTTTACCATCCTGGGAAAGCCAACGTGGTGGCTGACGCACTCGAGAGGAGAACAATGGGCAACTCGCCCATTTGGCAATACAAAAGAGGGTATTGTTCGGAGGTACAAAGATTGGGAAACCCTGGTTAGCTTAACCGAGATCGGTGCGTAGGGTGGTGGTACATGTTACCTCACACCGCCTTTAGCTTCGTAAATAAAAGAAAGTCATTGAGGATACGGAGTTTGTTGGATTTCGGAGAGGATCCAACAGGAAAACCTTCACGATTTATTGGGAGATAATGACGGAACCTTCCGGTATAAGGGTAGGTTATGTGTTCCTAAGGTAAAGGATATAAGAGGAAGATCTTAGATGAGGGTCACAACACAAGATATTTCATTCATCCGTGGTCAACAAAATGTATCGTGACTTCAAGGCAAATCAAAGCGGACGGGAGAAGGACGCCATGAGTTTATCGGAGGTGTCTTATATGTCGCCAGTGAAAGTGAACATCAAAACCCGACGGATTACTTCAGACATTGGGTCCCCATATGGAAATGGGAGGCGATTCATATGGATTTTGTAACCGGTCTACCAAAACTCGAGAAGGGTATGATTCTATTTGGGTGATTGTTGATCGACTTACAAAGTCAGCCCATTTCTTACGGCCAAGACTACGTACGCGCACCACAAGACACACAGATTTATTTGAAGGAGATTGTGCGGTTACAGGATTCCCTTAAAAATTATTTGAGATAGGGTTCCCAGTCACCTCACACTTTTGGCAAAGTTTCCAGCAGGTCTCGACAAAAGTTAAGTTAAGCACGCTTTCCACCCGCAAAACAGATGGGCAAGTCGAGCGAACAATTCAAACACTCGAGGACATGTTGTGATCTTGTGTGTTAGATTTTCGGGAAGTTGGTCGACCATCTATGTCTAATCGAGTTCGCCACAACAATAGTTTTCACTCTAGCATACAAATGACCCCGTTTGAAGCATTATATGGACGAAAATGTAGGTCTCCACTTGGATGGTTCGAGGTGGGTGAGACGCAACTGTTCGGACCTGAAGTCATTCAGGAAACAAATGATAAGGTACAGATGATTCGGGAGCGGATCAAAACAGATCATAGTCGTCATAAGTCCTATGCGAATCATCGGAAAAGAGATCTTGAATTCCAAGAGGGGGAAAAAGTATTTTTAAAAGTGTCCCCAATGAAGGGAGTGATGCGCTTTGGTAAGAAAGGGAAATATAGCCCAAGGTTTGTTGGGCCATATGAGATCTTGCGAAGAGTGGGGAATGTGGCTTACGAATTAGCACTTCCACAAGAGCTGGAAGCAGTGCATCCGATATTTCATATGTCAATGTTACGAAAATACTTGCACGATCCAAGTCACGTCATCCTTCCCCACGAGATAGTTCTTAATAAAGAGCTTCAATATGAAGAGGTTCCGGTAGAAATACTTGATAGAAAGGTTCAACGCCTTAGAAATAAAGATATTGCTTCCGTGAAAGTCCTATGGAGGAATCACTCCACAGAGGAAGCCACCTGGGAAGCTGAAGATACGATGAAAGTCAAATATCCATTCCTATTTGACTAGGGTAATAAAAAAAATGCATTACATAGTACTTCATATGTGTGTCATTTGCGTGTCTATATGCATGTGTTACAACCTTATTCCATTCGAGGATGAATGCTTCTTAAGGAAGGGAGAATGTGAAGCCCCAAATTTGTTACAATAACAATAAACATTATTGTGTCTATGTGATTATGTTATTATTGTGTCTATGTGATTATGTTATTTACCTTATTCATTTCGAGGACGAATGTTGCTTAAGGAGGAGAGAATGTGAAATCCGGAAAAAATAAATAATAATATATAGTTGTGGTTGAGTTAATAAAAAAATATATATGTATTTTTATTAACTCAACCAACAACTATATATTATTATTATTTTCCGGATTTTACATTCTCTCCTCCTTAAGCAACATTCGCCCTCGAATGTGAATAAGGTCGTAACATAATCACATAGACACAATAATAACATAATCACATAGACACAATAATGTTTATTGTTATTGTAACAAATTTGGGGCTTCACACGTCGGGAAGAATCTTGATTGTTATTTTAGATTCAAAATCTTTGACGTGTTCGTAGTTGTTTTGAACAGGAGATCTCTTGAGAAGTCAAAACCCGAAGGGAGGATTTCGGCAACAATAGTGTGTATGTCGATTTTCTGAGTTGTAGAAGAAATGGGTTCTTTCCCATGAAAGCGTCTTGGAGGGTTGTCATTGCCCTCAGAGGAGTGAGAAGGGGAAGATTTGGTGGAAGAAATTGTTGGAAAAGTTTTTAAGAAGGAAGGAATGCAAAATTTTCAAGAAATCTTGCAAATTTTGTGATTGTCTTTTGTGAAATATTTGACCTCCTATTTATGGTAAAGGAATATATAACGTTTTGAAGGTGAAAAGACGTGCACCATTATTGCTGCAGTTCACGTCAATAAGAGTGATGGTTCAGGTATCGTCGTTTCAGAAGCATTGAATGGATGTGACGTTTGACAAGTTTGGTAATCATTACGATTCAAAATTTCCGCTGAAGTATGAGATTTGTCCGGTCGAAAGTTCCCGGGTACATGATAGTTATGCCTAGAAAGTGTCGGGACTATCTGTATAGGTCAAAATTCGTATAAGACAGATGTGCGAACATGGCGGTTGATGCTGAGTCAAACTCAGGTCAGCCCGAGACATTACCGATCGCATTCAAGAAGTACCAGAAGTATCACATGCGTGTTTGGCACCGGTGACTCAGAAGGAGAGGAGTAACCGTTTGGTTCATAACGGATGACCGTTACTAAAACGGGTCATGCGTCTCCCAAAGACGTTCTAATGACATTTATTGAGATATCGATTGTCCAATTATTGCAATATTCATTCTCCTGCATTAATGAGAGCATATTTCATGGGCTGTGTACCCGTGTAGCTCATGTATAAATAGAACATGTTATTCCATTGCAACTCATCACATTCTAGTTATTACGATACAATTACTATTATTCTCTCGAATGTTGTGCTTGCATACAAATTATCATAACTTTTTTCAGAAGTTGTCACAAGGCTCAGACTAATTATTACTTTACTTTGTCTTATTATTACTTATTTTTAGTACAATTCATCTAAAATTATTATCTAACGCGTCATTTGAGATCCACGTGTCTTTAACCACGTATACAAATTCAACTGTACCATTTTACGAGTAAACATACACAAACACTATAAAAGTGCTTAAAAGCACTTAAACTAAGCCAATCCCAGACTTTTTTTGGGAGTCAAAGGAGCTTCACCAGACACACATTTTTTTTTTATGTGACTGATGTTTATATCAATAATCATGAGTACATATAAGTCAAATAAAAGATTTAATCAATTAATAGTAATAATTAAGTGATACATCTGATGTAATAAAAGCAATAAGGCATGTCATGCCACTCTTATTGATAGCCGATAGCCAAGAGTTGATAGCCGATAGTTTAATAAACAGACAAATCACAAGGCGACACTTTGTGGACAAGATCACCCCACGACTTAATGATGTGTTTCATATTTTTTTACTTTGTGGCCTGGATTTGGCGAAGAGGGACTTAGGAAATTGAAAACGACTCATCCAAAGTTTACACTATTAAATCCCAAATGTGCCTTCCCTCCATCGTTGTTTTCGCTGTTCAATGGGTGGAACGGGTCATATTTGTGTGGATTAAATCTGATCAAATCAATGAAGGTTATGTCCAAACTCATCTATTGATTCAATCCATCTTGATCCGACCAACTTCAGTCCAAACGACTCATCTGACATCCCTAGCTATAACTAAAGGTAGAATCTAGGGAAAGAGGCTAAAATGAAATTACAGAAAAAGGGCTTACAAAGCATAAACTTTTGAATAGAACTTTTATTTTTTCCTAGAATTTTAAGGAAAATAAATTCAGTGCAAATTCATTGAGCCTAGAAATGTGTTAAAAAGTCTCAAATAACTCATTAGCCAGAATGAAAATATAATTCTACCTTCTTCTTTTTTGTAGATTATATTTGCATAATCTTTTTTTTGTTCGTTCAAATTAATCGTACATTAACCAAGTAATCTGAGCATTCATTAAACTGCAATAGGTCAAGCATTAGTACTTATTTTCTATGTTTCCACCAATTTTTGGAAAATGGAAAATAACAACATATCCAGTAAAATTTCTCGGGAGACACTCGGCTCAAGACAAAACATAATTACAGGCAAAACAAACTGATGGTAATTTGTTCTCTAAAAAAATCCATTCTCTTATCTTTTTCTAAATCTGAATGTAAATAATTTATATTTTATTATTCCTCAGATCAGATGGTTACATTATCATCATGCTTACGAGACACCATTGTGGCTCGGTATGTTATTATATATACGATAACCTATGTGGCTCGGTACTTATCTATTAAGCGCCATATGTCCCCTACTAATAAATCTTATATTCTACAATTATTTATTACTTCTCTACTACATGAAAATAGTTAGTAATGTCTCTATTAATAAAATGACAGCCTGGTGCTATAATTAAGCTCCTGCTATGTGCGTGATTAGGAAAAAATCGGACCATAAGAATCTATCATACACATCATTACCCCGCATATTTTTGCGAGAGGCTGTCTCTATAGTATGAAATCTACTTTGGTTAAAAGTTGAAAGTTTGTTCCTGTATGAATATGACAACAAATCTTAACTAGATATGAATTAATAAATTAGCAATATCAAGTCCTAAACAATTTAGATTTTGTAGTAAACTCTGAATTGGTCTTCCAATAAAATTCTTGTTTGTGTGATTCTTTTTTCTGATTATTGATTTTTTCAAGCAGAGTTCACCTCGGTTTCTATTGTGAAATTGAGTATACCAATTGAAAATTTGGCCAAAGGGGTTGATTTGCATGAAGCCAAGAACACAATAGGAGAAGTTCCTGATGACTATAAGGCTGCATCTGTAAATGGGAATGCTATTCAGCAAAATAATGAAGTTCCCTTGTTGGAAGTTACATCCTATGAGGACAATGCTGTATCTAAAGGATGTACCACTTGTTGAATCTAGTGAAATTTTGAAAGGGAGTGATACTTGTGGAGTGGTGCGAAGATACTACTAAGGAAACAGAAGTATTTACTGTGGCACCTGAACCAAATTTTGATCAGGTCCATTATTTATTGTCTGATGCCCCAAAACGCGAGGAAATCCTTGATAATGGTCTATCTGTTAATGATACTGCTACACTGGACTATGATAATAGCACATGATTCTTTCTTAGAGAGTTACCCGTTGGCTCACGTGGTGAAGCAAATGAGGCTGAAGTATTGGCATCCAACGAAGCAGCTTCTGTTGTCAAGGAATTGGAAGTGTTTAAAGATGAAGCTGTTGTGTCTCTGAATGCTGGTTGCATTATTGAAAGCACTTCCAAGCACCTTGAAGTATTGTCTGTTTGTGCATTTGAGGGAAACATAGACACTGCTCCATTTGTCTCCGTGACTGTGACGTCCAATGAGAATATTAAGGAAGAAAACACATCAAAATTCAATGAACTATTATCTGTTGTGCTGCCTAAAGAAATGAAAGACACTACTCTAATTGCCCCATGTAGTCAATTTATTGAGGCAGATGAAGGAACAAAAGATACTGCTCAACTAGCTAACGTTGAAATTACTGCTAGAAAGAGGAGTTTTGATAACTTGAAGGCAAGTGTGGTGGAGCTTAAGGGTGCGGTGAGTAGCCTTAAAGAAGATCTTCAGGAGGCACTGAAAAAGCTGGGCGCTATTTCATATCCCTATTATAATAGCTTAATTTGTTTTTATCGAAAGTCAACTGATTGTACGTGATGCGGTTCAGAAATCTTTTGAAGTACTATTGGATCTTTGTCTTTTTCTGACTCTTGTGTTCAGTTGTTTATTCCCTACACCCTACCAAAGTAGTAAAAAGAATAGGGATATAACAGAACATATCAAAATTAACGGAGAAATACTAAGAACTTGAGTAAGAAGGATTTTGGTGAGAAATCTTTTGGGTGTAATTGGGATTAGGGTGGTGATGCTGAGTGTTGTAAAGACTGTTGTAATATTTTTACTATACTAAGATCTACCGCACCAAAGTGGACATAACTCTCACATTGAGGGTGAATCACTATAAATATGTGTGTTCTTTGTTCTTCGCTTACATTACGACATAAGTATGTTCTGTCTAAGCAGGTTGATATTTAAGTAGTCCATTTGTGACCCTCCAATCTTTTTGGGAACCTGTTTAGAGAAGATATCGAATTTGAGACTCAAATTCTAACAACTGGTATCAAAGTAACAGGTTGTTGCGATTCAGAAATGATCGGAGGCGAAGATAATTCGACGCACGACATCAATAAATTCGATGATACAAATTTTGCATTCTAGAGAATGCAAATTGAAGATTATTTGTATGACAGAAAGATTCATGAACCTCTTAAGTCCAAAACCAGAGGAGATGAAGGAAACAGATTGAAATCTTCTCGATAGACAAGTTCTGGGAGTCATTCGACTAACGCTGTCGAAGAACGTTTCTCACAACGTTGCGAACGAGAAAATCACCAAGGGCATGATGAAGGTGTTGTCCGACATGTATTAGAAACTTTCAGCTAACAATAAGGTATTTCTCATGTAGAATATCTTTCATCTAAAGATGAGGGAATATGCTCATGTTGTTGCACACATAAATGAATTCAACACCATGTAAATCAATTGTCATCGGTGAAAATTGAGTTTGACGATGAAGTACAAGCCCTAATTTTACTGGTGTCTCTACCAAATAGCCGGGAGCCAATGAGAGCAACGGTTAGTAATTCTGTCGATAGTGATAAACTGAAATTCAATGATGTCAAAGATCGTATCCTTGCAGAAGAGGTTAGCAGGACGTATTCTGGAGAGGCATCGACGAGTTCTACTTTTAATGTTGAAAAAAGAAGCAGAAATTGTGACAGAAATTACAACCTAAATAAGGGCAAGTCAAAGCCAAGGTATGCCAGGAGTAAATCCAGGCTCAGGCTAACACTTGAGTGTTGGAACTGTGGAAAACTAGGTCACCTCAAGAAGAACTGCAGGGTATTAAGGAAGGAGGACAATAGGGGAGTGGAGACAATATTGTTGGCGATGTATTGTTGTTGTCGGTTGACAGCCCGATAGACTCTTGGGTGCTTGACTCAGGATTGTCTTTCCATACCACCCCACATCGTGATATAATGATGAATTACGCTGGGTATCTCGTAAAAGTCTATTTGGCAGATGGTAAGCCTTTAGACATTGTTGGCATTGGAGACACTAAATTGAAGATGTCAAATGGAAATGTGTGGAAGATCACAAAAGTTAGACATGTACTGTATTTGAAGCGCAATATGATCTTAGTAAGTCAGCTTGATGATGGGGACATGATCTCAACTTCAGTAATGAATCATGGAAGGTGACGAAGGGTGCCATGATGGTCGGTCGAGGTAAGAAAATTGGTACTCTCTACATGATTACGAGTTTTCGTGATGCAATTATTGTTGTCGACAACACAAAGAAGACAGAAATGTGGTACTGCAGGCTGGGGCATATGAGCCAGAAAGGAATAAAGCTCTTTGTGACGAATGACATAATTTTGGAGTTGAAGTCGGTGGATCATCATATGTATGAGAGTTGTATTCTTAGAAAATAGAATAGAGTAAGTTTTTTCAAACGCATGCAGAGAATTAAAAGCCGAGAAGCTTGAACTAGTACACACTGATGTGTGGGGACCTGCTACTGTCCCATAATTCAGATGATCACATTACTATATGACCTTCATTGATGATTCAACCAGAAAGGTATCGATTTATTTTATGAAAAATAAATCTGACTTGTTCAATGTATTCAAAAGGTGGAAAGCCATGGTCGAGAATGAGACAAACCTCAAGTTGAAGAGCCTGAGGTCCGACAATGGTGGAGAATACGTTGATGGTGACTTCAAAAGTATTGTGCTGACAATGGGATCAAGATTTTCAAGATTGTTCCTGGAATGCCTCAACAATGCAAACATAACTCCAAATATTTGGAATACTTGGCACCGGCTGGAGGCGCCGCGGCTCCGACGGTGCTGCATCGCGGCCCTTCACGGCTCCGTGGCGATTCCCGGCCCGTCTCATCATTTACATATCGTACGCTTCCTCCTTCATTTACCAACGTGGAACACGCGTCATTTGACCAATAATTGTCCATCATTCTATGTCTCAAATGTTTCACTTACGTACCAATATCTCTTTCACTAATGAAATTTATGATATTTGGCACTATGTATGCACGTGTGTGAAATCGACATTTCCGACGTGTGAGGCCTCAATTGTTCGAGTCCTAAATAATGGGTTAAACTTAATTCCACATTTAGTAAATTTCCAACAATCTCCTCTTGAAAGAGATTTTGGCGCACTCACATAGTGCCTTTCTAGTAATCTTTCGGCGGACAGATGTTGCATCTGGATAGGTAGCCGTAGCTTTGAACCTTTTATAGTTGAATAATATCAGACTTACTTACTGCGCGGTGAACGTGATGTCTTGAACCGTCAATTTTTAGTGTAAGCCAAGACAATGGTACCAACACAACAACTTTCCTTACTCTATTTTTCTTAATGTTTTATTCGTTGTGTTGTGGACACACTTGGATTATTAAGTACGTTCATTTGAGGTGGCCAGTCCTTACACTTAAATAGGTGGTCTTCTATAAGGTATCCTGCTATACCCTACTTTACAAATGTTAGGCACCATTAAAAGTTTCCCCAAACCTAACCTCAGCTGTTGAGGATCAATAAAGGTTTTGGAAACTTAACCTTTACCCACCATGCAAGTAGTACTTTAAGGTTTATCGCGGGAACGACTTTGGACTAATGTTTCTTTATAGAATTCATCATACGAAGTGCTCCTGCTTCCACCGAAGCGCTCAACTGAACCTTTACGACTTAGTTTTGTCCATTGAACCAAATTCTTAAGATCTACAGTCAGTCTGGTTGGGTTTCCACCGTATCAGTCCTTATAGTTTGGGTTTTAATCCAACTCCCCTAGACCGACAGAACTCTCGATCTTCGGGTAGCCCTTTAGTTAAAGGGTCCGCTATATCCTTTGATTGGTAACCAAGGAAATGTCACCCGTGATGATCAACTGTCATACGGTCTTATGTCTCCAACAGATATGTCCAAACGCCATCATCCATGCCCTTCTTAATGTTGACTGGCTAGTTATAGTGTATAACTGAAGAAAGCACGGGTTTCTCCCAATAAGAGACATCCTCTAAGAGGTCATGAAGTTACTCAACTTTCTTTCATGCTTTATCAAAAGCGATAAACTCTGATTCCATCATGAATCAGCCGATGCAAGTTTGCTTAGAGGATTTTCAAAGACACACCATACACATCCATATGTGGCTTTGGTGTTCTTCAAGTCCGATTTCCAGTTTGCATCACTGTGTTCTCCCAGAACCGCTAGACATCCGGAATACCATAATTTGTAGATAAGCGAATATTTCAGATGTCTTCACATCTGATTTAACGTCTTCTATCGATCATTTCCAGAATCACGAGTGAACCTTAGTTCAACTGATATTCTCAATGAGCCAATACCAGGTCAGTTGTAGTGTGTAAAATATATTGAACTACATGTAACCTGCATATATCGCTTTTTGGTATATGGGTGCACCATGATTCCAATCATTTCCTATGATTCATATCCATTGGTTGTTGACACCCAATTTTGACCCTCCCGTCCAGCCATTAACTATAAAATTAGACTAATTTCGTAAAATAATTTTTTATGATTTTTTATAATAAAATGCAGCGATAAAACATTAATACATGCATAAATAAATAATTTAATAATGGCATCGCGTCTTACGTAGAGTTTTAAACACTTAGAGTCCCGCGCCCGCATTAACTAACTTTAAGCTTTGTCGTAATTCTTAAATAATTAATAAATGCATAAAATAAATAATTTAGCGATAACGTCGTGTCAGGTAGCATAGCCGCATTTATTAGTAATCATTTGTAATTTAAAATCAATTTTAATCTGATATATGCATTTAATAGCATCGCATTTATAAAGCTTTAAACGATTCTTAAATATCATACTCGGATTTAGCATTTAAATAATTTAATCTAAACTCAATTCAATTTTAATTTAACTTCGCAATAATGCAATAATAAGATTTTAATAGCGCCGCATTCTAAAGCATTAAGCATTAATTAAATAACACACCCACATTTATTTTATAACAATTAGATAATTTAATCACAATTAATTAATTACTTTGTCACTAATTAAAAGCCTAAAACCATTAATTAAACTAATTAACAGCCCATTGCCCAAATGACTCTTTATTTCCCTTCAAGCGCCTAAGCTTTATTTTCCCTCAGCCCTTTTTTCCCCATCGTCCACGATCCAGAATCCACCTAACGAAGGCCCAACCCGCAAGCCCTTCCCCTTATCAGCAGCCCGCGATGTTAGACCCTCACTTCATCTTCACAAACGATCCCTAAGAAACGAAACCTAAACCTAGACTAAACCTAAAATCGCCGCAACAGCACCTCACAGTCGCCGAGATTCTCGCCTGAGAATCCGGCGACTTTCCTTTCCCTTTACCTGCACACACTTCTCCAACGATACCTTACCATATAAACCCGTTCGAATCGAACCAAATCAGCACAAATATCTTACGAAATATCAGCACAAAATCAACAACCCAAATCAGCCTTTATTTACTTACCAACCTTAGAACTCGAGCAAGGGCTATATAAGCACATGCAATAGAGCTCAGTTGGGAGACAGAGCAATACGGGGACAGGGGAAGACACTGAGAGTCGGGGAGATAGCAGTCATTCTACCTCTTAGCAATAGTTAGCAACCACCAGCAGTTAAGAAACAGAGTCGGGAAGTCAGCAAGCTATCCCCGCCCTCTTATTCGCATCGCAAAAACCAAAACCCGTCGAGTGGACCGACGACTTGATACGCTGCCCCGGTTCGCTGTCCGGAGAAGGTAAAACTCCAACCCCTTTGAATTCTGTTGTATTTGTTCAGACCTATGTGTTCTGTTCTAGTATAATGTTAGTCTACTTATTTTGTTTAGTTCTGCCTGGATTAGATAAATGTAAAGATTATTTCGACCAGTAGTGAAGTCTGATTTAGTGGTAAACATTTGTTTGTTTGGTCGTGTGAATGTTGGCAGATATTTGTTATTGGAATACTCTGTGACAATCTGGTAGAAGCACATAGGGTATACTGTCTTTCGTATACTTTACGATATGTGAGTATGTGGGTCTTGTTATTTATGTGCGCTAAGTCTATAGGAAGCATGTTTTGGTGTGTTTTGAGCACTGCAGTGTCTCTCGGCTATATTTGCAAATGTTATAATCTGAAAATAACATATTCGTATCTGGACAACCGGAGTCATGAATATCTGTCTTCTTTAAGTTGTCCTTCTATGTCCAGTTTAGCATGAATCCATGTAATGAATCAGAAATATCACTGAAATCTGTCCAAATTGGCCGCGAAGGTGAGAAATCAGATGATAACAGGATAGATAATCTGGAAATGCCATGTTAAGTTATTTGTCTATGTTGTAGGCTAAATTTAGTCTCATATAATGAGGTACGATGTGATCTACCATATAAAATGCAGAATTTCTATGCCAAAATGAAGATGGGTACCCTATTTTCCTAAACTATCCACTGATGCTATTATGAGGGCTTCATTCAAAGATATGCTAGCACATTCTCATTTTTAGATTAACCATCTACTCGAAGGTCAAATGCTAAATACGCACCTGTAATAAGCTTAGCCTAGTGTTCCTGTTTCATGCCTACGATATACTCTACGAGCATCTACTATGAATATGTTAGCATTAAAACACTCGATGTACATGGAATTGAAAATAGGGAAGCGGAATATATGCTGGATGTCTTTTTATGTAGTGCGTACTTGGATTGACTATATAACAATACAGGTGTGATATGCCTATCTGTTGAGGCTCATATTTAAGGCTAATGTGTGTCTGTTTGGATAACTAAACTGTGTCATATTTGAGCACTCATTGTAGCAGATATACAGGTATACTATATGTATTTTGGTGTACTTGACTATTTCCCTTGGCGATCACCATCGCTTTTACTTGATAAAATAACTTCAAGAGCAGGGAATCACTTCCTATTGCATACTTGCCTATCACTTGAAATAAAAATGCTTGTCTTCCTGCATTTCAATCTTATGTGTGTGCAATGGTCGAAATTTTGGTGCCGTTTCGCATATACCTGCATTTCTGGATGCACATCTGAATAGCCTGCTTAAAAGCTGCGACAACCGCATTTATTGGCCTCGATTCTATAAACAAATGGACTAACTTGTATGATATTAAAATTGACATGTACGCTGCATACCGCCTATTCTCGTTTTTTCGCTTTCACTGCATCCTCATCTGAGGTTGTCCTCTGTTGGGTCTTTTGTGTGTGTTTGCTTAAATACAAACTATGTGCCAAGTGCTTGTTATGGTTGAATGAATTTGGGCATATACTAATCATTATCTTCTTCTTTATCTACATGAAATGCATCGGAGCAAAAGGAGTCTCATGAGACCCATTATGCCTTCAATCAATTGAGGATTTGCATTCACCCTCATTCGTGTGTATCTTGCTATCTGCGCATCGAAATTCCAACTCGCCGAATGACATCGCCATTCCTTCGAGTCACCTCTTATCATTTTCTACCCCGCCCCATTCATTTATTTATTGTAAATTATTTGTCTAACACTAATTAGTAGAACTCTTAGAACATCAAATCTTGAGTCAATAGATTAGAAAGTAGTTAATTAGCAATTTGTGTCCCTTCGGGTTAAATATTTTAGATTATCCATACATAGTTTAAGTTACACTAAACCACCTAATAATCTTAACTTGCATAATTAATCATATGTAGCTATGATATTATTTTCAAGATTTCTAACCCATTTGCTATAGCACCCATATAGAAATCTTATTTTTATATATTAAGAAAACCCATAGCGGTGTTATACTAATCAAGGCAGACAAATGTGTACATTTAGTCAATTAATCTATTTTGCATTATATATTATTTAAGGCATGCTTTAAACTTTACACGCATTTTATAGCACTAATCTTATTAATCTTTTGCCAAAAAATACTTTCTATTAAAATATCTTTCAAACATGCATTTTCAATAGCATAATAATTACCCTAGGTTTGGCAGGACAACCGCAAGTTAGCGGATCTTAGAGGGTGCCTAACCCCTTCCCTCTAGATTAATAAAGAACCCTTACCCAGAATCTCACTAAGTTTAGCAGACCATAAAATGGAGTCAATGTTTTACTTTAAACTAGTTAAACATTTAGGTGTCCTAATTCACCCAAATTAATTAGGTGGCGACTCCGCGAACCCTTTAGCATTTTTTTTAAACACTTCTTTAACACTTTAACCCCTTTAGCATTTTAGCACCCTTTTAAATTTTAGCATATTTTTTTTAATCTTTTAGCACCTTTTAAGCATTTTTAAACCTTCAAGCCTTTTTAACTATTTAGCATTTATCTTATTTTATTTTCCTAACATTGCATTTTTGAGCAGGGTTCGCTATTTATGTTATTTATTTTCTAACCTTTTATTTGAGCAGCAGGAGTTTAGAAAATAAAAAAATGCCGCGGCCGAAAATGGGCGCGACAGAAATGGCGACTCCACTGGGGATTTTAGGTTCTTAACCACAACAGACCTAGGGTTATTGTTTGGCAATTATTTTGCATTTAATTTTGTGTGTTGTATTTTGTTTATTTTTGCTACTTGCTTTACTGCTTTCCTTAAACTGGCATTCCGCTCATATTTCTTCCATTCTGGAAAATTCACACAATCACACACTCACGCTATTTGGTGTGCTCGCGCACCGCAAATTTCTTTCAAAAATATCCAAATTTTAGGAGAGTTGGCGCTGCGCGAGTTAGATCGGTTCGTCGATCAGCGCGTAGCCTTCACTCGAGTTGTCCGCCGGGAACCTTGCGTCGAGAAAAGCCAAATCTTAGCAAACTTAAGATAGAGCTATACCACCCTTATTTTAGGGCATGCATTTACCTTAGGTGGGTGGTCCTGGCATCGACACCACAATTAGGAAGACACCAAACTTGTCGACGGGTTTCTCAACCCAACGACCAACCAGCATATTATGTGTAGCGTGACAATGATAGACAAATCCAAGGCCTAATCATGACATGCTGAAATTGGGAAAAGTGCACCGTCATTTGGTCGCCATTTCCAACAAAAGCATTATAGTTGGACGACTTGGACAAATCTATCATGACCTCGCATATGTGACGTTTAGGCCTACCTCTGGCATAAAGAGGTCCCCCTGCATGTTAGGAAACGTTTGAATGTGCTATGTGCGATATATCTGCTACATACCTGCAGATTATGTGCTTTATGCTAACACCGTTTGTTGCATTTTTTAGAAAGATTTATCATCTCCCCAAAAAAGGTCGATTTGTATTTGACTAAGCAATGTCAGAGCATCAATATTTCACAAGATCAAAGGCACGGTCCAACGATATGACCGATTCAAGGGCATCTGAGCGGAACGAGTCGGAACCTGTCTTGGTTCCTATAAGCAAAGAAGAGGTCTCAGGAGAGAAAGACAGCATAGATCCAGTCGAGCAACTCGCACAATTACCACAGCAAATGGCAACCCTGCAGGCCGAAATCAAAAGGCTCAAGAACCTCACTGAGCACTCACACTGCAAATAACCAAAACAGTCAAAAACCTCCAAATTATTACCAGTACCCGCTTACTACATATCCCGTTCAGCCAATATACAATGCACCCATATATTCCACACAAAACCGAATGCCTAACGTACTCCGGCTAAACACAAACCAAAGGCCTCCACAAACCTATTTTCGCAATACATATGACAACCCCTTGCGATACCCACACGTGTATACGCCACAACCAAAAGCCCGTCCACCAAACATCTTCGCACCCCGCCTGAATACCACAGAAAGGCCAGCCAAAATATACGCCCATTTAGCCGAGCCTTTATCGCAGTTGTACGAGAGGTTGAGGTTTGCAGGGATACTCCAGCCAATTCCAAAGAATGTGCCCAATCCCAAGTCCAAAGCTCATGATGGAAACAAAGGCATGCATACCATTCGGAGCCATCGGACACGACGGCGTGGGAAGGTGTTATACACTCGAGACAAAGTAAGGAGGCGATCGAGGAGTCATTCAGGTGGAGGATGCTTACCCCAATGAGTACAATGAACCCCAAAGGAAGAGAGGCATTCCTGGCGAGCCGCTCACTGAATCGGTCATTTATCCAAGCGAGCACGCGAAGCCAAAGAAGGAGCTCGACAGCGAGCACGAAGACCCGGCCATGATGCAGAGCAAGAAGGCGTATTGGTTGGATTTGCACCCTTGTTCTGGTCCGCCTAAAGCCCAGATAAGAAAGAACAATTTAGTTTAGCAGAATAATCGAAGACTCATACTTAATGTTTTGCTTAAGTTTTTATGTAATGAACTACGTTTGACCTGATTCCCTTGGTGGATACGTAGGCGGCCGTCTCGGCTTCGGTCCCACATCTAGAAATTTCATTTTTTACCCAATATTCGCTTGTAATGAACTACGTTCGACCTGATTCCCTCATGGGGATACGTAGGCGGCCTAAATCGGCTTCGGTCACACCATTAGGAAACTTTCCCTTTGCTTTGAAAATGACAAGAATACACATAACATACAAGCAACTACATTGAGACCCACTTTAGGCCAGACACCCTTTTCAAAACTGGGACAATGTAGGAAACCAGACAGGGGTTGCAAGTCCAAACAAGCCAGGCACGCAGATATCAAGGAACAAAGCGGCGAAGTCAGATACGAATCGACCCCCCCCAAAACTCACAAATTTTCTTTGAGCGCAGGTCTTTTCATATTAACAGAATCAGAAAGTGCAATAACCGAAGCAGAAAATACGGCGAAAGGTTTCTTCAGATAGCGTAAAGCGGCAAAGAAAAGCAGAGGAGGACAACAATCCAAAGTACGCAGCAAAAGCAGCAGCAGAAGAAAGGGGCATCAACAATCAACAGTCAAAGTTCGAGTTCGCAACAAAACCTAACGATCAACTCGGGCATAAAGTCAAATTGGCAACCCACGATCGCGACACAAAGAAAGGCATCATGACAATTTCGGTGCAACGTTGGCGTGTGTCCGCAAAGACAACATTTCAGGGATGACATCTCTACCCATAAAATTGCACTTCTCATATGTATTTATCATTTCCTTTAAACAGGTATACACTAACGTCTTTTCTCAAGCTTAGCTTGCATGAGCATTTATTCTACAGAGCGGCGGCGACATCGCCCAGCAACGACGTGATCGGCAAGTCCACGCAACGACGGCGCCCGGCAACGCGTCGGATAACGACGTGTCGGCAAGTCCACGCAACGACGCCATCAAGAACACGCCCGTCACAACGACGTAACCAGCAAGTCCATGCAACGACGCCGGCAGCAACACGTCCAGACAACGACGTAATCAGCAAGTCCACGCAACGACGCCAACAGCAACACGTCCAGACAACGACGTTATCAGCAAGTCCAAGCAACGACACGGCAACACGCCCGCATAACGGCGTAATCGAAGTCCACGCGACACGGCGACACGCCCGCATAACGACGTAATCGGCAAGTCCATGCAACGACGCCCGGCAACATGTCCGCATAACGACGTGTCGGCAAGTCCACGCAACGACGCGGCAAGAACGTCGCCCGGCGTGATCAGCAAGTCCACGCAACGACACCAGCAGCAATACGTCCAGACAATGACGTTATCAGCACAGCAAGTCTACACAACGACGCCAGCAGCAGTACGTCCAGGCAACGACATTATCAGCACAACAAGTCCGAAAACGACGCCATCATCAGCATATCACATCTACGCAGGGACGATTTCTATACTTTCGAAATTGCATTTCTTACTCATGCTTTATTATTCTGTCTTAGCAGTTATGCACTAACTCTTTCTTGAGCTTTAGTCTACAGGGGGCAATTACAGCAAGGACAACGTATCCGCATTCGCAATCGCAACACGCCCGCAAGCGGCGAAATCACGGCATTTGCAAGATCGCATCAACACAAGCATCACATTTTGCGGGATAGCCTTTTCTACTCACGATTGCATTACTTTTAAAATTATACATCATCATTTTTGCCTTATGATTATGCACTAACCGTTTGTTTAAGTCTTAGCATGCGAGCGAGAGCACAACGTGGATTTTCTCTTCTGACAACCGGCAATTTGTTGGGGCCAACCTTCCCAACGACGATTGGCGAGCGGCCTCAGCGTCGGTCCACTCGCTCACATCACCGTAGAACCCAGACCACAAGCCATAGCATACACCCTGTGTTCAAGCCGCTTATATTCTTTTACTTTTTACACCATAGCGATGTCATCATAACTCGACAGGGGGCGCTAAGTCCGCGTTAGCCCGCCTGGTGTTTTGACCATGGTAACCCGGTCGCCATAACTCGACATCGGGGCCAGTCGCATTAGCCCGCGCGGTGTTTCGACCATGGTAGCCCGGTGTCATAACTCGACCGGGGCGGCTGAGTCCGCGTTAGCCCGCCGATGTTTTGACCATGGTATCCCAAAGGTCGCCATAACTCGACATTTGGGGCGATTTTTGATTTTCGCGTCGGCCTTGTCTACCGCCAAAGATTTACGCAGTCGAAGATCGAGACAAAATTGGCTATGAGTCAACGTCTTTGTCCGAAGATTCTTCCATCATCTCCATACAAAGAGGGACAGCTGTTGACACCCAATTTTGACCCTCCCGTCCAGCCATTAACTATAAAATTAGACTAATTTCGTAAAATAATTTTTTATGATTTTTTATAATAAAATGCAGCGATAAAACATTAATACATGCATAAATAAATAATTTAATAATGGCATCGCGTCTTACGTAGAGTTTTAAACACTTAGAGTCTCGCGCCCGCATTAACTAACTTTAAGCTTTGTCGTAATTCTTAAATAATTAATAAATGCATAAAATAAATAATTTAGCGATAACGTCGTGTCAGGTAGCATAGCCGCATTTATTAGTAATCATTTGTAATTTAAAATCAATTTTAATCTGATATATGCATTTAATAGCATCGCATTTATAAAGCTTTAAACGATTCTTAAATATCATACTCGGATTTAGCATTTAAATAATTTAATCTAAACTCAATTCAATTTTAATTTAACTTCGCAATAATGCAATAATAAGATTTTAATAGCGCCGCATTCTAAAGCATTAAGCATTAATTAAATAACACACCCGCATTTATTTTATAACAATTAGATAATTTAATCACAATTAATTAATTACTTTGTCACTAATTAAAAGCCTAAAACCATTAATTAAACTAATTAACAGCCCATTGCCCAGCCCAACAGCTCTTTATTTCCCCTTCAAGCCCCACGCCTAAGCCTTATTTTCCCTCAGCCCTTTTTTCCCCATCGTCCACGATCCAGAATCCACCTAACGAAGGCCCAACCCGCAAGCCCTTCCCCTTATCAGCAGCCCGCGATGTTAGACCCTCACTTCATCTTCACAAACGATCCCTAAGAAACGAAACCTAAACCTAGACTAAACCTAAAATCGCCGCAACAGCACCTCACAGTCGCCGAGATTCTCGCCTGAGAATCCGGCGACTTTCCTTTCCCTTTACCTGCACACACTTCTCCAACGATACCTTACCATATAAACCCGTTCGAATCGAACCAAATCAGCACAAATATCTTACGAAATATCAGCACAAAATCAACAACCCAAATCAGCCTTTATTTACTTACCAACCTTAGAACTCGAGCAAGGGCTATATAAGCACATGCAATAGAGCTCAGTTGGGGGAGACAGAGCAATACGGGGACAGGGGAAGACACTGAGAGTCGGGGAGATAGCAGTCATTCTACCTCTTAGCAATAGTTAGCAACCACCAGCAGTTAAGAAACAGAGTCGGGAAGTCAGCAAGCTATCCCCGCCCTCTTATTCGCATCGCAAAAACCAAAACCCGTCGAGTGGACCGACGACTTGATACGCTGCCCCGGTTCGCTGTCCGGAGAAGGTAAAACTCCAACCCCTTTGAATTCTGTTGTATTTGTTCAGACCTATGTGTTCTGTTCTAGTATAATGTTAGTCTACTTATTTTGTTTAGTTCTGCCTGGATTAGATAAATGTAAAGATTATTTCGACCAGTAATGAAGTCTGATTTAGTGGTAAACATTTGTTTGTTTGGTCGTGTGAATGTTGGCAAATATTTGTTATTGGAATACTCTGTGACAATCTGGTAGAAGCACATAGGGTATACTGTCTTTCGTATACTTTACGATATGTGAGTATGTGGGTCTTGTTATTTATGTGCGCTAAGTCTATAGGAAGCATGTTTTGGTGTGTTTTGAGCACTGCAGTGTCTCTCGGCTATATTTGCAAATGTTATAATCTGAAAATAACATATTCGTATCTGGACAACCGGAGTCATGAATATCTGTCTTCTTTAAGTTGTCCTTCTATGTCCAGTTTAGCATGAATCCATGTAATGAATCAGAAATATCACTGAAATCTGTCCAAATTGGCCGCGAAGGTGAGAAATCAGATGATAACAGGATAGATAATCTGGAAATGCCATGTTAAGTTATTTGTCTATGTTGTAGGCTAAATTTAGTCTCATATAATGAGGTACGATGTGATCTACCATATAAAATGCAGAATTTCTATGCCAAAATGAAGATGGGTACCCTATTTTCCTAAACTATCCACTGATGCTATTATGAGGGCTTCATTCTAAGATATGCTAGCACATTCTCATTTTTAGATTAACCATCTACTCGAAGGTCAAATGCTAAATACGCACCTGTAATAAGCTTAGCCTAGTGTTCCTGTTTCATGCCTACGATATACTCTACGAGCATCTACTATGAATATGTTAGCATTAAAACACTCAGTGGCACATGGAATTGAAAATAGGGAAGCGGAATATATGCTGGATGTCTGTTTATGTAGTGCGTACTTGGATTGACTATATAACAATACAGGTGTGATATGCCTATCTGTTGAGGCTCATATTTAAGGCTAATGTGTGTCTGTTTGGATAACTAAACTGTGTCATATTTGAGCACTCATTGTAGCAGATATACAGGTATACTATATGTATTTTGGTGTACTTGACTGTTTCCCTTGGCGATCACCATCTGTTTACTTGATAAAATAACTTCAAGAGCAGGGAATCACTTCCTATTGCATACTTGCCTATCACTTGAAATAAAAATGCTTGTCTTCCTGCATTTCAATCTTATGTGTGTGCAATGGTCGAAATTTTGGTGCCGTTTCGCATATACCTGCATTTCTGGATGCACATCTGAATAGCTTCTCTGTTAAAACTGCGACAACTGCATTTATTGGCCTCCCAATTCTATAAACAAATGGACTAACTTGTATGATATTAAAATTGACATGTGCTGCCTGCATACCTGCCTATTCTCGTTTTTTTTTTCGCCTGCTGGCTGCATCCTCATCTGAGGTTGTCCTCTGTTGGGTCTTTTGTGTGTGTTTGCTTAAATACAAACTATGTGCCAAGTGCTTGTTATGGTTGAATGAATTTGGGCATATACTAATCCTTATCTTCTTCTTTATCTACATGAAATGCATCGGAGCAAAAGGAGGAGTCTCATAGCGAGACCCATTATGCCTTCAATCAATTGAGGATTTGCATTCACCCTCATTCGTGTGTATCTTGCTATCTGCATCAGAAATTCCAACCTGCCGGCGAATGACATCGCCATTCCTTCGAGTCACCTCTTATCATTTTCTACCCCGCCCCCATTCATTTATTTATTGTAAATTATTTGTCTAACACTAATTAGTAGAACTCTTAGAACATCAAATCTTGAGTCAATAGATTAGAAAGTAGTTAATTAGCAATTTGTGTCCCTTCGGGTTAAATATTTTAGATTATCCATACATAGTTTAAGTTACACTAAACCACCTAATAATCTTAACTTGCATAATTAATCATATGTAGCTATGATATTATTTTCAAGATTTCTAACCCATTTGCTATAGCACCCATATAGAAATCTTATTTTTATATATTAAGAAAACCCCCTTAAGCAGGTGTTATACTAATCAAGGCAGGCAAATGTGTACATTTAGTCAATTAATCTATTTTGCATTATATATTATTTAAGGCATGCTTTAAACTTTACACGCATTTTATAGCACTAATCTTATTAATCTTTTGCCAAAAAATACTTTCTATTAAAATATCTTTCAAACATGCATTTTCAATAGCATAATAATTACCCTAGGTTTGGCAGACAACCATGAGTTAAGCGGATCTTAGAGGGTGCCTAACCCCTTCCCTCTAGATTAATAAAGAACCCTTACCCAGAATCTCACTAAGTTTAGCAGACCATAAAATGGAGTCAATGTTTTACTTTAAACTAGTTAAACATTTAGGTGTCCTAATTCACCCAAATTAATTAGGTGGCGACTCCGCGAACCCTTTAGCATTTTTTTTTAAACACTTCTTTAACACTTTAACCCCTTTAGCATTTTAGCACCCTTTTAAATTTTAGCATATTTTTTTTAATCTTTTAGCACCTTTTAAGCATTTTTAAACCTTCAAGCCTTTTTAACTATTTAGCATTTATCTTATTTTATTTTCCTAACATTGCATTTTTGAGCAGGGTTCGCTATTTATGTTATTTATTTTCTAACCTTTTATTTGAGCAGCAGGAGTTTAGAAAATAAAAAAATGCCGCGGCCGAAAATGGGCGCGACATTGGTGACTTCAATGAGACTGTCAAAACACCTCACAGATGAGTTTGGAATTAGACCAGTCCGTTAGCTGTCTTAGAAATCACAATTCCTAAGATGACATCTACAATATCCATATCTTTTATGTCGAAACATTATTTCAACCCACTCTTTAGTCTCTAGGATCAGACTAGAACTACTATATGCGATCAACATGTCGTATACGTAAAGGCATATCATGACGAACAAGATAGTATTACCTTTCATGTAGACATATTTGTCACGCTCATAAATGGAGAAACTATTCGATAGTAGAGTACTATTAAGGTTTTTGTGCTTTTGCTTTGGGGCCTGTTTCATCCCGCACAAAGATTTATCAAGTCGACAGACTTTCTTCTGTTCCCTGGAACCACATACCCCTCGGGTTGTTCCGTATAAATTTCATCTTCCACTTTCAGATTGTTGGTTTTCCAACTGTTGGCTTTCTAAATTTAGAGTCAATATTTATGTAGTCAGATTCATTATTTCTGTTTTATCTGAATCTTCCAGGACCAAAATGTAAATATTTTAGGGACCACAAAGGAAGTTCAGGAATAAGTCCAATAGTCCATCAAACCAACTCTCCAATTAGGAAGGCTATCTTAACATCCATGTCACGCAAGACTGCAGTGGCCCTAGATGTTAAGCTATTCTCAGAGGAGCACATGTCTAAGTAACTGAGGCCTTATACTCGTCAATAGATCCATCTCATTTGTACCCAATTTGAGTATCCACTTTTACAACCCAAAGGTTCTTTTCCCGAAGGAAGATCAACCATCACACAAGTATGGTTTTATCTGATGAAATCTATTTCTCTTCGTAGCTTCCTTCCAAAGTAGCGCTTTTGGAGATGACAATTCTTTAACTGTCCATGATTCATTCTCAACCATACAAGCTAGAGGCCTGACACAAGTATTTGTTCCCTCTTAGCTCAGTCTTGGTTCAACATCTAGAATCCATGAGTTCTGTAGATATGGTACATTAAGTTCCGGATAGTCAGCAACTTTCGAGTCTTGTAGATTTGGAACAACTAGTTCCAGACAGTCAGGCACTCGCGGGTTCTTGTTAACCTCGAGCAATTACTTCTTTTTCTTTCTTAAGAAAAGTTATCTTCAAAGAATTCAGCATTCTTTGGCACCAAGATGCGATAAGCACTACTGTTCTTTGCAGATCCATTGAATATACAATCTACAGTCTTAGGTTCAATCTTGACCTGATTTGGTTTGGGTACTTCAACCCTTGCCACACTACCCCATATCATAACATTTGTAGATGGTATCCTTTCCATGTTTCTCATGGAGGGTTATCCTTATGCGAAATTCTATTGAGAATTTCATTAGCGGTAAGGATCGCCTTGCCCCACATATATTGGGCGTATGAATCTACGCTTGGCTAACACCGTAAGACTGAGGTGAGTAAGAAGCAGTCGTTTGATCAACGATGCTTCACATTCTCCCCCTCTATCCCTACGAATTTCTCAATCTTTAGGCTTTTCCACTTCTGCTTTGTAGCGCTCATCCGCTTCAATAACTTCATCTTTGCTTTCCAACAAACAAAGGAACCAATATGTTGTACCATCGTCAATGAAGGTCACAACGTGCTTGTCTCTCCCTCTATTTCGTACAAGCTTCAAATCACCCACGTAGGTGTGATTAAGTTATAGAGGAGCGATGTTTCTTTCTCTATTCCTCTGACATAGTGGAAATGTGATTTTACCTCTTCGCCTACCTCAGATTCATTTGAGGGTTTATGTGGACAGACGATAACAATCTCAATATTTGTTAGATGTTGAATGATTTTTTAACGTGTCTTAATCTATGAAGGCATAGATGCACGGATTACAAATATATCATTCACTTGGCTACAGTCTTACTGTACCACTCTTAGTTATTATAGACTTGTTGGACTGGGCTCAAGCTATCTTGACCAACAACGTCCTTGAAACCAAGTTTGAGATATGTATCACCTCTTGTTAGAGTGATCCCATTCCGTGAAGTCCTTTGAGGACAACCTTTTCAACTCATTTTACTTTGGAGGTGGCGTTGCTTCACATGAACAACCTCTTGCCCGTGGTTAGGGCGTAATCGGATCATAAATGATCTAGATACTTTGGCCCACTCTAGTTGCCTTGGCAGACTGAATGTCCAATTTCTTTTCTGCATCTCTTTAGGCCTTAAGATAAATTGAGATCTGGAACTTTTGACCCACTCCAGTCGCTCGTAGGCTTTGTATGACTGAGTGTCTAATACTTGTTGACACCCAATTTTGACCCTCCCGTCCAGTCATTAACTATAAAATTAGACTAATTTTGTAAAATAATTGTGTTATGATTTTTTATAATAAAATACAGCGATAAAACATGAATACCGGCATAAATAAACAATTTAATAATGGCATCGCGTCTTACGTAGAGTATTAAGCACTTAGAGTCCCGCGCCCGCATTGATTAATTTCAAGCCCTGTCATGATTCTTAATTAGTAATAAATACATAAAATAAATAATTTATTTTTAGCAGTGACATCGTGTCAAGTAGCATAGCCGCATTTATTAATACGCCAGAGAATGTCATAATCATTTGTAATTTAAAATCAATTTTTTATCTAATAGCGTCGCATTTATAAAAGCTTTAAACAATTCCTAAATATCATACTTGCAGTTAGCATTTAAATAATTTAATCTAAACTCAATTCAATTTTAATTTAACTTCATAATAATGCAATAATAGGATTTTAAATAATAGCGCCGCATTCTAAAGTATTAAGCATTAATTAAATAACACATCCGTCTTTATTTCTTTATAATAATTTAAACTCAAGCACTAATTAAATAGCACGCCCATTTTATTCTTGTAATAATTTTAATAAAGCACCTAAATAATCTAAGCGCAATTTATTGATTTAATTTACTACTAATTAATTAACTCATAAAAACTAACACTTAATTAAATACCTAATTAACCAACCCAGCCCACTCCCTACCTTATTTCCCCCGCACAAGCCCAGCTTTACCATTACCCATCACCCCCGCGCCTCACTTCGTCTACAACGATAAAAACGCAGCAACCCTAAATTGCAGTCGCCGCCTTCGTCGCCGTGATTCTCGCCTGAGAATCCGGCGACCTCTCCCTTACTTCCCTTTACCCACGCACCCTAGCCAGCTCTTCCTTCCATAACCAAACGATTTCTTACCATAGAAAAAACCCGTTCGAATCACACAAAATCAGCACCAATATCAAGCCTAGAATCGCCCTTATTTACTTACCATTATTAGAACCTTGAGGGAGGCTATATAACGCACATGCAAAGACAATACGAGGGGATTCAGAGCAGGAAGGGCATCGACTTAGGACAGACAGCAAGAGAGGAGAGAGCAATCGTTTCACCCTTAGCAATAGTTAGCAACCACATAGCAATTCAGGAGACAGTAAGAGGGTCAGACACAGAGCAGAACTCGGTCAGGGAGCATACCCATAGCATCGACGCCTTAGCAGCAGTTAGGAACTACATAGCAATTTAGGGAACCGATAGCATCGAAACCCTTAGCGGCAGTCAAACACAGACAGAGAGTAAACATAGAGCAGAAACGGGAGAGCAACCACATAGCAATTTAAGGACGACATGCAGTAGGCATCGAGAGATAGAGCTTAGCAGAATCAGGAAGAAGCAAGGGGCTCAGCACCCGGACCACTAGCATAGCCTGAATAGGTAGTTCGAACCCCTCTCTCAATTCTAGCCAAAAATCAGCAAGCAACTTTGCCCTTTCTATTCGCGTCGCAAACCCGAAACCCGTCGAGTGGACCGACGACTTGATACGCTGCCTCGGTTCGCCGCTGGAGAAGGTAAACTTAACACACATCTGATTTTAGTCTATTCGTGTTCAGTTGTTTGCATCTGTTTTGTACTGTCAATTCTGTGTTAGTTCTGTTCATATACGAGCCATTTGGTTAACTTAATTTTGTGTTGCATATGCTTGTTAACGTTGCTATATAGTTCTAGCTCATCCAAACAGTTCTGATTATTGAAGTTGGCATCAGGATTATTAAATAGCCAAACAAAGATGCCTCGGCGCTTTAATGGATATCATATACTGTTCTTTATTTAGTCGCATATTCAGTGCATAATAGTTTTACCTGCCTCAATGCTCTCATGTCTACAATATAGCATAAATGAAACCTTGCATATTCTGAATTCAGTTTCACTGTTTTAAACATAACAACATTCATCCTCACCTGGTACAATCATGTAAACGGAGTTAACAAGTTTAGTGTATTGCACAAAAGATCTGTTTTACCCCCATAGAGTTAGTTCAGTTAATATGATATTAAAAAATGTTGGTTTTGAGGGTCATGTGGAGTCTGAATATGGGAAATGCCTTCATGAGCATGCCTACTGCTTACCATCTGCTGTGACGTGTTTGGACTCTTCTGAGTTTAGTTCTAATAGTATGCCTTAAAACTAGTGTAGGGAGTTTTAGACCTGTGTGTATTTCTAGTCTAGCATGGCCAGTCTTTGCCCTAAAAGCCTTGCATGTGAGCAGGTACACTATATTGGTGAGCCTGGTGTTGAGTCCTTATATTTCCTTGCCCTCTGTGACATTGGTTCTGTTTATTATGCTTACAGTGGTGTGGTATGTCTGTTTTGGGATTGGAAAAGACACATATTCTTTCCATCCATTTCTAATGGGGTATATGGTGATATATTTCAGAATATACAAAGTATAAACTGCCCCTGCCTACTGTTTTGTTTGCTACTGCTACCGCTACTGCCCATTGTTTTACTGCTACTGCCCCTGCCTACTGTCTCTGTTTGCATACTGCTTAGTGTCTTTGCCTACTGTTTCTACTTGCTGTTTGCATACTGCCTTTACTTGGAATTGTCAGGGGCTATGTACAATACTACCTGCTGGCTGCATCCTTATCTGATATTGCTTTTGTTTGGTATTTATATACATGTGTTGGCTTAAATGCAAACTACGTGTCAAGTGCTTGTTTTTGTTTAATGAATTTTGGCATGTACTAATCCTTATCATTTTCTTTTTCTTACATGAAACGCATCGGAGCAAAAATGAAGAGTCTCATGGCGAGACTCATCATGAGCCACTTCAAATGGCAACCCGCACCTGCATCCATCGAGTTCCATCTTCAGCAACTCTTAGGAAAAACAAATAGGACAAGATGACGTTGTCATCCGTCTCGACTCCTCTTACTCTCTAAAATTAATTGCCTCATTATGCCTTTATTTGTTTATTCGCAATTCTATTTATTTTGTAATAATAAGAGACATAGAAACGCTTATTGTCGAAATAAATAAATCATGTAGTTTAAAATCGGCAAGGCACTTCTAATTATCTATTTTTAGGCTTGTCACTTCATATCTAATCCTTTGCCTGAATTATTAAAATTGCATATCTAAAACTAACGCCTCACTTCTTTAATTTCGCAGATAAATCTATGGCCCATAAATCGACTTGGTATCATAAATGATATAAAGGCACACTTTAAAACTATATAGCATTAGCCTTATAAATCTTTATTAGTATGCATCCTTTTATAAACACTTGCAAATATTTTCAAAACGCTCATAAATAATTAACCCTAGGTTTGGCAGGACAACCGCAAGTTAGCGGATCTTAGAGGGTGCCTAACCCCTTCCCTCTAGATTAATAAAGAACCCTTACCCAGAATCTCATTAAGTTTAGCAGACCATTAAAATGGAGTTAATGTTTTACTTCAAACTAGTTAAACATTTAGGTGTCCTAATTCACCCAAACTAATTAGGTGGCGACTCCCGCGAACCCTTTAGCACTCTTAAGCACCTTTAGCATTTTTAGCCTCTTTAGCATTTTTGCACTTTTAACACCCTTTAGCATATTAGCACCTTTTTTTAGCCTTCACCTTTTAAACTTTAACATTTTAGCCTCTTTTGCAATTTTAGTATCCTTTCAGCATTTTTAAAACCTTTTAGCATTCTTTTAAACTATTTAGCATTTTATTATTTATTTTCTAACATTGCATTTTAAGCAGGAGATTCGCTAGAAAATAATGTCATACGAAAAAGGGCGCGATGTAAATGGCGACTACTGGGATTTTAGGTTCTTAACCACAATGACCTAGGTTATTATTTGGAATTACTTTTTGCATTTTGTGTCAGTATTTTATTTATTTTAATTGCTACCGCATCGCTTTCCTTAAACCGCATTCCGCTCATACTTCTTCCATTCGAAAATTCACACAAATCACACACTCACGCTACCGCGTGCTTCGCACCCGCAAATTTCTTTCAAAAATATCCAAATTTTAGGAGAGTTGGCGCTGCATGAGTTAGATCGGTTCGTTCGATCACCGCGTAGCCTTCTCACTCGAGTTGTCCGCCGAACTCAAGGCCTAGAAAATCCAAATCTTAGAAACTTAAGATAGAGCTATACCACCTTATTTTAGGGCATGCACGCATTTACCTTAGGTGGTCAATCTTGGCATTGACACCACAATTAGGAAGACACCAAACTTGTCGACGGGTTTCTCAACCCAACGACCAACCAAAGATATTATGTGGAGCGTGACAATGATAGACAAATCCAAACCTAATCATGACATGCTGAAATTGGAAAAAGTGCACCGTCATTTGGTCGCCATTTCCAACAAAGGCATTATAGTTGGACGACTTGGACAAACCCGTCATAATCTCGCATAAGTGACGTTTAGGCTTACCTCTGGCATAAAGAGGTCCCCCTGCATGTTAGGAAACGTTTGAATGTGTTATGTGCGATATATCTGCTACAAAATTATGTGCTTTATGCTAACACCGTTTGTTGCATTTTTTAGAAAGATTTATCATCTCCCCAAAAAAAGGTCGATTTGTATTTGACTAAGCAATGGCAGAGCATCAATATTTCACAAGATCAAAGGCACGGTCCAGCGACATGACCGATTCAATGGCATCTGAGCGGAACGAGTTCCTATAAGCAAAGCAGAGGTCTCAGGAGAGAAATGCAGCATAGATCCAGTCGAGCAGCTCGCACAATTACCACAGCAAATGGCAACCCTGCAGGCCGAAATCAAAAGGCTCAAGAACCTCACCAGAGCACTCACATCGCAAATAACCAAAACAGTAAAAACCTTCAAATTATTACAAGACCGCATTACATATCCCATTACGCCAATATACAATGCACTCCACACAAACCGAATGCCTAACGATCTCGCCAGACACAAACCAAAGGCCACCACAAACCTATTTTCGCAATACATATGATACACACGTGTATACACCACACCAAAAGCCCGCCCACCAAACATCTTCGCACCCGCTCGAATACACGTAAAGGCCAGCCAAAATATACGCCCATTTAGCCGAGCCTTTATCGCAGTTATACGAGAGGTTGAGGTTTGCAGGGATACTCCAGCCAATTCCAAAGAATGTGCCCAATCCCAAGTCCAAAGCTCATGATGGGAACAAAAGCTGTGCATACCATTCTGGAGCCATCGGACACGACATGGGAAGGTGTTACACACTCAGAGACAAAGTAAGGGAGCTGATCAAGGAGGGAGTCATTCAGGTGGAGGATGCTTACCCCAATGAGTACAATGAACCCCAAAGGAAGAGAGGCGTTCCCTGGCCAGAGCCCGCTCCGCCTGAATCAGTCATTCATCCAAGCAGGCACCACGCAGAAGCCAAAAGAAGGAGATATTGATAGCAGAGCATGAAGACCCAAACACCACGACGCAGAAGAAGGCGATTGGTTGGATTTGCACCCTTGTTCCGTCCGCCAGAGCCCAGATAAGAAAGAGCAATTTAGTTTAGCAGAATAATTGAAGACTCATATTTAATGTTTTGCTTAAGTTTTGCTTGTAATGAACTACATTTGACCTGATTCCCTTGGTGGATACGTAGGCGCCGCTCCCGCCGGTCCCCACACCTAGAAATTTAATTTTCCCAATATTCGCTTGAATGAACTACGTTCGACTGATTCCTCACGGGATACGAGGCGGCCTAAATCGGCTTCTGGCCACACCATTAGAAAACTCCCGCTTTGAAAATGACAAGAATACACATAGCAAACAAGCAACTACATTAAGATCCATTTTATGCCAGACACCTTTTTCAAAACTGGGACAATGTAGGAAACCAGACAGGGTTTGCAAGTCCAAACAAGCCAGTCACGCAGATATCAAGGCACAAGGCAAATAAGTCGATATTTAATCGACCCCAAACTCACAAATTTGCTTGAGCGCAGTCTTTTCATATTAATGTAAGAGAGTGCAATAGCCGGGCGTAAAATACGACAAAGTTTCTTCAGATAGCGTATGAGCAGAAGCAAAGAAAGCGCAGGATGACAACAATCCAAAGTCCGCAGCAAAGCAAAGCAGCAGAAAAGCCGGCATCGACAATCAATACCAAAGTTCGTAGTTCCGCAACAAAACCTAACGATCAACTCGCATAAAGTCAAATTGGCAACCCACGATCGCACACAAAGAAAGGCATCACGGCAATTCGTCACCGCAACGTCAAAGATGTCCGCAAGGACAACATCTCGTGGATGACATCTCTACCCATAAAATTGCACTTCTCATATGTATTTATCATTTCGCTTAAACAGTATACACTAACGCCTTTTCTCAAGCTTTAGCTCAGGAGCATTTATTCTACAGAGCAAAGCAGAACACGCCCGCATAACGACGTAATCAAGAAGTCCATGCAACGACGCCAAGAAGAACACGCCCGCATAACGACGTAATCAAGAAGTCCACGCAACGACGCCAAAGAAGAATACGCCCGCATAATGACGTTATCGCGACAAAGAAGTCCACACAACGACGCCAAGAAGAATACGCCCGCATAACGACGTTATCAAGACAAAGAAGTCCACGCAACGACGCCAAGAAGAATACGCCCGCATAACGACGTTATCAGCACATCAAGTCCACGCAACGACGCCAAAGAAGAACACGCCCGCACAACGACGTAATCAAGAAGTCCATGCAACGACGCCAAGAAGAACACGCCCGCATAACGACGACGTAATCAAGAAGTCCATGCAACGACGCCACGCAACACGCCCGCATAACGACGTAATCGCAAGTCCACGCAACGACGCCAAGAAGAATACGCCCGCATAACGACGTTATCGCGACAACAACTCCACGCAACGACGCCAAAGAAAGAATACGCCCGTGCAATGACGTTATCAAGACAACAGTTCACGCAACGACGCCAAAGAAGAACATCGCCCAAGCAACGACGCTTATCAAGACAAAGAAGTCCAAAAACGACGCCATCATCAAGATATCACATCCACGCAGCTCACAGGGACAAGCAGCAAGCGACAACGTATCCGCATTCACAATCGCAACACGCCCGCGTGCGGCGAAATCACAAAGATTCACAACATCGCATCAACACAAAGCATCACATTTTTGCGTGATAACCTTTCCTACTCACGTTACATTGTTTCAAAATTATGATCATCATTTTGCCTTAACAGCTTATGCACTAACCGCTTGTTTGAAGTCTTAGACGCAGGAGCGGGAGCACAACGTGGATTTTCTCTACAAATAACCGGCAATTTGTCGGGGCCGACCTTCCCAACGACGCGTAAGCGCCTGCCGCCGGTCCACTCGCCCACATCACCATAGAACCCAAAGACCATAAGCCATAGCAGACACCCTGTGTTCAAGCCGCTTATTTTTATTTTTTACTTTTGCATAGCCCAAAGGTCATCATAACTCGACACCGACAACTTAAAGTCCGCGTTAGCCCGCTTGGTGTTTTGACCACGGTAGCCCAGTTGTCGCCATAACTCGACATCGACACTCGAGTCCGCGTTAGCCCGCCTTGGTGTTTTGACCATGGTATCCCAGTGTCGTCATAACTCGACACTGGGACAGATTTTGATTTTTGCGTCAGCCTTGTCTACCGCCAACATTTTTGCAATCGAAGATCGAGACAAAATTGGCTATGAGTCAACGTCTTTGTCCGAAGATTCTTCCATCATCTCCATACAAAGAGGGACAGCTGTTGACACCCAATTTTGACCCTCCCGTCCAGTCATTAACTATAAAATTAGACTAATTTTGTAAAATAATTGTGTTATGATTTTTTATAATAAAATACAGCGATAAAACATGAATACCGGCATAAATAAACAATTTAATAATGGCATCGCGTCTTACGTAGAGTATTAAGCACTTAGAGTCCCGCGCCCGCATTGATTAATTTCAAGCTCTGTCATGATTCTTAATTAGTAATAAATACATAAAATAAATAATTTATTTTTAGCAGTGACATCGTGTCAAGTAGCATAGCCGCATTTATTAATACGCCAGAGAATGTCATAATCATTTGTAATTTAAAATCAATTTTTTATCTAATAGCGTCGCATTTATAAAAGCTTTAAACAATTCCTAAATATCATACTTGCAGTTAGCATTTAAATAATTTAATCTAAACTCATTTCAATTTTAATTTAACTTCATAATAATGCAATAATAGGATTTTAAATAATAGCGCCGCATTCTAAAGTATTAAGCATTAATTAAATAACACATCCGTCTTTATTTCTTTATAATAATTTAAACTCAAGCACTAATTAAATAGCACGCCATTTTATTCTTGTAATAATTTTAATAAAGCACCTAAATAATCTAAGCGCAATTTATTGATTTAATTTACTACTAATTAATTAACTCATAAAACTAACACTTAATTAAATACCTAATTAACCAACCTGTGCCACTCCTACCTTATTTCCGCACAAGCCCACTTTACCATTACCCATCACCCCGCTACCACTTCGCTCACAACGATAAAAACGCAAAGAACCCTAAATTGCGCCGCCGCCGTCGTGATTCTCGCCGAGAATCCGCGACCTCTCCTTACTTCCCTTTACCCACGCACTCCTAGCCGCCTCTTCCTTCCATAACCAAACGATTTCTTACCATAGAAAAACCCGTCAATCACACAAAATCAGCACTAATATCAAGCCTAGAATCGCCTCTTATTTACTTACCATTATTAGAACCTCGAGTGAGGCTATATAACGCATATGCAAAGATAATACGAGGGATTCAGAGCGGGAAGCGGCATCGACTTAGGACAGATAAAGAAGAGAGGAGAGAGCAATCGCTTCACCCTTAGCAATAGTTAGCAACCACATAGCAATTCAGAGACAATAAGAGGGTCGATACGAGCGTAACTCCCTGGCCAGTGAGCATACCCATAGATCGACGCCTTAGCAAAAGCTTAGGAACTACATAGCAATTTAGGGAACCGATAGCATCGAAACCCTTAGCGGCAAATAAACACGCATGCAGAGTAAACATAGAGCGTAAACGGAGAGCAACCACATAGCAATTTAAGGACGATACGCAAGGCATCGAGAGATGAGCTTAGCGTAATCGGGAAGAAGCAGGGCTCAAAGACCGGACCACTAGCATAGCCTCGAATAGGTAGTTCAACCCTCTCTCAATTCTAGCCAAAATCGCAAGCAACTTTGCCCTTTCTATTCGCGTCGCAAACCCGAAACCCGCCGAGTGGACCGACGACTTGATACGCCGCTTCTGTCACCGGAGAAGGTAAACGTAACACATCCGATTTTAGTCTATTCGTGTTCGGTTGTTTGCATCTGCTTTGTATCACAATTCGTGGTTAGTTCGCTCATATACGAGCCATTTGGTTAACTTAATTTTGTGTTGCATATGCTTGTTAACGTTGCTATATAGTTCTAGCTCATCCAAACAGTTCTGATTATTGAAGTTGGCATCAGGATTATTAAATAGCCAAACAGGCGGTCTGTCGCGCTTTAATGAATATCATATACTGTTCTTTATTTAGTCGCATATTCTGTGCATAATAGTTTGACCTGCCTCAATGCTCTCATGTCTACAATATAGCATAAATGAAACCTTGCATATTCTGAATTCAGGCCACTGTTTTAAACATAACAACATTCATCCTCACCTGGTACAATCATGTAAACGGAGTTAACAAGTTTAGTGTATTGCACAAAAGATCTGTTTTACCACCATAGAGTTAGTTCAGTTAATATGATATTAAAAAATGTTGGTTTTGAGGGTCATGTGGAGTCTGAATATGGGAAATGCCTTCATGAGCATGCCTACTGCTTACCATCTGCTGTGACGTGTTTGGACTCTTCTGAGTTTAGTTCTAATAGTATGCCTTAAAACTAGTGTAGGGAGTTTTAGACCTGTGTGTATTTCTAGTCTAGCATGGCCAGTCTTTGCCCTAAAAGCCTTGCATGCGAGCAGTACACTATATTGGTGAGCCCGGTGTTGAGTCCTTATATTTCCTTGCCTCTGTGACATCGGGTTCATTTATTATGCTTACAGTGGTGTGGTATGTCTGTTTTGGGATCGAAAAGACACATATTCTTTCCATCCATTTCTAATGGGGTATATGGTGATATATTTCGAATATACAAAGTATAAACCGCCTCGCCATCGCTTGTTTGCTATCGCTACCGCCATCGCCATTGTTTTATCAAGCACGCTCGCCATCGCCTCGTTTGCATACCGCTAGTGTCTTTGCCATCGCTTTACTTCTGCTTGCATACGCCTTTACTTGGAATTGTCGGGCTATGTACAATACTACCCGGGCCGCATCCTTATCCGATATTGCTTTGTTTGGTATTTATATACATGTGTCGCTTAAATGCAAACTACGTGTCAAGTGCTTGTTTTTGTTTAATGAATTTTGGCATGTACTAATCCTTATCATTTTCTTTTCTTACATGAAACGACGGAGCAAAAAATGAAGAGTCTCATGGCGAGACTCATCACGAGCCACTTCAAATGGCAACCCGACTGCATCCATCGAGTTCCATCTTCAAAGAACTCTTAGGAAAAACAATAGACAAGATGACGTTGTCATCCGTCTCCGACTCCTCTTACTCTCTAAAATTAATTGCCTCATTATGCCTTTATTTGTTTATTCGCAATTCTATTTATTTTGTAATAATAAGAGACATAGAACAGTTATTGTCGAAATAAATAAATTGGGCGGGTAGTTTAAAATCGGCAAGGCACTTCTAATTATCTATTTTTAGGCTTGTCACTTCATATCTAATCCTTTGCCTGAATTATTAAAATTGCATATCTAAAACTAACGCCTCACTTCTTTAATTTCGCAGATAAATCTATGGCCCATAAATCGACTTGGTATCATAAATGATATAAAGGCACACTTTAAAACTATATAGCATTAGCCTTATAAATCTTTATTAGTATGCATCCTTTTATAAACACTTGCAAATATTTTCAAAACGCCATAAATAATTAACCCTAGGTTTGGCAGACAACCGCAAGTTAGCGATCTTAGAGGGTGCCTAACCCCTTCCCTCTAGATTAATAAAGAACTCTTACCCAGAATCTCATTAAGTTTAGCAGACCATTAAAATGGAGTTAATGTTTTACTTCAAACTAGTTAAACATTTAGGTGTCCTAATTCACCCAAACTAATTAGGTGGCGACTCCCGCGAACCCTTTAGCACTCTTAAGCACCTTTAGCATTTTTAACCTCTTTAGCATTTTTGCACTTTTAGCACCCTTTAGCATATTAGCACCTTTTTTTAGCCTTCACCTTTTAAACTTTAACATTTTAGCCTCTTTTGCAATTTTAGTATCCTTTCAGCATTTTTAAAACCTTTTAGCATTCTTTTAAACTATTTAGCATTTTATTATTTATTTTCTAACATTGCATTTTAAGCAGGAGATTCGCTAGAAAATAATGTCGCGGTCGAAAAAGGGCGCGACAGAAATGGCGACTCCGCTGGGGATTTTAGGTTCTTAACCACAACAGACCTAGGGTTATTATTTGGCATTACTTTTTGCATTTTGTGTGCTGTATTTTATTTATTTTCATTACCGCTTTATCGCTTTCCTTAAACCGCATTCCGCTCATACTTCTTCCATTCTGGAAAATTCACACAAATCACACACTCACGCGCTGGTGTGCTTCGCGCACCCGCAAATTTCTTTCAAAAATATCCAAATTTTAGGAGAGTTGGCGCCTGCGCGGAGTTAGATCGGTTCGTCTGATCAGCCGCGTAGCCTTCTCACTCGAGTTGTCCGCTCGGGAACTCAAGGCCTAGAAAATCCAAATCTTAGAAACTTAAGATAGAGCTATACCACCCTTATTTTAGGGCATGCATGCATTTACCTTAGGTGGGTCAATCCTTGGCATTGACACCACAATTAGGAAGACACCAAACTTGTCGACGGGTTTCTCAACCCAACGACCAACCAGCATATTATGTGTAGCGTGACAATGATAGACAAATCCAAACCTAATCATGACATGCTGAAATTGGAAAAAGTGCACCATCATTTGGTCGCCATTTCCAACAAAGGCATTATAGTTGGACGACTTGGACAAACCCGTCATAATCTCGCATAAGTGACGTTTAGGCTTACCTCTGGCATAAAGAGGTCCCCCTGCATGTTAGGAAACATTTGAATGTGTTATGTGCGATATATCTGCTACAAAATTATGTGCTTTATGCTAACACCGTTTGTTGCATTTTTTAGAAAGATTTATCATCTCCCCAAAAAAAGGTCGATTTGTATTTGACTAAGCAATGGCAGAGCATCAATATTTCACAAGATCAAAGGCACGGTCCAGCGACATGACCGATTCAATGGCATCTGAGCGGAACGAGTCGGAACCTGTCTTGGTTCCTATAATCAAAGCAGAGGTCTCAGGAGAGAAATGCAAAGATAGATCCAATGAGCACCGCACAATTACTACACAAAGAATGGCAACCCTGCAGGCCGAAATCAAAAGGCTCAAGAACCTCACCAGAGCACTCGTCACTGCAAATAACCAAAACAGTCAAAAACCTTCAAATTATTACCAGTACCCGCTTACTACATATCCCATTCTGCCAATATACAATGCACCCACACAAAACCGAATGCCTAACGTACTCCGGCTAGACACAAACCAAAGGCCACCACAAACCTATTTTCGCAATACATATGACAACCCCTTGCGATACCCACACGTGTATACGCCACAGCCAAAAGCCCGTCCACCAAACATCTTCGCACCGCCGACACTACGTAAAGGCCACCAAAAATATACGTCCATTTAGCCGAGCCTTTATCGCAGCTTATACGAGAGGTTGAGGTTTGCAGGATACTCCACCAATTCCAGCACGTGCCCAATCCCAAGTCCAAAGCTCATGATGGGAACAAAAGCTGTGCATACCATTCTGGAGCCATCGGACACGACATGGGAAGGTGTTACACACTCAGAGACAAAGTAAGGGAGCTGATCAAGGAGGGAGTCATTCAGGTGGAGGATGCTTACCCCAATGAGTACAATGAACCCCAAAGGAAGAGAGGCGGTCTCGGCGAGCGCCCGCTGAATCGGGCCATTCATCCAAGCAGCACCACGCAGGCCAAAGAAGGAGATATCGATAGCGAGTACGAAGACCCGGCCACCACGATGCAGAGCAAGAAGGCGATTGGTTGGATTTGCACTTGTTCGGTCTACCAGAGCCCAGATAAGAAAGAACAATTTAGTTTAGCAGAATAATTGAAGACTCATATTTAATGTTTTGCTTAAGTTTTGCTTGTAATGAACTACGTTTGACCTGATTCCCTTGGTGGATACGTAGGCGGCCGTCTCGGCTTCGGTCCCACACCTAGAACAAGGCAAATAAGTCGATACGATCGACCCCAAACTCACAAATTTTCTTTGAGCGCAGGTCTTTTCATATTAATGTAAGAGAGTGCAATAGCCAAGGCGTAAAATACGACAAAGTTTCTTCAGATAGCGTATGCAGAAAGCAAAGAAAGGCAGGATGACAACAATCCAAAGTCCGCAAAGAAAAGCAAAGCAGCAGCAGAAAGCGGCATCGACAATCAGCACCAAAGTTCGTAGTTCCGCACCAAAACCTAACGATCAACCCTGCATAAAGTCAAATTGGCAACCCACGATCGCACACAAAGAAAGGCATCATGGCAATTCGTCACCGCAACGCTCAAAGATGTCCGCAAGGACAACATCTCAGGGATGACATCTCTACCCATAAAATTGCACTTCTCATATGTATTTATCATTTTGTTTAAACAGGTATACACTAACGTCTTTTCTCAAGCTTAGCTTGCAGGAGCATTTATTCTACAGGAGCAAGAAGAACACGCCCGCATTAACGACGTAATCAAGAAGTCCATGCAACGACGCCAAGAAGAACACGCCCGCATAACGACGTAATCAAGAAGTCCACGCAACGACGCCAAGAAAGAATACGCCCGCATAATGACGTTACAAGACAAAGAAGTCCACACAACGACGCCAAGAAGAATACGCCCGCATAACGACGTTATCAAGACAAAGAAGTCCACGCAACGACGCCAAAGAAGAATACGCCCGCATAACGACGTTATCGACAAGACAAAGAAGTCCACGCAACGACGCCAAGAAGAACACGCCCGCATAACGACGTAATCGAAGTCCATGCAACGACGCCAAGAAAGAACACGCCCGCATAACGACGTAATCAAGAAGTCCATGCAACGACGCCAGCAGCAACACGTCCAGACAACGACGTAATCAGCAAGTCCATGCAACGACGCCAAGAAGAATACGCCCGCATAACGACGTTATCAGCACAACAACTCCATGCAACGACGCCAAAGAAAGAATACGCCCGTGCAATGACGTTATCAGCACAACAGGTCTACGCAACGACGCCAAAGAAGAACATCGCCCAAGCAACGACGCTTATCAAGACAAAGAAGTCCAAAAACGACGCCATCAAAGATATCACATCCACGCAGCTACAGTGGACAAGCAGCAAGTGACAACGATCCGCATTCACAATCGCAACACGCCCGCGGCAAGGCGAAATCACAGCATTCACAACATCGCATCAACACAGCAGGCATCACATTTTTGCAGGATAACCTTTCCTACTCACAGTTACATTGTTTCAAAATTATGCATCATCATTTTGCCTTAACAGTTATGCACTAACCGTTTGTTCAAGTCTTAGCATGCAGGAGCAGGAGCACAACGTGGATTTTCTTACAAATAACCGGCAATTTGTTGGGCCGACCTTCCCAACGATCGCGTAGCGGCTGCCGCCGTCCACTCGCTTCCACATCACCATAGAACCCAAAGACCATAAGCCATAGCGGTACACCCTGTGTTCAAGCCGCTTATTTTATTTTTTTACTTTTTATTATAGCCCGTTGTCATCATAACTCGACATCGACAGTTTTAAAGTCCGCGTAGCCCGCCTGGTGTTTTGACTACGGTAGCTCAAAGTCGCCATAACTCGACATCGACAGCCTCAGTCCGCGTAGCCCGCCTTGGTGTTTTGACTATGGTATCCCAAAGGTCGCCATAACTCGACACCGGGACATATTTTGATTTTTGCGCCAACCTTGTCTACCGCCAACATTTTTGCACTTCGAAGATCGAGACAAAATTACATGAGTCAACGCCTTTGTCCAAGATTCTTCCATCATCTCCATACAAAGAGTGACACCGCCGACACCCAATTTTGACCTCCCATCCAGCCATTAACTATAAAATTAGACTAATTTTGTAAAATAATTGTGTTATGATTTTTTATAATAAAATACAGCGATAAAACATGAATACCGGCATAAATAAACAATTTAATAATGGCATCGCGTCTTACGTAGAGTATTAAGCACTTAGAGTCCCGCGCCCGCATTGATTAATTTCAAGCTCTGTCATGATTCTTAATTAGTAATAAATACATAAAATAAATAATTTATTTTTAGCAGTGACATCGTGTCAAGTAGCATAGCCGCATTTATTAATACGCCAGAGAATGTCATAATCATTTGTAATTTAAAATCAATTTTTTATCTAATAGCGTCGCATTTATAAAAGCTTTAAACAATTCCTAAATATCATACTTGCAGTTAGCATTTAAATAATTTAATCTAAACTCAATTCAATTTTAATTTAACTTCATAATAATGCAATAATAGGATTTTAAATAATAGCGCCGCATTCTAAAGTATTAAGCATTAATTAAATAACACATCCGTCTTTATTTCTTTATAATAATTTAAACTCAAGCACTAATTAAATAGCACGCCCATTTTATTCTTGTAATAATTTTAATAAAGCACCTAAATAATCTAAGCGCAATTTATTGATTTAATTTACTACTAATTAATTAACTCATAAAAACTAACACTTAATTAAATACCTAATTAACCAAACCAGCCCACTCCCTACCTTATTTCCCCCGCACAAGCCCAGCTTTACCATTACCCATCACCTCGCTACCACTTCGCTTCTACAACGATAAAAACGCAGCAACCCTAAATTGCAGTCGCCGCCTTCGTCGCCGTGATTCTCGCCTGAGAATCCGGCGACCTCTCCCTTACTTCCCTTTACCCACGCACCCTAGCCAGCTCTTCCTTCCATAACCAAACGATTTCTTACCATAGAAAAACCTGCTCAATCACACAAAATCAGCACTAATATCAAGCCTAGAATCGCCTTATTTACTTACCATTATTAGAACTCGAGTGAGGCTATATAACGCACATGCAAAGATAATACGAGGGGATTCAGAGCAGGAAGGGCATCGATTTAGGACAGACAGCAAGAGAGGAGAGAGCAATCATTTCACCCTTAGCAATAGTTAGCAACCACATAGCAATTCAGGAGACAATAAGAGGGTCGATACGAGCGTAACTGGTCAGTGAGCATACCCATAAGATCGACGCCTTTAGCGCAGCTTAGGAACTACATAGCAATTTAGGGAACCGATAGCATCGAAACCCTTAGCGGCAGTCAAACACAGACAGAGAGTAAACATAGAGCAGAAACGGGAGAGCAACCACATAGCAATTTAAGGACGACATGCAGTAGGCATCGAGAGATAGAGCTTAGCAGAATCAGGAAGAAGCAAGGGGCTCAGCACCCGGACCACTAGCATAGCCTGAATAGGTAGTTCGAACCCCTCTCTCAATTCTAGCCAAAAATCAGCAAGCAACTTTGCCCTTTCTATTCGCGTCGCAAACCCGAAACCCGTCGAGTGGACCGACGACTTGATACGCTGCCTCGGTTCGCCGCTGGAGAAGGTAAACTTAACACACATCTGATTTTAGTCTATTCGTGTTCAGTTGTTTGCATCTGTTTTGTACTGTCAATTCTGTGTTAGTTCTGTTCATATACGAGCCATTTGGTTAACTTAATTTTGTGTTGCATATGCTTGTTAACGTTGCTATATAGTTCTAGCTCATCCAAACAGTTCTGATTATTGAAGTTGGCATCAGGATTATTAAATAGCCAAACAGGCGGTCTGTCGCGCTTTAATGAATATCATATACTGTTCTTTATTTAGTCGCATATTCTGTGCATAATAGTTTGACCTGCCTCAATGCTCTCATGTCTACAATATAGCATAAATGAAACCTTGCATATTCTGAATTCAGTTTCACTGTTTTAAACATAACAACATTCATCCTCACCTGGTACAATCATGTAAACGGAGTTAACAAGTTTAGTGTATTGCACAAAAGATCTGTTTTACCACCATAGAGTTAGTTCAGTTAATATGATATTAAAAAATGTTGGTTTTGAGGGTCATGTGGAGTCTGAATATGGGAAATGCCTTCATGAGCATACGCCACCGCTACCATCCGTGACGTGTTTGGACTCTTCTGAGTTTAGTTCTAATAGTATGCCTTAAAACTAGTGTAGGGAGTTTTAGACCTGTGTGTATTTCTAGTCTAGCATGGCCAGTCTTTGCCCTAAAAGCCTTGCATGTGAGCAGGTACACTATATTGGTGAGCCTGGTGTTGAGTCCTTATATTTCCTTGCCCTCTGTGACATTGGTTCTGTTTATTATGCTTACAGTGGTGTGGTATGTCTGTTTTGGGATTGGAAAAGACACATATTCTTTCCATCCATTTCTAATGGGGTATATGGTGATATATTTCAGAATATACAAAGTATAAATCGCCTCGCCATCGTTTGTTTGCTATCGCACCGCATCGCCCATTGTTTTATCACGCCTCGCCATCGCTCTGCTTTGCATCCGCTAGTGTCTTTGCCTCATGTTTCTACTTGCTGCTTGCATAACGCTTTACTTGGAATTGTCAGGGGCTATGTACAATACTACCTGCTGGCTGCATCCTTATCTGATATTGCTTTTGTTTGGTATTTATATACATGTGTTGGCTTAAATGCAAACTACGTGTCAAGTGCTTGTTTTTGTTTAATGAATTTGGGCATGTACTAATCCTTATCATTTTCTTTTTCTTACATGAAACGCATCGGAGCAAAAATGAAGAGTCTCATGGCGAGACTCATCATGAGCCACTTCAAATGGCAACCCGCACCTGCATCCATCGAGTTCCATCTTCAGCAACTCTTAGGAAAAACAAATAGGACAAGATGACGTTGTCATCCGTCTCGACTCCTCTTACTCTCTAAAATTAATTGCCTCATTATGCCTTTATTTGTTTATTCGCAACTCTATTTATTTTGTAATAATAAGAGACATAGAATGCTTATTGTCGAAATAAATAAATTGAGCGGGTAGTTTAAAATCGGCAAGACACTTCTAATTATCTATTTTAGGCTTGTCACTTCATATCTAATCCTTTGCCTGAATTATTAAAATTGCATATCTAAAACTAACGCCTCACTTCTTTAATTTCGCAGATAAATCTATGGCCCATAAATCGACTTGGTATCATAAATGATATAAAGGCACACTTTAAAACTATATAGCATTAGCCTTATAAATCTTTATTAGTATGCATCCTTTTATAAACACTTGCAAATATTTTCAAAACGCTCATAAATAATTAACCCTAGGTTTGGCAGGACAACCGCAAGTTAGCGGATCTTAGAGGGTGCCTAACCCCTTCCCTCTAGATTAATAAAGAACCCTTACCCAGAATCTCATTAAGTTTAGCAGACCATTAAAATGGAGTTAATGTTTTACTTCAAACTAGTTAAACATTTAGGTGTCCTAATTCACCCAAACTAATTAGGTGGCGACTCCCGCGAACCCTTTAGCACTCTTAAGCACCTTTAGCATTTTTAACCTCTTTAGCATTTTTGCACTTTTAGCACCCTTTAGCATATTAGCACCTTTTTTTAGCCTTCACCTTTTAAACTTTAACATTTTAGCCTCTTTTGCAATTTTAGTATCCTTTCAGCATTTTTAAAACCTTTTAGCATTCTTTTAAACTATTTAGCATTTTATTATTTATTTTCTAACATTGCATTTTAAGCAGGAGATTCGCTAGAAAATAATGTCGCGGTCGAAAAAGGGCGCGACAGAAATGGCGACTCCGCTGGGGATTTTAGGTTCTTAACCACAACAGACCTAGGGTTATTATTTGGCATTACTTTTTGCATTTTGTGTGCTGTATTTTATTTATTTTAATTGCTACCTGCTTTACTGCTTTCCTTAAACTGGCATTCCGCTCATACTTCTTCCATTCTGGAAAATTCACACAAATCACACACTCACGCGCTGGTGTGCTTCGCGCACCCGCAAATTTCTTTCAAAAATATCCAAATTTTAGGAGAGTTGGCGCCTGCGCGGAGTTAGATCGGTTCGTCTGATCAGCCGCGTAGCCTTCTCACTCGAGTTGTCCGCCGGGAACTCAAGGCCTAGAAAAGCCAAATCTTAGAAACTTAAGATAGAGCTATACCACCCTTATTTTAGGGCATGCATGCATTTACCTTAGGTGGGTCAATCCTTGGCATTGACACCACAATTAGGAAGACACCAAACTTGTCGACGGGTTTCTCAACCCAACGACCAACCAGCATATTATGTGTAGCGTGACAATGATAGACAAATCCAAACCTAATCATGACATGCTGAAATTGGAAAAAGTGCACCGTCATTTGGTCGCCATTTCCAACAAAGGCATTATAGTTGGACGACTTGGACAAACCCGTCATAATCTCGCATAAGTGACGTTTAGGCTTACCTCTGGCATAAAGAGGTCCCCCTGCATGTTAGGAAACGTTTGAATGTGTTATGTGCGATATATCTGCTACAAAATTATGTGCTTTATGCTAACACCGTTTGTTGCATTTTTTAGAAAGATTTATCATCTCCCCAAAAAAAGGTCGATTTGTATTTGACTAAGCAATGACAGAGCATCAATATTTCACAAGATCAAAGGCACGGTCCAGCGACATGACCGATTCAAGGGCATCTGAGCGGAACGAGTCGGAACCTGTCTTGGTTCCTATAAGCAAAGCAGAGGTCTCAGGAGAGAAATGCAGCATAGATCCAGTCGAGCAGCTCGCACAATTACCACAGCAAATGGCAACCCTGCAGGCCGATATCAAAAGGCTCAAGAACCTCACCAGAGCACTCGTCACTGCAAATAACCAAAACAGTCAAAAACCTTCAAATTATTACCAGTACCCGCTTACTACATATCCCATTCTGCCAATATACAATGCACCCACACAAAACCGAATGCCTAACGTACTCCGGCTAGACACAAACCAAAGGCCACCACAAACCTATTTTCGCAATACATATGACAACCTCATGATACCCACACGCATGCGCCACACCAAAAGCCCGCCCACCAAACATCTTCGCACCCGCTCGACACTACGTAAAGGCCACCAAAATATACGCCCATTTAGCCGAGCCTTTATCGCAGCTTATACGAGAGGTCGAGGTTTGCAGGATACTCCACCAATTCCAGCACGTGCCCAATCCCAAGTCCAAAGCTCATGATGGGAACAAAAGTCGCATACCATTCGGAGCCATCTGACACGATACGGGAAGGTGTTACACACTCGTGAGACAAAGTAAGGGAGCTGATCAAGGAGGAGTCATTCGCGAGGATGCTTACCCCAACGAGTACAATGAACCCCAAAGGAAGAGAGGCGTTCCTCGGCCGATCCCGCTCCGCTCGAATCGCCATTCATCCAAGCAGCACCACGCAGGCCAAAAGAAGGAGATATTGATAGCAGAGCACGAAGACCCAACCACCACGACGCAGAGCAAGCGCGATTGGTTGGATTTGCACCCTTTGTTCGGTCCGCCAGAGCCCGGATAAGAAAGAACAATTTAGTTTAGCGTAATAATCAAGACTCATATTTAATGTTTTGCTTAAGTTTTTCTTGTAATGAACTACGCTTGACCGATTCCTCAGCGGATACGTAGCGCCGCCCCGCCTGGCCCCACACCTAGAAATTTTAATTTTCCCAATATTCGCTTGTAATGAACTACGTTCGACTGATTCCCTCATGGGGATACGTAGGCGGCCTAAATCGGCTTCGGTCACACCATTAGGAAAACTTTCCCCCCATTTTGAAAATGACAAGAATACACATAGCATACAAGCAACTACATTAAGATCCATTTTATGCCGCATAATCTTTTTCAAAATCGACAATGTAGGAAACTGCATGTGGTTTGCAAGTCCAAACAAGCTACCACGCAGATATCAAGGAACAAGGCAAATAAGTCGATACGACCGACTCCCAAACTCACAAATTTTCTGTGAGCGCAGTGTCTTTTCATATTAATGAGCAGAGAGTGCAATAGCCGGCGTAAAATACGACAAAGTTTCTTCAGATAGCGTATAGCAGAAAGCAAAGAAAGGCAGAGGATGACAACAATCCAAAGTCCGCAGAAAAGCAAAGCAGCAGAAAGCGGCATCGACAATCAATACCAAAGTTCGAGTTCCGCAACAAAACCTAACGATCAACTCGCATAAAGTCAAATTGGCAACCCACGATCGCACACAAAGAAAGGCATCATGGCAATTCGTCACCGCAACGCTCATCATGTCCGCAAGAACAACATCTCGTGGATGACATCTCTACCCATAAAATTGCACTTCTCATATGTATTTATCATTTCGCTTAAACAGTATACACTAACGCCTTTTCTCGCTTAGCTTGCGGTGAGCATTTATTCTACGAGCAGCAAAGAACACGCCCGCATAACGACGTAATCGAAGTCCATGCAACGACGCCAAAGAAGAACACGCCCGCATAACGACGTAATCAAGAAGTCCATGCAACGACGCCAAGAAGAATACGCCCGCATAACGACGTTATCAAGACAAAGAAGTCCACACAACGACGCCAAAGAAGAATACGCCCGCATAACGACGTTATCAAGACAAAGAAGTCCACGCAACGACGCCAAAGAAGAATACGCCCGCATAACGACGTTATCAAGACAAAGAAGTCCACGCAACGACGCCAAGAAGAACACGCCCGCATAACGACGTAATCAGCAAGTCCATGCAACGACGCCAGCAGCAACACGTCCAGACAACGACGTAATCAGCAAGTCCATGCAACGACGCCAGCGGCAACACGTCCAGACAACGACGTAATCAGCAAGTCCATGCAACGACGCCAGCAGCAATACGTCCAGACAACGACGTTATCAGCACAACAACTCCATGCAACGACGCCAAAGAAGAATACGCCCGTGCAATGACGCGACAAGACAACAGTTCACGCAACGACGCCAAAGAAGAATATCGCCCAAGCAACGACGCTATCAAGACAAAGAAGTCCAAAAATGACGCCATCATCAGCATATCACATCCACGCAGTCTACAGGGACAGTTGCAGCAAGGACAACGTATCCGCATTCACAATCGCAACACGTCCGTGCAAGGGCGAAATCACAGCATTCACAACATCGCATCAACACAGCAGACATCACATTTTTTTGCAGGATAACCTTTCCTACTCACAGTTACATTGTTTCAAAATTATGCATCATCATTTTGCCTTAACAGTTATGCACTAACCGTTTGTTTGAAGTCTTAGCATGCAGGAGCAGGAGCACAACGTGGATTTTCTCTTACAGCGAACCGGGGCAATTTGTTGGGGGGCCGACCTTCCCAACGATCGCGTAGCGCCTGCCGCTTGGCTCACTCGCCCCACATCACCATAACCCAAAGACCATAAGCCATAGCGTACACCCTGTGTTCAAGCCGCTTATTTTTATTTTTTACTTTTTGCACCATAGCCCAAAGGTCATCATAACTCGACATCGACGGCTTTAAGTCCGCGTTAGCCCGCTGGTGTTTTGACCATGGTAGCTCAGTTGTCGCCATAACTCGACACCGGGATGCTCCAGTCCGCGTTAGCCCGCCTTGGTGTTTTGACCATGGTATCCCGGTCGCCATAACTCGACATCGACGATTTTTGATTTTTGCATACCTGTCTACCGCCCAACATTTTTGCAATTCTGAAGATCGAGACAAAATTGGCTATGAGTCAACGTCTTTGTCCGAAGATTCTTCCATCATCTCCATACAAAGAGGGACAGCTGTTGACACCCAATTTTGACCCTCCCGTCCAGTCATTAACTATAAAATTAGACTAATTTTATAAAATAATTGTGTTATGATTTTTTATAATAAAATACAGCGATAAAACATGAATACCGGCATAAATAAACAATTTAATAATGGCATCGCGTCTTACGTAGAGTATTAAGCACTTAGAGGCCCGCGCCCGCATTGTTTAATTTCAAGCCCTGTCATGATTCTTAATTAGTAATAAATACATAAAATAAATAATTTATTTTTAGCAGTGACATCGTGTCAAGTAGCATAGCCGCATTTATTAATACGCCAGAGAATGTCATAATCATTTGTAATTTAAAATCAATTTTTTATCTAATAGCGTCGCATTTATAAAAGCTTTAAACAATTCTTAAATATCATACTTGCAGTTAGCATTTAAATAATTTAATCTAAACTCAATTCAATTTTAATTTATCTTCATAATAATGCAATAATAGGATTTTAAATAATAGCGCCGCATTCTAAAGTATTAAGCATTAATTAAATAACACATCCGTCTTTATTTCTTTATAATAATTTAAACTCAAGCACTAATTAAATAGCACGCCCATTTTATTCTTGTAATAATTTTAATAAAGCACCTAAATAATCTAAGCGCAATTTATTGATTTAATTTACTACTAATTAATTAACTCATAAAAACTAACACTTAATTAAATACCTAATTAACCAACCCAGCCCACTCCCTACCTTATTTCCCCCGCACAAGCCCAGCTTTACCATTACCCATCACCCCCGCGCCTCACTTCGTCTACAACGATAAAAACGCAGCAACCCTAAATTGCAGTCGCCGCCTTCGTCGCCGTGATTCTCGCCTGAGAATCCGGCGACCTCTCCCTTACTTCCCTTTACCCACGCACCCTAGCCAGCTCTTCCTTCCATAACCAAACGATTTCTTACCATAGAAAAAACCCGTTCGAATCACACAAAATCAGCACCAATATCAAGCCTAGAATCGCCCTTATTTACTTACCATTATTAGAACCTTGAGGGAGGCTATATAACGCACATGCAAAGACAATACGAGGGGATTCGGAGCAGGAAGGGCATCGACTTAGGACAGACAGCAAGAGAGGAGAGAGCAATCGTTTCACCCTTAGCAATAGTTAGCAACCACATAGCAATTCAGGAGACAATAAGAGGTCGACACGCAGCGTAACTCGGTCGGGAGCATACCCATAAGATCGACGCCTTAGCGGCAGCTTAGAACTACATAGCAATTTAGGAACCGATAGATCGAAACCCTTAGCGGCGATCAAACACGCATGCAGAGTAAACATAGAGCGTAAACGGAGAGCAACCACATAGCAATTTAAGGACATACGCAGAGGCATCGAGAGATAGAGCTTAGCAGAATCAGGAAGAAGCAAGGGGCTCAGCACCCGGACCACTAGCATAGCCTGAATAGGTAGTTCGAACCCCTCTCTCAATTCTAGCCAAAAATCAGCAAGCAACTTTGCCCTTTCTATTCGCGTCGCAAACCCGAAACCCCGAGTGGACCGACGACTTGATACGCCGCTTCGCTCGGAGAAGGTAAACTTAACACACATCTGATTTTAGTCTATTCGTGTTCGATTGTTTGCATCCGCTTTGTAATCACAATTACGTGTTAGTTCTGTTCATATACGAGCCATTTAGTTAACTTAATTTTGTGTTGCATATGCTTGTTAACGTTCTTTATATAGTTCTAGCTCATCCAAACAGATTCCGATTATTGAAGTTGGCATCGATTATTAAATAGCCAAACAGTGTCTGTCGCGCTTTAATGAATATCATATATCGTTTTTTTATTTAGTCGCATATTCGTGCATAATAGTTTGACTCGCCTCAATGCTCTCATGTCTACAATATAGCATAAATGAAACCTTGCATATTCTCGAATTCGGGCCACTGTTTTAAACATAACAACATTCATCCTCACCTGGTACAATCATGTAAACGGAGTTAACAAGTTTAGTGTATTGCACAAAAGATCTGTTTTACCACCATAGAGTTAGTTCAGTTAATATGATATTAAAAAATGTTGGTTTTGAGGGTCATGTGGAGTCTGAATATGGGAAATGCCTTCATGAGCATGCCTACTGCTTACCATCTGCTGTGACGTGTTTGGACTCTTCTGAGTTTAGTTCTAATAGTATGCCTTAAAACTAGTGTAGGGAGTTTTAGACCTGTGTGTATTTCTAGTCTAGCATGGCCAGTCTTTGCCCTAAAAGCCTTGCATGTGAGCAGGTACACTATATTGGTGAGCCTGGTGTTGAGTCCTTATATTTCCTTGCCCTCTGTGACATTGGTTCTGTTTATTATGCTTACAGTGGTGTGGTATGTCTGTTTTGGGATTGGAAAAGACACATATTCTTTCCATCCATTTCTAATGGGGTATATGGTGATATATTTCAGAATATACAAAGTATAAATCGCTCGCCTCTGCTTTGTTTGCTATCGCTACCGCATCGCCCATTGTTTTATCAAGCACGCCGCCATCGTCTGTTTGCATACTGCTTAGTGTCTTTGCCTACTGTTTCTACTTGCTGTTTGCATACTGCCTTTACTTGGAATTGTCAGGGGCTATGTACAATACTACCTGCTGGCTGCATCCTTATCTGATATTGCTTTTGTTTGGTATTTATATACATGTGTTGGCTTAAATGCAAACTACGTGTCAAGTGCTTGTTTTTGTTTAATGAATTTTGGCATGTACTAATCCTTATCATTTTCTTTTTCCTACCTGAAGCATCGGAAAAAATGAAGAGTCTCATGGCGAGAGACTCATCACGAGCCACTTCAAATGGCAACCCGCACTGCATCCATCGAGTTCCATCTTCAAGACTCTTAGGAAAAACAAATAGGACAAGATGACGTTGTCATCCGTCTCGACTCCTCTTACTCTCTAAAATTAATTGCCTCATTATGCCTTTATTTGTTTATTCGCAATTCTATTTATTTTGTAATAATAAGAGACATAGAACAGTTATTGTCGAAATAAATAAATTGGGCGGGTAGTTTAAAATCGGCAAGACACTTCTAATTATCTATTTTTAGGCTTGTCACTTCATATCTAATCCTTTGCCTGAATTATTAAAATTGCATATCTAAAACTAACGCCTCACTTCTTTAATTTCGCAGATAAATCTATGGCCCATAAATCGACTTGGTATCATAAATGATATAAAGGCACACTTTAAAACTATATAGCATTAGCCTTATAAATCTTTATTAGTATGCATCCTTTTATAAACACTTGCAAATATTTTCAAAACGCTCATAAATAATTAACCCTAGGTTTGGCAGGACAACCGCAAGTTAGCGGATCTTAGAGGGTGCCTAACCCCTTCCCTCTAGATTAATAAAGAACCCTTACCCAGAATCTCATTAAGTTTAGCAGACCATTAAAATGGAGTTAATGTTTTACTTCAAACTAGTTAAACATTTAGGTGTCCTAATTCACCCAAACTAATTAGGTGGCGACTCCCGCGAACCCTTTAGCACTCTTAAGCACCTTTAGCATTTTTAACCTCTTTAGCATTTTTGCACTTTTAGCACCCTTTAGCATATTAGCACCTTTTTTTAGCCTTCACCTTTTAAACTTTAACATTTTAGCCTCTTTTGCAATTTTAGTATCCTTTCAGCATTTTTAAAACCTTTTAGCATTCTTTTAAACTATTTAGCATTTTATTATTTATTTTCTAACATTGCATTTTAAGCAGGAGATTCGCTAGAAAATAATGTCGCGGTCGAAAAAGGGCGCGACAATACTATCCTGTCAAAAGACGGATTTTCTGTCGGAAATGGTGACAGGTTTGTCTCTAGTCCTTGTCTTTAGTCCTCTAGTCCACTTCCCTCGTGATTGGTGCCCAGGGTAATTCCTGGCGCCTACTTAGGATTGTCCATAATTCCAATTTTATTACAACCTAAGTACATAACTTTTAAGTTGTTGTTCACAACAGTCCAATCATACACGGGAAGGAAAGTGAGATTAAACTTCTGATTTTAAAGTGTAGGGAATATATGTTTTACTGAAAACACTATATATTCCTAGCCTTGCTTTATTCACATTTATTCATAAATTCTCTTTTAATCTCATCTTTGACAAAGAAGAATAATTAACTCATACCTTTAGAATCTGGCCCACGTTAGTCACGTGTCCAAATCATTCTTACCATAAGATGGAGGCTTTCTGTTATAAGATGGAACATCATCTTCAGCCTTCTACTCATCTCCCAGTTGACATCCTCAACCTCTCGTGGGCGTTTGTTTCCACCACTATCGGGAGCGGTGACAACAACTTTTCCTTGATCTTTAGCCTTGCTAGCATGACTATCAGGAGTATCTTGAAACTCATCCTCAGATCTAGAGATCCCACCTTTGACAGAGACAGATTTGAAGTATATCGTCAAAGAGAGCCAAAACTAGGACCAGATCTGAAAGCACAGTTATTGACAAATACAATGTTTGAACTGTTAACAGAGCAGTCAACAGAACTGGTTTCAACAAGAAACTCACAGCCAGATTTGGGATCATATCTACTGGAAAACATCTTTCTAACACTAGTACAAATAATGTCTTAAGGTTGTGGGTTACAACGGATGTACGGGAATAACAAACAACTATTACTAGTGCTTCGAAAGGATAAACTATTAATACAAAAGCAACAATCTTTATAGCAAATAAGTATTGTGGCTATGACAAGCCTTTTGAGTTTTTGAATCTCGTTCTTGGATAATTCTTGAGTTTGTCTTGAGTCTTCGTTCCAATTGCATCAAGCTCCTTGATCTTGATAGCCTGAAACCAAAAGACACTAAATCTGGTAGCGTTACGGAGGCGCTACTGAGTCGAGTGATATTCACTCTGTCCTTAAGACATTATTGCCCCATATATATCTTTTTACGATATGAGAAATTGTACCCCAAGCTAAAACAACAACTAACAAATGAGCAAAGAAAACTCAAGTTTTCTCAAAAATAACATTTGAGTGTGTGAAATAGTGTTTAGAGAGGAAGAATTCAGAAAATATGAATTATACAAGTGTGAAGTGTTCCTTTCAATTGAGCATATGACCTCAATTTATATTGTGATGAAGAAGACTTTTCAACTAGCCAAGTAATGACTTTCAATGGCCATGTAATGACACTTATGAAGGGGGTTATAATTCAGCCAAATAATGGCTGAATTTAAGTGTCTAGTAATAGAGGATCAATGCTCCAAAACCAGCCCAAAAGTCAGAAATTTTTCATCATCCGTCGAGCATTCTGCCATCTAAGCGCCGCGATGCTTGACTTCCAGTGGCCACCAGACACCAAGGCGCTGCGGCGCAGCACGGTGCTGCGCCGCGACCTTTCACGGCTCTGCGGTGATTTCCGACCCGTTTCATCTTTTACACGTTGTACGCTTCTTCCTTCATTTACCAACGTGGAACACACGTCATTTGACCAATAACCATCCATCATTCTATGTATCAAACATTTCACTTATGTACCAATATCTCTTTCACTAATGAAATTTACGGTACTTGACACTACGTGTGCACGTGTGTGGAAATGATGTTTCCGACGTGCGAGACCTCAATTGTTCGAGTCATAAATAATAGGTTAAACTTAATTCCACATTTAGTAAATTTCCAACACTATCAATTTGATGAGAGATTTTTTCCAAAATTAGGGGGAGATAATAATGAAATAAAAAGGGAAAATTTGTGAAAAAAATTCATTTCGTCTCATCTTGATCTATGTGCTTCTATTAGTGAGCAAAAGGTCCAAAAAATTATTCACTTGCAGAAAATAACAAATCAAATGTCAGACACATTTACAGATTTAAAAAAGATTACTGAATCACATATCCCTGCAGAGAATGTTCCAATTCGGATCGATGTCCCTGTAGGACCATCTACTAGTGCCATAACAAATGAGTCCAAAAGCATGCCTGAAGCGTGATAGACCATTGGATTCTAAGGATCAGAATCCTAGAAAAAGAAAAATAAATGGTCAAGATGACATTAAGAAAAAATCTCATAAAGAAATACAAGATTTGATCAATCCTGACATTCTTGAAGAAATCAATGAGCCGTAAACTCAAAAAATGAAGAAATATCAATAAATCCAATTGATGTTATGACTATTTGAATCGCTTGGAAGTAAATGTGGTTTGAAATACCCACAAGAAGATAATGCAGCATGCATTGCTCAATTGAAGGGAGGATTCAGAAAAAAATATAGGAAAAACTCACATTTCACCAAAGTTGTTCTTTACACACGAGCTCCAAAAGAATTGTGATATCAACGTGCAACATATTCATTCAAGTGATAATATAATTGATTTGTTCACTAAGTTTCTACCAACTGCAACTTTCGAGAAGATGGTGCACCAAATTGAAATATGAAGACTCAAGCATTTGGATTGAAGTTCTCATCGGGGGGGTTAATACATGTTGTACTCTTTTTTCCATATGACGTTTTATTCCACTGGGTTTTCCTTGTAAGGTTTTTAATGAGGCAACCAAAATATGTATTATTAGATATGTGTACTCTTTTTCCTTTATTAGAATTTTTTTTCACTGAATTTTTTTCTAGTAAGGTTTTAACGAGGCACATTAAATATGAACATCCAAGGGGAAGTGTTATGATATACATATCCTTTGTATGGATGCCCATACACATTCACTAACCTTTATATGTTACATGTACCTATTAATTTAGACACTTAATATTTGTAACCTCTCGTGGGTGGGTTACATGTATCTATTTTTTTTGTAGATTATATTTGCATAATCATTTTTTGGTTCGTTCAAATTGATCGTACATTAACCAAGTAATCTGAACATTCATTAAACTACAGTAGGTCAAGCATTAGTACTTATTTTCTTTGTTTCCAACAATTTTTGGAAAATGGAAAATCAGAATTTAATTAAGTTTCATGGGAAATTCAACCAACGGTTCACGAACTTGAGCTTCTTTAATTAACATACTTAAAACAGTCACAGAATATTAAGAGACATTAGAACTTCACCTATATATACACACCCTTTATTAATCCCTTTCAGTGTACTACTATACTTATCAATTAAAGTAGTGTATAACGTGAGAAAAAGTAAAGCAAAAATGCCATCTGGTGGAAGGAAGAGGAGAGCTACCAAGAGGAAGAAGCAAGAAGAGGCTCTGGCAAAACAAGCTGATGGTAATTTTGTTCTCTAAAAAATCCATTCTCTTATATTTTTTTAAATCTGAATGTAAATAATTTATATTTTATTATTCCTCGGATTAGATGGTTACATTATCATGCTTACGAGACCTCATTGTGGCTTGATATGTTATTATATATACTATAACCTATGTGGCTCGGTACGTTATCTATTAAGCGCCATATGTCCCCTACTTGATTTATGATAAGTAAAGGAATGAACTTAAATGTAAAGTATTTCCAAAATGTAATCAAAGTATGTCATCCCATATCCATAAACTATAAATCTTTATATTCTACAATTCATTACTTCTCTACTACATGAAAATAGTTAGTAATGTCTCTATTAATAAAAAGGGCAGCCAGTGCTATAATTAAGCTTCCACTATGTGTGGTATCGGTTGAAGGACCGGACCATAACGCAGCCTTATCCAACATATTTTTGCGAGAGATTGTCTATATAGTATGAAATCTACTTTGGTTAAGAGTTGAAAATTTGTTCCTGTATGAATATGACAATAGTCCTAAACAATTTAAATTTCGTAGTAAACTCTGAATTGGTCTTTCTATAAAATTCTTGTTTGTGATTCTTTTTTCTGATTATTGATGTTTTCAAGCAGAGTTCACCTCAGTAAATGAGACTGCTATTCAGCAAAATAATGAAGTTCCCTTGTTGGAAGTTACATCATATGAGGACAATGCAGTATCTAAAGATGTACCACTCGTAGAATGTAGTGACAATTTGAAAGGGAATGATACTTGTGGAGTGGTGTGTGATGATACTACTAAGGAAACAGAAGTATTGGCTGTGGCACCTGAAGAGGCTCTGGCGAAACAAGCTTATGGTATTTTTGTTCTCTAAAAAAATCCATTCTCTATCTTTTTTCTAAATCTTAATGGAAATAATTTATATTTTATTATTCCTTGGATCAGATGGCTATGTTATCATGCTTACGATACCCCATTGTGGCTCGGTATGTTATTATATATACGATAACCTCTGTTGCTTGGTACGTTATCTATTAAGCGCCATATGTTCCCTATTATCTGTTGTGCTGCCTGAAGAAATGAAAGACACTACTCTAATTGCCCCATGTAGTCAATCTATTGAGGCAGCTGAAGGAACAAAAGATACTGCTCAATTAGTCTCTGATAAAGACACAGGGTTTGTTATTCCAATGGTGGGATTACCAGCTGTTTTAGCCCATTCATCATCAAATGAACATGAAATGCAGACCGTGCCCACAATAACAGTTTCCTCAGCTACTGTTAATCAAGCTTACTTTTCTTGTCCTGTGGTACATTTCTCGAGCTAAAGAAACTGAAATTATTCTTTCTTACCTTTTTTGTGTTTTTTATTTGGCTGCAGTCTATTGCTAGTCTTGTTAAACTGGTATTCGTTTAATTTTGCAGCACTGTAACCCTGAATGTAGTTTTCCTAAGTGGATAAGAGGTCAATCTGATGTGCGTAGCCTTAAAGAACATCTTCAGGAGGCACTGGAAAAGCTGGATGCTATTTCATATTGAGCCAGTTTTTGATCAAGATGTTTTATTTTTATGTTCTTGAAAGTAGTCAGTTTTTGCATAACAAATCTGCTATTATAATAGCTTAATTTGCTTTTATCTTATTGTAGTCCTGCTATTTACATTTCTTAGTAATGCATTGATTTTCCAGTTTATCTGCTTATCATAATGCGGTTCAGAAACCTTGTGAAGTACTATTGGATCTTTCTCTTTTTCTGTCTCTTGTGTTCAGTTGTTTATTCCATATACCCCTGTAGTAGAAAGAATAGGGATATAACAGAACATATCAAAATTAACGGTGTATGAATATTTTAAGAACAATTTTAAAGTTATGGTATGATAGTGCAGTTGCAGTTCAGAGGTCTTTATAAATTTAGATCATTCTCTTGCCTGTTAGCAAGTTTAAATCCCCCCCCCCCCCCCCTCAAAGGCCCCAATGTAAAGATAAATTAATGAGAAGGGATGTAAATTATTGTTACATGACAAATCAATAATGATAATGTAAGAACAATGTAGTCTGCACACTACTTGCATTCTTAGGACTTGTGAACAAACAGACAATCTAAAGAAGATAAATCTAGAGGTAATTGAGCTATTCTTATCTTAAAGATTTAGTATTTGTTTGGACCTAGATTTGGTTGAAAATTCTAAAGAAGAGTTTTTGAAGTTGAATTTGCTTTCAGACATGCAGTTCACTTGAAGAAAAGTTTGGAGTTTCTTGAGTTGAAAAAAGATTTTTCACTCGAAACTTGGTTTAAAACCTGTCCAATGTATAGTGAAACGATGTTTTAAAAAAAAAAGAAATAACGATCTATGTCCAAACAGCTCCTTAGTTTGTCTCTTGATGACATCTGATAAAACCAGTCCAATGTATTGCCAAACTGTTAACGATCAAAACAGACTTGGCTAAAGTCACAGGTTCAACTAATTTCCATCCGCTTTGACATAGAAACACAAGTTATTGCAAGCAATAGGAACCGCGATCTTGAAATTTCTATCACTATCCAGAATAATCTGTAGGAAGTCCAGTAGATGTTGTGATGACCAAAGCGCGAAGAATCAGAGTTTGAAACAAGTGTTGCTGTCAGGATGCTTTCTTTCCACTTGATGGTTTCAATTCCTTTGTAAGCATTCTTGGGGCAATTGCCATTGACATGAGCTCTTGAATCAGAAGTTTGCATGCATAAGGAATATACACCTACACATTTCAGAAAAGTTAAAGTATTAAGGCGTTTAACAAATTTGATATTGTAGTTAAACAAGTGGTGTGGCACAGTTTGGAAAGCTGAACAAAGGCACCAAGAGGACGATTGTACCTGAACATTCTCAGTTTTATTCCTACAAGATCTGCACTCAAATGAGATCTTTTTCAGATTAGCAATAGCCATTAAACCACATTGCTGGCATACGTGAACTCTGTAAGCATCACTTTGATCAAACAGCCTCTCTTTAAGGAAGTGTGCAGCTCCATGAGCTATCATACAATCACGTTCCATCTCCCCAAATCGTAGTCCTCCATCGCGAGATCTCCCTTCAGCAGGCTGCCTAGTAAGAATCTGCACAGGACCACGGCTACGAGAATGGATCTTATCATCCACCATGTGCTTCAGTCTCTGGTAGTAAGTTGGCCCCAAGAATATCATTGCAGTCAATATACGCCCTGTATGACCATTATACATTCTCTCAAAACCGCGCATCTGATAACCACACTTGTGCAGTGCTTTGCTGATACTATCCACCTGAAAGAGAAAATACTTTTAAGTGATAGGCATCTCATATTCATGAATTAATATTAACCCCTAAAAGCATTTGATAAACCAGAAGTTCAGGAACCTCCTGGCACATTTTCATCTCTAAATGTATTAACTCAAAGACAGTTTTTGTCTCATTGTGAATCCACATGCCATCCCTTCTCGCATGACAATAGGTCAGTTTTTGAGAAGGGGAGCCTTGGAGTAACTAGTAAAGTTGTTGCCATGTGACCTGGAGGTCACGGGTTCGAGCCGTGGAAATAACCTCTTGCAGAAATGCAAGGTAAGGCTGACAATAGACCAAGTGTGGTCCAGCCCTTCCCCGGACCCGGCGCATAGCTGGAGCTTAGTGCACCGGGCTGCCCTTTTTTTACAGTTTGTGTCTCACTTGCATTTACAATTACATAATCTTTATTTTCCAAAAGAGATTTTGCTGAACTTACAGTAACATCAGTGAAAGGGGTAGCATCTCCCTCCTTGCCCATGTGAGCAGCAACCTTCCCCATGATACACTCAACTAGCTGACCTATTGTCATGCGAGAAGGGATGGCATGTGGATTCACAATGATATCTGGGGTGATGCCTTCAGCGCTCCATGGCATGTCTTCTTGTGTATAAGTCATTCCAATGGTTCCTTTTTGTCCATGCCGGCTGCTGAATTTGTCTCCAATCTGGGGAATTCTGACCGATCTCATCCTTATTTTGACAAATCTCAATCCATCTGCATTTGTTGTCAAAAGGACCTACAGAAAGCAAGAAAACAACTTACCAACAAGATTGTTAACACATGATTAAAAGTTGAAATAAAATGGCCAACAAGACATGTGAAAAAGAGTTCTCATTTGGCTATGAGATCCCCTAATTGTGGAAGACATGAAAATTGAACTAGCAGGGAGACCTGATCCACAATTCCAGTTTCACTATGTCGTAGACTGGTACTATGGTCCTTGCGCGTGTATCTTGCTGGTTGTCCTTGAGCATCATCTTGAGAAATGGGTGTGGTCTTTCCAATTATGACATCATCACCAGAAACTCTTGTCCCCTAGCATCAGCTAAAAATTATTAGAGATTATAATTTCAAACACATATCAGTGAAGCAGAATGATGAATTTGTATTTGCTAGTAATACTAACAGGAGGTGCAAATCCGTCATCCTCTAATTTATCGTAATTTCCATGTCGCATTCCCTGCAAAAAATTACAACCATAATCCAACATTATACAAGTAGAAAATAGATCTACTCTTACAAAAAGCACACCTATTACTTTTATTATTTTCTGTCTTTCTTATTTGTCCTAATTAATGTCTTTAGAACGAGGGATGGAATGGGGAGGAAGAGAGTAACCAAAACAAAGAACCAACCATGGTATGGTCTCTATCAGGACGCCCAAAATCCTCTTTAACAAGTGTTCCCATCTTTTTCTCTTCATCCCTATTGAGGGAAAATAGAGCCAGGAGCTTGATCAGAGAAAGAAACAGCAAATAATATGAAGTAAAAAAGAGACTTACATACCTATATGAACGAAAAAATAGTGAGCGGAAGAAGCCACGGTCAATTGAAGATTGATTCATGATGACAGAGTCTTCTTGGTTATAGCCCGAATAGCAGGAAATGGCAACAATAGCGTTCTTTTGTGAATCCAACAGAAAAAGATTATGATCACTATAAAGCAAGAAAGTTAAGAATGAAGGCAAGCAATAAGCAGGTGCTTAATTACAATGCCAGCTGGAAGCTGCCTGAAATGCAAATGTTCCATAGCCCGCGTAGTAACAAGAGGCTTTTGTGGATAATACAGTACATAGGCCAATGTATCCTGTTATTTAAATCAGCAATAATCAAGAATGAGAATACCTAATACTGGAAAGTGCCTGAAGAACAAAGGAAAACTCGCAGCAAAGAGAAAACATAGCCTACCATCCGAAATTGGTAATTGGTGACATAAATCCCCATTGCTTGCTTTCCCATAGCAGATTGATATGTGTTACGTGGGGACTGCATCGTGTCAAAATTAAAGACAATAAAGCAGAAGTCGAAGGAAGGGTTTAAGAAAGGACAGACATTTGATACGGAATGTAGATTAAGATGGGAACAGACTTGACTAAATATGCATCGAAGACATACCATAAAATAGAGTAACTTAGTTCTTATTAGATGTTCCCTAAGGGACCCATAAAACATATTAATTCACCTGGTTATGATCTGGAAATGGTATGATTGAAGCGCACACTCCCAATATCAAAGATGGATGGATTTCGCAGTGTGTGTAGGTCTCAGAATAAGCCTCATCTGGGTTCAGCCTTGAATTTGTAAGATCCTAAAACGTTAAATAGGAAAATCGTTTTATAGAAATTCTTAGTCTAAGACAACTAACTCTACTTCAGCTTGAATTAGAAGAACCTGAAACTCAAGAAACGGGTGATTAAGCTTCAAAGAAGCAGGGCAGCAGTGTAATTTTTTGGTCAGTACTAGGAATAATACACTGTAAAGCAACAGGTATAGCTCATGACTTCTTACATTTATGGTCATTGCGATCATTGTAGTCTCTTCTTCCTCAGTATCAACATACTCGATAAATCCTTTTGCCACAAGATCATGCCAGCCAGAATCTTCAGATGACTCCTGAGATTAACACAAGAAAGTCAATGGGACTGAACGATTAAAGAATGATCCGATCTTGCAAAACAGTACATACCCTCATTTGCAGTGCGACAATATCCTTCTTCTTTATTATCAACTTCTTTTTCTCCACAATGAATAACGGCCTACTACAACGTCCATAATCTGTATATAGGCGCAGTTCCTTTAAATTTATATTGCGGACAACTCCAACTTCAGTATTAACATCAACCTAAAAGAGAACAAATGCCAAAATTTTCATAACTCAATATCTAAAACTTGCAGGAACAATCACTCAAGAGTATCTTGACATCACAAAGAGAAGAAAATAATGTGGTAGCGTAACCTGTCTCCTCAGCTGTCTCAGTGTCTTAACCAACAGATCTGGATTACGATGAATGCCAACCCAACAACCATTTACAAAAACCTTGGTAGATTGGGGAATAACCGCGGGAGATATTTCCTAAAGTTAAAGAATGTCATGAACTTGTGACAAAATTAAGAACTTTGAGATCCATGAGCATCTTCCAGGAATTGCACACCTCAAAATTTTCTGTACTCCACTCCTCTAAAAACTCCAAAATTGGATTTGCTGCTGATCCTACTGTTATGTACACCATTAAAGCAAGGTTCTTTACCAGACCACATGCCTAACATATCAGCAACAGACAATATATTGCATAATATTCATAAAATCATGCAAAGTTAATCAATAAATGAGTGTCATGTGTTATGTTACTTGTCCTTCAGGCGTTTCTGCTGGACACATCATTCCCCAATGAGAATTATGAAGCTGTCTAGGTTTTGCCAATTTACCTGGTTACCAAGGTATAAGACACTGATGACAAAGAAACTACCAAAAGTAACAAATGAAGCCAATTCTAAGAGCAAGAGAAAATTACCCTCGCGCCCTATTGGTGAGTTCAATCTACGCAAGTGAGAAAGAGTAGATGCAAATGTCAAACGATTCAAAACCTGTGTGAGCATATGCACACAAAAGTGAAACAAGAGAAAAATGAAAAAGAAAAAAGTATATACATGTAATATTACCATGATAAGAGAAAAGCTCACCTGTGAAACTCCTGCCCTGGTACCAGCAGCATTTGCTTGTCCCCAGTTCCCAGTAGCAAGAGAATACTTAAGCCCACTTGTAATTGTTTTTGCTTTAATAGCAAATTGCAAATTCACATCCTTTCCACTGTCAACACACTGACTTGCCCACAAAAGTAGATTGCTTAGTTTGCAGAAGCACCGTATATGCTAATGGATAGAACACTAAAAAAGAGCCAAGATAGTAACCTTTTGAACATAAGATCTCACGTCCCTTGTTAGCTTCCTGAATAGCTGCATAAATATCAACACTTATTATAAGTAGGAACTTTTCTCAGATTGGCCAACCAAATCATTTACAACAAACTGCAGACCATTCGGAATAAGCCACCAAGTAAAGGGCCAGCAAGATCCAGTCTTTTATTTCCATAATGATCCCTATCATCTTCAGGCCTCCGTCCCAGTACACAGAGTAAAAGCCGATGGATGATGTAGCTGGTAAGAAATAATGCAACTCTTTGTTAGTGATTATTTAACCATATTCATAAATTCCAAATTCAGGATCATAGGCTCACCCAAAATAGTAGGCCTTCTTAGTTTCACAATACTCTCTAGTACCAACATGCGGAAGCATTTCCCTTTGGAGAATATCTTTGGCATACCTGCAATAAAGATAATCAGCTCTTCTAGCAATCGAGAAACACAAAAGCTTCAGCACTGAATATCAAGAATTTCCCAACTTGATTCTCCTTTCTCTTGTGAAACCAACAGTAGATCCTCTTTTGCCAATATAGTCCAGTGCAACCTACCAAAATTAAGAGAAACAGTTAAGTTAGAATAGCTTTTATCTCTTCTGGCAACACCCCGACTAAATTAAATAGATGATACCATGAGAACTCAACAAAACTAGAACAAAACCTGCTGATTTTGAATCACAAAAGCTTCTTCCAAGGAAGGGCGAAGCAATTCCATCATTTGCGTGTCAGCAAAATCATAACAAATATGCGCCAATATATCCTTGTCTGCGACAAATCCTAATGCCCTGAAGACTACTATAATTGGAATTTCAGCCCGTATGTATGGAAGAGTGGCACGAATATATTGCCCAGAGGCTCCCTATCATAAAGCAGAGAAAAGTTCCTTAAGACTTGAAGCAAATTGAACTATGACAACAAACACATAACTATTAATGAAAGTTTTTACAACCTTAGCGTTAGACCTAGAAAGCATCCTAACAAACATTCCGCTAGGTGCCTTGTTTTGGCCCTCGGCTATAGACCGAACTTCTGCCACATAAGCATACTTGTTTGGTTGTCTTTTCTTGAATACATAGACATGATTACTGCTCATTTTCTCCTGTGCAATCAGAACTTTCTCACTCCCGTTCACTATGAAGTATCCACCTTGATCTAAGGGACACTCTCCCAACTCAGTTAAATCTTTCTCTGATAGATTATACAAGCTGCAGTAGCTTGATCGAAGCATTATAGGAACCTGAAAATGAAAAGCATTTACGGCACCCCAAATAAAAATATTAATACTGTCAGTTGATGAATCCACATTTTGCTACCTTTCCAATGAAAACTTTGGTAAATTCCTGATTTTCAGTGACTTCTTCATAATCATGACCTTTCTTTATTACTTCCTTCTTCACATCAACATATAGGGGAGAGGAGTATGTTAAGTTCCTTAACCTTGCAGCCTTTGGAAACAAAGTATTAGTCTCTCCATCAGACTCCGTCATCATAGGTCTACTCAAGTATATCTGAGTGAACTTGATCTTATAGATTGTCTGCAGAATTAGAACCAAAAACACTAACCATTTTAACATCAAATACTAATATGAGCCATTCTGCTAAAATTTAGAGAATTAACATGGTAAGAAAACAGAGTGTTATTTTTACAACTTATTGCCATTCATGAGTGCCTATCCAGAAGGAAATTTGGAAAAGAAAAGTATATACAGGTAAAGTAAAACAATAATTTGTTTCATTACTCTCCTCATTTCATCCTTTCCTATTGTAGATATTACGTCCTAGCGTAAATTAAAAACAACAACAACATGTCCAGTGAACTCCATGGCGTGAAATGCAGGAGGGTAGAGTGTCTGTGACCTTACCTCTACCTTGGTAGGTAGGCGGTTATTTCAGAGACCCTCGGCTCGGGACAAGCAAAGCGAGAAAAAGTCGGCCAGGAGTAAAAATTTAGAGCGATGAAAATATTGATAGCAAACGCGAATCGTCATGATAGCGCATCACGAAAAAGCGATCTTCTGGATAAATGAGTTAAATTAAGTACATTAAAGAACACATAGTAGAAGAAATAAAACTACATAAGACTATAGAGTGATACTACGCCTATTCGTATGATATGCTAAGCATGCCTACAGTAATAACACTACACCTACCATTTTGTAAGTAGGACTACGCCCGACTACCTACTACCCTTCTACCCTAATATGTGACCTCCACAACCCCCTATCTAAGGTGATGTCCTCAGTAAGTCTCGCCTGCTCCATATCCCGTCTAATCAACTCGCCCCAATATTTCTTCGGCCTACCTCTACCCCTCCTGAACCCGTTCATAGCCAACTTCTCACACCTCTGCACTGGGGCATTTGTGTCTCTCCTCCGCACATGTCCAAACCATTTCAACCTCGTTTCCCGCATCTTATCATCCACCGAGGCTATTCCCACTCTGCCCCATATATCTTCATTTCTAATCCTATCATTCCTTGTATGCCCACACACCCATATCAACATCATCATCTCCGCCACTCTCATCATTTGGGTGTGTGACGCCTTGACTGACCAAAATTCCGCCCCATACAACATAATCGGTCTAACCACCACCCCATAAAACTTGCATTTTAGCTTTGGTGACACTTTTTTTTTGTCGCACAAAACTCCAGATGCAAGCCTCAATTTCATCCACCTTGCCCTAATACGATGTGTGACATCGTCATCAATCTCTCCATTCCCTTGGATAATAGATCCGAGGTATTTGAAGCTTACTTGTTTCGGAATGACCTGGGTCTCAAGCCTCACCTCCACGCCTGTCTCACGATCACTCTCGTTACTATACTTGCACTCCAAGTATTCTGTCTTGGTCCTACTCAGCCGAAACCCTTTAGACTCCAGGGTCTGTCTCTAAACCTCAAGCTTAGTGTTCACCCTGCTGCGAGCCTCATCAATTAGGACTATGTCATCTGCGAATACCATACACCATGGAACTTCTCTTGGATTTGTCGCGTCAGTCCATCTATCACCAAGGCAAATAAGACTGTGGTAAGAGATGATCCCTAGTGCAGCCCCATCATCACAGGAAAGTTCTTCGAGTCTCCTCCCACTGTCCGTACCCTGGTCTTGGATCCATCATACATATCATTGATCGCCCTAGTGTACGTCACAAGTACACCTTTAGCCTCCAAACATCTCCAGAGAACTTCTCTAGGGGCTTTATCGTATGCCTTCTCGAGGTCGATGAAAACCATATGTAAGTCTCTCTTCCTCTCCCTATACAGCTCCACCAACCTCCTAATAAGATGGATGGCTTCTGTAGTCGAACGCCCCAACATGAATCCAAACTGGTTCTCGGAAATAGGTACGCCTCTTCTCACCCTCATCTCCACGACCCTTTCCCAAACTTTCATAGTGTGACTCAGCAGCTTGATACCCCTATAGTTGTTGCAACTTTGGATATCACCTTTGTTCTTGTACAAAAAGGACCCATTGTACTCCACCTCCATTCTTCGAACATTTTCACCGTCTTAAAAATGACGTTCAACAACTCAGTCAGTCACTCCAAGCCTGCCCTGCCTGTGATCTTCAAAAATTTAATTGGGATCTCATCCGACCTGGTCGCTCGTCACCCGCTCATCCTGCGAATAACGCCCTTGACCTCCTCAATATTAATGCTTCTACAATACCTGAAATCCCAGTACCTACCTTATTGCTCCAGATCTCTCAACACAATGTCTCTATCTCCTTTTTCGTTCAAGAGTTTATGGAAGTAAGACTGCCACCTCTTCCTAATATGCGCGTCCTCCACCAGTACCTTGTTGTTCATGTCCTTGATCCACCTCACGTGGTCAAAATCGCGGGCCCTCCTCTCCCTCACCTTGGCAAGTCTATACAACTTCTTATCCCCGCCTTTTTCTCTAATTCAACGTATAGGCGCTCGAAAGCCGCCGTTTTCGCCGCCGTGACCGCTAGTTTTTCCTCCTTCCTCGCTATCTATATAGTTCTCTATTCGTCCACTTCTCCACTTCATCCTTGTTTTTTACCAATTTTGCATACACCACTTTCTTCGCATCCACCTTCTCTTGAACTTCACCATTCCACCACCAGTCACCTCGATGCCCACCACGGCTACCCTGCGAGACCCCTAACACTTCTCTAGCCATCTCCCGAGTGCAACTGGTCGTTTTATCCCACATACTGGTCGCGTCCCCGCTACTTCCCCAAGCCCCCTTGGCTGTCAACCTCTCCCCCATCTCCTTTTCACTAGCCATGGTCAAACTATACCATTTGATTCTCAACTTGTCATCCACAACCCTTCTCTTCTTCTCCATCTTAATCTCCAAATCCATCACCAAAAGCTTATGTTGGGTTATAAGACACTCTTTTGGAATAACCTTGCGGTCTTTACAAAGACCGTTGTCAACCTTCCTAAGGAGCAAAAAGTCTATCTAACTCTTACCCACCGAACTACGGAAAGTCACCAAGTGCTCCTCCTTCTTCATGAACTTCGAATTGGCTATCACCAAACCAAAAGCTCTAGCGAACTCCAAAATTGAGACGCTTCCCTCGTTCCTGTCCCCGATGCCATAGCCTCCATGCACGTCATCGTAGCCCCCCGTAAGTGACCCGATATGTCCATTGAAATCTCCTCCCACAAATAACTTCTCAGTGGGTGGTACACCTGCCACCACCTTGTCCAACTCCTCCCAAAAGCGCCTTTTCTCCTCCTCGGCCAAGCCCGCCTGCGGCGCGTAAACACTAATAATCTTCATAGCGGACCCTCCAACTACCAACTTAATCGCCATCATCATATCGTTGACCATCCTAACCTCTACCACCTGGTCCCTTAGCTCGCTGTCTACCAAAATGTCTACTTCATTCCTATACACCGACCTACCAGAAAACTATAACTTATACCCGTCCACCTCCTTAGCCTTAGGTCCTACCCATCTAGTCTCCTGGACACATGCTATATTAATCCTCATCTTCTTAAGAATTTTAACTTGCTCTATGGACTTCCCTGTTAAAGTACCAATGTTCCAAGTCCCTATTCTCAGCCTAGCACCTCCCCTACCCCACCTAGCCCTCGCCCTCGTTCCCAACCGAAAACATGACCCTAGTCTACCATCATTCACCAAAGTCACTAGAGAAAAAAATACTAGTCAGAGGTTAACGTTAACACACACGGGAACCAACACTAAAGCACAGAGTCAGGCTACTACAAACCAGAATGCAAGGACAAGAAGAATAAATGCAAGAATGTAAAGTCAGGATTCAATAAAACACAACACGCAATAATCTAACTACAAAGATAAGGAATAATGGAAGCAAAATATCTCTATAGGCAACACCGATTAACCAAGGACCCGTGGTTAATGCTAATCACTATCGGAACATTTACATTATGTCTGGTAATTGACACGAGTATTTTATGTTTAGTAGAGATTGTATGATAGTACAATGATAAGTTTAAGCTAGGTTTAGAGAATCTCTGTTGATTAGTGGAATGAAATGAACCAAAATGGAGCTAAAAATTCACATAATCAACCACAACTAGCTTGAGATTGAAATGCTGCTGGTGTTGTATCCCCAAAAAATAAATAATGCCAAATTTTCAAAAATACACAGCCCAATATAAAATATTATGCCATGTAGCCCAATATACAATATTATACAACATTATACCTGGGGACGAAAACATTATACATAAAGTAACGTACCTTGTATAAAAGGTATTTATACACAAATATGGGCTAAACTGGGTAATAAAATCAAAATATGAGCTACGTGGCGTAAATATTTTCTGCCAATAGACATAGAGCAAATTTTCCGAAAAATTAAATGCAACCTAACTGTCAAATACATCACTATTCACGTTGGTTGTTTATAACAAAGTAATCAAATTTGATGAAGCTATTATTATTTAATTTGTTTACAACGATGAAACTAAACAGGCATTAAGCACAATCCTACTACAATTGAAAATTGAGAAAAATGCAAGCAAATTAATCCTACTATTAAGAAAAAGTAAAAGAGTGGAAAATTAAACCTCAACGAAATCAGGTTGACGAGCAGGATTATATTGAGATTCAGGACGGATGTCAATATCAGGAGTTTCATCAACAATTTCTTGCATTGTATTCTGTATGAACTCATCGAACGAGTCCAATTGTTGTCTCACCAGTCCCTTCTCTTCGAAATATGCACTAATAACTGCCCATGCATCGTCCTGAGTTATCTCTTGTACCTCATCTCCTCGCATTATCTCTCGATCATCAACATTTTCATCTACGTAATCACTTTCTCCATACATCTTTCACTGAGAATATTGACTGTAAGATTTTTACGTCGAAGTTGAGATTTACTTGATATACTCCATTGTTAGTCTCCGTATAAATGTAGAATTTAGGTTTCCATTATGTGAAAAAGAAGAAGAAAATCAGTTAGTTATAAGGTCAGCGAAATGGAAGGCGCAGTAGTGCTATAGCTAGGGAGGATTTATAGGAGAGAAAGAAGACTGTACTGATGAAAATGTATAGTGGACCAACTTACCCCAAAAATGGAAAATATATATACTCAGCTCAGTGACAATGCTTAATGGTATGGATCTAGTACCGATTTGATGGCTACCTAAACTTTCAACTTGTCGATGAGTATTAACGAATATTCTCAAAATATTAACCATATATTTTGTAATTATAAGAGTTGTATATTTTTGCTACCTTAGGATTCTTACTCAATCAACTTTTGTACAACTATATATATTGTGAATTAATGAGAAAGATTGCCAACAGGAGTTTATTCCAAACTTACATGGTATCAGAAGCCAAACTCTAAGTCTCATCTCTCTCACAAAACAGTCGTCGACTCCCCCTTGTTTCGGTCGACGACCTCCACCAAATTTCCTTCCATTTTTCGATCACCATGTCTCCTCCAACCTCCCCTCAAACTACCAGTTCTTCCACAATTGTTGTTGACAACCCTCTTCCATCCTCCTCATCTTCTTTTTTCATCCGGCATTCGTCGTTACCAACATCAAAAATTTTATCCCCATAATTCTTGAGCAAGAAGAATGTCAATACTCAATGTGGGTTGAACTCTTCTACATTCAAGCTTGCGCGTAAAACGTGCTAGACCATATTGATGATTTTATTCCCCGACCCTCCGATGTTGCGGACTCAACATGACGTCGTCTTGACACCATCGTCAAACAATGAATATACGGTATCATCTCTAAAGACTTGTTGTGTACTATCATGAAAACAGGTGCCACAACACGTGAACTATGGGTGAGATTGGAAGAGCAATTCAACAATACGTGTCTCGAGAATTTTAACAACATGTCCGAATATTGCAAACAACTGAAACTCATCGCCGACTAACTTTCTAACGTAGGGACATCTGTTTCAGAAAAAAATATAGTGCTTCAACTTGTCGCTGGTTTACCAAAAGGCAAATATGATACAATAGCAACGTTGATTCAATAGGCCGATCCACTACTGAGTTTCAACAAGGCGCGCTCACAACTACTATTGGAGGAGACACGACGTGCTAAACAAAATGAACATAATAAAAAAGCTTTATTTGCTGATAGTATGGTAACACCGGCGGCCCCCACTACCCAACCACCATCGTCGGACCACCAGCAATCACGTGACAGTCGCGGTGGAGGACGTGGCGGCAGAGGCTACGGTAATGGCAAAAATGGAAAGGGCCGCGGCAGAGGGCATAAAGCCCAACAGGCAAGCCCAGCGCCTGTCCAGCCATACCAGTGGCCTGGACTATCTTGATGGGCCAACGAGAAATCGGCCTCGCGCTGCGCCGCACCCAACAGCGAGGCCTAGTTCCGCGTACGGATGCCAGGCATACTAGGCTCCGCTCCAGCATCTCGACAAGGCCCGCCTTCAGCACACCAGGCCCATTTTTCTTCGGCCCAGCAGCACATGCAACCCGCTGACAACCTGGCTCCAACTGAGTGGTCCGGCCTTCAACATTTAAACCTTCAACAGCCTAGCGAAAATTGGTACATGGACACCGGAGCCACATCTCACCTCACCCGCTCTTCAGGTAATTTATCTCAACTACTTCGATTAAAGTATCCTCAATTTATTAGTGTCGATAATGGTCACCGCATTCCAATTGAAGGTTACGATAATACCACACAAAACATCCCCATCCTCCTTTCTCACTTAATCATGTCCTCTATGCTCCGTACATCATTAAAAATTTGATCTCTGTTAGAAAATTCACTCGTAATAATTGTGTGTCTGTGGAGTTTGATCCTTTTGATTTTTCTGTACTTATTTTCCCTTTTTTGTTGACTTCCGTGGTAGGATTTATCTCACTCAACGATTGCCTTTTGATTCCGAACTCCATATGTTGAAGGATCTCTATACGGGGAAATTTCTTACGTATTGCAATAGTGTGGAGGACCTCTACCCTTTAACTCAATCTTCCGCTGTCAGACCATAATCTCCGACCTTCATTGCTGCAATCTCGCCATCAACTTGGCACAATTGACTCGGACACCCAGGAGCACATGTTTTTAATTTTCTTAGAAATAATAAGCATATTCGATGTAATAATGGGAAACTTAGCCAAAATTATTTCTCTTGCCCACTAGGCAAGCATACTCGTCTTCCATTTATGTCATCTTTTAGTGTTACATTCTCTCCGTTTGATATTGTTCATAATGATTTATGGAATTCTCCTGTTGTTAGCTCACTGGGTCATAAATTCTATCTAGTGTTATTAGATGATTTTTCTCATTTTATTTGGATTTACTCACTAAAGTTCAAATATGAAGTTTTTGTAAAATTTCTTGAGTTTAATAAATTCATTAAAATTCAATTTGAAAAATCCATAAAATCTTTTCAATGTGATAACAGTCGTGTGTTTAATAATTCGACGTTTCACAATTTTTGCTCCAATCATGGCATGATTTTCCGTTTTTTCATGTCCACACACTTCACCTCAAAACGGAAAGGCTGAATGAATAATATTCACCATCAATAACATGGTTCGTACAATTTTGTACCATGTCTCTCTACCCCATTTTTTTGGGTCTATGCAGTTAAAATGATAGAATACCTCCTTAATATTTTACCAACTAGTGCTCTCCAAAATAAGACTCCTACTGAAATCTTATATCGTAGGATCTCGTCCTATGACCGGCTAAGAATTTTTTGTTGTCTGTGCTACCCCAATCTTGCCTCCACTACCCTTCATAAATTGGCTCCCCGAACTACACCGTGTGTATTCATTGGTTTTCCATCTAATCATAGGGGTTACTTGTGCTATGACTTATCATCTCGTAAATTCATTGTCTCTCACCACGTAAATTTTGACGAGACGAGTTTCCCCTTTTCCAATATCCGGAAATTCCAAAACACAAATTACACATTTCTCGATGAGTCGGAAATTTCCACAATTGTCCGTACCCTGATCCACCGTGGCTCCTCTATATCGTCACTACCTGCTCCGACGACACCACCGGTGTCTGTTTCTGACACTGACATTGGTGCTCTGTCGCCACCCCTCCCGTCGTTGTCCACTGTCTCTCATGGCCCCGATCAGTCCATCAAATGGAAGCTCCAGAAACCCACCCGCCGACCGACATCCCATCTCCAATCCTCCGACAGGTCGCCAAACCTCTGAAATGACACCGTCCATCTCCCACATAGGCAATCTCTCACCTATACTCGACTTACAATCGTCAAACCACCATAAAAATCAATCATATGAAACCCACCCCATACCAGATATACCAAAGCTGGCCTACAGTATCTCCAACATCAACCTCGTCCCAAATGCCACCCACTCATCACGAACCTGCAAACAATCATAACCAAAATCCACAGTACCCTAACACTGTGCCCCTACCTACCCATTCCATGGAAATCCGTGCCAAGCACGGAATTTTCAAATCTAAGGTTCAATTTAACCTTTCCACACAAACAATATCACCCATTCTCAAATACCCAAAATTTTCCAAACTGGACCCCAACTGGAATGCGGCTATGTGCGAGGAATTTAATGCTTTAATAAAGGAGCATACTTGGGATTTGGTGCCTAGACCGGATGGGGTTAATGTGATCCGATACATATGGATATTTCGTCACAAATCCAGAGACAACGGTGACTTAGAGAGGTATAAGGGCTTGTAAATGGTACAAATCAGCAGAAGGGTATTGATTGTGGTGAGACATTTAGTTCGGTTGTTAAGCCGACTACTATTCATACAGTTCTCAGTATTACTATGGGTAAGAAGTGGCCAATCCATCAGCTTGATGTCAAAAATGCATTTTTACATGGAGATTTAAAAGAGAATATTTACATGCATCAGCCGCCTGGATTTGTACATCCAGCAGCACCTCAGTATGTTTGTTGTCTCCGTAAGTCCCTGTATGGCTTAAAATAGCCCCCCATCGTGGTATGATCGATTTTCCAAGTATATCATGCAGATTGAGTTTATATGCAGTAGGTGTGATAACTCTCTTTTTATTTTTCATCGCGGCAGTAGCACTGCATATTTACTACTATATGTGGATGATATTGTTCTCACTGCCTCATATGACAGATTGAAAAATGAAATTATTGACTTACTCAAAACTAAATTTGTTATGACTGATTTGGGCAGGTTGAGCTATTTTTTTGGTATATCAGTGACCAGATCTGCAGATATTATGTTCCTAAGTCAGCGTAAGTATGTTGCAGACAGAAGCGGGCCCAGGATTCAAAAATAGGGGAATCATTCAACCATTCAATATTAATACTACTATATTAAAAAAATGTTCAATACTAACAATAATGATAAACGTCTATTAAAATATGCGTATTACATAATCAAAATATAAGTCACTCAAATAACTTCAAATCTATTTGCATTCTTCTAGCTCCCATTCCTTGAAACCGACTGATAATATCTTGATCAACAATTGTACTAAATACATCTTTCTCAACAAAATTAACCAAGCAATCATTAAGCCACTGGTTCGCCATTTTGTTTCTTAGTTCATCCTTCACATATTTCATCCCTGAAAAAGTCCTCTCAACAGTTGCTGTTGCTACTGATAAAGTCAAATACAACTTCACAAGTTTGTACATAAATTTGAAAGTCTTGTGCTTCTTTGTTCGCACAAGAGTCTTGCAAAGATCCGAGAGTCCTTTCAAATTGGAAAAGTTATCATCTATTCGTACACAATTAATATAGGATTCTAGTTGGGCAGATAACTCTTCATCTTCAACATCCAAAAAATTCTTTGGATACAATCTCGACATCCTCACAAGTGTTTTAGTGTCAAAAGATTCAACTGATGAACAAGGACTCAAACATGCAAAGACAATTCAACAACTCTATGTTTTCAGGAGTAAACCTTTCATTCAACTCTTTCAATATCAAATCAATGATATGAAAAAAACAATCATGTTTAAAATAATGCAAAGTGGTCACAAAAGGAGCCTTACGTTTGGACTTATTATCTTTTACATATCGCGATTCCATGTCAGACACATAAATCTCGAGATTACCACAAGATGATACAACTTTGTCATAAAATTCTTCACATCCACATTCTCTCATTTTTTTTGGAACATATTCTTGTTGGCTTGGACAAGGTTCATGGAATTTGAAATGTCTTGGTCACTTTTTTGCAATGCTTCTGACAATTCATCTGTCACCGCCAAAATATCAATCATCAAATGCAACATGAACACAAAATCAAATTATTGCATTATCAATAACAAACCTTTTGCTTCACCATTTGAAGTTCTATCACATTTCAGTTCTTCCAACACTTCAACAATGGGAGTAAACAATTTTTTAACCTAACAAGAACTCTAAAGTGGGAACCCCGACATGTATCACCTGATTTATGGCCCAATAATATTATTTTTTTAAAAGTAAAAAGATGATAAATGAAGAAAAGAATGTCTTTGCTGAGAATCGAACCGGACTTCATTGGGGTAAAAATTCAGATTTCTACCATCTCAACTACATATTTATTATTTGTGGGGGCTTCAAATGAATACCTTGAAGCCCCCTGGGTCCGCCCCTGGCTGCAAAGATAGTGTATAGGGCCAAGATGGAAAATTGCAAAATTATGCCTACTCTGGTCGATTCGAAAATCCAAGCTCAGTGTTGTTGTTGATGATCCAGTATTAGATCCCACTCTATATAGGAGTCTTGCAGGTTACTTCAGTATTTTACTTTCACGAGGCTTGATATTGCATATGTCGTTCAGCAGGTGTGTCTGTTTATTCATGCCCCGAGAGAGCCTCACTTTGCTGCTCTTTAGCGTATCATCAGATACATTAAGGGTATACTTGACTATGGGTTACATCTATACCCCTATGCACCGACCAGGTGCTGATTGGGTAGGGTGTCCGTGTCACGACCCAACCCGATGGGCCATGACGGTGTGCCCTACTTGGACGCCCGTATACGAACCTGTTAAAACAATCAGACTGAATCTCAGGACAATGTAGAAATATATAAAAATAAGTTGCTGAATCATAACGCTACATATCGACATGAACCTGTCTCCAGAGGAGTCACATCCAATCAAACATAACAAGATAGGCAAGCCGACAAGGCCGCCACTATACATAGGAGTATCCAAAACAAACAACAACCGTACAACTGACCCAAAACACCACTATAATCCACACATGTCTAAAACACATCTACCACCCACACATGTCTATAGACCTCTAAGAGTGTAACGCAAAACATGACGGGACAGGGCCCCGCCGTACCCCTGAATATGCATAAGTCTATAACAAAGGATCTGTACCAAAATTACTAGGCTCCAGAACAATGGAGCTCTCCAAATAGCTGAGCAGAAATCCTAAGCTGGAGGATCACCAAACTGAGTGTCTGTACCTGCGGGCATGAAACGCAGCCCCCCGAAGAAAAGGGGTCAGTACGAAAAATATATTGAGTATATAAAACATGAAGTACGATAAAGAAGATCATAACTGGCCAAAAGATGATAGGAGACAAATATGATAATCAGTATACCAATGTACGTGTGCCTTATGAATTGAGATTCATACATGTCCATATACTATACCATATCCGACCCATTTTGGGACTCGGTGAATGAAGTCATTATATATATATATATATATATATATATATATACCGTATCCGGCCCACTAGTGAGGGTCTCGATGAAATAGTCATCTGTATACATATCGTACCCGACCCTCTAGTGAGGGACTCGGTGAACAATGCAATGAAGCTGTGCACGAACATACCCGGCCCGGGACTCAGTGAAATGATATAATCACATTTTGCACAAATAGAATATCATGAACAACCATATACAAATTAAATCATCATCTGAGACTCAATGGAATAATTAGAATGAACTATCACTGGAGCATCAAGGTAATTATCATATCAAGTATCACTAGGAATTAGAATTCATTGGAATTATGTACGTCCGTCGTACGCTCATTTTATGTGACTCATGACAAAAAGAAAGAAGGGGTAGTTTCACATACCGTTTGTCATATGTATCAACTCAATAATTAAAATTCATCTCATTTAGCACCTCAACCTATAACAATAGTAACATTCCCGTCAACTCTATGATTATTAGTATACGTTATATATCGAATGATAACTCGTTTTATGTAAAAATTTGGGCAGCATTTCCCCTACTTATACACATATCTGAAACTCATACACAAGGTCAACAACACCAATAACCAAGCACGAATCAAGGATATAACAAATCAGTCTCATATATCCTATATACACCATTGTTATACATTCTTTCTCTTTACATTCATGGACTACAACAACCACATCAACCAAAGTGATTAATACACATATTTATCATGTTAATCCAGTCCCTTTAACCATATTAAAGCAGCCATTAAAAACAGTCCATACTCCCGCAACAACAAGAATGCAATGTAAAACTTTTCTACACCTTTATTCCTTTAGGTTATATATCCGCAACTACAACAACGTACATGCATATTCATAACTAAAATTTCAGCATTCTAACTCAACAAGAACAACCCCTAAATACTATACAACATGCCTAACAATTTCATGAATGTCACGACCCACAAAACATAATACTATAACTCTTCTCATAATTCCTTAAAATCCAATTCACATTTCAACACTTCCATATAAACAACTACAACTTTAAATATCAAGATTTCCTTCAATTTAACATGTAATCAATGGCAACGATAACAACAACAACAATCCATCCCAATGTAATTAAAACAACCCCTAAATCGGCTATACTACAACACCAATACAATCACATGCATTTTCTTACTTCCAATTTCTCTTAACGCAAGTTCATCTAATAACTACAACATCATGTAACTCCAATTACTTTATAAGAAAAAGAAATCTTACCTTAACTTAGATAAAACAATCCTTACTTGCATCGGCACCCACTGCTCCAATTTTGCACCATTTCTTCAACTTACAATGACATGCATGCATTCTTTACAAGTTTAGACCCATCTGTTATACCTCGTAATTTTGGGGAAATAAATTGAGAACGTACTTAAGAAAATAATATCCGAGTGTTGGAAATAAAGTATATTTACATATGCTAATACGGAAATTAGTATATAAAGGATGTGCTCCCGGAATAATTTTGGACCCAACGAGTGTGACGATGAGAATTGATTGTTATTGTTGAACATTTTAAAATTTTCAGGATTTAAACAAAGAGGGGTCCTAGATTAATTAATTGTGAGATTAATTTTAGTGGAGGGAATAATAATAAGTGGGCAAATTATGGAGACTTGTGCCCTAAAAAAACGTGGACATCATGCACACAATTTTCAGCTCACACATATACCCATGTCCACTCCTCTCTTTACCTTTAATTCAAATTACTCCTTCAAACCTCCATTCTCTCTCCCTCCAACAGATTTCTATCTTCTTCCATAACTAAGTTGAAGCTCTAATCAACTCCCTCTTCCAAGATTAAGTTCTTCCACTAAATTTTAAGTCATGGTAAACCCCTCACCACTGGTTGTTTCGGCACTGCTGGATCGAATCTGCCCCAAAAACGTTAGCTTTGAAGATGAATCATTTTGGAAGAAAAACATGTAAGTAAGATGATTTTAAACTTGTAAAGGATGCATACATGTCATTGTAAGTTGAAAAAATGGTGAAATGGAGCAAAATGGTGCAGTGGCCGATTTGGGACATTTCGGCTAAGTCAAGGTAAAATTTATTCTTCTTATAGAGTAATTGGAAGTTAAATAGTGTTGTAATTAAGATATGAACGTGTGTTAAGAGAAATTGGAAGTAAGAAAATGCATGTGGTTGTTGTTGATGTTGTTGAGCCGATTTGGGATTTTTTTAGTTACATTGGGTTCGATTGATATTGTTGTTATTGTCGTCATTGATTGCATGTTAAACTTGAAGGAAATCTTGATATTTGAAGTTGTAGTTCTTTATATGAAAGTGTTGAAGTATGAATTAGATTTTAAGGAATTATGAGAAGAGTTATGGTATTGTGTGTTGTGACCGTGACATCCATGAAAATCGTGGGCATGTTGTAGTGTATTTAGGGGTTGTTCTTGTTGAGTTGAAATGCTGAAAATTTAGTTACAAATATGAATGTACATTGTGGTAATTGCTAATGTATGTCCTAAAGGAATAAAGGTATAGAAAGGTGTAGAAAAGCTTCACATTTCACTCCCGTTGTTGTTGAAGTATGGACTGTTTTAAAGGTTGTTTTAATATGGATTAAGGGGCTGGATTAACATGAAAAATAAGTGTATTAGTCACCTTGGTTGTTGTGGTTGTTGTATTACATGAACGTAAAGAGAAAGAATGAATAACGATGGCGTATATAGAGTATTTGAGACTGTTTTGGTTATATCCTTAATTAGTGCTTGGTTATTGATGTTATTGACCTTGTTGTGAATTGTGGATGTGTGTATAAATAGGGAAAGTGCTACCCGAATCTGTATATAAAAAGAAGTTATCATTCGATATATATATATATATAACGTATACTAGTAATCATAGAGTTGATGGACATGTTATTATTGTTATAGGTTGAAGTGCTAATTGAGACGAATTCTAATTATCGAGTTGGTATAGACGACAAACGGTATGTGAAACTACCCCTTCTTTCTTTTGGCATGATTTACATAAATGAATGTACGGTGGACGTACGTAATTCCAATGAATCCTAATTCCTAGTGACACTTGATATGGTAGTTGCCTTTGATTTTACAAGTGATAGTTCATTCTAATTATTCCATTGAGAGTCAAATGATGATTTAGTTTGCATATGGTTACTCATGATATTCTATTCGTGCTGATGTGCGTATATTATTTCACCGAGTCCCATGATGGACCGGGTACGGTATATCTATGAAAATTTCACCGAGTCCCATAATGGGTCGGGTACGATATGTATATATATGATGATTTTACCGAGTCCCAGAATGAGCCGGGTACGATATATGTGGACAGGCATCCACAGATATATATGTGGACAGGTATCCACGGATATGACTTCATTCACCGAGTCCCATAATGGGTCAGGTACGATATATGATATGGACATGTTTTGACTCTCATTTTATAAGGCACAGGTACATTGGTATATTGATTATCATATTTGTCTACTGTCATCTTTTGGCCAGTTATGATCTTCTTTATCATACTTCATGTTTTATATACTCGGTATATTTTTCGTACTGACCCTCTTTCTCCGGGGGGCTGCGTTTCATGCCCGCAGGTACAGGTACTCAGTTTGGTGATCCTCCAGTCTGGGATTTCCACTCAGCTGTTTGGAGAGCTCCATTGTTCCGAAGCTTAGTTATTTTGGTACAGATCCTTGCTATAGACTTATGCATATTCAGGGGTACGGCGGGGCCCTGTCCCGTCATATTTCACTGTTATACTCTTAGAGGTCTGTAGTCATGTGTGGGTTGTAGACGTGTTTTGGTCAGCTGTACCGTTGTGATTTGTGTTGGATATTTCTGTATATAGTGGCAGCCTTGTCGGCTTGCCTATTTGGTTATGATTGATTAGCTGCGACTCCTCGGGAGACAGGTTCATTTCAGATTTCTATATTGTTCTTGGTATTAGTCGGATTATATGTCGCAGGCCAGTATAAGGGTGCCCAATTAGGGCACCAGTCGCGGCCTGTCGGGTCGTGACACCATCTCATTTACATGTTTTTCTTCCAAATAGCTCATCTCCAAAACTAAAGTTTCTGGAGCAGTTTCGATCCAGTCATTACCGTGACACCACTGTTGGGGAGTTTACCATGGCTTAGAACTTAGTAGAAGAAGTTAATCTTGAAAGGGGAGTTGATTTTAGTCTTCAACTTAGCTAGGGAAGGTGGGAGAAAATCTGTTTTGGAGGAAGATAGAATGGAGGATGTTGAAAGGGGTAATTTTCAAACTAAAGGGAGGAAATGAGAGGTACACGGATTTATGGGCTGATGAGCCTATGCATGTGGGTGCTTTTGCCACTTGTTCCACGCGTGGGGGAGGGCACAAGGCTCCACAATTTGTCCATTAGTTCCCACTTATCATCCTTTCCATTTAAAATTAATCCCACAATTAATAAATCTTAGATCCCACTTCTTTTACGTCACAAAAATTTCGATATCCTCATATTCTCGACGTCAAACATTTTATAATACGACACTGGTCCATAACCCCATTGGAAATACACAACTATTAGTATTAATTCCCATCACCACATTTGTTGTATCTAAAATTATTCTGGGATCACATCCTTTTGTTTACTAATTTCCTATTAGTATGTGTAAATATACCTTACTTCGAACACTCAAATCTTATTTTCTTAATTACGTTCTCAATTTATTGTCTTAAAATTACGAGGTGTAACATCTTTCCCCCCTTAGAAATATCCGTCCTCGAATGTTCATAATAGGTCTTATGCTATAAAATTTTAGCATAGTCTCATTTAACTATACCTACCAACCTATATTCAGCAAACCCATAGATGCCTCTCAGGGCCATAATGTATCAAATGTATTATTTACCAATCAATATAGTCAAGTAAGGAATTGAATTACCTGCAGGCATAAGGAACAATTGAGGATACTTATTCTTCATCTCATTTTCTGCTTCCCAAGTCACATCTTCCCTATTATTGTTTCGCCATAATACTTTGACGGAAGACACATCCTTTGTACGTAACCTTTTAACCTGGCGATCAAGTATAGCTATGGGACTCTCCTCATAAGACAACTCCTCTGTTACCTGGATATCATCTACAGGGAATACTCCAGAAGGGTCACCAATACACTTACGTAGCATCAATACATGAAAGACCGAATGTACCGCTTCCAAATTAGATGGTAGGTCCAACTCATAGGCAACCTTGCCTACCCTACGACTAATCTGATAAGGCCCAATGTATCTCGGACTAAGCTTCCCTTTCTTACCGAATCTCATCACACCCTTCATGGGTGACACCTTCAGGAATACCCAATCACCAATCTGAAACTCTAAGTGTCGACGTCGATTATCTACAAATGACTTCTGTCGACTCTGGGCTGCCAATAATCTTTCCTGAATCTTATCAACAGCTTGCTGAATCATGTCTGGGCCGATTAACTTAGTCTCGCCTACATCGAACCAACTGATAGGTGACCTGCACTTCCTCCCATATAAGGGCTCGTACGGTGCCATCTGGATACTAGAATGATAGCTATTATTATAAGCAAACTCAATAAGTGGTAAATGATCATCCCAGCTACATCTGAAGTCAATAATACAGGCTCGCAACATATCCTCTAGCGTCTGAATAGAACTCTCAGCCTGCCCATCAGTCTGAGGATGAGATGTCGTGATAAGACTCACTTGTGTCCCCAATCCCTTCTGGAACGATCTCCAAAAGTTAGCTATAAATTGAGATCCTCTATCCGATATAATAGATGTGGGAACCCCATGAAGTCTCACTATCTCCCTGATGTATAACCTCGCATAGTCTTCAGCTGAATAAGTAGCCCTGACTGGAAGAAAATAGGCTGATTTTGTCAGCCTATCCACAATAACCCATATAGAGTCATACTTCCGTTGAGTGTGAGGTAAGCCTGTAATGAAGTCCATATTAATCACTTCCCATTTCCAAGTTGGGATCTCTCTCTCCTGCAGTAATCCACCAGGCTACTGGTGCTCGACCTTAACCTGTTGACAATTCGGGCACTGAGCAACAAATTCCTCTATGTCCCTTTGCATTCCATCCCACCAATATAAGCATATGAGGTCATGATACATCTTCATTGACCCTGGATGAACAGAATAACAGGAATTGTGTGCCTCTCCCATAACCTTCCGTCGTAGCCCTGCAACATCAGATACACACAATTTGTTGCCGTACCGTAGCACCCCGGCAGGTGCAACCTCGAATAGGGTCTTCTCCTTTCGAAGAGTTGTATCTCTATATTGTGCCAGAACAGGGTCCTTGTACTGATGTCTCTTTACCTCTTCTATGATAGAAGACTCAGCAACTCCTCGAACAAAAACTCCACTATCTTCAGAATTAGCCAAACGGACACCAAGGCTAGCTAGATGGTATATCTCACGAACCATCTCCTTTCTTTCTGGTTGCACATCCGTCAAGCTACCCATAGATTTACGGCTAAGATCATTTGCTACAACATTTGCTTTCCCTGGATGGTATAGAATATCGACATCATAATCCTTTAGTAACTCTAGCCACCGCCGTTGTCGTAAATTCAGCTCTTTCTGCTTAAAGATATATTGGAGACTCTTGTGATCCGTATAAATATCAACATGAACACCATATAAATAATTTCTCCATATCTTCAAAGCGTGAATAAATGCTGCTAACTCCAGATCATGAGTAGGATAATTCTTCTCGTGCTTTCTGAGCTATCGGGAGGCATAAGCTATAACCTTGCCATGCTTCATCAACACACAACCTAGTCCAATACCTGAAGCATCATAATAAATAACATAACCATCTGGTCCCTCAGGAAGAGTTAGAACTGGAGCCGTAGTCAACTTGTCCTTCAACAAATGGAAGCTTTGCTCACAAGCACCAGTCCATCGGAACTTAGCTACCTTCTGAGTTAGCCTTGTTAAAGGTGCTGAAATCGAGGCAAAATTTTCTACGAACCTCCTGTAATATCCTGCTACCCCCAGAAAACTGCGTACCTCAGTAGGGGTCGTAGGTTTGGGCCAAGTCTTTACTGCCTCAATCTTCTGCGTATCTACCCGAATACCGTCAGCTCCAATAATATGTCCCAAGAATGCTACTGAAGTCAACCAGAATTCGTATTTAGAAAATTTGGCATACAACTGTTGGTGATGGAGAACCCTAAGTACCGTCCTCAAATGGTCTGCATGCTCCTCTTCTGAACGTGAATAAACTAGAATATCATCAATGAATACAATAATGAACATATCTAGGAATGGCTTGAATACTCGGTTCATTAAATCCATAAATACTGCTGGAGCATTAGTTAGCCCAAAGGACATCACTCTAAACTTATAATGCCCGTATCGGGTCCTGAATGCTGTCTTCGGAATATCTGTCTCCTTTACCCGCACCTGATGATAACCTGACCGCAAGTCTATCTTCGAAAAACACTTAGCACCCTGCAACTGGTCAAATAAATCATCAATCCCGGGGAGGGGATACCTGTTCTTTATTGTTACTTTTTTCAGCTGCCTATAATCAATACACATCCACAACGATCCATCTTTCTTTCTCACAAATAGTACCGGTGCTCCCCAAGGTGATGTACTAGGCCTGATGAAGCCTTTTTCCAACAAGTCTCTCAGTTGCTCCTTTAATTCCTTCAACTCTGCAGGTGTCATTCTATAAGGAGGAATAGATATGGGTCGGGTATCTGGTAGTACATCTATAGTGAACTCTATCTCCCGTTCTGGAGGAAGACCTGGAAGATCATCTGAGAATACATCTGGGAATTCATTAACTACCGGAACTGACCGAGGAGCCGGTACCTCTGCTTCCATATCATGCACTCGAACTAAATGATATATATAACCTTTTCTAACCATCTCCCTTGCATTGAGGTATGAAATAAACTTTCCCCTCGGCGATGTTGTATTCCCTTTTCACTCTATAATTAGTTCGCCTGGAAAATGAAATCGAACTATCTTTTCTCTATAATCGACATTAGCATAACAAGAAGCCAACCAATCTATACCCATAATAACATCAAATTCAGTCATGTCTAACTCTATCAAATCTACTATGGTATGACGACTATATACAACCACCGAACAATTTCTATATACTCGCTTAGCTATGACAAAATCTCCTACCGGTGTAGCTACCTCAAATGGTTCTATCAACTCACGTTCTATTCCGATTCTACTAGCAACAAAGGGAGATATATATGATAAGGTAGAGCCTGGATCTATCAATGCATATACGTCTCGGAAAAAGATCGATAATATACCTGTAACCACATTTGGTGACGCCTCCTGATCCTGACTACTAGCCAAAGCATGTATGCGGTTCGAGGGACCGCTAGAACTGGAAGCTCCGCTACGACCTCTACCACGACCTGCTGGCATATAAATACCCTGCCCTGTGGGGCGCATATCTATAGAAGAAGATAAACCAGCAACCGATCTAGTAGGCCGAGCCATACCACATGTACCACTTCTATAAGGACACTCTCTCATCATATGGCCTTGACGGCCACAAGAAAAACAAGCACCTGTAGTAAGATAGCATTCCCCAAAATGGGACCTACCACACTGAGAACACCGAGGCAACGGTGGCCTCGGCTGACTCGAACCCTTGTTCATCTGTGAACCTGAAGCCTTAGAGCTCTGAACAGCTCCTGAATACCATGTGTGGTCAAATCTCCTACACGATTGTGGGGTGCACTATCGCCGTTGGTGGGAAGAATACCTAACATCGCCTTGAGGTCGCCACTTCGAAACTCACCAGAATATCCAGTCGATGTAGACCTCTTATGCTGGCCTCTGTCGTGATCCCTATCTGGATGACATCCTCTGTGTCAATCCTCTACCCCCTGTGTATAGGCCTGCACCCGGGCAATGTCCATACTTGGTTGAAGAGCCACTACCATACAACCATCAATCAAATAGCGATCTAGTCCCATCACATAACGGTGCACTCTATCTGGCATATCAGCTACAATTGTAGGCGCATATCTAGCCAATGAATCAAACTCTAGACTATACTCGCGAACGCTCCTGCCATTCTGCCTCAAATGTAAGAATCTATGAACTCTAGCTCTCATAATCTCTGGAGGCAGGAAGTGGCCAAGGAAGGCCTCTGCGAACTCATCCCATACTGTTGGAGGAACACCCTCTCCCCTAGATAACTCCCAAGACTCATACCAATTAGTAGCTACATCCCGCATTCTATACGAAGCCAACTCAACAGACTCAATCTCAGAAGCCTTGATTATCCTCAATGTACGCTACATCTGCCGAATAAACTCCTGCAGATCATCCTCAGGCTTTGATCCGAAAAACTCTGGAGGATTTCAACTTAAGAAGTCACGAACCCTCAAACTATCAGATCTATAGTCAACTCCTAGTCCATGCCTGCTGATAGCGATTTATCCACACGCTAAACGCAAGTGCACGTATCGTACAAGTAATATAGTCTGGGTAAGACCGAATATCGTCCTCAGGGATTAGTGTTCAATTACCAAACATCTATCTATGGTATCTATTTGGTTATCGATATTGTTGTTGTGGTTTTTATATAAGAACTACTGAATAATTGTAAAAACTAACTAGATTACTTTACTTAAATCAGATATGGTGGAAATAGGGCTTCCAATCTCCTCAACTATCCGCTCGTTTTATTCATTAATGCAACAATCAAGGTTCTTCTTCTATGTTAAGATAGCAGGTTAACTAGATTATTTTATATTTTGGTTAGGATATATAAACACTCAACCCCAATGCAGAACCCTTCTATCTTTCGATGATAGGATTTACCACAAAGGAGGATTAAGAACAATAACCTATTCGTCCACGATTTTAACCTATGTTTATTCAACTACAGCATATTCAGAATCTCCCCTTTCGAATTTCGATTCAAAATCATATATGTGATGATAACTAGTGATCAATTAATTACCAAGCAATCAAAGCAATTATTGAATAAATCTTAACTATATAAAGAAGAAACCAAAAACATGCACTAAATCATAAAATGAGGTTCAAGTGATTCGAATGGAAAACCCTAAATAAAGTTTAGCTCCTAGCCATAGACATGCCAAGAACTAAAAGATTATTCAACATAAACTGAAAATAAATAAAGTAAAGAAAAAAAAGAATTACTCAAGAACAAGTCTCTAATCTTGAAGCTTCCAAGACTCTAAGTGTTGTGATGAGTTAGGGATTGTGGAACCCTTCAAAAATCTGCACTAAGGGCCTTTTATAGCCTCCAAAAACGTTTCCAACTTTTTTCCTCTTGGCCTTGGCCCATTCCTTCTCGGATCTGGCTTTATTTCCACGTCGGCGCCACGGCCCTGCAGTCCGGCGCCGTGGTGCTGAAACTCCTGCAACTCGTCAGATTTTTTAGCACCGTATACGCTGCCGATAGAGTGGCGCCACGCCACGCCTCGCCCTTCGCCGGGTGTCATCTTTTCTTCTCTTTTGGCTCTGGAACCTCTGTTTCTGCCCTCTTTTTGCTTCTTTTCGCCAATGTGCCATTTTAAACCACTGTAACTCAAAAGAAAGAAAAACTATCCTAACACGACACATATTTGTACAAAAATGGGCAAAAGACTAACTAAAAATGACTCAAAAGGTGTATATAAAATACACCGATCAAACACCCCCAAACTTAACATTTGCTCGCCCTCGAGTAAAGATCCAAAAATAGAAACAAAGACACGAAAGAAAAGAAAATAAAAGACTCAAAGACATGATCAGCCTGCTGCACAATCGTCACTAGAAAAGCAAGAAGGTTAGTAGGATAATATGCAGGAACATGTATAGCATTGATTATTAGCATTCTAAATTTTCAAGTCAGATATTTCGCAAATTCATTTCAATCATGCTACATGGAAGTAGAATACTTAGCCTATGCATGTCAATATCAAAATTATATGGCTTGTTCACCTGCTATTCTCCACTAATCATGGATATACATACTAGAGATCTTCAGGACTTTTCAGGATTGTAATGTAGGCTTAGGCAGAGGTAGGTAAAAATAGGCATTTTGGCTCAACTTACGTACCATAAGCTCTTTTTCTTTCAACTCTTTTCCTTCCTTTTGATTTCCTTTTTAACCTCTTACCTATCTTTCACTTCTTTTGTTTTGGGAGAATGAGGTGCATTGTGAATAACAGGCACCCCCAAACTTAGGTTTTTGCCTATTTTTCTATTTTCATTGGGGTGCATAAATTTGTTCACTCTCTTTTTGTCTCTTTTTCACACTTTTCATTCCAAACATCTTTTGATTTTTCACTTATGGCACAAACATGGAATTATAGGGTGTCAAAGAAAGATCTTGTTTTTGGCTCAAAGGGGCTGACTAGGGATACAATTTAATGTCAGAGATAGGCAGTGAATGATAAGAAAGGGCTAACAAAGAAATGTCTCAAATAACAAGTAAGCAGCCACATAGGCTTTATCATTAGCAATGCATAAATCAAGCACCGATACCCCAAATAATTTTTGATTTCATGAATTCTTGGCATATCTAACTTAAGCGTTCAGATTTTCTGCTTCTAATTCCGTTACATTATCCCACTTTACTTCACTAGGTGTTTCAAGTAACTACAACATACATGATCATAAAAAAATAAAAAAAAATTAGACTCATATAAAACATAAAGATAAACAATAAAAAGACTCAAAAACACACAAAAATAAAATAAAAATAAACTAAGAACCCCCCCCCCCCCCCAAACTTGAATCACACATTGTCCCTAATGTGTGCAAGACTTAAAAATAAAAAGAAAGACGGGACAACTTACAGACTTGTGGTTCAAAATGGTGGTGGTGGCGAGTAACGCATGGACGTAAAATCTTCGATAGCGTCGTTCGCAGACGGGCCACAAATACGAACCATCTGCATGTTCACGATCATTCTGCGCCATGGCCCTGAGATTGTCGCCGTGGCGCTCAAACTTCTGCAGGTTTTCTGAACTCTGGGCGCCACGACCCTGAGTCTGGGCGTCGTGGCGCTGAACTGATTTTTTTTCTTTCTCTCGTATTTCGTGCTCCACTTCAGCCCTGTACTTGTCATCGCAACACCACAAAACAAGAACCCAAGACCGTGAGATTGTTCAAGACAAAATAAAACAAACTAAAAACAGAAATTGAAATAACATAATTTAAAACATTGGGTTGCCTCCCAACAAGTGCTGTCTTTAACGTCTTTTAGCCGGACGCAGGTTACTTACTAAATCAAGGGGGTAGAGTATCCCCTCCGCATATCCATTTTAGCACCATTCTTTTTCTCCTCCTCTTCTTCTTTTTCCCAAGTCCAATTTCAGAGGAGTTCAATTCTTTTTCATCAAGAGCTAGTTCAGAAGTCATACCATGAGGTTTTTCGTGCTTCTTTGGTGGTACCCCACGAGCATCAGTACTTGTGAGGCTTTTCTCAGGCTCAACCTTGTCAACTACTCCAATAGCAAAATATCTAGCATCAACTTGAGGTTCAATGGGCTGCTTGAAAACTTTGAACACCATTTCCTCACCTTGGACTCTGAGTTTTAACTCCCTCTTTTCAACATCAATGAGGGCTCTTCCTGTGGCTAGAAATGGTCTCTCAAGGATCATGGGCATATTTTCATCTTCCTCCATATCAAGAATGAGGAAGTCAGTCGGTAAGAAGAATTTGCCCACTTTTACCAACACATCTTCAATTATTCCTCTAGGATGCACAATAGAGCGATCAGCTAGCTGCAGGTGGACTGTTGTTGGCCTTGCTTCCCCTAAACCAAGACTTTTAAACACTGAAAGAGGAATTAGGTTGACACTTGACCCCAAATCACACAAGGCTTGTTTGCATGTCATCTTCCCTATGGTGCAAGGTAAAGTGAAACTCCCTGGATCTTTCAACTTAAGGGGCAATTTCTTCTGCAAGATAGCACTGCACTCCTCTGTCATTGTTATTGTCTCATAATCTACCAGCTTCCTCTTCTTAAACAGGATGTCTTTCATGAATTTCACATAATCTGGCATTTGCTCCAAAGCTTCAATGAACGGGAAATTGATATGAAGCTTTTTGAAGACCTCTAAAAACTTGGAAAACTCTTTGTCCAAGGACTTCTTCTGCAGTCTTTGAGGGTAAGGAATTCTTTCTACATATTCCCTCATGACTGCCGGTGGAGCTTTTTCTACAACAGGGTGGTCCTCAGTAACCTCCTCTTTCTCTGCTTCAACTGCTTTCTCCAACTCACTCTCTTTTTCACCCACTGATTTGGGTGCCACCTGTTCTAACTGCTTCTCACTCCTCAAGCTAATTTCCCTTCTGGGGAGTTGTCGCTTTCTTTGGAGGCATAGCTGAAACACAATAATTCATTAGAGAGGGATTATCCTAATAAACATAGCTCTATCGCACGATCTTAGAGTAAGAAGAAAAGATGACATCCTAAATGTGTTGTAGCTTCCTGTTTATAGATGTGGTGCACAACACACCGATAAACAAGACTCTACTACACACGGTCTATAGACATTCCGAGGACGAACTGCTCTGATACCACTCTTTGTCACGACCCAACCCGATGGGCCGTGACGGTGTGCCCAAGTGCGAACCTGTTAAAACAATCAGACTGAATCTTAGGACAATGTAGAAATCTGTAAAAATAAGATGCTAACTCATAACACTACATATCAACATGAACCTGTCTCCTGAGGAGTCACAGCCAATCAAACATAACAAGATAGGCAAGCCGACAAAGCCGCCATTATACATAGGAGTATCCAAAACGAACAACAATCGTACAACACACCCAAAACACCACTATAATCCACACATGTCCAAAACGCATCTACCACCCACACTTGTCTACAGACCTCTAAGAGTGTAACGGTGAAACATGACGGGACACGGCCCCACCGTACCCCTGAATATGCATAAATCTATAACAAAGGATCTGTACCAAAATGACTAGACTCCGGAACAATGGAGCTCTCCAAATAGCTGAGTAGAAATCCTAAGCTGAAGGATCACTAAACAGAGTTCTGTACCTGCGGGAATGAAACGCAGCCCCCCGAAGAAAGGGGGTCAGTACGAAAAATGTACTGAGTATATAAAACATGAAGTACGATAAAGAAGATCATAACTGGCCAAAAGATGACAAGTATGATAATTAGTATACCAATGTACATGTGCCTTATGAAATGAGAGTCATACATGTCCATATATTATACCGTATCCGGTCCATTCTAGGACTCGGTGAATGAAGTCATATACATATATATACCGTACTCGGCCCTCTAATGAGGGTCTCAAAAAAATCAAATTGAGACATAAATATCTTGTTCTCTTCGTAACTACTAATCCATAATTCCATATTAAAAAAATGAGGTGTATTTGTAGGGAGAAAAACGAGATATTCGTATCTCAACCTGATTTTTTTTTCCACATATATATTTTAACTATAATTATATTTTCACCAAAAATAAGTTAAACATAGGGGGAACATTCACCGAAACTCCAGAAATGAGTATCAACGGAGTCTTTGGAAACCACTACATTGGGAGATTGTATTCACATGATTTACAAAAATAAAAGATAAGAATCTCTCTAATTGCAATTTGCAACAAATACTCTAGCAGAATTATTAATTAGCAGTATAATTGCATGGTCTTAGATATTTGCTAACAAAATGAATCTTACCTAACTCAACCGGGAAAGCGTATTCATGAGGTGAAAATTGTCAAGATCATAAAATGACTCATTTTTAAATTCTCTATCGATGTGGGACTCAATAATATTTTTGAGGCAAACAAACTAAGAATTGTGTATTATAGAACCACTACAGCATGCATTGTTACTACTTTAATATAGCATATAAAATTATATTACTCTTTGATCTAAAGGGAAAAAAAAGATAGTTTATAATAAGGCTGGCCAACGGGGAGGGGTTTACCGACCCCGACCCCGCCCCGACCCCATACCGACCCCACCTACCTTGTACCGGTATCGGTACCGGTACGGGGCCGAGAAAAAAATTCGACCCCGATACCGACCCCTTCCCACACACCCCGACCCCTTCTAGCCATTGCACAACGGCTTTGCCTAATTTAGCTGTTGTACAACGGTCAAATCCCCCTCCCCCCTCCCCCAACCCCTACCCCCTAATATTTATTTTAACCCTTAAGTTATTATATTTACACTTTAACCCAAATTTTTTAATTATAAATACTTCATTTTCTCTTCATTCATTCTCACAAATCTTCCTACAATCTCTCTATTCTCTAATAATCTCTCAATCTATCTCTCATTCTCTCTACATTGTCTTCTAAATATTCAATTTTATTTATTCATTTGGGAATTGGGAGTGAAGTTGGAAACTAGCTTGAGGATCAACCTTTGAGCAAAGTTTCAATTTTCAACATCTCTCGATTACACGTCGATGTTACATCGGAGTTTGGTACATTCGTTCCTTTTTAAATTATTATTATTTATTTATTTTAATTAGCGCACTTAATTTCATTATCTTTAACTATTTATTAGCATAAATTAAAATGAAAGAATTAAGAGGTATGTTGTGTATATCTGGTTCTACTGGTAGGGGTAAGAAGGGCAATGATACTTCTTCTAGTCATTCTATTCCTCTTAGACAAAATGATTTTATTGATACTGAATTATTTTCTGAAGTACCATTATATTTAGACGATAAACTATTTTTTGGAAATCAACAAGAGTTTAATTTAGAAGATAATCTAGATGACACACCAACTAATCTAGATGACACGCCCACTAATGCACCTCAAACTGAACCGCCTCCTATTCCCCCTAGTATGAGACGAGGCCCAACAGAATGAAAATTAACATCACTTGATGGGATTTTTTTGAAGGGGACACAGTAAATCAACAAGCTAGATGCAAAATTTGTAAAAAATATTATAAATTTAAAGTAGGAAAAGGTCAGAGCGGGACGAGAGGTTTAACTACACATTTGAATAATTTTCACAGTGCTACGTGAGAGGAATATAAGGCTAAAAAGAAGGTTGAGTCAATGCCCTCTCAGTTGGTACAAGGTTCACATATTGTCCTGCACCAGGTAAAGGGTCAAATTGACCTATGACGGGGACAGTTGTAGGCCCTAAATACGATAAAATGAAAGATAGGGAAGAATTATCAAAATTAGTTACAGTGGAGGGTTTGCCTTTTTAATTTTCTGAATCTCCTGGTTTTATTCATTATATAAGATCAATGTACAATCCTGCTTATAACGGTTTTCCTAGATCAACTGTTAGGAGAGATGTTTTTAAATTTGCACGCGAATATCAACAATATTTACGTTATTATTTATATCATTACCCCGGAAAAGTATTTATCACATCTGATATAGGTCGTAGTACTAACGACCATGATTATTTAACAGTAACATGTCATTGGGTAGATTATAAATGGTATATGCAAAAACGTATTTTAGCATATAGATATATATATAACACTGGTATTTTTATTCAAGAAAATATTTCTTCTGTTTGCGATTATTATGGCATAACTGATAAAATCATGACTATTACATTAGATAACGCTTCTTCTAATATTTCTGCTGTTAGATTATTAAAAATGTCCTAACTGTATCTTTTCCAGACCATTTTCATACAAAATGTGCATGTCATATTTATAACTTAGTTGTAAAGGATATATCACTTTTTGAAGACATTTTTGGAAAAATTCAATTTGCTATAAACTATATTTTTAAAAATAATAGAATACAACGACTAAAAGAATATAAAAAAACTTGTCACGATTGTGGTCTACCTTACAGAAAAGTTCCCGAAGAAGTATGCACCAGATGAAATTCTTTATACAACCAACTACGTGTTGCTTATGAGTATAGACAATCTATAACCCAATTTTTTAACGCCTGTAATCGAAATCATAATGATATGCTTATAGATTTCGATTGGGATATATTTTTAGAACTTAATACATTTTTAGAGAAATTTTATCTAGCTACTAAAGAATTTTCCGGTATTTATTATCCTACTATTTCATCAATGTTATTTTATATAGCTCTAATATTTATATTACTTAGTGAATATATGGCAAAACCAGCTTATAAGACACCCCTTAAAAAATGTTTCTAAAAATGAAAAAATATTTTATTCTTATTCCCCCAATATTTTTTATTAGTGTTGTATTAAACCGTCTATTAAAATAGACGGTTGTAAAAATCTTATTGAAACTATTTATGATTGCATAGATACACTTCCACCTCAAACTCCTAAAAATCCAAATGACCCACAACCTATTGAAAAAACTAGAGAAGAAGTGTTGTCTAGCATTCAAGATGAATGTAAAAAAATATATACGCATTACCAACAAGAAAGTACTAGCAACCAACCGGCTTCCATGCCATCTTCTTCTTCTTCAACACAACCTCAAAAACGACATGTTGTTTCCGCGGCTAGTGTTCAAAGCCTCAGAAAGAGAATGTTTAGTGGTAACATTTCTAACCAAATTAGCGAGTTTGATGTTTTTGTTTTGCAGAGTGTTGTACCGTACGAAACATTGAAAATGAAGAGGGACGTGAAGACTTGCTAAAATACTGGAGGGAGAATGAGAATAATTTTCCAACACTATCTAAGATGGCCCGAGATGTGTTGAAAATTCAAGCGTCATTAACAGCGTTTTCTGCGGGAAGATTTCAAATAGGGGAGCACAGACATTCATTGACAGGAGACTCATTAGAGATTGCAGTTCTATTCAGAGACTGAATTCGTGCGGAGCGTAGGAGGTGCGGCCAACTGGAGATCAACGAAGAAGAACACTACAACTACAACGAAATCTTATCCGACGGATGTGCAAGCGACGTCGATCAATTTGACCAAGATATACCAATTCCAACCGTAGAACCACAAAAAATTATAAAGAAACTAGAAATGTGTTTCTTAAAATGTAATTTATTTTAATTGTAATTTTACTATGTTATTTATTTGCAACTTTCAATATCACGAAGTTGCAATTTTGAAATTGTATTACCAAAAAAAAAATCATACTTCTAGTCGAATAATATAAGAGGCACAAAAACAGTCTTGGGATATTTTTATTAAACTATCTTGTTGTGTGTGTGTGTGTTATTTATTTATTTATTTAATTTAAAGGTAAATAAAAAAAAATATAAGAGGCACAAAAACAGTCTTGGGATATTTTTATTAAACTATCTTGTTGTGTGTGTGTGTGTTATTTATTTATTTATTTATTTAATTTAAAGGTAAATAAAAAAATGACTCCACCCGACCCCACCCCAACCCCAACCCTGACCCCCTCTTGATCAGGATGGGGCGACGGCAGACCCCGCCAGCCCCCGACCCCGCCCTACCCCAGCCCGCTGCACCTCCCAACCGCGGACCCAGACCTCGACCACACCGCCGTTGGCACCATAGTTTATAATAAGAACATAGTAGGAAGAACTAGGAAGGTTAAAAAGCCAGTCACGAAGAGTACACAAGAAAGATACAGAAACAACAAGGAAGCAAATCAAAGTGACACAGTGTTAGAAAGAGCTCTCAGTAAGAAAGAGCTCTCAGTAGTTTTCTCAGTAAGTTAGAGAGAAGTTCCTCTCACTAGCCTAAAACGCTCTCAACGTTTTTCGGCTAGGGCTTACACAAATCGTCTCTTTCCTTTGATTTTCTACTCAATTTGTCACGTAATCTTCATGTTTTCCTTCCCTTAACCACGAGATTGAATGCGTGTGGATTGATAGAATTTTCCTTGTTTAATTTGGTCACGTTTTGGACGCGTTTTTGGTGAGGTTTGCGGCGGAAAATTTGAGTTTTTAGGGTTCAAGATTTCGGCCAAGAATCAAGATTCAAGAAGTGGTTAATATTGTCCTTGTTGTTGCTTGAAATTTCCGTGGTTGTTAGGTGTTCAAGATTCAAGAAATAATTCAAGATTCAAGAATTATTTCAAGAACTCAAGAACACGGTTTCTTATTTGTTTGTTGCGGCTATTTGAAGTTTATTTTGTGGTTATTTACGTTGTTTATTGTCCATCTTAACAATACTCACCGTGATAATCACTAATTAATTCAAGAAGTTCAAGATTTGGGCTTTCTCGTTCTATTTTGGATCCGTAGTCGACTTATTGTTACGTTCTTGACTTGTCTCATGTCATGGGCAAGACTAAAGTGCTTAGGTGTTAGTGAGGAAGTGCGTCGATGAAGGTTAAGTCCATTAAGAAGAAGAAAAAGGTGAGTACATATCCGGTGATTGTGGGTGAGAACTTGGTCCCCGGAGTCGCGGATCCGACGGTCATGGTGCATGTTGCACCGGAAAGAAGAGTTGTTCTTGAGAAGGTTGTTGATGATAATACCATCAAGATGATACATGAATGGGGTAAAGGAGTCGAAACCATGCACGTCAATAACATGGTTGAAGGTGTAGCCCGAAATTGTGATCTTTCCACGATGACGGTGACTGCGCCGGTGGTGTTTGCCCCTTGTTTTGCCTCGTCTAGTAGCATGACTGCTCCGGCAATTCATGACGAGAAGATTCAAGGAATGGAAAGTGTTGTGGTGGAAAATAGTGAGGACAATCTCGACGTTCACGGTGACGGTGCAATCACGGGAAATATTGCAAGTTTGGATACCATTAACGTTCCTATCAATGGCAACGGTGAGTTGATTGATTCAAGCATCAAGAATGCAATTCTTGAACTTGCCGGAGTTAGACCGACGGAAATTGGTGTTGGTGAGGTGGCGGCGGCGTCGGAAACCCTAGGGTTTGAGGCGGCGCTCTGAGGTTAGGTGCGGGCAGTGTAGGCGGGTGTGCTGCAGGCGGGAGGGTAGACACGGGGCAGGTAGGGTGTGTTTGGGCCAGGGTAATGGTGTTGGGCTGGAGCGGAGAGATAAGGTTAATGGGCCCGAGTGCGGATGAAATCGGCCCCACATCGGTGCTCGTGGGCGGCGGGTCGAGCGGAGGAAGGCGGGTCGGTCAGAGACCGGGGAAGGGGTGATGGATGCAGGCGAGGAAGGGTCTTTGGGCGGGCGGGGTGACACTGCTCCAAGGCCCAACACGGTGAAGGCAACTTTGGGCCGCTTTGGCCCCATCGGGCCCATTTCGGGTCAGGTGGGTCATGGCGGGTCGGTTAATCTGAGGCGACGCGGGTCATTCTACACTTAATAAGGATGATCAACTCACCGATATGGCTATAGACTCGGCGAATGTTCCTAAGGCTCTTTGTTGGCGAGAGATCTTGTGGCAAAGAAAGCGTATCTGGTATGTTTGGGTTCGAGGCTAGAGGAGAAGGGTATGAAGCTTCATTTCATTGAGCAGAAGGATGTTGATGTTAAGTTGGACTCCACAGATGAAGTTCCCTTTGTCGAAACCTGGGGCCATTGTCTCATTGGATGCTTCACAGGTCCGTTTCCAGGCAGAGATGCACTTAACTCCATTGTCAAGAAATGGGGAGTTAAGTGTAGAATCATACCTTACGGGAGAGGTTGGACTATCTTCAGGTTAATGCAGGAGGAGGATATGATCAAAGTATTCCACGGAGGGCCTTATATGGTTTATGGCAAGACTTTGATCTTTGGCGGTTGAGAAAGTGCGTTGCTTCGCGATGATTTGTTCACAAGTATTCCAGTCTGGGTAGAGCTAAGGGATGTTCCACTATCAGTTTGGAGTGCTTCCGTACTTAGCAAAATTGCGTCACGTATAGGTACACCACTGTATACGGATCAGTTTACTAAGGATAGAACAAAGATGAACTATGCACGTGCTTTGATTGAAATTGATGTGAGCAAGGAGCCCGTGATGGAATTTGGTGTTTGCTTGCGGATGATAGGAGTGCGTTCGAGAAGGTTAAGTATGAGAACTATCGGACTCATCGCTATCACTGTTCTATGTTCGGACATAACCATTTGAAGTGCAAGAAGTTGTCAAAGGAGGATGAGCCTGCGGAAGTTGTTCATTCACAGAGTTTGATGAATCGTACAAGTGTTGGGGCAGACACGGGCAGAATGGAGGTTGCGGCAAATGTGGGCTCACTACACTCGAACCCTCTCTTCATACCACAGGGTTCAGGGAATGTAGAAGCTATTAGGACTGCCCCGCAAGTCCGGAATCAGCAGCATACTTCCGGAGGTGTGGGCAAAGCTCCGAATTTAGACAAGTCATTGCCGGCGGGACAGAAGGGTATTGCTAGCTCGCGGGTTGTACGTGGACTGTATGATACTAATGCCGCTAGTAGTGGTGTTAGGGGTCAGGAGAAGGTGATTATGGACCAGGCCAGAGGGGGTTCTATCATACCTCTGCCGATTCTCGCAGTGCATCCGAAGCCAGGGATGGTGTGACGGGCATGGATATTTGTAGTCAGGCTAATACGGAGAAGGAGGGCTGGCAAGAAGTCACTTCTAAGAAGAATAGGGGCAAGGCAGTTAGCTCAGGGCGCGGAGGAGCCGTATCCTCCTCTGTTTCTAGATGAAGATACTATGTTGGAATGTCCGGGGTCTTTGCGGACGCCTGGATAGGGCAGCCACACAATCTCTAGTGTAGGCTTGCAGCAACACTTTCGTGGCCATAGGGTGTTTGATTGAGACTAAGTTCACTCGAGCAAGACTTAAGACTTTTCCTGCTCAAAGATTTCCCGCCTGGAAATCGTGTTCGAACATTGACTTCATTGATGGTGGTAGAATGCTATTACTTTGGGATCCGTCCAGAGTCAGTTGTGAGGTGATTGGTATGGACTCGCAGCATGTCCATGTTCGTACCACGTTGTCTGCGTGACTCAGGTATCATTCTTTGCCACATTTGTGTATCCGGTGTACAGTGTCACGGGACGGAGGAAGCTATGGGATCATCTTACTCAGCTAGGTACAGGTATTGTTGAGCCATGGATGATTCTAGGTGACTTTAACTCTTATTGCTCTACTCAGGACAAGGTAGGAGGCCCGCCCCTCTCGGCCTATGTCTTGAAAGATCTTGGTGATTTTATGTTGGCACATGGACTTTCTGATGCTCCTGCTTGGTCGTGCCAGCGGACGAATGGTGCCATTTGGTCTAAACTGGATAGGGTCTTGATGAACCAGTATTGGAGTGATTTAAGCTTGGATTGCTCAGCCACTTATTTGCCCATGGAACCGGTTTCGGACCATTGCCCCGTTATTACTTCCGTGATCACGTCTTCTACCAGAGGTAATCGTCCGTTTAAGTTTCTAAATATGTGGCTTACACATCCTTCTTTTGATAGCATACTGGACTCCTGTTGGAATCACTATGTGGATGGGACCGCTTCGATATGGTTTGGTTCTGGTTAAAGTCTTTGAAGAAGCCGCTAAGAGAATTGAATGCTAATGCTTTTGGGGGTATCGCTCAAAAGGCCAATGCGGCAAATTTGGAGTTCAAGCAAGCTGTAGACGAGCACATGAATGATCCGTTGAATGAAAGTTTGAAAGCTAAGGTTGGTGATTTGAGAGCCAAAGCCGCGACATTACTTGAAGCTGAAAGACATTTCTTGCAACAAAAGGCTAGGTGTAGGCACTTGGTAGAAGGGGATAGAAGCTCCAAGTACTTTCACAGCATGATTAAGGCGAACAACGTGAGGAATGCTATTTCTTATCTTGTTAAGGAGGGCTGGCGCGTGCATCGTCGTGAGGAAGTGGCGGATATGCTTGTTGATTTCTACAAGAACTTGCTTGGTACTCGCGGAATTCGAGCCTATCGACCTGCGTCGCTTGATTGGGGCGAAACTTGGTGATGATGACCGTGATGTTCTAATACAGGCCGTGACTGAGAAAGAGGTTCATGATGCGTTATTTGATATAGGCAATGACAAGGCTCCGGGCCCGGATGGTTTCTCTTCGGCTTTCTTCAAGTCACGATGGGAGGTGGTCGTAGAGATGTAGTTCGGTGTTCGGGAGTTCTTCTTGTGGTGTCTATTGAAACAATTGAATCACACCATCATTGCACTTCTTCTGAAGACAGATACAAATCCGAAGGTTAGTGACTTCCGGCCAATCGGCCTCACTAATGTGGTTTACAAGATTATTAAAAAAATTCTTGCAAACCGCATGTCAGCCTTTATGCCCACTATTGTGAATGAGTGCCAAGGTGCGTTTGTGCAAGGACGGAACTTGGTAGACAATGTGTTCATTGCTCAGGAGCTCGTGAAGAAGTGACGGGGCGGACTTTGCCAAGGTGTATGCTAATGGTTGATCTCCGCAAGGCATTCGGCACGGTATCTTGGGGTTTTCTGGATTCGGTTTTGCGTGGTCTCGGGTTCCCGGACAGATTTGTGAGATGGGTCATGGAGTGTGTCACTACGCCATCATTTTCTATATCTATAAATGGTGAACTACATGGCTATTTCAAAGGTGAACGTGGCCTGAGGCAAGGTGATCCTATGTCCCCTACTTTGTTCATCCTTTGTATTGAGTACTTTTCTAGGCTGCTGAGGTTGAAGACTACAAACTCCGGGTTCAATTTTCATCCTAAGTGCGGCAATTTGGGCATTACACATCTTGCCTTTGCGGATGATCTCATGTTATTTGCAAGGGGGGATGCTACGTCGGTTGCGGTACTTATGGAGAGCCTTGAGAACTTGGAGGAGGTATCTGGATTATCCCTGAACCCTGCCAAATCTTCTATTTACTTGGCAGGGGTACACGGTATTAGCCGAAACATGATCATTGACAGGGTTGGATTTTCGGAGGGTTCTTTCCCCGTACGCTATTTGGGGGTTCCTTTGGCGCCGCCTGGTTTGATTGGTCGGTTTGCTCTTCCATCGATGCCATTTCCGGTACATACGGAAATGGGACATCACTCATCGTCTTATGCCGGAAGCCGAGCTCATTCGGTCCGTCATTCGCGAGTTGAAGGTTTTGGTTCCGCCTTTCCGCTTCATACCACTGCTTAATAAGGTGCGTCACTGTCTTGATTCTTGTGGGAGGCTTGCCCGTGTCGCTTGGGATGATGTTTGTGTTCCGCAAGCGGAGGGTGGTCTCGGTCTCATGGATATCAAGGTATGGAACCGGGCTTTACTATCACAGTCCATTTGGCTATTTCACAAGAACGCGAATTCTTTATGGGTAAAGTGGGTGAATTCGTACTATTTGAGGGGGCAATCGATATGGAGTTACACCGTCAGGCATGAGGACTCACTACTGTTCAAGAAGTTATGCGGCATCCGGGACAGATTCACGCATATTTTTGGCAGTCAGGGGGCGGTGATTGACGGATTAGAGAGGTGTTGCGTTGATGGTAGATTAGATATGGGGCTTGTCTATGATGTCCTACGTTCCAAGAGGGAACGCAAGCCCTGGATGTCTCAGATTTGGAAAGGATACATTCCGCCTAAGTATTCTTTCACGGTATGGCTTACTTGTCGGAGGCGTCTGGCTACTAGGGATACACTCTCGTACCTCAATCTTGAGGATGTTAGTTGCGCTTCGCAAGGTGTCTTGAGTCACGGCTCATTTGTTCTTTGAATGCACGCTCAGCGAGGATTTGAGGCATATTCGGGCATGGTTGGGAATTCGACGTGAGATGTCCACGGTTGAGAAAGACTGAAGTGGATAAAGCGAGCATCGCGACGAGGATGAGATCCAAAGTTGTACTCGCTTTACTGCGTTGTTGTGTTTGAGATCCGGAAGGCCCTAATGCATTGATATTCGACGAGACTCCCGTGACTGAGGATGATGTTATTGCTAGAATTAAGCTAGCGACTTATCGTGTTATTTACAGATTATTCCCCACATGTACATACACCATTGAGTGTACCCGCCCCCCCTTGAGTTTGTTATTTATTGTTGTTTTTCCACGTTGAGGCTTGAGACCCCTCAATGAACGATGTTATGATCTGATTTTTGCAATATATCATTTATTTACCCAAAAAAAAAAAAAAAGTGACACAGTGTTACGCAATGGTAGCCATTAATTATGCGATAGAAGCGGGGACCGCAAGGTCACGAGTTCGATCCCTGCATAAACCTTCTTGGTTGAGTACATCACACGGGCTTGCCAAGTGTGGTTTACATGGTGGCGTGGTTTGCGAGCTCTGCGTCGGTCCGGGAGTTACCTGTGCGCACTCGAAGAGTAGCGGTGCGAGTTCGCCGTAAAAAAAAAAAAAAAAAAAGTGACACAGTGTTAATATGGAGACGTGACGCGCAATGGTGGAGCCAAATTTTTAGTAAGAAATTAAGTGAGAATGTAAGAAAATAAACACATAAAGAAGTTTAAAAAAATTCTAACACACACACAATTTTTTTTTTTTTTACCTATTTGTACAATATAATTTTATTGTAAAGAGGTATTAATTAACACCCTTTAAATAAAGATTTACGTGGGAGTAATTATTGATTCGATTCATTGTATTGGCTCAAATGTAGTCCAATTCGCCTACTTGGCTCAAGTCTTAACGTTCACACGGTTGCTACTAACAAGTACAAGACAAACCTCAAACAAGTTCACAATCGAAATGCAAGTCTTTTCAATTCTACACACTTTTACAAGTAGTTCATTCATGTCTTTTCGTGTGGACCCTTTTCCTTCCTTGTAAACTATAAATATACACTGCTTTCCATTCTGTGCACCAAAGTTTTAAAAGTGTGTACAATTTCCTGAAATAGAAGAAAAGTAACAAGAAATATTTAGAGCTAAGTTTTCGTAAAGAGTACACTCATCAAGAAAATGTATAGGGGGCAGAGTTGTAATAATTCAGCTCCAAAATTGGAAAGGAAGTATATGGAGAAGAATAGAAGGAACCATATGAAGATACTCTTTAACCAGCTTTATTCTCTGCTCCCACCTCATGCCTTTCAGGTTTGTTCTTTCAGATTTTTTTATTTGAAATCGTGTCAGGTCTAATTCGTATTATTTCTCACTACATATTTATAATATATGCGTATGATTAGTTCAATATTTTATTAATTAACATCTCTTTTTATATTGACCTTTTCTCCTTATAATCAAGTGGCTTTCAGTAGCCGTTAATTCTTTTGTAATATTTTAAGGAATTTCTATCAAAATCTCGATAGCATAAGAGGAGAAGCTTCAATGATTGAGTCTGTTATGAGAGCATTTGCAACATCGTGGTCATCTGATTTTTCTTCACTCTTTAAGCGCCCTGTATCCCAAATTCACTACAAAACTAATCTAAATATGCATCGAACACGCTAGTGAAAGATGCACTTTAGTTTTAATTGAACACATTATTTTACTCAAAACATATATACATATATGAAAAATCACTAGAATGTTGTACTATTAACAAATATTAAGTTTTGAATTCATAATTATAAATATGTAATGGATTCAATGTTAAAGAATATAAAGGTTGAAGAACACAATCAAATTTACACTTGAATCCACCTCCGAGGTAGGCGCGGGCAAAGCGACTGTTTTAGTTATGGGTTCACCAGAATCTAGTACCCACCTTGACTCATCCAATAATTTGTATTAAATATTCATTTAATACTATGCATAAATAGTTTATCCATAACTAATAAGCAAACAAAATTGTAATCCAAAACTGCTAATTGACTATTAAGACTCCTAATTTACTAATCATCTTTTTTTATTATCAAAAGTTGAAGGAAGCAATGTCATTGCCAGATCAAATAGATGCAGCAGTAACGTACATTAAAAACTTGGAAATCAAATTGGAGAAGAACAAAATGCAATTGGAAAGATTGAGGACGAGTAAAAAGAGGCCCAATTTATGCATGGCAAATCATGATAACTCTCCTGCTATCACATGTAGTATATGTAAATTAAATTCGTTTTACCAGATTATTAATTAATTAATGCTTATTTTAGATCTGATTAAATGAATATGTTCCCTGAATTGATTTGATTATTGTGTACAATATATATAATGTTACATAATTATTTACATGTCTATAAATTAGGTAACTAAATCTTCCTAATTACAATTGGATTTTAAATTTACCTAATATAAAAGATATACAAAATATGGTTATATTCTATCAATGTAATATACAAGATATGGTAATATTCTATCACACCCCCGTAGTTGAAGTTGGAGGTTCTCGTACGCTAAGACTGACTCGGAATATATATTATTTACATGGCTACAAATTAGGTAACTAAATCTTTCTAATTACAATTGAAATATAAATTTACCTAATATAAAAAATATACAAAATATGGTAATATTATATCAATGGTAATATACAAATATGATAATATTCTATCACACCCCCGCAGTTAAAGTTGGAGGTTCTCGTATGCTGAGACTGACTTGAAAATCATCAAAGAGTATGTGCGGAGAAGGTTAAGAGTGATATTCGCAGGATGCGCAGGGGACAAGCGATCGGGCCTGGTGAGATCCTAGTTGAATTTTAGAAGAGCGCAGGCAGGGCAGATTTGGAGTGCCTGACTGAGTTGTTTAACGTCATTTTTAAGATGGCGAGAATACCCGAAGAATGGAGGTGGAGTACAATGATCCCTTTGTACAAGAACAAAGGTGATATCCAGAGTTGCAACAACTATGGGGGTATCAAGCTACTGAACCACACTATGAAAGTTTAGGAAATGATTGTGGAGATGAGAGTGAGAAGAGGTGTGTCTATTTTGGAGAATCATTTTGAATTCATGATGTTAGCCGATTTCCAATTGCTCACGCAAGTGTACGTATCGTTACAAGTAATATAGTCTGGTAAGACCGAATATCGTCCACAAAGAATGGTTTCTAATTACCGAACATTTATTCTAGGTTATCTATTTGGCAAACGATGGTTGATTTGAGTTATTATCTAAAGACTATTAGAGTAATTGCGAGAGTTAAACTAAATTACTTTGGTTTAATCAGTTATGATGGAAATAGGGCTTCCAATATCCTCGACTATCCACTCTTTTCAATCCTTAATGCAACTAGAATGACTTCTTCTTCTACGTTAAGATAGCAGGTTAACTTGACTGTCTTATATTCCGGTTAGGATATATAATCATTCAATCCCAGTGCAGAAACCTTCTATATTTATATGATATGTTTTACCACATAAGAGGATTAAGAACAATAACTTATAAGGCTACACAAGTATCAGAGTACTTTCGTCTACGATTTTAACCTATGTCTATTCAATTACACCATATCCAAATCTCTCCTCTCGGTTCTTGATTCGAAATCATATAGATTATGATAATTAGTGATCAGTTAACTATCAAACATTCATACAAATATTGAATAAATTTTAATCAAGTGAAGAAGAAACCAAACTAACATATTAATTCATGAATAAGAGTTTCAAGCGATTCAATAGGAAATCCCTAAATAAGTGTTTAGCTCCTAGCCATAGACATGCTAAGAACTAATACAAATCCAAACATGAACTGAATTAAAATGGAGAAAAGAAAGAAAAATACTTAGAACTAATGTCTCCAATTGTATCCTCCAAGGTTGTGATATGTTGTATGTTATGAGATCTCCCCCCCCCCCCCAAAAAAAAAATCTATCCCAAGGGCTTAAATATGCTGCAAAAATCGTGTGCCCTGGACCCTTCTACCCCTGGCCAATTTCACTTCGGATTTGGAAAATCCCGCCTTGGCGTCGCGGCCCTGCATTACGGCGTCATGACTCTGAAACTCCTGCGGGCTCTCTGATTAAATGGCGCCAAAGCCCTGTTGAATGGCGCCGCGCCGCGGTGCTGCTTGCTTTCGTCTGAATCTCCAATTTTCGACCTTTTTTGCCTCGGGACCCTCCTTTTATGCCCAATTTTCGCTCATTTTAATCATTTTGCCTTTTTGAACCGATGTGACTCAAAAGAAAGAAAAATGACCATAACACGACACTTATTTAAACGAAAATGGAACAAATACTAACTAAAAATGACTAAAAAAACGTATACAAAATACACCTAACAATACCCCAAAACTTAACCTTTGCTCGCCCTCGAGTAAAGATCAAAACAAAATCAAAGAAAAAAGAACAAACAGACTCAAAGACTCAAATCAAACAGCTGCACAAGGTTACTTAGAAAAGCATGAATGTCAGTTGGGATAATATGCTGGAACATATATAGCATGAATATAGCAATCTAGAATTTCAAGTCAGATATTTCGCAAATTCATTTCAATCACACTCAATGGAAACATGAACACTAACCTATGCATGTCAATTTCATTTAGTTCTATGGGCCTGTTTACTTGTTATTCTCCACTAATCATAAACATACATTCTAGAGATCTTCAGGACTTTTCAGGGTTGTAATATAGGCTTAGACAGGGGTAGATAAAAGTTGACATTTATGCTCAAATTACGTACCATAAGCGTTTTTCTCATTCAACCATTTTGTCCTTCTTTTTGGTATTCTTTTCAGTTCATACCTATCATTTCCCTATTCTCTTTTTGGTAGCATGAAACACATTCACATAGGCACCCCCAAACTTAAGCTTTTGCATATTTTTTTCATTGGGGTGCGCATCAATTTTTCACTCTCTTTGTATTTTGTTTTTCACACTTCTTCCTCCTTTTCAATTACTGTTTATGGCACACAAGGGAATCATAGGGTGTCAAAGAAACAACTGAGTTTAGGCTCAAGAGGCTGACTATGGATATAATTTATTGCAAGGTAGGTAATGAATGGTAAGAAGGGCTAACAAATAAATGTCTGAATCATCTCCCTAAGCATGCACATCTTAACTATTTTGCCTCGATTAACAAGCAAGCAGACTTTATAGACATTTTTCAATCATTCTTTCTACAATTGACAACACATAGGCTAAGCACAAATATCTCAAATAATTAGATTTTCATGAATTTTTGGCATATCTAATTAAGCACACATATTTTAGCTTCTAATTTCATTACATTATTCCACTTAATTCACTAGGCGTTTCAAGCAACTACATCATGCATGCTCATCAAAAAACAATTGACTCATATAAGACCCAAAAACACAATAAAAAAGACTCAAAAAAACTGACACACAAAAATAAAAATAAACCCCTCCAAACTTAAATGACACATTTTCCCAAATGTGTAAAGACTCAAAAATACTAAAGGATGACTTACAGACATACATCGGCTCAAAATGATGGAGGTGGCGGCGGATACTGTTCGTCGAAAAATTTCCCAGAGGCGTTACGGCCCTGCAATTTTGGCGTCGCGTTGTTGCAACTCCTGCAGCTTCACTGATTAATAGGCGCCACGACCTTGCAATGTGGCGCTGTGGCGCTGAAACTTCTACAGCCTCTCAGGACATTCAGCGCCGCAATCCTGTGGCGATGTGGCGCTGCAACAATTTCATGTTTCCAGCGTTTTTCTGTGCTTCATGTCCAATTCCCTTCACCTGTCATCACAACACAACCAAAAATACCAAAAGTGAGACTATTAAATTTAAACTAATTGTATAATTTAATCATTGGGTTGCCTCCCAAGTAGCGCTGTCTTTAACGTCTTTTAGCCGGACGCATGTTCCTCTTTACTGTGGCTTGAAGAGGATAGCAGAGTTGATTTGTTCCATGTCATTAAATAAGTATGGTTTCACTCTTTGTCTGTTCACTTTGAATGAAGTGCCTTCTTTCCCTCTCACTTCGATTGCACCATAGGGGAACACTTTTTCTACAAGAATGGCCCTGACCATCTGGACTTCAACTTGTCTGGGAACAATCTCAAACTTGAATTGAATAGGAGTACTTGTTGTCCAGGGTGTATCTCTTTCAGGATCAAGTTCTTGTCATGCCATGCCTTGGCCCTTTCCTTGTAGAGTTTTGCATTTTCATAGGCGTTGTTCCGAAATTCATCTAGCTCATTCAGTTGTAGCAGCCTCTTCTGCCCGACTGCTTCGGCATCCATGTTTAGCTTTTTCATTGCCCAGAACACCTGTGTTCCAACTCCATCGGCAGATGACATACCTTCCCAAATACCTTCATGTATGGTGACATCCCAATGGGAGTTTTGAAAGCTGTCTTATAGGCCCAAAGTGCATCATCCAGCTTTGTAGACCAATTCTTTCTTGAGCCATCCACTGTCTTTTCCAGTATGCTTTTCACTGCCCTGTTTGAAATTTCAGCCTGCCCATTAGCTTGAGGGTGATATGGCAAAGCAGTCCAGTGGTAGACTCCGTAACGCACCAGTAAAGTGTCAAGATGCTTGTTACAAAAGTGACTCCCTTCATCGCTGATGAGGGCCCTTGGAGTGCCAAACCTTGTGAATATGTTTTTTTGAAGGATTTTCAAGACAATCTTACTATCATTTTCTTTAGTAGCTACTGCCTCAACCCATTTGGACACATAATCCACTGCGAGAAGGATATATTTGTTCCCAAAGGACATTGGGAACGGGCCCATGAAGTCGATCCCCCACACGTCAAACAACTCCACTTCTAAAATCCCAGTTAGGGGCATTTCATTTCGCCATGATATGTTCCCAATTCTTTGTCAACGATTACAGCCCCTCACGAAAGTGTTGACATCCTTGAATAGGGTTGGCCAATAGAATCCACTCTGCAATACCTTGGTTGCTGTCCGTGATGCTCCAAAATGCCCACCACATTGCAAGGTGTGACAATGAGTGAGAATTTAGTGCATTTTATCCTCTGGTACACACCGCCTAATGACTTGATCAGCACAGTGTTTTTAGAGAATTGGCTCCTCTCAGTAGTAATGTTTTACCTCTGAATAGAATTTTTTCACCTGCTGTCTTGTCATTCCTGAAGACAATATTTTTTCTGCAAGAAAATTAACAAAGTCAGCGAACCAAGGTAAACTTACACTAGTACTTACCTGAAACAGTTGCTCTTCTGGGAAGTAGTCATTTATTTGCACATCCTTGGTGTTCTGGCTCTCTTCCTCTTCAAGCCTTGACAAATGGTCTGCAACCACGTTCTCTGTCCCTTTTTTATCACGGATCTTCATGTCAAATTCTTGTAGCAGCAGCACCCATCGTATAAGGCGAGGTTTTGCATCCTTCTTAGTCATCAAATACTTGATGGCTGAGTGATCAGTGTACACTATCACCTTATTCCCAATGAGGTATGGCCTGAATTTTTCAAATGCGAATACTATGGCCAGCAGCTCTTTTTCTGTTGTTGCATAGTTCAGTTGTGCATCATTTAGAGTTTTAATAGCATAGTAAATTGACCTGAATACCTTATCGACTCTCTGTCCAAGAACTGCTCCCACTGCATAGTCGCTTGCATCACACATTAATTCAAATGGGAGTGTCCAGTCAGGTGCAATAACTATGGGTGCTGAGATTAGCCTCTCCTTAAGTGTCTGAAAGGCATTCAAACATTATTCATTGAGTTCAAAAACAACCTCATTCATCAACAAGGTGGACAGAGGTTTGGAGATCTTTGAGAAATCATTAATGAACCTTCTATAGAAACCAGCGTGCCCAAGGAAAGTTCTGATCCCTTTTACCGACACTGGAGGTGGCAGATTTTCTATCACTGAAACCTTAGCCTTGTCTACCTCAATGCCTTTGCTGGAAATTTTGTGGCCAAGAACGATACCTTCCTGCACCATAAAATGACACTTCTCCCAGTTCAACACCAGATTTGAGTCTTTGCACCGCTGCAAGACTGCTTCTAAATGCTTCAAGAATTCATCAAAGGAGGACCCGAAATAGAAAAATTGTTACACCCCGTAGTTCAGGTCATGCGTATGAGAGCGTACGAAAGGGGCTAGACGTAAATTTTCGAAGGATAGGTTGACGGATTGTTTCGGACGAGTTTTTAGTCAACTTTGAGGCGGGTTATGACCCGTTACATTAAGAGTTCCTAGGTTCTTCAAAGGCCTAGTACGTAGTTCGTTGAGTCTAGTTTCCAACACAACCAACCGTTCGTCGATAGGACATCGGAGTAGAAAGTTATGGGAGTTACAAGTCAGGACGTACTCGGATAGAGAAGTATTTCGGTCAGGAGCCACAGGGCCGCGGCGCCGGATGCAGGGCCGCGGCGCCAAATGTTCTGAAAAGTTCGCTGGAGTTACAGCGCCGCTGCGCCGGAAAGCAGGGTCGCGGCGCCGGAAAGTTCTGGGAGTCGGCAGAGGTTTCAGAGCCGCGGCGCCGAGGCGGGTTCTGCGAGGCTGAGTGGAAAAATCTGAACTGTTTTGTTTTAAAAAAGGCCATGGGAGGGTGACAAGTGTCCCCCCCCCATCTGATTTTTGCATGCACTACTTGTCATTCTTCAAGCTCTTCTCTCTCTCTAAATTAGAAGCTTTTCCTTCTCTCTAAAAAATCAAGAGGAAATCAAGGATTGAGAAAAATCTGAAAAGTGTGGCAAGAAGGAAACTTATTTGCAAGCTTGTAGGAGTTATTGTGGTGGTATTTTGGAAAGGAGGCTAACAAATTTGTTGGATTAATTTGGCTAAAGCTCTAAGGTAACAATTCTTTCTCTTGTTGCTAGTTTTTGGTGTTGCATGTGAAGAAGAAAGAACTTGTAGTTAAAAATATTGCTCTTAGATAAATTGCATGTAAGAAATATGGTTTGGATATGAAAGAATTGGATAAGAAGGTTATGTAAGCATGTTGTAGCCAAAATACTACCTTAAACTTGTTAAGTTAGTTGTTATACATTGTGGGGCAGAATTTTACACATCCAAGTTTAGGTGTGTAATCCCCGTTGAATTGATTGGATTGTTGGGCCTTAAATGTGGCGTTGGATGTTGAATTCGGCCTTGAAAAAGGTGGCAAAGTATGTAGAAACAAAGGAAATGCTGCCAAATTTTCCATAGAATTTAGTGACTTTGCACTTGGAATATTCTACATTGAAACTAGAGGTTAATAAACGTATTATGGTCATTATAGGTTGACATACTACGTGCGGTATTTTGGACTTAGCAAGTGGATTGACCGAAGAGGTATGTGGAACTTTTCTATCTCTTTAGCATGAATAGCTTTACCTATATAGTACGGTAGACGTACAAGGTTTTGATATCCCTTACTTGTTTTAAGGATGGCTGATGCGCGGTAAGATGCACACACTTAAACGCAAGTGCACGTTATCGTGACAAGTAGTATAGTCTTGATAAGACCGAATATCGTCCACAAGGATTAGGGTTCAATTACCAACTATCTATCTTTTGGTATCTATTTGGTAAATTGATATTTGGATTTGTTGTTTATAACTAAGAATTATAAAAGCTATTTAACTATAAGGGTTTACTTCAGTGGTGATGAGAATAGGGCTTCCATGTCTCTTCAACTATCTGCTTATGTTATTTATTAATGCAACGAACTATGGTTTTCTTCTTTCGGAGAAAGCAGGTTTACGAAATCGTTTTATACTCCCGTTAGGGTTATATAAACACTCAACCCCAGTATCGCACCTTACCTACCTTTCGGTGATAAGGATAACTCTATAGGAGGATTAAGAGCAAAACCTAGTTAACCGTCACGCACCATGCGCAAAATTAGGGTTGTTAAGCCTCTCATTAACGCTACATAAATAATTGAGGTATTTTCATCCCCAATCCAAGAATGTCTACCCAACTTACAGCATATTCACAATCCCCTCCTTTCGGAGTCTGATTAGAAATCATATAGTGATAATTAGTTGTCAATTAATTACCAAGCATTCAACACAATTATTGGATAGATCTCTCAAAGAAGAATAACCATAGACATATGCATTAAATCATAACATAAGTTTCTAGAGAATTAACATGGAAAGCCCTATAAGAGAATTAGTTCCTAGCCATAAATATGACAAGAACTAATTCAAAGTTCATCATGCAAAAACTGAAATAAAGAAAAGAAAAAGGAAAGAAATTACTAAGTTTAGGTCTCCAATCTTCAAGCAAGAAAATCTTGTGTTGTGCAAGAAAGGGAACTCTTAAAAACTGCCTAGGGTTCTCCTTTTATAGGCTGAAAACCGCCTCAACTTTTCCCTGCAGGCCTGGCCCAAAATCCGTCTGAAAACCTTATTTTTCCGCGTCGGCGCCGCGGCGCTGCAGACAGGCGTCGCGGCGCCGGAAATTCTGCAATCCGTCGGATGATTTGGCTCGCGCCCGATTCGCTATTCGGTAGCGCGCGCCGCAACTTCGTAGCTTTCGGATGTGTAGCGCGCGCCGCACTGCCGACATGGCGGCGCGGCGCCAGTCTTCGCAGCCTCTCGATAGTGGCGCCGCGGCCTCGCTTCTAATCGCAGGAGGCGTCGCGCTGGTCCGGTTTCGGCCTCGTTCGCCACTTTCTCTTTCGGCTCTGAATCTCCTCTTCGCCCTCTTTTAGCTCCTTTTCCGCCAATTGGCCATTTTAACCACTTTGACTCAAAAGAAAGAAAAACTATCCTAATACGACACTTATATGTGCGAAACGGGACAAAAGACTAACTAAAACTGACTCATAAGGTGTATATAAAATACACCGATCAATGGCCAAGTTTGGTAAGTAAGGGTGGATTAACTCATTTCTTTAAAAGTATTAAGGATGTCTTGAGTTTTCAAAGTTAAGGGACTTGATGTGTATAAAGTATATGATTCTTGTTTCTTTTTAAAAGTGTAAGTCCCTTGGGTTTAGAAAAATGTATTTGACTAAGGTATAACGTTAATATAATGACTTTATGGGAAGTTGATTATATTAGCTTTATGGGAAGTTAATAAAGGAAGATTTACTCTAAGTAAAATGAGTACGGATAAATGATTTGAAGTTGTGAAAGGCAAATTGATTTTTAAGGCATTAATTGCCTAGGGTTTTAAAAGAGTAGAAGTACATAGTATAGTACTTTGGGTTAAATTCTCGGATTTCATAAAGACATGTTAGTGCCTAAGTAAACTAAAATGAGAATGTGTATGAACAAGACTAATAAGAAGTTAAGGGGTTTCTTAACTTGCTTGCATTACGTTTGATAGCCGGTTTGTGCTAATGATATATATTATTATGATTTATTACGGGGTCATTCCCCGGGTTGTGGCATTTGCATATTCCGTGGATTTACTACCCACGATGCGAGGAATACCTCATGCGAGTTCGTAGGGCTCATGCGGGTGAAATAATCCCATGCGGGTGAGTACAACCTATGCGAGGAATACCTCATGCGGGTCCACATGACCCATGCGGGTCCACATGACCCATGCGGGTGAAATAGTCCCAAGAGTAGGAGTGCTTAATGATACTGCGGGGCGGATGACCTTGCTTTGACCATGAGCTTCCTATTTTCATGCAGTATAGTATATGCTTGATATTCTCATTGTTAGTAAGGCACAGTGTTCTGTAAACTGATTTTTATACATGTCTCCAGTTATTTTTAGACTTATGAGGTATTTTCGATTTTCCGCCGCATACTTAGTACATATCAGGTAATCGACTTCCTGGGCTGCGTCATGCCGCAGTGGTAGGTAGCGGTGGTGGATCCTCATTCTTAGGATCATTGTTCCGGTGTCAGAAGCTCCATTCCTCCGGAGGCTTGTTTTGATTGGTACGGTTTTTCCCTGATGCTGTAGGTGTTATGTACATTCAGGGGTATGGCGGGGCCCTGTCCCGCCACAGTTGTTATTCCTAGAGGTCTGTAGTCACGTTTGTGGTTCGGGCTGTAAGAACAAAGTTGTACTGCTATACTTTTGATTAAGTATATTTTTATGGAAGGCAGCCTTGTCGGCTTGCCAGGGATGTTTGCTATATATACAGGTTTATGTGTTATGTATGTTCGCCGCTATTCTGACGATGTATACGCAGGTGCCGGTAGAGGCACGATCGCGCCCGGTCGGGTCGTGACAAAAGTGGTAGAGTAGTTAGTCCTCGGAAAGTGTCTGAGGCATCGTGTCAGTAGAGTCTTGATTATCGGTGTGTTGTGCACCACATCTATAATCAGGAGGCTGCAGGATATTTAGGATTGGTTTCCATTCTTTCACTCTAAAGATCGTGCAATAGAGCTGTGTTATAGGTTGAACTCCCTCTGATATTTTCCTTTATGTACCAGTTATGCCTCCACGCAAGGCAACCGCGGCCCGAGCGGCAAGGCAAGCGAGGAGCCGCTAGTAGACGCGAGGGTCACGAGGGCACAGAGCCCGCCTTTACTGAGATGATGTTTGGACGGCGAAGTTCCACGACGTCGCCACCAATGAGTTCGAGCAAGCAGCGGCCATCGAGACCGCAGACGAGCCTCGATCCACGGTGGGCCGAGTATAGAGATTACGGGGAGCAGATCCGGTTATTGACCAAAGATAGTGGCGGCGGCACGACGGAGCGGCCAACCCTAGAGCCGGCCATTTACGGATTCGGATTTCTGGTTGTCATCCACCCGAAGTTCTATGGTTTGAGATCCGGCGAGGATCCTCGGGAGTTTGTTCGGCGACAATGACTATACAAGTGCTTAGGGCCTCGGAGGCTGAGTCTGTCATGCTAGCCTCTTACCGGTTACGCGATATTGCGTTAAACTGGTTTGAGTCATGGGAGTTGTCTAGAGGTGAGGATGCTCTTCCATCTGTTTGGGAGGAATTCACAGAGGCTTTCCTGGATCACTTCTTGCCTTCTGAGATGAGGAGAGCCCGCGTAGATAGGTTCTTGACCTTGAGGCAGAACGGGAGGACTATCAGAGAGTACAGCCTGGAGTTTGACTCTGGCGCATGCGCGACACCATTGTGGGGCATACGGCGCATGTGGTTCATCGATATGTGATGGGCTGATCTGTCATATGATTATCGTGATGCTTAGGGGTGGCTCTTGACCAGTATGGATATTGCGGATGCAGCGTATGCGCAGGGATTGAGGCGAGAGAGAGGATCAAGAAGACTTAGGCCAGCCCAAGAGGCGGTGACAGCGAGATCTCAGGCGATTTTGAGGCGACGGCCTTAGCGGAACTAGGTCCACATTTCGGCCAAAGACAGAGTGCTCCTTCTCGATTTCGGCGAGGTCCGATCACCGGTCATTCAGAGCGGTCGTGGCTCCAGACTTGAGGTTTCGAGGAAGCAGATCACATCGATCGAGACCACCCCATCTCTGTGCTCGATGCGGTAGGTCTCACCTGCGAGTGTCGTGTTCCTTCCGAGCTTGTTACTCTTGTGGCGGCAGGCCATTTGAAGAGAGATTGTCCACGCAGAGTGGCGGAGTGTTATGGTTCACCGAAGCAGTCGATTCTTTGTCGGATCTTCATCCTCGACGGTTATGCGCCCCGGAGGGCAGGGGGTTCACGGGACAGCGGTCCTCAGAACCGCATCTATGCTATGTTCAGCCGTCAGGACCAGGAGGCGTCACCAGATGTCGTCACAGGTACATTATTGGTTTCTTGCTGTGATGTATATGCTTTGATAGATCCAGGTTCTACCTTGTCCTATATATCTCCTCATATTGCTGGTAGAATAGGGATAGAGCCCGAGTCCATAAAACCTTTTGAGGTGGCTACGCCGGTAGGTAATTCAGTGGTAGCCGAGCGGGTATATGAGGCTTGCCCAGTGACTATATACGGTCGTCAGACTCTAGCCGACTTGATAGAGTTAGATATGACGGATTTTGATGTAATTATGGGTATGGATTGGCTAGCGTCTTGCTATGCCAATGTGGACTGTAGAGAGAGACTGGTACGGTTCCAGTTTCCTGGTGAGCCGGTTATCGAGTGGAAGGGGAATACTGCGTCGCCGAGGGGTAAGTTTATTTCTTACCTCAAGGCTAGGAAGATGGTGCGGAAGGGGTATATCTACCATATGGTTCGGGTATTCGATACTAGGGCTAAGATACTGGACCTTCAGTCAGTTCCGGTCGTTAGAGAGTTTTCAGACGTATTCCCAGACGAGCTCCCGGGTATCCCTCCTGAGAGGGAGATTGAGTTTTGCATTGATATGGCGCCAGACACTCGACCGATATCTATTCCGCCATACAGGATGACACCTGCTGAGTTGAAGGAATTGAAAGATCAGCTGAGGGACTTGCTGGAAAAAGGCTTTATCAGGCCAAGTGTTTCTCCCTGGGGAGCGACAGTGTTATTTGTAAAGAAGAAGGATGGGACGCTGCGTATGTGTGTTGACTACAGGCAGCTGAATAAGGTAACTATCAAGAACAGATACCCCCTTCCCAGGATTGATGATTTGTTTGACCAGTTGCAGGGTGCGAGGTGTTTCTCCAAGATAGATCTGCGGTCTGGTTATCATCAGGTGCGAGTTAGAGAGGCAGATATCCCAAAGACTGCATTCAGGACCCGATATGGGCACTATGAGTTCAGGGTGATGTCTTTCGGGTTGACCAACTCCCCAACAGTATTCATGGATTTGATGAACCGGGTGTTCAAGCCATTCTTGGATATGTTCGTTATAGTATTCATTGACGATATCCTGGTTTATTCGCGCACAGAGCAGGAACATGCGAATCATTTGAGGACGGTATTGGGAGTCCTCCGGGACCGGCAGTTGTATGCCAAGTTCTCGAAGTGCGAGTTTTGGTTGGCTTCAGTGGCTTTCTTAGGGCATGTTATCGGGGCCGATGGTATTCGGGTTGATACAGCAAAGATTGAGGCAGTCAAGACTTGGCCTAGACCCACTACACCAATGGAGGTGCGCAGCTTTTTGGGTCTTGCGGGTTATTATCGGAGGTTTGTGGAGAAGTTTGCTTCCATCTCAGCACCTTTGACTAGGCTGACTCAGAAAGCAGCTATGTTTCGGTGGACGGAGGATTGTGAGGAGAGTTTCCAGTTACTGAAGGAGAAATTGACGACCGCCCCAGTCCTTACTCTTCCAGAGGGTTTAGACGGATATGTGGTTTATTGTGATGCGTCGGGTGTCGGGCTTGGGTGCGTACTGATGCAGCACGGCAAGGTTATAGCGTACGCATCTCGACAGCTCAGGAAGCATGAGAAGAACTATCCCACACATGACTTAGAGTTGGCAGCAGTGATTCATGCCTTGAAGATCTGGAGACATTATTTGTATGGAGTTCATGTGGATATTTACACGGACCACAAGAGCCTCCAGTATATCTTCAGCCAGAGGGAGCTGAACTTGCGGCAGAGACGGTGGTTGGAGTTACTTAAGGATTACGATGTCGATATCCTATACCACTCAGGGAAGGCCAATGTAGTTGCAGATGCCCTTAGTCGCCGGTCAATGGGTAGTCTGTCTGATGTACAGCCAGAGAGAAGGGTTATGGTCCGAGAGTTACATCAGCTAGCGAGCCTTGGGGTTCGTTTGGTTGTTTCTGATAGTGATGGGGTTCGGGTTCGAGAGGTTGCCGAGTCTTCCATCATCGAGGAGGTGAAGAGGCGACAGTATGAGGATCCGATTATGGTACGGTATCGCGATGCGGCTCTTCAGAAAGAGAAGAGTCTATTTGAGGTAGCGCCTGATGGGGTGCTAAGATTTGAGGGTCGATTGTGTGTTCCCGATGTGACAGGACTTCGTCAGCAGATTCTGGGGGAGGCACACAGTGCTCGTTATTCTATTCACCTGGGGTCGACTAAGATGTACCATGACCTCAGGTGTATCTTTTGGTGGAATGGCCTGAAAAGGGAAGTTGCGGAGTTTGTGGCGCAGTGCCCGAATTGTCAGCAGGTCAAGGTTGAGCACCAGAAGCTCGGTGGGCTATTGCAGGCTATTGATATTCCGACTTGGAAGTGGGAGGTGGTAAATATGGATTTTATTACAGGGTTACCTCGCACTCAGAGGAAGCATGACTCCATCTGGGTTATTATCGACAGGCTGACGAAATCAACCCACTTTCTGCCAGTCAGGACGACTTTTTCGGCAGAGGATTATGCCAGATTATATATCAGAGAGATTGTGAGACTGCACGGAGTTCCTACATCGATTATTTCGGACAGAGGAGCCCAATTCACGGCTAACTTCTGGAGGTCTTTCCAGAAGGGATTAGGGACACAGGTGAGTCTCAGTACTGCGTTTCATCCTCAGACCGACGGACAGGCCGAGCGTCTTATCGGACTCGAGGATATCTGCGAGCTTGTGTTATTGATTTGAGGTAGGAGGATCATTTACCTCTTGTGGAGTTTGCATATAACAACAGCTACCATTCTAGTATCCAGATGGCGCCTTATGAGGCCTTATACGGGAGGAAGTGCAGGTCACCGATAGGTTGGTTTGAGGTGGGAGAAGTTCAGTTAGTCGGGCCAGATTTGATTCAGCAGGCAGGGGATAAGGTGAAGCTTATCCAGGAGCGGTTTTTGGCAGCTCAGAGTCGACAAAAGTCGTATGCAGATCATCAGTGTCGACACTTGGAGTTTGAGGTAGATGATTGGGTCTTCCTGAAGGTGTCACCCATGAAGGGTGTGATGAGATTTGGAAAAAGGGGGAAACTTAGCCCAAGGTACATTGGGCCTTATCAGATTGTCCGTAGGGTAGGCAAGGTTTCCTATGAGTTGGATCTGCCGTCCGACCTGGAGGCAGTACATCCAGTGTTCCATGTGTCTATGTTGCAGAAATGTATTGTAGATCCATCTAGGGTGCACCCGATTCGTGATGTACAGGTGACAGAGGGGTTATCGTATGAGGAGAGTCCCATAGTGATACTCGATCGTCAGGTTAGGAGACTTCGGACAAAGGACGTGGCTTCCGTCAAGGTCTTATGGCGGAACGAGAACAGGGAAGAGATGACATGGGAAGCGGAAGAGGACATGATGAAGAAGTATCCTCATTTGTTCCCTACACCTCCAGGTAACCCACTTTCCTGATTATTAGTTTTAATTTAGCAATTATGCTTGAGTAATGTTGTGGCTATGTGGAGCGTTTTTATTTGCAAGAGAAATAGTTAAGAGGGTCTATGTTGAGATTGTGATTTGAGTAAGCCTAGAGGGAACATTCGGGACGAATGTTTCTAAGGGAGGTAGAATGTTACACCCCGTAGTTCAGGTCATGCGTATGAGAGCGTACGAAAGGGGCTAGACGTAAATTTTCGAAGGATAGGTTGACGGATTGTTTCGGACGGGTTTTTAGTCAACTTTGAGGCGGGTTATGACCCGTTACATTGAGAGTTCCTATGTGCTTCAAAGTCCTAGTACGTAGTTCATTGAGTCTAGTTTCCAACACAACCAACCGTTCGTCGATAGGACATCGGAGTAGAAAGTTATGGGAGTTACAAGTCAGGACGTACTCGGGCAGAGAAGTATTTCGGTCAGGAGCCACAGGGCCGCGGCGCCGGATGCAGGGCCGCGACGCCAAATGTTCTGAAAAGTTCGCTGGAGTTACAGCGCCGCGGCTGATCGGTGTATTTTATATACACCTTTTGAGTCTGTTTTAGTTAGTCTTTTGTCCCATTTTGCACATATAAGTGTCGTATTAGGATAGTTTTTCTTTCTATTGAGTCAAAGTGGTTGAAATGGCCAAATGGTGGAAAAGGAGCAAAAAGAGGGCAAAAGAGGAGATGCCAGAGCTGAAACAGAAAGTGGCGAACGAGGCTAAAATCAGCAGCAGCGGCGCGCCTTCACCCAGCGAGGTCGCGCGCCACTATTCAGAGAGCGAAGACTGTGGCCTGGCGCCTCGCAGCAGATGCAGGTCAGCGCCTAAACATCCGGAGCTACATAAGACTCCATGCGGCGCTCGACAGCAGATGCAGGGCCGCGGCGCCTAAACACCCGACGGATCGCAGAACTTCCGGCGCGGCCATTCTGCGCGCCACGACGCTGAAAAAATTAGGTCTTTTTGACGGATTTTTGGGTCGAACTCAGGAAAGAAAGAAGGGCGTTTTAAACCTATATAAGGAGAACCCAGGCGTTTTGAGGTTCCTTTCTTGACAACACAAGATTTTCTTGCTAGGAGATTGGAGACCTAAACTTAGTAATTTCTTTCCTTTTTCTTTTCTTTAATTCAGTTTTGCATGATGAACTTTGAATTAGTTCTTGTCATATTCATGGCTAGGAACTAATTCTCTTATAGACTTTCTATGTTGAATTTCTTGAAACTTATGTTATAAATTAATGCATGCTTATGGTTATTTTTCTTATTGAGAGATCTATCCAATAATTGAGTTGAATTCTTGGTAACTAATTGACAACTAGTTATCACTATATGATTTCTAATCAATTCTGAAAAGGGGGGATTGTGAATATGCTGTAAGTTGGGTAGACAGGCTTGAATTGGGGATGAAAATACCTCAATTAGTTTTCAGAGCGTTGATGAGAGGCTTAACAACCCTAACTTTGCGCATTGTGCGTGACGGCCAACTAGGTTTTTGTTCTTAATCCTCCTATAGAGTTACCCTTATCACCGAAAGGTAGGTAAGGAACAATACTGGGGTTGAGTGTTTATATAACCCTAACGGGAGTATAAAACGATTTCGTAAACCTGCTTTCTCCAAAAGAAGAATACCATAAGTAATGCATTAATAAGTAGCATAAGCGGATAGTGAGGATACATAGAAGCCCTATTCTCATCACATCTGAAGTAATTCTTTATATTTACGTATCTTTAATAATTCTTAGTTATAAACCAAACAATCAATCATTAATTCACCAAATAGATACTAGAAAATAGATAGTTGGTACTTGAACCCTAATCCTAGAGGACGATATTCGGTCTTATCTAAGACTATACTACTTGATACGATAACGTGCACTTGCGTTTAAAAGTGTGTGCATATTAAGCGCATCAAGTTTTTGGCGCCGTTGCCGGGGATTAGGCATTAGTTCAATATCAAATTTGTCTATTTTTAATTTCTAATTTGGTTTTATGTATAGTTTTTCTAATTTTGTTTGTTTTATGTATTTATTGTGTGAAAACAAGGGTGTCGTGATTCTTTGTTGGTTTTGATGCATCTCAGGGATCCTGAAGATATGGATTACTACTGTCAATATGATCGAGCTCCAACCATAGAGGAAGAGAGGGAGGAATTACGAGAAACTCTACTCAGTCTCACGAGGTCCCAAGCTCAGTTCATGGACGAAATGAGGTTGGGTATAAAGAAGTTGGAAACGTAAATAGCAGAACTCGCGATCATATTCAACAGCGAACAGCAAGTTGAGGAGCCTGAATCACACCCAACGATTGAGGAATTTGGTGAGATAGTTGGTGTAGAGAAGGAAAAGATTGCAGAAATCCAATTATTCACCTTCTTGGATTCTGTGGAAATTATTTTTCATGCACCTATCACAGAAGAAACACCACTAGCTATCACGAATGACTCCCAATTAGGAATTGAATACCATCAAGGGCAACCCCCAGAGTCAAGAGATGTAGAGAATTTCACGGGTTCCTACAAAATAAGAAGCCTAAAAGACAAACTCATCTTGTGTGCTTGGGAGATACTTGTATGTTTGAGGCCCCTGTTTGAACAAATAGTTATAGGGAAATTGAGACCTATAGCAATAAATCTGTGGATTGCAAGCAGTTCGCAGAAGTATCCAATGGGCACTCAGAAAGGTTAATTGCGTCCGGCTAAAAGGCGTTAAAGACAGCGCTTGTTGGGAGGCAACCCAACGTTTTTAATTATGTTATTTAAATTTTCTGTCTTTAGTTTATTTTATTTTTGTCTAAGAACAGTCTCACGGTCTTGGGGTCTTGTGTTTGTGCTGTAATTGACAGGTACAGGGGAATAAACTGAAAGAAAAGCAAGGATTTCCAGAAAAGCGGGTAGCATTGGCATGGCGCGCCAAAAGAACTGAACAGGCACTGAAGTTTAAGAGCCGCGTGAGAGGAGCACGCGCGCCAAAATATCTGAAGAGGTGCTGAAGTTTAAGCGCCGCGCGCGCCAGAGCAGCGCCGCAGAAACCAGAAAAAATGTGCCAGTTTAGCCGCGCGCCAGAACAGGAACATGGCGCCAAAAGTCCCGGGCGAGCGCAGAGTTTGAGGCCGCGCGCTAAAAGCGTGGCGCGCGCTGCGGGAATCCAGAAACTTAAAACGCCCAAAAATCAGATTTTCCCCAATTCCAAAATCAAAAACCTAACCTTCCCTCTCCAAAAACCCACGAAACTTCAGAAATTTTCCCCACAAATCCTCCACAAATTCAACCCAACCACAACCTAAACTCCTAAATTCCTAAAACCCCACAACTATCTCAAACAACGAAGCTCCATTCCACAGCCTCAACCCATAAATTAGAACAAGAAAAGCTTGGATCTTCTCATAAAAGGTAATACCTTTATTGGTGTTCTTGAGTTCTCTATTAAAGTCATAGGAGATAGTAATTTGGAGGAGTATTGTAGTTGGAGTAGTTTGGGTGCTGAAAAGTGATTGTGAAGTTGGAGAAAAGAGTAGAAAAGGATGATCACAGAGGTTCTATGGAGATGTTTGAAGGTTAGAGGTGTACCTGTGACGTACACTAGGGTGATCACAGATATGTTTGATGGAGCCAAAACTAGGGTACAGACAGTAGGAGGAGACTCGGAGCACTTCCCAGTGATGATGTAGGACCAAGACAGAATAATTGGAGTGCAAGTTCAGTAACGAGAGCGACCTTAAGATAGGCGTGGAGGTAAGACTTGGTACTCAGGTCATTTCAAAGAAAGGAAGTTTCAAGTACCTAGGGTCGATTATCCAAGGGGGGTGGAGAGATTGATAATGATGTCACACATCGTATTGGGCAGGGTGAATGAAATGAAGGCTCACACATGGAGTCTTATGCAACAAAAAGATGCCACCAGAACTTAAAGGCAAGTTCTTTAGGGCGGTGGTTAGATCGACTATGTTGTATGGGGTAGAGTGTTAGTCAGTCAAGACTTCATATATCCAAAAGATAAAAATTACAGAGATGAGGATACTAAGATGGATGTGTGGGCATACAAAGAGGTATATGATTAGAAATGATGATATCCGAGACAGAGTGGAAGTGACCTCGGTGGAGGATAAGATGCGAGAAACGAGGTTGAGATGGTTTAGACATGTGCAGAAGAGAGACATAAATGCCCCAATGTGGAGGTATGCGATATAGACATGGATGGGTTCAAGATGGGTTGAGGTAGGTCGAAGAAGTATTGGGGAGAGGTAATTAAATGTGATATGGCGCAGGTGCAACTTACTGGGGACATGACCTTAGATAGGGGGTTATGGAGTACACGGATTATGGTAGTAGGTGGTCAAGCATAGTCCTACCTACGTTTGCAAACTGGTAGTTGTAGGGTTATTACTGTAGGCCCGCTTAGACTATCATACTAATAAGTGCAGTATTGCTCTATAGTCCCTGGTAGTTTGATTTATGTTTCTATGTGTTCCTTAGTTTACTTTGTTTAATTATTTACTCGTGCTAGTTACTACTTCTTTTTTCAAAATGTTTTATCATGGCTTATTCGCTTTGATATCAGCGTTTTTATATTGTTTTAAAAAAAAATTGACTGGGTCTGACTATTTCTCTTAGTTTGCTTTTGATTTTGATTTGTGTGTGCTTATACTTTGTCTTGAGCTGAGGGTCTCTCGGAAACAACCGATCTACCTACCAATATAGAGGTAAGGTCTGTGTATACTATAACCTCCCCAGATCCTACATTGTGGGATTTCACTGTATATATTGTTGTAGTATGCACAGAAGTTTTTTAGTGAATATATCAGAAAGATATCAGGAAAGAACATGAAGAACACAAATTTGTCCATGAGCAACTTTCTCATTTACAAAGTGAATGTCCATTTCAATGTATTTAGTGTGTTGATATTGAACGGAATTTTCAGAAAGATATATCACACTTACATTATCACAGTAAACCATTATAGCCTTATCAGATCTGCTATGTGAAAAGTCGATGGAGGATACAAAATCAGTAAACCATTGGTACCATGCACGAGAAGCATGTTTCAGTCCATAGAGTGATTTCTTAAAAATACAAACATAATCTGGATGAACTGGGTCCCTGAATCTCATAGGTTGATGCATATATACGGTTTCATGAAGGTCTTCATGCAAGAAAGCATTTTTGATATCAAGTTGATTAATGGCCCAAGATGTGGATAATGTAATACTGAGAACAGTCCAAATAGTCGCCGGTTTCATTACCCGGCTGAATGTTTCATCACAACTCATTCCCACCTATTGAGACCTACCATCACCTATAAGACTGGTCTTGTGTATCTCAAAAGAACCATCAGATTTCTTTTTATGTCAAAAAATCCACATAGAACGAATAATATTAGCATAAGGAGGGTGATATATTAGATCTCACACTTTATTTTCAATAAGAACATTATATTCGTCAATCATTGCATTTTTTCAATTAGGATTGAATAATGCATCTTTTGAATTATGAGGAATAGGGGAAGGAGCAACCGAATGGACAGATTAAATAACCATTTGGGTTTGGAAATGTTGTGCATAACATGGGTTTTCATTGTCCATCGGGGTGTCGTTGAAGGTTGGATGGAATTAGGAGGTGGTGGCCGAGATGTGGCAGCGGGACTGGGAGTATGAAGGTGTTGCCGAGACGAGGAGGTGGTGTTGGGGAGAGAGATGGCTGGCTGAGAGGTAGCCGAGACGGAAGGCCGTTACAAGCTATTTTGAGGCTTGGTTGGCCGAGAGGTAGACGAGATGAAAGGCTTTGACGGGCTGGTCTGAGGCTCCCATTATGGGGTTGAGTGGACTGCCTACCTCGGGACGACAATGGTGGGGCCGGTTGATGGTGATGGTGACTGATTTTGCAAGTGATGGATTAGAAGGGGATTTAGGCCATCATTTAGGGAGTCATAGGAATTTGAAGGTGGAGAATTGAGTTTGGCAAAGGGAAATTATGACTCATCGAATATGACATGCGTAGAAATGATTATTTTTCGGCTTGATAAGGCGCCACGATTGTAACCTCTATGATTGGGGGGCGGGGGTAACTAAGAGATACACACTGGGATGACTGAGGTTGCAGCTTGTTGATTTGAGTAGAGAGATGGATGGGGTAGTATAGACATCCGAAAGTTCGTAAATGTTTATAGGAAGGATCCCTAAGATAGAGAACTTAAGTGGGTGACCTGTTTTGAGAAGACTTATTTGGGAGAATGATCAAGAGATATGTTGTTATTGCGAGTGTGTAATGCCAAAAATAGAAGGATAGAGGCGTGGGTAAGGAGGGCATGAATTAAGTTGTTTATGGTTCTAATTTTCCGTTCAGATTTTCCATTTTGTGGAGAGGTATGTGGACAGGAAAAACAAAAAACAAGGTCGTGTTTGGCGCAGAACATTTTGAATTGTTGATTATCGAATTCTCTTCCATTGTCACACTGAAAACATTTGATATTCTTTTCAAATTATGGCTTTATGAAAGCACTAAAGGATGAAAAAAATAGAATAGACTTGGGACTTATTACCAATGAGAAAAGTCCACAGAAAGTTGGTATAATAATCTAAGAACAACACATAATATCTATGTCCGACCGTGCTTAAAATGGGAAAGGTCCATAAATCACTATGTATTACATCAAATGGCATTAAAGTACAGGTGGATGAAGAATTGAATGGCAATTTGACATGTTTCCCAAAAATGCAACATTCACAGATAGGAGTAGTAGAGACATGTTTGTACTAAATAACTTTATTTTTACTAAGGAAGTGTAAAACAGAATCTCCTGAATGTCCTAATCTATTATTCCATAAAGAACATGAAAGATGTCACGCCCCGAGCCGACGGGTCGCGACTGGTGCCTACATCACATATAACCAGCGGAAGCTTAATAAAAACTCATAATCTCATAATAAAGGGATTCTGTCCCCTGAACTGTCATATAATAAAATAGGCAAGCCGACAAGGCTGCCATTATATACACAAACCCGAAATGAACTACAATTGTACATGTCCAACCCACACATGACTACTGACCTCTAAGAGTATAACAGTAACTATGACGGGAAAAGGCCCCGCCGTACCTCTGAATGTACATAAGCCTGTAACGGCAAAACTGTACCAAAATGATAAGCCCCGCAACAATAGAGTTATCCCAAAAGCTGAGCAATGATCCTAAGCACGCGGATCACCAAACTGAGTACCTACACCTGCGGGCATGAACGCAGCCCCCGGAGAGGGGGTCCGTACAATAATATACTAAGTATGAAAACATAATGTACAGTAAGTAAGATCATAACTGGCCAAAAGATGACAGGGACAAGTATGAAAATCAAATACCATATTCAACCATGCCATATAAAATAAGAGACAACTGTACCTTTTTAAAACTAAGAATCATGTCAAAATCAGGGACACCTGCCCATAGAATCATTATGCATATCCTATTCATGGGACTTGAACCCGCATGGGTCTTTATACACACATGAGTATCTATACTCGCATCACGGATCTTGTCCTTGGAATCATATACATATACAATTCATAGGACTCGAACCCTCATGGGTCTTTATACCCGCATGAGTATCTATACTCGCATCACAGATCTTGTCCGTGGAATCATATACATATAATATTTATGGGACTCAAACCCGCATGGGTCTTTATACCCGCATGAGTATCTATACTCACATCACGGATCTTGTCTGTGGAATCATATACATATAAACATTGTCGGCCCATTATGGGACTCGGTGAAATGGAATAATAACACTTGCACGAATAGCTATCATGAGCAACCCTATGCACTTTAAATCATCTTTGACTCTCAATAATATCATTTAAAATGAACTTCCATTTTAGAAAAGCCAAGACACTATCATATCATGTATAAATCATTAAGATGAACTTTCATTTTAGAAAAGCCAAGGTACCAACATATTATGTACCAAACATAGATAATGAACTTCTATTTTAACATCAAAGGCACTTATCATATCATGTAATGTTAGGGATTTGAACCCAAAAGTACTATGTACGTCCACCGTACATTCATTTTATAAAAAAAGGCATATCATGATCATTAGGGACTCAATGGAATCACGTACGTCCGATGTACACCCATTTCATATAAATATCATGCCAAAGAAGAAAGGATAGTTTCACATACCTTATAGGCTATACCAACTTGATAACTAGAATACGTCTCAATGTACTTCAACCTATAACAAAAATAGCACGTATATCAACTCATGCTTACTAGTATAAGACATATACCAAGTAATGACTCTCTTTTCTTATAAAAATTTGGGCAACACTTCTCCTATTTATACATACTTTTCCACCTTACAAATAAGACCAATAACATCAATAACCAAGAACCAATTAAGGGCATAACCAAAACAACAACCAAGGCGATTCACACACCTATTTCTCACGTAAAACAGCCCCTTAATCCTTACTAAAACAGTCTCTATTCCAACAACAATGAGGGTAAGATATGAAGCATTTCTACACCTTTCTACACCCTCGTTCCTTTAGGACATACGTTAGCAATTACCACATCTAAACATGCATAAACAGTGACTAAATTTCCAGCATATACACGCATAAAACAATCCCTAAAAACAACACAACAACGTCCCACAGTTTCATGCAGTTTTCGGCCAACAACCAAACCAAAGCCCTTTTTCACAACTCTTTATAATCCAATTTGTTACAACACTTTTATGTAAACATTTTATAATTTCAATATCAAGATTTCCTTCATCTAATAACATGTAACAAGTGGTGATAACAACAACAATAACCAACGAGACCAAGTAAGGAAAATAGTCAATAATCGGCCAACATGCTAACAACAACCACATGCATTTTCTTACTTCCAATCCTTCTAAATACATGTTCATCCATTAACTATAACATCATTTAGCTACCAATAACTTATTAAGAGGAAGAAATCTTACCTCAACTTAGCCAAAACAGTCCACAAGTTCTCGGCTCACAGTTTTCTCTTTGCTCCACTTCTTCAAGTTACAACAACACACATGAATCCTCTACAAGCTTGTAACCATCTTACTTCCTTATTTTCCTTCCAAAAAGTTCATCCCAAGCTTAGGGTTTCTTGGACAAAATATGTCCAAAATTGTGACCACCATTAGGAGTATTAACCTTGGCTTAGAACTTAGGTAGAGGGCTTAATCTTGGAAAATAAGTTGTCTTTGATCTTCACTTTTGCTATAGCTTGGTTCGAAATTTAGACGTCAAGGGAAGAGAGAAGAGAAAATTGGAGGAGAAGATATTATTTTGTGTGCTAAGTCTTGCTATACATATCTCTATATAGTTGTCTACTTGCAAGATAAGTGGGGAGGGACACATGTCACCCTCTCATTGGTCATAATTATCTCTACACTTAGCCAATCTTGCAATATATATATATATATATATATATATATATATATAATTAGAGCTTTGTTACACAAGTGGGGAGGGACACATGTCACCCTCTAATTCGCCCATAATTCTCTTCACAAAAATAATTTCATACTTAGCCCAAAATTCTTAAAATTTCGATGGGCCCACAAAATTGTGAAATTTTTGGTGGACCCCATATATCAATGTCAAGACTTCATAATACAATACTAAGTCCATAAATTTATTGGAAAGAATTTAACTGCTAGTTAATAATTCTCGTCGTCACATTAGTCTCGAAAATTTTCCATATAAGAGAATGTAAAAATTCTTTCCTTCCAACATTCAAATCTTATTCCAATAATCATGTTCTCACTTAGTAGCCATGTAATTACGGGGTGTAACAAAAGAGCTGCAAAGGTTGATGGAGAGGAGGCTAGATGGCCGACGGTGGTGGTGATAGGATAGAGGTCCTCTATGCTGTCACACCTTATTATTCGTGTCTCTGTTATAAGTTCCTTTACAGAAAAACCAAAAGGATCAAATTCAAGGGAAATATTATTGTCGATTGTGAAACGACGCACATAGATTAGATTTTTGATAAGTCTTTGGGCATGGATGACATTGTTTAAGACTAACCATGGATGTGGTGGGGAGAGGAATGATTGCCCATAGCCTCGAATGTGGATGCCTTGTCCACTATCAATAATAATATTTTAATTTAAATTGCTCATATTGAAATAAAACGAGAGAGTACATTGGGATGTCGTCAACCGTCGTCTGGTGCATTGAGAGACATCGTTTTTATAGCCGCCTCAATATCCGTCGGTGCGTAGGTTGAAGGAGAAGAGACTCGTGCATTGTATGCCTATTGTGGACGTGTACCGATGATGCTTGGTTAGGGTTGTCGGGCTGAGAGGGGGGCTCAAGATGACTTTGGAAAGGGACGCGATAGAGCAGCACAAGATGATGGGCCCCGCATAACCCATGTTGAGTAGACATCGCACGGCGGGGGCTGCTGCCACTACTGCTGCCGCTACGGTTGGTTGTCAACCGGTGGAGGCTGCCCTTTGCCACCACTGCTACTATTTTCAGTTCAGCTAGAATTTCTCCCTTTGTTGTTAGTCAGAGATTGTGAGCCACACTTCATATCGTAGCGTGCTTTGTTAAAGGATAGTAGCGATGCCGTCATAATATTCATTCAAACTCGTAATGAGTTGCTGGTGCGCCAACATTGGAGAGGTAATCGACAATCATCTTAAGCTCTTAACAATAGGATGATGCATTAGGAAAATTGTCGTACTGAATGTCATTGAATTGATTTTTCAAATACAAGGCACATTGTGTCTTGTTATCATGAAATATACTTTCCAATCGCTCCCAAGTTTGTTGTGCAGTAGCGTCGATTTCAATGATTCTATGCAATAGGTCATTCGAGATTGTGCCGTAGATCCATTGTAGAACAACAATATCTAGACGTGATGAAAGTTCGTCATCATGTTTCTTCAGAGGTTCGGTAATGACCTTTGATTTTGGAGGAATGATGTGATCGATGACTTTGTATACACGATAATGGATCTCAAACAGTTCCATCCAAGAGGAATACTGAACTTATTCCATCTCAAGAGTTATGGGAATAAAGTTCTTAATGTTGTTGACTGCAAGATAAGGATGAAATTTAGGTTGTTCAGCCATTAAAAATGAGAAAGAAGAGAGGAGGAGATATTTTTCGAGAAATGGAAGAAAAATGGGAGAATGAGTACGTCGACAAAAGAGGGTAGCTGCCGAGAGGGAGGAGGGGGCGGCGGCTTGGAAGAAATCAGGGTTTGATTTCTGATATCATGTAAGGATATATCACATGAGTCTAACTCAAACCAAAAGGCTAGTTCATGAGGGGAGGATTGCCCATGTCAATATAAGGAGACCAAATTCTCATCCTACAACTGATGTGGGAGAATCAACAGCCCCGCGCACACCCAGGACTGTACATCTGGAGCGTGGACAGTATATGATGGGAGCCCAACATCGGGTAAATAATGAATTGTGATGAGTCTGACTCTGATACATAAATGAATATGTTCCCTGAATTGATTTAATTATTGTGTACAATATATATAGTGTTACATAATTATGATACAAACTAGGTAACTAAATCTTTCTAATTACAACTGAAATATAAATTTACCTAATATAAAAGATATACAAAATATGGTAATATTGTATCAATGGTAATATACAAGATATGGTAATATTTTATTACTGATTATTTAAGTACTTTTATAATGTCACCTTAAAATGTATGCTAGAAGTTGGACGATGAGATAATGCTCGTGTCCTTCTTGAACGATTTTCTTACTTACGTAAATTAATTTGATCAACCAACATGTAATAATTGCTTACTAATTATGTTCTTTTCACATTATTTTTCTCGTTTTATACACTCCATAATACTTTAATTAGTGCTAACTTTAGCAAAAAGTTCGAAATGAAATACTTTATTTTTTGAATTTCAAACCAATTTATTAGTAAAGCAGAAGCTGATCACTTTTACACCTTTTTAAATTCTGTATAGATTATTCAGAATTCAACATTAATTGAGTCATGTGGAGCTACGACGGTGTATAGCAGACTGAAGGAATTGCTTTGTGGATCTTCTTCAACTGATGATGATATTATTGAAACCTTACTGCGTTTATGGGACTACCACATTCAATCTGAAATGCTCCGGTTAATTTGATGTATGTTGAGAAGATAATTAAATACTAAAAGCGTGATTTCTCAGATAGCTAAGCTTTTAGATGAGATGATCACACACTTCAACAATGTAACAAATTTATTATAGCCGCAGGAAACCCTAACGAGTTGTAGCTTAAAGGGGCAGATCAGTACACTAAGCTCCTGCTATGTGGCACAACTTTAGCCTTAAACTACGTTGGGCTGCAGTTCTTGTATTGGGCGAATCCAAGCGTTAAATAGCATCATTTATTGGCGTGCAAGGAGTAGTTGTCTTGTTGCACCGATTTCTTCGCCAACGAAGTTAAGAATCAACAAGACGTCGTAGAACGAAGGGAGTGTATAACTGAGATTTCATTCCACTTTTTTGTTCGTAACGAGAGAGAGATAGAATGGAGTTTTTCACGAAGTTCGTCATCTGAGGAGTTGAGTTATATTCACCAATAATGCAATATTCTTTTACGTTGTTAGTACAATTCAACTTACGGTAGAAAACTATTTATCTTATTTTTTAAGTTACTAATTCCATTAACTATAGTTAATTACTTGTGAGTACTCTTTAAATATATTGTTTTGATAATATAAGAAACTGTATATTTTTAGTTGTACAAAAATTAAACTCATGACTACAAAATCTTCAACCAAATGTATAGTGGACTTTGGAGAAGTTGCCATAATGTTATTCCATGGCAATGTTTGTCTCCGTATCAATATCGAAATGAGTTATCATAAAATCACGAAAATGGCATTTATAGGAGTAGTACAGAATGGCAACTATGGTGTTCATTTTAAATTCAGTCTTATATTTATCACGAAGCTATTATTTCCAAAATTAGAAGATCAACCAGATATAAGAGTATTTGTGCCAAGCAGGGGCGAATTTAGATGTAAAAAAAATCACATGAACCCATGATCACTCGATTAAATTCGGTATATTATGCGTATAATTTTTAAAATATATCTAGTATTACCTTTTGAACCCATGCTACAAAAGGCTTAGTGGTGCACTTGATTGAAAGTTAAGTTATTTTACCTAGACTAGAGGTTTAAGAATCAATCTCCACTTGCAACACTTTTTTACTCTTCTTTTTAGTAGTGAACTCATCTTCTAGATATATCCTAGACTCGCCTCTACCGCAAAGTGTGGAAAGATAGGATAGGATCTGTCCACCTTTAACTAGCGATATCGGCCTCTCGAATTCAAGTGCCGGTATGAATTTGAGTTAGTTGTGACCTCAAAATGGAATCCACCAGACACCACATAAAAAAAAAAGGAATGAAAAAGATTATAGTTGAAAATGAGAAATGAAACAACTCTATAAATATATTGCTTTTCTTTGCTATAAAAAATTACAAGTAGAATATATGTGGAAAAAGAAAATACAGAGTTAACAAATGAATGCACCTGCGAAGCTATGATTCTTTTTATTTTTATTTTTATTTTAAAACAGAAATGCAAGAAAAAGAACAATAAAAGTCCAAAGTTTATGAATTAATTAGAAGGTTTAGAAGAAGCAGAAGGAACAGCAGCTTTGAAAATCCTATCAAAAGCATTCTCAATGCTACACTTGAACTTTTGTGGATCAATGTGGTCTTTCTCTGTTCCCACTGCCACCCTTAACTTCCCCATATAGCTCATCATTGTTATTGTTAAACTCTGCAATTAATTATCAAACTCATTAGGTTTAATATGTAGAGGAGTGACATTTTATACCAAAAAATATTAAGAGCAAGCCACATATAATTTTTTACATTATCAGTGTAATTTAACCGCAAGTTATTTAACGCGACATAATAGGCCGTGCGATGCAAAAGCATTTACTCGGAGAAATAAAAGGAACATGTATTTCACATGTAAATTCTGAGAAAGTCCTTTATGATTATTCTAACATAACGTCTAACGGACATTCAACAATCGGTACATGGCATTTTAATAAATTTGATTGATAAGTAATCTAATATAGAACCTCTGACGCCTGTATTTGTGTCAAGAATCATGTATATCAGTATATGTAATTTACCTCAGGAACACCAACTACCATGAAGTACAATCCTTTAACTGGATGATTTGCCAAAGCCATTCGTTCAATTGGGCCAATCATGTTTGATATTGTCATGCTTGAGTTCTTCAACGTGTTATGGATGTATTTAGCCGTTACCTATAACACCAACAATCATGTCAAAAATTATTTTCCGCTGTACCAAATACACTTATATCACCAATTAGAGTGATAGATTCACCTCGGAGCCTCTGTATTTTTGTAAAATAGCGAGCAATTTGCCAGTAAGAATAACAGCTGCAGAGTTTCTTTTTCTCTGAATAACGTCTTGTGCTTTGAACACAAAGTTGAGCGGGTTAGACGATGACTCTTCTTTATCAATTTTTGGAACTGATACATGTAGAAATGCAAATTGATTTCCCCATTTAGATTCATTGCTAGGCTGCACCATTTCTTTCACGGATTTGTAACCTGCAACATTTCTAGTGTTGAGTAGCACCAATGCTGTAGAATTTGCATTTTTCTCCTCATACTTCATTTCTTCCATGTATAATCGTACTCCCAGGAACAAAACTCCACATATAACGTCATTGATGGTCTGTCAAACAAAAATATCGTAAATTTTAATGTGTTGCAAAAGTTTATTTTTCTTATTTCCAATTTACAAATTACAGTATATCCATTACAAATAGTTATCTTTTAAGTTACATGATTGTTTAATAATTATCACTGCTATAAGTTAAATAATCTGGCATGGCACCATTCTTTATGTAAGAATGGATCTTGAGCTTAACTCAACTCCAAAAGCTAGTTTGTAGGGTTGAGTTAGGCCCAAGATCCATTCGTACATGATATACAATCCATTCTTACATGTTGGACAAAGCCTGTTTCCTAATCTAGTAAAGGAAAATATTTCTATAAATCATCAGTCTAAATTGCTGAAATGGGGTCATAGCAGAGCAGGTAACGTATTGAGAAAAAAATATTAATTAGAAAGTTGAAATGCTAAAAGCTTACCTGCTGGATACACAATTCAATTCTCAACTACTGCAATAACTGAATTAGTTCGAAAATACATATAAAGGGGGCTGGAATTTTCCAATATATTTAAGTTATATATACAGATAAATAATGTTTACACAACTTAGGCATCTTCAAGAGCTTAACCAAAGAGAGGTGCATCGCGGTATACTTTTTTCTTTTCTTTGGTGGGTCATGATTCCTAAGTCGGGGTGCTTATAAACCTCTCTTCACTTTCTGGCGGGCATGCCCTGCAAACTATTTTCGAATTTTAATGATCATACCAGTATGGATGTGCAGCTCCCACTGTATTGACATTAAAGATGAGGCAACAACTAAAAAAGGTTGAGATTTAATGTTGGTCATGGAAGTTGTTACGGAATTGTCTATATCCCATTAATATCTTCACTTTCAGGTCACCCTATCCAATTTAATTCCATATTGACATAACTCAATTGAAAAGTGCATTTTCCATGAGAGGTTCAATCAAGCCTGCTGGAAAATCAGAGAAATAATTCTCTATTCGTCCAGGCAAGAACTCCAAGGCAAGGAATTTTCGACTATTTTACCTACAATATCTATCCTTCAAAAGATAAAAGGTGTTGTCTTATAATCGAGGTGCATAAAAGTTGATTAAATATCATCGTTATAAAAAGAGAAAAAGGTCCAAATTGACCTGGCCTTGTACAAATTTGAATTGCTAAATTTTACCATATGTTACACTTTTAGTTCAAACATACCCTTACTATAAGCAATGGTCTTGTATTTCTCCTTGCCCATCAATGGTTCTCCAACATGAAATAGGTAAACTTCAAGTGTGCAAATTGTTCGATAAAATATGGTCTAAATTTACCCCCTCAACTTTGATTTTAAAACGTGATTATATATCCTCAGGTTGGAGCTCTGTAAGGGATGGGGATTTGCGTTGACATAGATAGTCTCTTTGGCTTTATACGGGCATATGTGGTCGGACTCAAAGGCAAAAATAAAGAAGAATTCCCTAACAGTGGGGATAATATTAGATTAAAAGTCTAATGTGGCAAAATTGCATAGTTCTAAATAGTATCTAGTCAAATTTGATCGTTTTCCTTAAAACATATGGCTCGTTTGGTACGTCACACCTACTGTATAATTTTCGCATTTAATCGTATCAGTATTGTAATGATCAGTATTAATATATAGTAGACGGTATTAGAGTATTAATATATAATGAACTGTAATTTTTTAAGATGATTCGGTAGATGGTCTCAAAATGGCGATTGAGTGTCTTATTTTTAAATAATCTGATCAAATCCAAAAATCTTCACCAAATGTATTATATTTTTGTCCAGTGCAGTCCAGCGTAATAAAACGTACCAAACGAGCCAATAATGTATTATCTAAGGGAGTCGAATGAGTGGACCGGGATATATTTAGGCTAATGAAAATATGCCGAGTTAATAAATGTTCGGTTTGGGTCAACTAGGGCTAGAAATTAAGTCCATTTCCAAATAAATCTATATGTTTGGTTGGCAATAACTGACAGGGGCAGTACGTCTATCACTAAAGCCATCCCTCTTTTATACTTGGAGTATTAAAAGTTACTATCTTTCAATTGCAACTGCCATTATCTGAACTAAGAAGACAATCAATAAATTCCACATGTATTTTACTACTAATTGCTCCTTGCAGTATACTAGTATTATTTTACTACTGTTATAAATTCCACTGTGTTGACATTCCTACCACACATGCACCAATTTTAGAGTTCTTAATCAGACACAATTTGATCACCCAAAAAGTCTAATAAATAACTTGTCATAATAAGTTAAATCACACTAATAATATTAAATTTATTTTATATAGTTAGTGTAGAACTTAAAACATAAAGAAACCATGGAAAAGGCCAATAAGAATTGTAGTTAAGTAAACTTTTATTCTTAACCAAATATTTCGAATTGAAACTCTGGGTATGAAATTGACATTATGGGGAATGTTGTACCCCCGATGTAGGACTTTCTGTGTAAAATTGGGATGTAGTGGCCCCGATACAACTATCGAACATTCGGTGGTTAGTAAAAAAACATCGAAAAAGGAAAAAAAGAGCACTTATTGCTAGTCTTTATATCGTAAGTTTAAATTATATTTTATACTATCATGTCATTTAAAAACTTACAAGTAAGCCTAAATGTGATATTTTAAATTTTAAAAATAAAGCAAATTATATGTTACGACACGTAAAAGTGACCTTAAAATATAAAAAAATCTATGTATATAACTGAAACTCATTTTAACAAACAAAAAGATCATTTGTCTCAAATGAAATATCAAGAATGCACCCAAGTATAATCAATCATAAATTTCAAAAGTATCTATTAAATAAAAAAATGAAATGACATACCACTTTAAGATTGGACTTGATTTGCTTGAGATGATCAAGAGAGAATTCCATGGTTGTAATATCAATAGGTATAAATTCCACTCCTTCATCACCAGACCTAATTGGTGTCCTCTCATCTTCAAGTTTGGTACTCTTCAATAAACTCCATCCAAAATCCAAGAAAGTATTCACAACCCCACTAACCATTTGAGCCACATTAGTACAAAAACTCTTTTTATAATCACTTTCCAAATTGGGATTAGTACTATTAAATGCTGGAAATGTTAAGGGAAGTGAAGGATTATCAGCCCTTTGTAAACAAGAAAGAAGTGCTCCCATTAGAGAAAATCCATCACCAAGTGAATGATGAAGTTTAAATACTAAATTTCCAGCTGATTTGGTTGTTGGATATTTGAATATGTGAATTTCCCATAGTGGCCTGCTTTGTGGGAGTTGTTCCATAGCAATTTTGGTTATGTATTCATTGAAACAATTATCATAGAATTCTTTTGATTTTCCTTCTGGAAAAATTGGCACATTTATGTGATCTTTGTGCTTCACTTCTACTTTCTTCCATTGTTTCTCTCCATTTTTGTCTCTCACCTAATCCAAACAAGAAAAATATGAAAAAAAGAGAGGAAGAAGGTAAATACATTTCATTAATGCACATACAAGTAACTTTTAGTAATAAGTAAAACTAATTACCTGAAAAATAACATGGACAACCTACACTTACATTGTAAAAAAATATTATATATCTATATAAGTTGAATTCATTCTTATTAAACACATTGTCGGTATTAACTTGCATATAATTACTTCAAAGAAGAGGTAAAACGAAACTATTAGTCCGACACTAAGTTGCTCGGATCCTCAAAACAATATAGATGTATTCGTGTTGGATCCAAGAAGTGAATTATATTTGAATAATCCGATATGAGTGTGGTGGTATTCTTGAATAATCCAAACAACATAGATTCCAAAAAACATTAGTATCTTATTAACCATTCAACTAAAAAAAATGAGCCACGACATACTCACACAACACGAGAGAAAGGGAAATGAAGTACCATAATAGAAGAAAAACGAGGATTAATTGGGATAAAAACATCCTTAAGCAATGTCATGGTGCAAGAATCATCTATAGGAATTTCAGATTCCAACACACATATAACAGAAACAGACAAAACAGAACTGGTGAAGTACTGCCCAGTAGGGCTAACAGGAAACGAAGTCGTTTCTTCTTCTTCCTCCTCTACCAGTCTCTTCACATTGACTTTCATCATTTTTGTTTGTAATTTTGTTCGCAATGTACTATGTCTTGTAGCTCTTAAATCTGTACCTTATATAAATAAAAATATTGGTAAAGCTATCCAAGGCGGTGAATTAATAAATTACTAGTAATTATTAATTCCTTGTATTTATTGCTTGAAGGATATGGACAATTGGTGGATTTCATGTGCATATGATAAATTTTCTACTTGGGGAAATATATGGTCATCTTATTGATTTCTTGTCAACAAACTTTAGCAGCTGAGTGTCTCTAAATTAATGACTTACTCCACTAATAAAGGAAATACTAAGTACTACCTGGCCGGATCCAGGGAGGCTTCAAGCTATTCACGTGAAACTCAACAATATAATAAATGTGTAGTTGAGATGGTAGAAATCTTAATTTTTACCTCAATGAAGTTCGGTTCGACTCTCAGCAAAGATATTCTTTTCTTCATTTATCATCTTTTTGCTTTTAAAAAAATTACTATTGGGCCATTAAAGATGGATGTACAAGCCCATACCGAAAAAATCCAATCCAAAATTTAAAAAATAATTGACTGAGTCCATTAAAACCAACGCAGACTCCCAAGTACCAAATAAATAGATCTATAAATTAAAAAGAAAAAGCCAAAAAAAATGAAAAAGAAGAAAACACATTTGGCTTGGTGCACATACCGTAAAAGGGCCAGTTAGGCCACTACGACGAGCCACTTTCACTTTGTTTTTTTAAAAAATAATAATTAATTAGGGTTTTTCTATTATGTGTATACTTTTATTTATGTATGAATCGAAAGAGGGATTTTGATGCTTTAATTATTGTTGTTTTTGGATATTTTAAAGTGATTATGCTTCTTCTATATTGTTAGTTTAGTTTTTGTATGAGAAGTACCCATTTGTATTTACTGTTTGTTTAGTTTTATATTTATTGTTAGTATAGATTAATTATTCTATTTATTGATATTTGTTATTTTAATCTAATACTTTTTTTATTATTTTAGGATGCTTAAGTTTCTAACTAAAAAATCAAGACACATTGAGTCAAGTACTCCACTGAACCCCCAAATGAAGCTCCAATTCCAATTGAGGCTCCAATTTCAGACGAAACTTATGTGAAAAGGGCATATTTGGAGTCTGATCCCGCAAAAAGAAAACAAATTTTGAAATTTCATCCAAATCAGCAAGATGAGGTAAGACGAGCTTACCTTTTGAAAGGTCCAACTCAAATTAGATTGAAGGAATATCCTCTTGACTATGCTTCAGGGGTAAAGCGTAGTTTTGCCGTAAGTTGGTATAAATATGATTGGTTGGAATATAGTGTAAAAAATGATGTTATTTTTTGCTTGCCTTGCTATTTGTTCTACAATGGTTCTAGTAGTAGTCAAACAACATTTGTGAAGGATGGTTATAGATCTTGGCACATGATTTTTTTTTAAAGAAACATGTTGGTAAAAGCCCTACTAGTCATCATAACAATTGTGTGAAAAAGTGTGACGTTCTTATGAATCATGTATTCAAGCATCTTATGTAAAGAATACTGAAAAAGAAAAAAATTGATTATGTTATTCGCTTGAAAGCATCTCTTGAAGTTGTTAAATACTTGTTAGGGGCGGGTTGACCTTTAGAGCACATGATGAAGGAGTGAATTTTGTATACAAGGGTCACTTTCTTGAGTTTGTATCTGTATTGGGAAGAAATTGTGATAAAATAGGTGAAGCAATAAAAAATGCTGGAGGTAATCTTAAGATGACTTCACCTAAGATTCAAAAAGATCTTACTAATGCACGTGCAGTTGAAACTGTTAAGAAGATTGTAAAAGAAATTGGGGACGAGGTTTTTAGTGTACTTGTTGATGAATCTGGTGGGAAAATAACAAATGGTTGTTGTTGTACGTTTTGTTGATGGTAGAGGATATGTCGTTGAGAGATTAATAGGAATTGTTCATGTTGAAGAGACAAGTGCAATAACATTTAAAGGGGCTCTTGAGACTTTGTTGTGTGGATTTGAATTGTGCATTTCTAATATTCGAGGACAAGGGTATGATGGGGCAAGTAACATGAAAGGTTGTTTTGGTGGTTTGAAAACACTAATTTAAAAGGAAAATTCACAAGTGTACTATGTCCATTGCTTTGCACACCAACTTCAGTTAGCTCTTATTTCAACTGTGAGATGTCATGATGATGTTCATTCATTTTTTACTGAAGTTACTCGTATTGTTAATTTGATTCGGTCATCTAATAAGCGTCAAGCTTTGCTTCGTAGAAAACAAGTGGCTCATTTTGAGGATTTAATTGAAAATGATATGGTGAAAACTGGTAAGGAGTTGAATCAGGAGTTATCTCTTGCAAGAGTTGGTGATACACGTTGGGGTTCCCACTTTAGAGTTCTTGTTAGGTTAAAAAAATTATTAGGAGTTGAATCAGTAGTTATCTCTTGCAAGAGTTGGTGATACACGTTGGGGTTCCCACTTTAGAGTTCTTGTTAGGTTAAAAAAATTGTTTACTCCCATTGTTGAAGTGTTGAAGAACTGAAATGTGATAGAACTTCAAATGGTGAAGCAAAAGGTTTGTTATTGATGATGCAACAATTTGATTTTGTGTTCATGTTGCATTTGATGATTGATATTTTGACGGTGACAAATGAATTGTCAGAAGCATTGCAAAAAAGTGATCAAGACATTTCAAATGCCATGAACCTTGTCCAAGCCAACAAGAATATGTTCCAAAAATGAGAGAATATAGATGGGAAGAATTTTATGACAAGGTTGTATCATCTTGTGGTAATCTCGAGATTTATGTGTCTGACATGAAATCGCGATATGTAAAAGATAATAAGTCCAAACGTAAGGCTCCTTTTGTGACCACTTTACATTATTTTTAAACATGATTGCTTCTTCATATCATTGATTTGATATTGAAAGAGTTGAATGAAAGGTTTACATGGAGTTGTTGAATTATTTTGCATGTTTGAGTCCTTGTTCATCATTTGAATCTTTTGACACGAAAACACTTGTGAGGATGTCGAGATTGTATCCAAATGATTGTTTGGATGTTGAAGATGAAGAGTTGTCTGCCCAACTAGAATCCTATATTAATTGTGTATGGATAGATGATAACTTTTACAATTTGAAAGGACTCTCGGATCTTTGCAAGACTTTCAGATTTGTGTACAAGCTTGTGAAGTTGACTTTGACTTTACCAATAGCAACTGCAACTGTTGAGAGGGCTTTTTCAGGGATGAAATATGTGAAGGATGAACTATGAAACAAAATGGCGAACCAATGGCTTAATGATTGCTTGGTTATTTTTGTTGAAAAAGATGTATTTAGTACAATTGCTGATCCAGATATTATCAGTCGGTTTCAAGGAATGGGGCAAATAGATTTGAAGTTATTTGAGTGACTTATATTTTGATTATGTAATACGCATCTTTTAATAGACGTTTATCATTATTGTTAGTATTGACATTTTTTTTAATATAATAATATTAATATTGAATGATGGAATGAATTTCCTGTTTTTGAATTTTGATACGCCCCTGAATACTATTAATAATTAATAGTCTAATATTGCTAAGTGCTAATAACTTGACAGACCAAAACACGTTAGACTAATTTATTTGTCTCTTATTAAGAGACATATGATTGAGGATAAGAAAAGAAAAAAAGCAATAATTCTTTAGCCCTTTTTATTTTATTGGAGCTAGGAACTACTCAGAAAAGTAGTTGACATTAATAACATTGCCTTAATTTGCAGAGCTGGCATTCACATTAAATTTCTCCTTCACATCTTGAATGACACAATAAACCCCTCGTGATTTTAAATCAATGATTAGAAATGAGTTGAATTAATGCATATATTTTAAAATGTCAAAAATGACCTTCAATTAATATTAATTATTAGAGAAACTATTTTAAAAAATAAAAAAATTAAACAATAGCATTGTACATTAAATTTCATACTTTTTTCTTTAGATATTTGAAGTTTCACTTTACTGCATAAACATTTTTCCTAGAGCTTCAAATTATCTTGATCCATTTATTTAGTATTATTAATATTGAAAACTTTATTTGATCGAACTAAAAAGAACAAAAAGTTTATCTTAACTATTCACTTTTGTATAAAAAATTATTCTAGCTATTTTCATATAATTCTTACATTTCACAAGCTTAATAGTTTTCAAAAAATTACTATGTCAAAAATGACTTTCAATTTATGATAGTCGTTTATACGCTTTTCTGATTAAGAATGAAAAATTATTAACAAAAAAATATTCAACACTATTGATACCTCTCACCTCTTGTATTATGAGATAAAATTTTATTTGAATTAATATTTTCAAGTAATTTTTAAAAACTATAAATATCTTATCAGTATTAACCACTCCTTATTTATATTGCAGATTATTACGTTTTATTTAAAATATTTACCAATAAATAATTTACAACTTTGACCATGCAAGTATAACATGAAAATAAAGATGCTTTACGGAAATTTGTAATAAATTTTTAATACTAATAAGAATATAAATAACGAGATATATCAAGATTTGAACTTTAAATTTAACAAATATATATATATAGATATATATATATATACTATGGAGCCTAATATTCCGGTTTTGACAATCAAAAAGGAAAAAGAAGAATAAGAAAAGATGTACGAATTTTAATTATAAAATATCATTACTTAAGGGGTTCCTGGGAGGGGTAAAGGAAAAAAAACAAACTTTAAAACAATTGTTTTCCTTTTTTTTTTTTGACGCATGAAACGCTTACTCTTTCTTCAAGACATGCAGTAAACCTCTATGACGCAATACCGCAAATCACATCAACCGATTAACCACATTTGGCAAGCCATGTGTGACAGGCTCAACCAAGAAGGTTTATGCAGGGGATCGAACTCGTGACCTTGCGGTCATATTTCTCTTCTTCATACCTCATGCGGGTAACAATTGTTTTCCTAAACATATATATTGTCGTATATACACACGCCTCAAGTTAAATTCTATTCTTCATATTACTATTTTCCTAACAATCTCAAGGATATTAGGACTGTTATTATGGAGAATAATAATAAATATTTTTATAAATACTACTGCACTTGTCGCACAAATTGTGTCGATTGTGTAATAATCTAATCCCTCGTTAGAATAATCAGGGTTGAATTTGAGGGCTCGGGGGTGTTCTTCCCAGCAATGCCTCCAACTCGAGATTTTAATTCATAGAACTGACCATCAAATATATATTCATTCATCTATCAATTGCGTCTTCTTTGATGAATGAAAGAGGGACTCCTTTCATAGGGGATGTTCTGACACACTTCAAACTTAAAAAGAGTGTCAGATTTTTATTTTCATATAGTGTCTCGCAATTACGAAATCAAAAAGTGATAGCGACAAACTAGTGGCGGCAGGCCTTTGTGAGTGCGCATCACATACCGCGATCACAATGTATTAGCTAGGGGATAGCCAACTTGGGTAATTAACCTGACGTGAACAGGTACATATAGCTAAAGTTTAGCCATGTTTGTCTGAAGTTCAACCATACTTGCCTGATTTTAGTCATTTTTTCTCTATGTTCATGCACATATGACTGAAAATGGCCAACTTCAACCCTTTTTTGCTTGAACTTCAACCATATATTGGCTAAACTTCAGTCATTTTTATCTAAAATTCATGCATGTATGACTGAAGTTCAATCAAAGATAGCTAAAGTTGGATAAAAATGACATGAAATTCAGACATAATATGGATAAAGTTCAAATAGAAATACATATTCACTCTTTGTAACTTAAAATATTTTGTCTAAATTTTGATTTTGTCAAATCTAACTTAGACTCCCGCATGTCCTAAGTGATATATATTGGAAATTTACTAAATGTGAAATAAAATTAATCATATTAATTATGACTCGAATAATTGGAGGCCCGCACGTCGGAAACATGATTTTCACACACGTGCACATAAAGTGCCAAGGATCGTAATTTCGTTAAATAGAAGAGATATTGGTATGTATACGAATTGTTTGAGACGTAAGAGAATATACGTTTATTGGTCAAATGACAAATGGTTTCACGTTGGTAAATGAAAGGAAGAAATGTGTAAAAGATGAAACGAATCAGAATTCGCCGCGGAGCGGAGAAGGGCCGCAACTCAACAAAGTCAGGGTTGTGGTGCCTCCTCCTAGAGCCCCGGCTCTAAATGCCGTTTCAATTCCAGTAGCTCACTGGAATTGAAGCGTCGCGGTGCCTTCCCGAAGGGCCGCGACTATAATTGGCGTTTTAGTTCCAGTGGGTTACTGGAACTACAAAGGGCGCCTGGCGCGACGCTCGATCGCCACCATCAGAAAGTAATTAAAAGCGATTCTTGGGCTGACTTTGGATCATTTAATCTTCATTACTTGGCTATTGATTTCAGTCATTACTAGGCTGAATTAACCTCAATATCAATTGTCATTACTTGACATTGATGGTCATTCATTTGGTTAATTGAGAAGACATAATCATCTACCTATAAATTGATGCCTTTGGCACAATTGCAAAACACACATTGACACTTAACAATTCTCTGAAATTTTCTTCCTCCCTTGCAATCACAAACACTCAAAGATATTTCTTCATAAGCGAACACTTAAGTTCTCTTTGATCATTTGTTTGATTGTTGTTTTATCTTGGGAGATAAGTTGTCATTACACCGTTGAAAGGATATACGGGACAATATTATCTTAAGAATAGATTAAGAATTCAGTCGACTCAGCAAGCCTCTTATTTCAAATTTTGTAGATACTTGTTGTTGTTGTTACATTCTCATTTCCTTGTTACTACACATTATTTCTCCAAGCTTAAGATAATATTCGTTGCTTTCAACAACAACATGACTGGACAAGATCAATTCAACAAATTCAACGCTGAAAATCCCACCGAATATCAAGGCAATCTCACTGCCTTCAATCCCACTGCTCAAGGCACTACCGCTGCCTTCAACTCCACTGTTTTTGGCACTTCTAGCGTCTCCGCTGATCATGGCATTCCTAATGTCTTCCAAACTGCTAGTTTTGGCACAACTAGTGTCAACACTGTTTTTGGCACAACTAATGCCTCCACTGCTGCTCCGGGCACTTATAATGCCTATGCTACTGCCCAAGGCGTCCAGAACGCCTATGCTCCTGTTAGAGGCATTTCCAACACGTTTGAAACTGCTCCAGGGGGCGCCACTGCCCCTACACCCGCTGGTTTTCACCATGAGTGTCATGAAAAGTTCATGGGTGCTCACTTTAAGAGATGGCAGCAAAAATGATGTTTTTTCCTGACGGTTATGGGAATGTCACGTTTCCTAACCGAAGACCCTCCACTAGTTGGGGAAGATGTGGACCCTCAGCCAAATGATTTGGCGGGAGGGGGTCAAGGTAACCATATCGCTGACGACATGAGGATGGTACGTGAAGCATGGAAACATAGCGATTGCATGTGTAGGAACTATATTCTAAACAGTTTGCATGATCCTCTCTACACGGTATATTGTACCGTTGAAACTGCCAAGCAGTTATGAGACAAACAACATAAGAAATACAACACCCAAGATGCGGGTAGTAAAAAGTTCATCATTGGGAAGTTCCTGAAATTTCAAATGGTGGAAAACAAAAGTGTGTCATCCCAAGTCCAGAAATTTCAAATGATTCTACATCACCTGGATTTGGAAGGATTAAAGTCCAACAAACAATTCTTGATTGGGGCGTTGATCGAGAAGCTTCCTCCATCGTGGACTGAGTTTATGAATTATCTAAAACTCAAAACGAAGGAGATGACCTTAGACGAACTTATTGTCAAACTCCAGATTCAGGAGGACAATAAGAAGGCTATGCCGAAGGGGAAACAACCTGTTGAGGCTAAGGAAAACCTGACAGAAGTCAAAGGGAACTCAAGCAAGAAGCGGAAGTTCCAGAAGGAAGGCAAGCCCCAAACAACTGAAAAGTTCAAGGGAAAGTGTAACTACTGTGGTATAGTTGGTCATATGGCCAAAGACTGTCGCAGGTTCAAACGTGAGAATAAGGCCAAGGCTAACATCGTTGAAGACACGCTTGTAGACGACATGATCGAGGAGTTCTCAGCGGTGGTTCTTGAAGCAAACCTCGTTGAGAATACGGTGCAGTGGTGGTTGGACACATATGCCACCCATCATATATGTTCCAATAAAGAAGTCTTCTCCACTTATACACCAGTCACAGACAAGAAGTTGTTCATGGGAAACAATTCTTCTTCAGAGGTGCTGGATGTAGGAAATGTGATCCTAAAGATGACGTACGAGAAGGAGCTGACTCTAAAGGAAGTGATGCACGTCCCAGAAATTCGTAGAAATATGATTTCTGGACCTTTGTTGGTTAAGCTAGTTTTAGGCTAGTGTTAGAAGCTAATAAATTTGTAATCACTAAAAACGAAAATTTTGTAGGAAGAGGCTTCGTATGTGAAGGCCTCTAATGCTGCACCTGTAATGTCTTGTGTTTCAACTATCAATAAAATTGAGCCTTCCACTTACTTGATTGAGTCATCTAATTTATGGCATCATAGATTAGGACATGCTAACTATCAATCTATGCAAAGGTTGGTAAAGTTGGAGTTATTGTCGTCTATCGGCATAAACCCTCAACCTAAGTGTGAGGTGTGCATAGAGGTAAAACTTTCCAAGAATCCCTTTAGATCCGTCGAAAGGGAAACCGCTCCTCTAGAACTCATACACACTGATATATGTGATTTAAAGTTCGATCAAAATAGGGGGGAACAAGTACTTTGTGACTTTCATAGATGATGGCACAAGATTTTGTTACCTTTACTTACTAAAAAGTAAAGATGAAGCTTTTGAAGCATTCAAACGCTACAAAGCAGAAGTTGAGAACCAACAAAGCGGACGAATTAAAAAAATCAGTAGAGCTAGAGGGGGAGAATATGTAGCACCTTTTGACGAATTTTGTACCCAATCGGGTATAGTTCATCAAACAACGGCTCCTTACTCACCTCAATCAAATGGTGTTGCTGAACGCAAGAACCGAACATTAAAGGAAATGATGAATGCTTTACTCATCAATTCAGGCCTCCCTCAAACCATGTGGGGAGAAGTTGTCCTTACCGCGAATAGGATTCTTAACAGAGTTCCACACAAGGATAAAGACAAGACTACATACGAGCTATGGAAATGAAAGAAACATACCTACCAATATTTGAAGGTATGGGGTTGTCTGGCCAAGGTAAAAGTACATATGCCAAAGCAGGTCAAGATTGGACCTAAGACTGTGAATTGCATATTCATCGGATATGTCAATAACAGTAGTGTTTATCGCTTCCTAGTACATAAGTCGGATGTACCGGACATTCATGTAGGTACGATCATGGAATCAAGGAACGCGAGTTTCTTTGAAGACACATTTCCGTATAAGGAAAGCAACATAACCTCTCGCAAATGAAGTTATGATCAAATTTCTGAGGATCAAGGGGTCGATGACTTCCTAGATCCAAACGGTTCAAATCTAGTGAATTCTGAAGTAGCTGATTATCCGGAATACAGTATTCCAGATTCTCAGGACTTGGAAGATTCAGAAATGGAACCAAGGAGAAGCAAAAGGGCCCGGAAGGACAAGTCCTTTGGTCTAGACTTTGAAGCTTATTTGGTTCAGGATGAACCACAAACAATCGCCGAAGCATTGTCAACTCCAGAAGCACCGCTCTGGAAGAAAGATTTAGAAAGTGAGATAGAATCCATCCTGCATAACCACACATGGGAGTTGGCTGAACTTCCCCCGGGACACAAACTTTTGGGTTATAAGTGGATCCTTAAATAGAAGTTAAAGGCAGATGGATCTATCGATAAGTACAAGGCTAGGTTGGTAGTCAAGGGATATCGTCAAAAGGAGGGCCTTGATTATTTCGACACCTACGCTCCGGTGTCTAGAATTACATCCATACATATTTTCATATCTATCACCGCCTTACGGGATCTTGAAATACATCAAATAGACGTTAAGACAGCCTTCCTAAATTGTGATTTGGAAGAAGAAATATATATGGACCAACCCGAGGGGTATGTGGTTCCAGGACAAGAGACAAAAGTTCCGGCTTGTTAAATCGATATACGGGCTGAAACAGGCCCCTAAACAATGACACGAGAAATTTTATAGTACTTTACTATCAAAAGGGTTCGCCATTAATGGAAGTGACAAATGTGTCTACATGAAAGGAAATACTGAATCCTTCGTCATGATATGCCTTTATGTAGACGACTTGTTGATCACTGCAAGCAGTCCTGGAATAATCCTAGAAACTAAGAACATGTTACAACAATGTTTTGACATGAAAGATATGGGCATTGCAGATGTCATCTTAGGGATCAAGATATCTAAGACATCTAATGGACTGGTCTTGTCTCAATCTCACTACATCGAGGATGTACTGAAGAAATTTGGGATGATCGACAGTTCACCGGTATCGACACCATTGGATAAAAGTCAAAAGATTGACAAACATCTTGGTGAGCCCGTACGTCAGGAGCAATATGCGTAGGTGATTGGTATTCTGATGTATATCACAAACTGCACTCGACCTGATATCGCTCATGCAGTCAATAAATTGGCTATTTTCACTCGTAATCCAAGTGAGGATCACTGAAAAGCGTTGAATAGGGTACTACGGTTCCTGAAGTTCACGCTAAATTTCGGTTACACTATTCGAGATATTCAGCGGTACTAGAGGGGTACAGTGATGCAAATTGGATATCTGATAGCGATGACATCAAGTCCACCAGCGGATATATTATTACAATCGGTGGTGGAGCTGTGCCTTGGAAATCCTCTAGGCAAACTCTTATTGCCCGATCCACGATGGAGTCGAAATTTATCGCTTTAGATAAAGCGGGAGAGGAAGCTGAGTGACTTCATGACTTTCTAGAGGATGTCCCATGTTGGGATAAACTCGTGTCTTCTGTAATGATCCACTGCGATAGTCAGTAGGCTCTAGGAAGGGCAAGAAGCTCTATATACATCGGTAAGTCTCATCATATTCGACGGAGACATGAGTCCGTTAAGCAGCTGATCACCTCGAGTATTATTTCCATTGATTACATAAAATCTAAGAAAAATATCACAGATCATTTGACGAAGGAAATACCCAAAGATCAGATGTTCTACCTGTCTAGGGGAATGAGATTAAAACCCAAACAATAAGAACCGATACAGTGGACACCCAACCTTACAAACTGGAGATCCCAGGAATAAGGTTCAATGGGAAAACTAAATTGTAAAGGTTTCGTGAGCGCTTCGGTGGAAGCAAGAGCACTTCGGATAATGTTTTCTTATTAAAAAACATAATCCAAGGTTGTTCTCATGTGTTAGGCGTATTTTGTATACGTTTTTGAGTCATTTTTAATTAGTATTTTTCCCGTTTTCGTTTAAATAAGTGGAGTGTTAGGGTCATTTTTCTTTCTTTTGAGTCACAGCGGTTCGAAAAGGCAAAATGACGAAAAGTGGGCATAAAAGGAGAGTCCCGAGGCAGAAAGAGGAAAAACTGAAGATTCGGAGCAAGACCAAGCGGCACCGCGGCGCCAAGAAGCAGGGTCGCGGCGCTGAAACATCAGAGAGCCCGCAGGAGTTTGGGAGACGCGGCTCCAGTCTGCAGGACCGTGGTGCGCGATTTATACACACGCTAAACGCAAGTGCACGTATCGTGATAAGTAATATGGTCTAGAAGACCGAGCTATCGTCCTCAGGGATTAGTGTCCAATTACCAACCTCTATTCTGTAGTATCTATTTGGTGACCGATAATTTGATGATTTGTTTATAGCTATGATTATAAATGCTAACTAAATTATTTTACTTTACTTCAGATATGGTGGAGATAGGGTTCCAAATCGCCTCGACTATCCGCTCGCTTTACTCGTTAATGCAAATAATTAAGGTTCTTCTTCTATGTTGAGATAGCAGGTTAACTAAGCCGTTTTATACTCATGTTAAGGTAATATAAACACTCAACTCCAATGTAGAACTCTTCTATCTTTCGATGACAAGATTGACTACAAAGGAGGATTAAGAGCAATAACTTATTACGCTACACAAGTATCGGAGTACTTTCGTCCACGATTTAAACCTATGTTTATTCAACTATAGCATATTCACAATATCCCCTTTCGGATTTCGATTAGAAATCATATAAGTGATGATAATTAGTGATCAATTAATTACCAAGCAACCAAAACAATTATTGAATAAATCTCAACAATAATAAGAAGAAACCAAAATCATGCATTAATTCATAAAACGAGGTTCAAACGATTCGACATGAAAAACCCGAAATTAAGTTAGTTCCTAGTCATAGACATGCCAAGAACTAAAATAGTATCCAACATATACTAGAAAGAAATAAAGTAAAGAACAAGAAATTACTCAAAAATAAGTCTTCAATCTTGATCTAATGTTGTGATGAATGGTAAGGTGTGGAACTCATCAAAACTGACCTAAAAAGTCCTTTTATATCACTCATAACGTGCAAAACCTTTTCCTTCTTGGCCTTGCACCGGGATGTCGGTGGGCGGTAACGCGGTAAATGCGGTATCGCCCGCACCCGCCCAATTAGGGCGTATGGGGATGGTTTGGTGGGTGGTGGGGCGGGTATGGGTATCAAAAGTGCTACCCGCCATGGGTAGTGGGGCGGGGGTGGATTTATTAAGACCCGCCCCGCACCCGCCCCGCCTGCTACTCCGCACTGCACTCCACACCGACTGCATTCGCACCGCCCATATCCGTATCATCTATTAGTTTAATTAGGATATTTACGAATTTATTTGGCCCTTTATTGATTCAAAATGTGACTTGAGCTAACCCGCACCGTAATGCACCACGTTTCTTTTTCTTATTCTCTTTGTTCTCCTTTTTTTTGTTAAATATTTTCATCTTTACTGTTTTTTAATATTCATAATATTTTGGCAAGGTTTTAGACTTGATATTCGATACACCATAGTGGAAAGGTTCCTTTTTTCTTTTTCTTATATAACTTTCATTTTGGTGACTAAAACAATTGCTAGACATTATTTGAGCATTTTATTAATGGGTACCCGCCGGGTAAGTGGGTATTCGCGTGAAGTAAGTGGGGCGGGCGGTGGAAGAATTACTACCCGTGATGGGTGGGGCGGTGGAGATGTGTTTTAGGTGGTGGGTACGTATGGATACCCTTCCCGCCCCGCCCCATTGACATCCCTACTTGGCACAATCCTATTCGGATCTATCAAATTTCGCGCGGCGCACGGCCAGAACCAGCCGCGCGCCAAACTTCGCGCTGGTTCGCTGGGCGACGTGGCCCGCTTACATCGATGGTCCGCACCACGACGCCGCCCTGTTTCTCACCCGGGTTGCCAACTTTTCGCCTTTTGAGCTCGAACCTCTGTTTACGCCTCTTTTCGCTCCTTCTCGCCAATGTGCCACTTTAAACCACTGTGACTCAAAAGAAAGAAAATATATCCTAACATGACACATATTTGTACAAAAATGGGCAAAAGACTAACTAAAAATAACTCAAAAGGTGTATATAAAATACACCGATCAGATCGCGGCGCCGACGTGAAATTTTTCTAATCCGAATACAAATTAGCCAGGGGCAAAAAGGGTCCATATGGCACGAAAATAACAGCATACTTAAGCCCTAGGGATTATTCTACGGAGGGGATTCCATTCTATCACATAACACAATTGAAGACAATTTGGATGCTACCATTGGAGACCTAGTTCTAAGTACTTTTTCTTTTTTTAGTTTTCAATTCAGTTATGTTGGTATTTCTATTAGTTCTTAGTGTGACTATGGTTAGGAGCTAAACACTTTATTAGGGTTTTCCTATTGAATCACTTGAACCTCTATTTCATGAATTAATGCATTAGTTTGATTTTTTCTTCACTTGAGTAAGATTTATTCAATATTGGTATGAATGTTTGATAGTTAACTGGCCATTAATTATCATAATCTATATGATTTTGAATCAAGAACCGAGATGAGAGATTTGGATATGCTGTAATTTGAATAGACATATGTTAAAATCGTGGATGAAAGTACTCTGATACTTGTGTAGCATTATAGGTTATTGTTTTTAATCCTCCTATGTGATAAATCCTATCATAGAAATATAGAAGGGTTCTGCACTGGGGTTGAGTGATTATATATCCTAACCGGAATGTAAGACAGTCTAGTTAACCGCTATCTTAACGTAGAAGAAGAAGTCATTCTAGTTGCATTAAGGATTGAAAAGAGTGGATAGTCGAGGATATTGGAAACCCTAATTCCTTCATAACTGATTAAACCTCAACCATTTAGTTTACTTCTTGCAATTATTTAGTAGTTAGATAAAAACCCAAAGCAATTATCGTTTGTCAAATAGATAACCTAGAATAGATGTTCGATAATTAGAATCAGTCTCTGTGGACGATAAACTCGGTCTTACAAGACTATATTACTTGTAACGATACGTACACTTGTGTAAGCACGTGAAAACAGGCCTAACAACTTTTTGGCGCCGTTGCTGGGGACTGGCGTATTTCTAATATCAAACCATTTATTCTTAAGTCTACTTTGGTTTTTATTTTGTTGTGTTTATTTATTTTTATTTTTAGAACCCTGTTGCCTTGATTTGTTTGTTGATTTTGATCGATTTCAGGACGTAGTTTATGCGAAGAAGAAGATGACCAGATACACTTGTTCCTTTTAATCCTGAAATTGAGAAAACTTGCAAGCAGAACAGGCAAAACAAGAAGATATCTGATTCAGTGAACATGGAAAACCAACCGAATCAGAATGGGGCGGACAATGAGGTTCCTGAGAATATAGGGGAGCCAATACAGGTCCCAGCAGAGAGAAGTTTGGGGGACTATGTTCGCCCACTGCCATCGTGCACGCATACGCATCGTGCTCCCAAAGAATAGGCAAACAACTTTGAGATCAAGTCATCCATCCTGAGCATGGTCCAGAACACAGTACAATTTGAGGGATTGCCGTCTGAAGACCTCCATATGCACATTGCCAATTTTCTGGAGTTGTGTGTCACCTTCAAGTACAATGGTGTTACTGACGCCGCCATTATATTGAGGCTCTTCCCGTTCTCACTTAGGGACATAGCCAAGAGCTAGTTGAACTCACTGCCTACCAACTTCGTCACCACCTGGCAGGATTTAGCCCAAAAGTTTCTTACAAAGTTATTCCATCCTTCAAAGGCAGCAAAGTTAAGGGGAGAGTTGAACAATTAATATTAGGTAGATGGAGAGTCGTTGTATGATGCATGGGAGTGATTCAAGGATTTGCAGAGAAAATGCCCACATCATGGCATAGAGAAGTGGATGTTGGTCCACATTTTTTATAATTGGTTGAGGAGTACTACTCGTACCATCATTGATGCTGCAGCAGGGGAGCGTTCATGAGAAAGAGTGTCAATGAGGTACATGAGTTACTAGAAGACATGGCTGTGAATAATCACCAAGGGACTGATGACAGATCAGCGAGTAGCAGGAAGACTATGGACATACATGAGATAGATGCTATCACTGCATTGAATGCCCAGATGGCCTTTTTGACAAAGCGGTGATCGTAACACTATGTCAGAATACATCTGATTTCTGAATTGTGAGATTTGCGGGGGCCCACACTCTTTTGACAGATGCACAGCGGCGGATCCTAATAATGTGCCCATGGAGCAGGTCCAAGCAGTGGGGAACTTTCAGCGCCCTTATAACTCCAACACATACAATCCGGGGTGGAGAAATCACCCCAAATTTTCGTGGAGGAATGACCAAGCCCAACAGCCACCATATCAAGGTAATTACCAGAACCATCAGGCACATATCAGGCTACATCTTCCTAGCAGTTTAGACCACCTACCCAACAGAAGAAGCCTGATGAACTGAGAGCAGCACTGCTTACACTCACCAATTCACAGAATCAATTCATGTCCGAAATAAGGTACTCTCTCAGGAACTTGGAAACGCATGTGGGACAACTGGCGAAGATGGTAAATAACAGACCACAGGGTACTCTCCCAAGCAACACAGAGGTTAATTCGAGAGAGCGGTGCCAGACAGTTTTGTTGAGAAGTGGAAAGCAGTTGGAGCAGGTTGCTCCCCAACCAGTAGTGGTGAATGAGAAAGAGTATGAGAAGACATTTGATGTAGGAAATGAGGGAGTCACTGAGGACCGCCCTACAGTAGAGAAAGTTCCACCAACACCTTTGAGGGAATACACTGACAAAATCCCTTACCCGCAAAGACTCCAAAAGAAGGCCCTAGACAAACAGTTCTCCAAGTTTTTGGAGGTATTTAAGAAGCTCCACATCAATATCCCCTTCATTAAGGTATTAGAACAAATGCCCACATATTTCAAATTCATGAAGGAGATACTTGGGAAGAAGAGAAGATTGGCAGATTATGAGACAGTAGTGCTTACAGAGGAGTGAAGCGTCATCTTACAAAAGAAACTGCCTCCTAAATTGAAAGATCCAGGAAGTTTCACCCTGCCCTGCACTATTGGAAAGGTAACCTGCAACAGGGCACTTTGCGACTTAGGGGCTAGCATAAATCTTATGCCTCTATCAGTGTTCAAGAGATTGGGTTTGGGGGAAGCCAAGCTAACCACAGTCAATATGCATCTTGCTGACCGATCCGTAGTACACCCCCGAGGCATAGTGAAAGATGTGCTAGTCAAGGTGGGAAAGTTCTTCTTCCCATCAGACTTTCTTATTCTTGACATGGGGGAAGACGAGGACATGCCCATAATTTTGGGGAGACCATTCTTTGCAACGGGTAGAGCCCTAATTAATGTGGATAAGGGAGAGTTGAGACTCAGGGTTCAAGAAGAAGAGATGGTATTCAAATCTAACATTGAGTCACAGGTCAGCAACAAATGCTTCGCAGTGAGCACAACTGACACAACAGCTCAGCAAACACAAACCAAAGGTAGGAGGATCTTTGAGACGACTGTGAACCCACAGGTTAGTTTGAAAGCTGAAACAAAAGTGGATGAGATGAAAGCTGTCAAACAGGTAAATTTACTGAACCCAACACTGTGAAATATAAGAATAGAGTAAGGAAGAGGAGAATGATTTTTAAATGGATAGGTTGTGGAGTTAATTTACCCCAATGATTGAATAAGGAATCTGCGTCCGACTAAAGACGTTAAAGGTAGCGCTACTTGGGAGGCAACTCAATGTTTAAATTATGCAGTTTAGTTTAAATAAAATAGTCTCAATTTTGGTATTTTTGTTGTGTTGTGATGACAGGTGAGGGAATTGGACATGAAGCACGGGAAACACTGAATACACGAAATCGGCGCAGCGCCGTAGCGCTTAGCAGCAGGACCGCAGCGTCGAATGTTCAGAGAGGTGCAGGAGTTTAGGCGCCGCGGCGCCGGAATTCAGGGTCGCGGCTCCGGTGCGGGATTTCAGAAAAATAAAAATCCCTAAATCAGCAAATCCCTTCCCACAGATACCGTCTCAATGCAATGTCCGCCGCCACCACCACCATTTTGAACAACTATTGTTTGTAAGTCATCCCTTTTATTTTTGAGTCGTACACATTTGGGACAATGTGTAGTTTAAGTTTGGGGGGAGTTTTTATTTTATTTTATTTTATTTTATTTTATTTTTGTGTGTCTATTTTTGAGTCCTTTTGATTGATTTTTGTGTCATATATGAGTCAATTTTTTATTAATTTTTTATGATCATGCATGTTGTGTTTACTTGAAACGCCTAATGAATTAAGTGGGATAATGTAATGGAATGAGAAGCAAATATTTGTGTGCTTAAGTTAGATATGTCAAAGATTCATGTAAGTCTAATTAATTGAAGTATTCTGTGCTTAGCTAGTGTGTTGTCAATTGTGAAAAACATCTATGAGTTTGCTGCTTGTTATTTGAGGCGAAATAGTTATGATGTACATGTTAGGGAGATGATTCAGACATTTCTTTGTTAATCCTTCTTATCCTTCATTACCTACCATGACAATAAATTGTATCCCTAGTCAGCCCCCTTGAGCCTAAAATAAAAGTTATTTCTTTGACACCCCATATTCCTTTGTGTGTCATAAGCAGTAATTGAAGATAGGGATGAAAAGAATGAAAAATAAATACAAGAGAGTGAAAAATTATGCACCCCAATGAAAAAAATGGAAAAGTTTAAGTTTGTAGGTGCCTATGTGAATGTATTTCATGCTCTCAACCAAAAAAAAAAAAAAGGGAATGATAGCCAAAAAGAAGGATAAAATGGGTGAATGAGAAAGACGCTTATGGTATGTAAATTGAGCCTAAATGCCTAATTCTACATACCCCTGCCTAAGCCTACATTACAACCCTGAAAAGTCCTGAAGATCTCTAGTATGTACGTTCATGATTAGTGGAGAATAGCAAGTAAACAGACTCATGGAGCTTTGAGAAAAATGAAAATAAAATTGACATGCATAAGTTAGGTATTCATGCTTCCATTGATTATGATTGAAATAAATTTGCGAAATATTTAACTTGAAATTCTAGATTGCTAAATTCATGCTACATCTGTTCCTACATATTATCCCAATTGACGTTCATGTGTTCTAAGTAACCATGTGCATCTGTGTGATTTGAGTCTTTGAGTTTTGTTTTTGTTTCTTTGATTTTGTTTTGATCTTTGCTTGAGGGCGAGCAAAGGTTAAGTTTTGGGGTAATTGTTAGGCGTATTTTGTATACGTTTTTTGAGTCATTTTTAGTTAGTATTTTTCCTGTTTTCATTTAAATAAGTGTAGTGTTAGGGTTGTTTTTCTTTATTTTGAGTCACAGCGGTTCGAAAAGGCAAAATGACGAAAAGGAGCGAAAAGTGGGCATAAAAGAAGAGTCCCAAGGCAGAAAGAGTGAAAACTGAAGATTCGGAGCAAGGCCAAGCGGCACCGCGGCGCCAAGAAACAGGACCGTAGCGCTGAAACATCAGAGAACCCGCAGGAGTTTGGGAGCCGTGACTCCAGTCTGCAGGATCGCGGCGCCGACGCGGAATTTTTCTAATCCGAAGACAAATTGGTCAGGTGCAAAAAGGGTCCATAGGGCACGAAAATATCAGCATACTTAAGCCCTAGGGATTATTCTACGGAGGGGATTCCATTCTATCACAGGACACAATTGAATACAATTTGGAGGCTATTATTGGAGACCTAGTTCTAAGTATTTTTAACTTCTTTAGTTTTCAATTCAGTTATGTTGGTATTTGTATTATTTCTTAGTGTGACTATGGCTAGGAGTTAAACACTTTATTAGGGCATTCCTATTGAATCGCTTGAACCTCTATTTCATGAATTAATGCATTAGTTTGATTTTTTCTTCACTTGAGTAAGCTTTATTCAATATTGGTATGAATGTTTGATAGTTAACTGGCCATTAATTATCATAATCTATATGATTTTGAATTAAGAACCGAGATGAGAGATTTGGATATGTTGTAATTGAATAGACATAGGTTAAAATCGTGGACGAAAGTACCCTGATACTTGTGTAGCATTATAGGTTATTGTTCTTAATCCTCCTATGTGATAAATACTATCATAGAAATATAGAAGGGCTCTGCAGTGGGGTTGAGTGATTATATATGCTAACCGGAATGTAAGACAGTCTAGTTAACCGATATCTTAACGTAGAAGAAGAAGTCATTCTAGTTGCATTAAGAATTGAAAAAAGTGGATAGTCGAGGATATTGGAAGCCCTAATTGCTTCATAACTGATTAAACCTCAACCATTTAGTTTACTTATTACAATTATTCTAGTAGTTAGATAAAAACCCAAAGCAATTATCGTTTCCCAAATAGATAACCTAGAATAGATGTTCGATAATTAGAAACCAGTCTCTGTGGACGATAAATTCGGTCTTACAAGACTATATTACTTGTAACGATACGTACACTTGCGTGAGCACGTAGAAATCGGCCTAACACCATGAAAGACAAAAAGTGCTACCTGTAAGAGGGGTAAAGGATAAGTTTCCAAACCTTTAATGATCCTCAATACTTGAGGTTAGGTTGGGGAAATTCTTAATGGTTCCTAACGCTTGTGTAGCAGGGTATTACAGGATACCTTGTAGGAGACCACTTATTTAAGTGCGAGGACAGGCCACCTCAAATGAACGCACTTAAGAATCCAAGTGTGTCCACGGCCCACGATGGACAAAAACATAAGAAGGATTGAGTAGGAAAGGTGTTGTGTTGATACCATTGTCTTGGCATATAATAAACACTGACGGTTCAAGACATCACGTTCACCGTGCAGTAAATATGTCTGATGGTATTCTACTATGAAAGATTCAAAGCTACGACTACCTCTCCAGATGCAACATCGATTCACCGAGTGATTGCTCGAAAGATACCATGTGTGTGCCCCAAAATCTCTTCCAAGAGGGGATTGTTGGAAATTTACTAAATGTGAAATAAAATAAATCCTATTAATTATGATTCGAACAATTGGGGTCATGCACATCGAAAACATGGTTTCCACACACGTGCACATAAAATGTCAAGGATCGTAATTTCCTTAAATGGAAGAGATATTGGTATGTATACGAATTGCTTGAGACGTAAGAGAATAGACGGTTATTGGTCAAATGACAAATGGTTTCACGTTGGTAAATGAAAGGAAGAAATGTGTAAAAGATGAAACGAATCAGAATTCGCCGCGAAGTCGAGAAGGGTCGCGGCTCAACAAAGTCAGGGCCGCGGTGGTTGGAGCTCCGCGGTGCCTCCTCCTAGAGCCCCGACTCTAAATATTGTTTCAATTCCAGTAGCTCACTAGAATTGAAGTGCCGCGATTCTAATTGGCATTTTAGTTCCAGTAGGTTACTGGAACTACAACACCGCGGTGCCCTCCCAAAGGGTCGCGACGCTTCAACTGTTTTTCAGTCCGTTGAAGGCGAATTAAAACTGATTTTTGGGATGACTTTGGAGCATTTAATCTCCATTACTTGACTATTGATTTCAGCCATTACTAGGCTGAATTAACCTCAATATCAATGGTCATTACTTGACATTGATGGTCATTCATTTGGTTAATTGAGAAGACATAATCATCTACCTATAAATTGATGTCTTTGGCACAATTGCAAAACACACATTGACACTTAACAATTCTCTAAAATTGTCTTCCTCGCTTGCAATCACAAAACACTCAAAAGATCTTTCTTCCTAAACGAACACTTGAGTTCCCTTTGCTCATTTATTTGATTGTTGTTTTATCTTGATAGATAAGTTGTCATTACACCGTTGAAAGGATATACGGAACAATATTATCTTAAGGATAGATTGAGAATTCAATCGATTCAGCAAGCCTTTTATTTGTTTATTTCCAAATTTCTTACATATTTGTTATTATTATTACATTTTCATTTCCTTGTTACTACATATTATTTCCCACAATATATGTGCTGAACATTTAAAAATATCAGTACAGATTAACAGCGTCAAAACAGGGCCCCATGAAATTTTTGGTGTAGTGACTTAAGGATGACATAAATATGAAAAAAGGCCTAATTAAACAAGTAAACTTAAAAAAAATAGATCTGAAACTTATTCAGCCAAAAGAGAATGTTCAATATATATATCCAAACTGACCGAATCAATAGAATCGAAATTTCAAAAATCGTAATATACTAAGAGCATGTTTGGCCAAGCGGTTTTGAGGCCAAACACGTTTTTTTATTATAGAAAAAATACTTTTTTTTTCTTATTTGAGGTGATTGGCCAATTAGTAAAACTGATTTAAGTAGAAGCATAAGCAGTTTTTCAGCTGTTTGAAATTTCTGCTTCTTTAAAAAAGCAGAAGCAGAAATTTATTGTTTTCAAGACAAAAATATCTCTATCATAAATACATATTTACCAAGTATATAATTCATTAGTTTTTAATTAATAATCCTTTATTTTATTTTATGTTGTACTTTTGTGTTGAATTTTAATTTGTGAATGATTTTAAATTTTATATTGATTGATGGTTTTTAGTATATTTAAATCACCATGTTGATTTTATATCAATGTTTAATATTTTTTTGTTTATCTATGTATTACATTAATTAAAAATTTAATGTGTACTTTAAAATTTTAAACAGTAAAAACTTAATTAAAGTCTTTCATATAGATATTAAAATAATTTTTTCTATAAAAATAATCTTAATAATAAACGTTCATGGATACTTGTCCTTTTTTCATAATTTGATACTCAAAAGCATTTTTTTTTAAAAAATTATCCAAACACAGTCCGCTTAACAAAAACACTCAAAATCACTTTTCAAATGGATTAGCGAAGCACAAACTGCTTCTCACCAAAATTACTTTTTTGAAAAGAACTTATAAGAAAAATACTTCTCAAAATAAACAGTTTTTAGGCGTTTGACAAACCGGCCCTAAATTCTTTGTGATTTGGTACTTTTCGTCTTTCGATATACTAAATTAAAAATCGAACTGATTGCGGACGGCCACCCTACTAAATACTAATATATCCTCCTGACATAGGAAGAGTGCCAATACTAATTTATTCCCATCTTTATAATTATTATATGATCAAATTCTATAATTCGATAAAATGGTGATTTGAGTCAGGGAAAAAAAATTACTCCCCTTGCATGTGTTTTCTTGATTCTTAACGTGTTATAATGGTTGCTACAATTTTTTTCTAGTGGACATTATCATTGTGTACTCCCCCCCTCCTCCCCCGCCCCCGTTAGTCATTCCAAAAATAGAAGTAATGGTTCGCATGGGCAGATCAACTGGTTCTCAAGGGGGATAATTGGAAAAATGGCCAAGATCGAATCCCGTCAGCGGCAGAGTGGGGGTTACTTTTTGAAATAAAGGAGTGTCCCTTGTGCGCAACGTGGTAGTGGTCTAATCTTTGAAACCAGTTGAGTTACCATGATTAACTCCTTCACAATCCTGTCGGACCGGGGTGTGGGGACTCCTCGGATGGGATATCCACCTTTTAGAAAAAAAAATAGAAGTAATTGAGTCCTGAATCCAAGCAAATAAAGAGCAAGAATCGGGCATTTCAAAACAGACGTTACATTACTAAGCGTAAATCACTTCAAATCACATATATATAACAGATGAACCAAATAAGTTCCATTCTTTTTCACTTTCCACCCCACACCTAAAAACCGTTCAATATAAATAAATAATACCCCTCAAACACACTAGAACAAAGAAACAAACAAAAGATGGAATTCCGCATATGCATAATTTTCTTTTTCTCACTAGCCATGATAATCGATCCATCATCGTCGTCTTTATACCATAATTTTAAGACTCAGTACAAGAACTTCGATCAATTATCGATCATGCATGGTGACAACCGTGCAATTGCCTCCTCCATAAGGAAGTGCAACGGCCTTGTGGGAAATTGCATAGATCAGGAGGAAGAAATGATGATGGAATCGGATATTAGCCGACGAGTATTACAAGGACAAAGTAGTTACATTGGTTATGCTGCAATGTCGAAGAACAATATTCCTTGTAATGTACGAGGTGCTTCTTATTATAATTGCCATGCACACCAGCAGGTTAATCCTTATCGTCGTGGCTGCACTGAAATTACACGTTGTGCTAGGACCAATTCTTGAATTATCTCGAAAACAAGACAATGGTTTAGTATTTTGGTTAATTAGAGTAAGTGACTAAATTCTTTTCTTCTCCATCGGACAACTCGTAGGAGGTGAGAAAAGTCTTATTATATTCCCTTACCATTTATTACTATCGTCAATCGGGCAATATCTACATAAGGAATGTAAAGGATGGGTTTCGAGATCCCATGGTGGGAGTCACTTCATCAGGAATATAATTAATTTTGGTTTTTGCCAGTGTAAGATTGAGATGTAAATTTCTTTAAGACTTGAGAGGTATTAATTTTATACTTATTGTTTATTTATTTTTTATTTCCTCATCGATATTGTAAATTAGCCGTAGTTTTCTGTTTACTAGTTTTAGTGCGTTGCACGTAACATGACCCCGATCGGATTCCGTCCGGTCCGGTCCTCCGGTGGAAATTTCAGTCCGGTTCCGTCCGTCCCGGAATTTTTCCTTCCGTCCGATTTTTTCCCGGATTTTTTTAAAAAAAATTTTTCCAATAATGAAATTGACATTATTCTCCGGAGCGAAGCACAATTTTTACCACAAAATCAATTGTACATCGCGATATATAGATATTATAAAAAAAAAAAACGCGTAAAACGTGGGAAAAGTGAAATTGAGGGCAAGATGGGCGTTTTGGGAGAAAATCGAGAATCGCCAATCACACCAGTTAATCGAAAAATAAATCAAAACATTTAGGTAATTATCGAGTTAAGGCAAAGTGACGATATATCACAGTGATCAGAGATATTTATACGATAATACGTCAATACGTGGGTACGCCACGTGGCTAGGTGGATGGGGGCGGGGGAATGGGCTGGGTGGATGGGGGGTGGGGCTGGCTGGGGTGTGTGGGGGGGGGGTGGGGGTGGGGTGGGGAAATGGGCAAATCATTCTGGCTATTTGTATTTTTTTCGATCCATGTTTAACTTTTTATTGCACCTAGTTTCGGGAATGTCCAAATTCCAAATAGAAAATAGAAAATAGAAAATAGAAAATATAAATGTGGTGTGTAACTTTAATTAATGAGTAGTTAGAGTTATAATACCAATAGTGATTTTCTTTAAGTTAGTCATATTAATGAAATAAAGTTTATTGAAGGATAAGGAAAAAAACAAACATATTTAATGAGATTGATAAACGAACACATTCTTAAAAATTTATAAATTTAAAAAAAAAAATTTACGGATTAGTCCATTAGGTTCGGCCCTGCTCGACCGTGAACACCCCTAGTTGCACGTGTCAATAAATTAAAAATTCTATACAATAAGAATAAATTACGTAAAATAACAATGGACGTTAAAATAAATGCAACTCGTCTAATTATAATACCAAACTTTCTAAATAAAATAACAATGGACGTTAAAATAAGAATATGATTCTCTTATTGTAACTTGTATATACATGTATTTCATTAATAAGAATAGTGAAGAGATTAATTCTTTCAATACATCATTTTATTAGTTGTGATTACTGATTAATGAACTATTATCGTCATTCAAGAAAGGTTCTAATTGTTATTTATATTCACCTACCTGCTTTTCTCTCATCCAAAAAAAAAGTTTTTTTTTTCTATTAAAAAATACAGATTCTTTTTTGTGTTTATGTTATTACTGTTGATGTTCGATAGGATGTTGTGACAACATCTGTGAAAGCTCAGGACAACATCTTCAGTATGTTGTCTGCGATGTTGTGACAACATTTCTGACAACATCTCAGTAACGATTTTGCCTATTCTTCCGGCCAAAACAGCTTGTGTTACTGTGAGTAAAAAATGACCTAGGCAAGCTTACAAGATTGATGTGTTTAAAATGTGGTGAAAGATGCATCAAAGCGTAGAGAGAAAGCAGTGTATGACCAAGTCCAGATCGTTGAGGATTTCCAGGAGGAATACTCGGTCCAAGCTGCTGCCATCTTTTGCTCAACCTCCGCAACAATCAATGAGGATTTCAAGGGAAGCTCAACACTATAAATAGAGGGGAGTTTCACGGTATCGATATCCAGATTTGTAGAAGAAGAACTTCCAAGAGCTCTAGGATTTTACCTTAGAAACTGGATCAACACATCTAGCCTAAAGTTGTTTTAACAACATATAGTCCCACATTACAATTGCTATCTTTATTCTAGATTAAGCTTATTGCTCAAGCTATTGTAATGAAAATGTTGTCTTTTATCTTTTAGACTTTATAACTTTAGGCGAAGTCATCTGCGACTTCATTTTTGTTTGTAATTTCTTTTTCGCTTGTAACGCTTAATTTGTAAAAAGAAATTCATTTATAATTGTATATAATTTATACAATTCTTTTGGTCATCGACCATCAAGGGATATATTTATATATATACCCTTGAAAATATAAACCGTGTGTCTCTTTACTTTTTCCGCTGCATTTACTCTACAAAGGTTTATACTATTTTATCACAATGTTGCCTCAAATGATGACATGATGACACAACATTGAAGGAAACATCTAGTGACTGTTTTTGTTGTTCAAGTTTTGCGATTTTAATCTTATGCTTTTTACTAATCCGTAGCCCCGGGACCCAACAAGTGGTATCAAAGCCTGCACCTAATACAATAAGTGTGTGATTCTGAATATTACGACTATGGACTCAGCTTTACAAAATGTTGGTAGACTTCCAATACTTGACGGTTCTAACTACGCCTACTGGAAAATTCGATTACATTCACACATCAAATCCATTGATGTTCGAGCATGGAGATCAGTTTTCGAAGGCTATGTAATCCCCAAGTACCCAACAGACGAAGATGGTGATATACTCACTAAACCCGAGTCTGAATGGACCCAGGAAGAAATCAACACTGCAAGCATTAATGAAAAGGCTCTAAATGCGATATTTGGATGGGTAGATATCTATATGTTCAAGCTTATCCAGAATTGCACAACGACCAAGGATGCTTCGGAAACCTTACAAACCCATTGTGACGGAACCTCAAGTGTTCGACGTACAAAGCTTCGCATAATCTTAAGTCAATACGAACGCTTAAGGATGGAAGAGTCTGACGACATAAAATCATATTTTGAAAAGTTGATTGACATTGCTAATCAGTGTCAAGTGCTTGGATCACCTTTAACCAACACACAACTTGTGGATAAAGCTCTCAGATCTCTTCCTGAAAGATTCAATACTAAGATTTGTGTTATTGAAGAGGCTCATAATCTTGCTACTATGGATCTTCACGCTTTAATGAGCATATTTCAGACATATGAGATGAACATGAAGAGCCAAAGAGATCTATATAAATAAAATACTTTGGCACTCCAAGGACAAACCTCAGAATCTGAATTGGAAAATGAGGAAGAAAACCTGGAGGAACTAGGGAGTGATGCTATTGTTGCCTTACTCACTCGTCTATTCAATTCAATGGTGAGGAAGATCAACACTGATCGCAATAAAGCCAATTATAATAAGCAGCAGAACCCTCTCTTCAATAAGCAGCCAATTAGGTCACCTTCTGAGCAGAGAAATCGCAATCCACTGAGGAAATCCAACTCCGACGGTACCAATTACAATCCCAAACAACTCGAGGGAGTGCAGTGTCATGCATGCTCGGGTTGGGGACACTACGCTAATGAGTATGAAAACACCCTTAGGAAAATTGGTAAGGTTATGTGGGTAACCCTCAGTGATGATGAGAACGAAGAGGAAGAAAAAGATCAAGAAGAAGATCAAGAAGAAGAACAACCACAGGCAATGCTTGCAGCCATGTTTGAACACTCACTGTTTGACGATGAAGATGTTGTTGACAATGTTGCGACAATATCAGAAACAACATCAGATTCCACATCTGGAATGCATGCACCATCAGAGAGGTATGTATACTTTGATTATTCTGATGTAAATTGTTTTAGTGGATTTATTTCTTCAACTGAGGCTGCTGATTTGGATCTAGTTGACTCCAAAGATGAAACGATAAAGGAATTACAAAATCTTTGTAAAGTCTTAATCATTAAATCTGAGCAACTAGACTCAAAATCAAAATCATTGGCTCTTGAGAATAGCAATTTGAAAGGCACAATCAACCGATTAGAGGTGACACTTATCAAGAAGGATCTAGAGCTTGGTAAGATTCGTGCACGATTGAACACAACTGAGACCACGTTTCAAAGGCTCAACATGAGAATCTCCAAACTGGATGAAATACTTAACTTCCGCAATCGCACAAGGACTGGGCTTGGTTACCAATATCCTACGTAAACCAATACTTCCAGGGTCCATAGTCAATCTAAGAGGATAAAATTTGTCAAAGAAAATGCTTGTAATTCTCAGAGCACTATGATTGGATCAAAGTTTGTGTGTAGCTTCTGTAAAATGTCAGGACATCTTATGCCCTACTGCTACAAACTTCAAAACTCTGCACTCAACCTATTGCCTAAAGTGTTGTCACCAATGTTGCCCAACATCACTGACAACATTCAAAGCAACAAGCCTGAAAGCAGAAGGAAGAAAAGGTTTGAAAAGGAGTGGGTACCCAAACTGAATCTGAAATGTGATGTGTGCATAACGGCCTTGCGTACCAATATTACAGGTACCAAAAGTCTCTTGAAGGAGTATGGAGCATTCAATGGAGGCTACGTGACTTTTGGAGAAGGAAGTAAGAGTAAGATTATTGGTAGAGGAACTCTTAATGTTCCAAATGTACCAGCATTGAAGAATGTGCTTCATGTAGAAGGTTTAGTTGTTAATGTCCTTAGCATAAGCCAACTATGTGATGACGATCTAGAGGTGAAATTCAACAAACTTGGATGCAAAGTTACGGATTCTGCAAACAAGTATGTCATGTCAGGAACCCAAACCGGAGATAAATGCTATCTAGTAGGTAGAGAAGAGTTTTGCAACTCCGCAAAGGTAGGTGACTTGACACTTTGGTACCAGAAGTTGGGACATGTCAACTACGGCACCTTGGAGAAGCTGATCTCGTTTGAAGTTGTCAAAGGCATTCTCAGACTGGATTCAAAAGATAAAACACTGTGTGAAAATTGTTTGAAGGGAAAGCATACCCGAGTCTCTCACAATGTTGTCCAACATGACGGACAACATTCAGGTACGTCTCATTGTTTCCAATTAATGCATATGGATCTTATGGGTCCAATTGAGGTAAATAGTCTAGGAGGAATGAGATACTCTTATGTGATTGTTGATGATTTTTCCAGATTTACTTGGATATATTTTTTAAAGGAAAAATCACAAACCTTTGAGAAGTTTAAAACACTTTACTTTAGAATTAGGAATCTGTTTTGTTCTTCAATATTCAGAATAAGATCTGATCATAGAAAGGAATTTGAAAATCAAACCTTTGCAAAATTCTGTAAAAAAAAGGCATATTCCATGAATTTTCGGCACCAAAAACACCTCAACAAAATGGAGTTGCCGAGAGAAAGAATAGAACTTTACAGGAAATGGCAAGAGTAATGTTGACTTCTAAGCAATTATCAAAGAGGTTTTGGGCAGAAGTCTTGAACACAGCATGTCACATAAGTAATAAAGTCTATCTAAGGCCAGAGACCAAGATGACACCCTATGAACTGTTAAATGGAAAGAAACCTACAGTGAAGTACTTCCATGTATTTGGGTGTGTGTGCTATATTCTTAATGACAGGGATAAACTGGATAAATTTGACTCTAAGAGCGACAAGGGGATATTCGTCGGCTACTCTCAGAATAGTCATGCTTACTGAATATACAACCTTCGGACAAAGACCATCCAGGAGTCTTTCACTGTTATTTTTGATGACCTTCTGGATATATCTGGTAGTTCTTCAGAAAACAAAATTGTGGTTGTAGTTGAAGAGGAGCAACTCACTAAAGCAACAGATGTTGTACCAGATGTTGTCCCAACATCAGAGGACACATCTGAACCTCAAAGAGAGAACACGGAGGATAATGTCGATGAGGAATCTGCTACTGAGCTGAATGATCAAGTGAGAAGAGACCCTCCATCGAGGATTAGGAGGAACCATCCACCCGACCAAGTGATAGTGGGAGTTTTTTAGCAGAGGCGAACAAGAGAGAAAGAACCAGTGAACTACCGAGAAATGATAAGGTATTTGTGCATGTCCATCATATACCAATAGGTTAATCTTTCTTGTCTCACATCTACTATGGAACCTAAGAATATTGGGGAATCATTAAAAGATAATTTTTGAATTCAAGCCATGCAATAAGAGCTTGAGTAATTTACCCGAAATGAGGTTTGGGATTAGGTACCACGGCCCAACAACACTAATGTTATTGGGACCAAGTGGATATTCAAAAACAAATAAGATGAGTTAGGGAAGATTGTGAGGAACAAAGCTCGACTTGTTGCTCAAGGATATACACAAGTTGAAGATATCAACTATGACGAGACCTTTGCTCCTGTGGCTAGACTTGAGTCAATAAGATTGCTTCTTGCTATTGCTTGTTACTTGAAAATTACCTTGCACCAAATGGACGTTAAATGTGTCTTTCTCAATGGATACTTGTACAAAGAAGTATACGTTGAACAACCAAAAGGATTCGAAGATTCTCACCATCCACAACATGTATACAAGCTCAAGAAAGCGGTGTATGGTCTAAAACAGGCACCACGTGCATGGTATGGTTGTTTAAAGAACTTTCTTATTGATTTTGGTTTTATCCGTAGAGAAGCTGACATAACTTTATTCATTAAAAGACACGGAGTAGATGTAATCATAGCCCAAATCTATGTTGATGATATTGTCTTTGGCTCGACTAAAGAATCCTTCTTGAAGTCATTTGTCGAAACGATGTCGACAACATTTGAAATGAGCATGATTGGAGAACTAACATTTTTCTTAGGCTTGCAAATTAAACAAGTTGAAGAAGGGATATTTGTATCTCAAAGCAAGTACGCCAAGAATCTTGTTAGGAAATTTGGTCTGGAAAATGCTAAACACATGAAGACTCCAATGAGCTCTACGCAACAGGTATGTAAAGACGACGTTGGACAAGATGTTGACCCAACATTGTACCGATATATGATAGGTAGTCTTTTAAACCTTACTGTCAGTCGCCCTGATATCATGTTTAGCGTGTGTGTTTGTATCAGGTTCCAAGCCAGTCCCAAGGTATCTCATCTTAATGTCGTAAAACTTATCATTCGATATGTTGCCGGTACAAGTAACTTGGGATTTTGGTACTCCAAAGACACTAATCATAATCTAATAGGGTATATTGACTCAGATTGGGCCGGTGATGTCGATGATAGGAAAGCACTAGTGGTGGTTGTTTTTATCTTGGCAGCAATCTAGTCTCATGGTACAGCCGTAAACAAAATTATGAGTCACTCTCGACTGCCGAATTCGAATATGTGGCAGCCGGAAGTTGTTGTGCTCAACTGATTTAGTTACGATATATGTTTGATGACTATGACATTTTTAATAACTCCATAATTTTGTACTATGATAATCTGAGTGCTATTAATATTCCCAAAAATCTTGTTCAGTATTCACGTACAAAACATATAGACATAAGACATCATTTTTTAAGAGACTTAGTGGGAAAACAGCTAGTTCAAATCGAACATGTTGATACTCTTTCTCAACTAGCTGATATTTTTACCAAACTCCTAGATCATGAGCTATTTTCTAGCTTGAAAAAATCTCTTGGTCCCTGTTTTCTCTGAAAATAAGACTGGCTAGGTAGATGTTGTCTGAAATATTTTCCTAACATTTTGGGTAACATTTACTGTTTGAGTAATGTACATGATATGTGTTGTAGTAATATTGCACTGTTTTTAAAAAGAATTTGTTTCACCTCGTAAGTTTAAGACGATAATTAAGAACGTCATTAAGAAAATAAGATTCGAATGTGGATATAAAATATATTTACATACGTTAATAAGGAATAATTTTGGTTACAACGAAGGTAACAATGGAAAATTCAAAATGATGGTTGTATTTCCGATTATGGATTAGTAACGGATTATGTAAATTGTGACATTGAGGTTACGAGGGTTTATGGAATTTTTTTTTAAATCTAAAAGAAATAGAGTTTAAGATTTGTTTTGATAAGTTGAGAGATTTATTTTAGAAGAAAATTTGGGACCAAAGTAAACAATTTAATTGTCATTTTCAGATTTCATTTTTCCCTTAAAACACCTAAATCCCTTCATTTTCTAAACATTTCATGCAAACACCCTCACCCTCTCTTCTCTTGATTCTTGGCCGAAATTAACCAAATTCCATAGCCAAATTGGGGCATTTTCATCATCCTCCTTAGACTAAGCTCCCTCCATAAATCAAGCAAAATTTTTTAAAAAAAAATAGTGACGAAATCGGGCCACTGCCAACAGCCCTTAGACTCGGTTTTGGCTAGGTTTTTGAACAAATTTGTGAATGAAAATTGTGTATGAATGATGGAGTAACATCATAGATTGTTGCATGTTGATTTGGAATTAAAAAGGGGTGAAATTGGGCAAGAAAATAGCCAAAACAGTGGGGAAATCGCTGGGTGTTGGCCGCAGGTCAAGGTAAGATTTTTTGAACTTTTGGATAGGTTTTTGAGAAGAAAAACACGTAAGGATGTTGGTATAACATTGAATGTTTGCATGTTGGTTTGAAGTTGAAACGGCGACCATTTAGCGAAGAAAAGCCGACGAAACCGCGTATCGCGTCAAGATGAGCTCGGCTAGTGGATGCTTTTGGTAATCTAGTTTAGGTAAAAATTCTTCCCTTAAGTTACAATTGAAGTGCATGTTGTTGTAGTTGAAGTATTGGGTTATGGTCGATAATTGCATGTTGGGAATTGGAAGGAAAGCTTAATGTTAATGCACTTGTGATATGGAATTGTTGATAGAGAAAGTTGGATTAAGAAGTAAGAAAAAAAATTAGAGAATTGTAATATGTTAGGGATAACCTTTATGAAATTGTTGAGCACGATTGTCCCGCCTAAACGGTCGTTCTTGTTAGATTATAAAATAAGTTATAAAATTGTAAATACGTTGCGATAATCGTCAATACATATTTTAAAAGAGGTTGAAAGTATAAGTAAAGTAATATGTTGCAAACTAGAAGACTTGAACTCTTGTTACTAATTGATATACTTGGTGGATTGCCTTAATGGACTATTTCTTTTATTATTATGAATTAAGAGTTGGTGGAATATGACAGATAAGTGGTTTAATCACCTAAATTGTTGTTGGGATTAAATTCCATAAAGGTGAGAAGAAAGGTTGTATAGATGGTATGTGACAAGTATATGGGCTATTATGATCATACTCCTAAGTAATGACTTATTAATTGGTTGGTTTGAATTGGATTGTTAGTTGGAGTTGAATTGCTGGCTGATTTGGATTGTTGGAAAATTGTGGATACGCACATAAACAAAGGAAATGCTGCCCAAATTTTTATAGAAATAAGGGAGCCATTATTCATATAACTTACATTAGAAAATCATAATTGACGAGCGTGTTATTCCTTATTATAGGTTGAAGTACTAGACGAGGCATACCTTAATATCGAGTTGATTAGTTCGCCTAAGAGGTATGTGAGACTTTTCCTTCTTTCTTTTGGCATGATTTTTATGAAAGTACGGCGGACGTACTTAACTCCTACCAGTTCAGTTTTAAAAATGATTATTTACTAGTGATTATGATTTCAGTAACAGAGTTTATGGTAATAATTTTATTGAGTCACATAATGATTTTAATTGCATTCATTTGCTCATGATATCTACTCGTGCTAAGTGTTACTATTTCACTCTACTGAGTCCCGGGCCAGGTCATGTTCGTGCGCAGCCATGCATCATTCATCGAGTCCCTCACTAGAGGTTCGAGACACGTTATATATATATATATATACAGATTACATCGAGTTCCTTCATAGAGGGTCGAGACACGTTACACGCGCAGATACAGATTCCATCGAGTCCCTCCATAGATGGCCGAGACATGTTATCTGATTTATATACGCATACGAGCATGATGATTTATGATTCAAGATACATGATATGATTTTCGCATATGATTCTCGCTTTATGAAATTTGATGACTCTCTGCTTTACTTGATACGATTGTTATTGATTGAGATTTTATGTTTTACATACTCAAGACATTATTTTATCGACCTTCTCTCCGGGGGCTGCGTTCATGCCCGCAGGTTCAGGTGTTCAGATAGGTGACCCTCCAGTCTAGGATTTCTGTACAACAGTTGGAGAGCTCCTTTGTTCTGGAGCCAGCTATTTTGGTACAGACATTTATCTTTCAGACTTATGCATATTTTGGGCACTACGGGGTCATGTCCCGTCATATGTCAGTATTGCACTCTTAGAGGTCTGTAGACAGTTGTGGGTTAGATGTTTGTACCTTATTTTTGGGGTTTTTGATGTTGTTATCTAGTGGCAGCCTTGCCGGCTTGCTTATTTTGATTATGCCTTTGTGCACGTGATGTTGGTGGGTGGCAGCCTAGTCGGCTAGCCTATTATGACTGTTGTTTTGTTGTTGTTTTGGCAGCCTTGTCGGCTCGCCCATTTTAGGGATATGTTGTAAAAGCAGCGTTGTGCTGCCGAAATTTTTATAAATCTCTGTATTAGATAAATTAAGAGTGACAGGTCAGCAAGGGCGTCCAATTAAGATGCTTAGTCGCGGCCCGTCGGGTCGGGTCGTGACAAAAGTGGTATCAGAGCGGTTAGTCCTCGGAATGTCTACAGACCGTGTCTAGTAGAGTCTTGTGTATGGGTATGTTGTGCACCATACTTATACACGTGAGGTAGGACATTTAGAATTGTTTCTATTCTTCCATCTCTTAGATCGTGCTATAGAGCTGTGTTATTAGGATGATCCGTTTTCTGATAATTTACTATGTTTGCAGCTATGCCTCCGAGGAAGGCGCCCGTGGCCCAGAAGGGCAAATCTACATGAGGGACACTAGTCGCACGGAGAGCTACTGGTCCGACGCGTCTACTCGAGAGTGTGCCCCGACGACGAAGTCAGCCTCGTCACGATTCTAGAGCTCTCTCTCACGGGCAACATCACTATCCGAGACTCGTGCACGAGCCTTGATTCACAAACAGGCACATGATGGAGATTTGAGAGAGACAGTCCAGTTATTGTCAAGGATAGTGGCGGGGGAGTTCATAGGTGAGCCAAGCAGTTAACCCGAGGCATAGTTTGAGGTTAGAGATTTCTGAGTTGCGATCACGGAGTTTTACGGGTCAAGGCCCGAGGATGATCCTCATGAGTTCATCCGCCAGACGCAGAGGACATTGAGGGTGATCCGGGCTTCAGAGACTGAGTCAGTTATATTGGCCTCATACCGGTTGCGCGATGTAGCAGTCAACTGGTTTGAGTCCTGGGAGTTGTCTAGGGGCGAGGGTGCTCCTCCTGCAGTGTGGGATGAGTTTTCAGAAGCATTCCTTGGCCACTTTCTGCCTCCAGAGATGAGACGGGCAAGAGTCGACAGGTTTCTACAGTTGCGGCAGAATGGGAGGACGGTTAGAGAGTATAGCTTGGAGTTCGACTCCTTGGCCCGGTACGCACCTACTATGGTAGCAGACATGGCAGATAGGGTGCACCGTTATGTGATGGGGTCAGGGCTCCCGAGCGACAAGATCACAGACGCACAGGGGTTCTGGTCAGTAGAGACCATCTTTCCTCGGTGTTCGATGTGGCAGCGCCATCCGGGAGTGTCGCGGTAATCGGGTACTTGTTTTTCTTGCGGTCGTCCAGGCCATTTGATGATGGAGTGTCCTTCTAGAGGTGGTTCGGAGGGTATGGCTCAGCCTACGGGTTCTGTTGCAGGTTCGTCATTCACAGCTATGCGCCCTATCGGGCAGGGTACTCAGGCACCAGCTATCCAGGGTAGAGGTCGTGGCAGAGGTCCTAGTTCTAGCGGTCCGCATTTATTCCATGGGCAGTAGACGCGACCAGGAGGCGTCACCAGATGTTGTCACAGGTACATTATCGGTCTTTTTCTATGATGTGTATGCTTTGATTGATCCAGGTTCCACCTTGTCCTATATATCCCCTCTTGTTGCTAGTAGGATAGGGATAGAACCTGAGCCAATAGAACCATTCGAGGTAGCTACACCGATGGGAGATTCGGTTATAGCTAGGCGTGTGTATAAGAATTGCTCGATGGTGATATATAGTCGTCGTACCTCAGCAGATTTGATAGAGTTGGATATGACCGACTTCGACGTTATTATGGGTATGGATTGGTTGGCTTCTTATTTTGCCAACATTGATTGTCGAGAGAAGTTGGTTCGATTCCAGTTTCCAGACGAACCGGTTATTGAATGGAAAGGGAATACCGCATCGCCGAGGGGTAAGTTTATTTCATACCTCAAGGCAAGGAAGATGGTTCGAAAGGGGTGTATTTATCACTTAGTTCGGGTGCATGATACGGTGAGTCTGGCCCTTGATCGATTCAATAGTCAGTGAGTTTCCGGATGTATTCCCAGATGATCTCCCAGGTCTTCCTCCAGAACGGGAGATAGATTTCAGTATAGATGTATTGCCAGGTACCCAACCTATATTCATTCCCCATTATAGAATGGAACCTGCGGAATTGAAGGAGTTGAAGGAACAATTGAGAGACCTATTAGAGAAAGGCTTCATTAGGCCTAGTGCATCTCCATGGGGTGCACCGGTACTATTTGTGAAGAAGAAGGATGGGTCACTGCGAATGTGTATTGACTATAGGCAGCTGAACAAGGTGACCATCAAGAATAGGTACCCCCTTGATCGGTGAATTTTATATACACCTTTTGAGTCATTTTTAGTTAGTATTTTACTCATTTCATTTATGTTTAGTATAAGATTAGGGTCGTTTTCCTTTCTTTTGTGTCACAGCGGTCAGAAATGGAAAATGGCGAAAAGGAGATGAAATGAGCATAAATGAGATGAAATTGCACACAAAAAGAGCCAAGAAATGAAGACTAAGAAGTTCCGGGAAATATAGAAGAAATCAGACGAAGACCGGACGAACAAAGGACGAAGAAACGAAAAATCCGGAAGAATGTCGAACCAGCGCATGGCCAGTAGCACGCGACGCCCGACCACAAGCCGTCTGAGCTCTCTCGATTTTCAGCGCCGTGGCGCGGATTGCGCGCAGCGCGGGATTCTGAGTTTTGGGCGAATTTGACACATTTGAGTCCAAAGGGATAACTTTTCCTACCTACATATTCCTTAACCCTTTTCCATAACTTTTTCTAAACCCTTTACCTAAAAGGATTCCATAACTTTTCCTACCTACATATTCCTTAACCCATTTCCATAGCTTTTCCTAAACTCTTTACCTAAAAGGATTCCATAACCTTTCCTACCTACATAATCCTTAACCCTTTACCTAAAGGATTCTTGAGTTATAAATAGTCTCTACATCATTAGAAGAATTCCACTCTTCACCCATCCTTCATTCCACCCATCCTACATCTCATTCACCATCCTACATTCCATCCACCATTCCATTCCATTCCATCTTGTAAATATTCCACAACACAATTCTTGGATGCTCGGAGGCTTGGAGACTTGTTCTTGAGTATTTTTCTTTTCTTTCTTTTTGCTTTGTTTATTTCAGTTCATGTATGGAGATTATATTAGTTCTTAGCGTGACTATGACTAGGAGCTAATTACTTTGTTAGGGATTTCCTGTGATTCTCTTTCAACTCTTTTTCATGAATTAATAAATTAGTTGATTTCTTCTTCACTTGTTTTAAGATTTATTCAATAGTTGTTTTGATTGCTTGTTAATTAATTGATCACTAATTATCATAACTTATATGATTTCTAATCGAAAGCCGAAAGGGGAGATTGTGAATATGCTATAGTTGAATAAACATAGGTTAAATCGTGGACGAAAGTACCCCGATACTTGTGTAGCTTAATAGGTTATTGCTCTTAATTCTCCTTTGTAGTCAATCTTGTCACCGAAAGGTAGAAGGGTTCTCCATTGGGGTTGAGTGTTTATATTACCTTAACAGGAGTATAAAACGGCTTAGTTAACCTTCTATCTTAACGTAGAAGAAGAAGTCAGTCTAATTGTATTAAAGATTGAATATAGTGGATAGTTGATGATCTTGGAAGCCCTAATTCTCCATCATAACTGATTTAAATCAAAGTATTTTCATAATTAGTTTATTTCCTGCATTATTAGTTTAGAATTCCAACTCAATTAACGTTAATCAAATAGAAACTAAAACATAGATAATCGGTACTTGAAAACCAGTCCTTGAGGATGATATTCGGTCTTACCTAGACTATATTACTTGTAACGATACGTACACTTGCGTTTAGTGTGTGCATAAATCGCGCATCACCCCTCCCCAGGATTGATGACTTGTTCGATCAGTTGCAGGGTGTTAAGTATTTCTCGAAGATAGACCTGCGATCCGGTTATCATCAGGTACGGGTTAGAGAGGCTGATATCCCGAAGACTGCATTCAGGACCCGGTACAGGCATTATGAGTTCATGGTGATGTCGTTTGGGTTGACTAATGCCCCAGCAGTGTTCATGGACCTAATGAACCGGGTGTTCAAACTATTTTTGGATACATTTGTTATAGTATTCATTGATGACATCCTGGTATATTCTCGCTCAAAGCAGGAGCACGCAGACCATTTGAGGACAGTACTTGGAGTCCTCCAGCACCGACAGTTGTATGCTAAATTTTCGAAATGTGAGTTCTGGTTGGCCTCAGTGGCATTCTTGGGACATATCGTCGGGGCAGATGGTATTCGGGTGAATACTCAGAAGATTGAGGCGGTGAAGACATGGCCCAGGCCCACTACACCTACTGAGGTACGTAGTTTTCTGGGTCTAGCAGGGTATTATAGGAGGTTTGTGAAAAAATTTGCCTCGATCTCAGCGCCTTTGACTAAGCTAACCCAGAAGGCATCTAAGTTTCAGTGGACCGATGCTTGTGAGAACAGTTTTCAGCTATTGAAGGAAAAGTTGACTTCGGCCCCAGTTCTGACTCTTCCGGAGGGGTTAGACGGGTATGTAATTTATTGTGATGCTTCAGGTGTCGGGTTAGGTTGCGTGTTGATGCAGCATGACAGAGTTATAGCTTATGCCTCCCAACAGCTTAGAAAACATGAAAAGAATTATCCCACTCATGATTTATAGCTAGCAGCGGTGATTCATGCCTTGAAGATATGGAGACATTACTTGTATGGTGTCCATGTCGATATTTACATGGATCATAAGAGTCTTCAATACATCTTTAAGCAGAAGGAACTGAATTTGAGACAAAGGCGGTGGCTTGAGTTGTTGAAGGATTATGACGTTGATATCTTGTACCACCTAGGGAAGGCCAATGTTGTGGCAGATGCTCTTAGCCGAAGATCTATGGGTAGCTTGTCAGATGTGTAGCCGGACAAAAAAGAGATGGTCCGAGAGATTCATAGGCTAGCTAGTCTTGGAGTCCGGTTGGCGGATTCTGAAGATAGTGGTATTCTTGTCCGAGGAGTTGCTGAGTCTTCTGTCATAGAAGAGGTGAAGAGATGTCAGTATGAGGACCCTACTCTGGTACGATATAGAGATGCAGCTCTCCGAAAGGAGAAGGTTTTATTTGAGGTGGCCTCTGATGGCGTGCTACGGTATGAGGGTAGGTTATGTGTACCGGACGTTGCAGGACTGCGTCAGCAGGTTATGGGCGAGACACACGATGCCCGTTATTCTATTCATCCAGGGTCGACGAAAATGTACCATGACCTTAGGATCTTGTATTGGTGGGATGGCATGAAGAGAGACGTAGCAGAGTTTATTGTTAAGTGCCCGAATTGTCAGCAGGTTAAGGTCGAGCATCAAAAGCCTGGTGGGCTACTACAGGCGATAGAAATCCCGACTTGGAAGTGGGAGGTAATAATATGGATTTTATTACAGGTTTGCCTCGTACCCAGTGGAAGTGTGATTCCATCTGGGTTATTGTAGATAGGCTGACAAAATCAACCCATTTTCTTCCGGTCCGGACTACTTATTCAGCTGAGGACTATGCTAGATTATACATCAGGGAGATAGTGAGGCTGCATGGGGTTCTCATATCTATCATATCTGACCGAGGAGCCCAGTTCACGGCTAACTTCTGAAGATAATTTCAGAAGGGATTGAGAACGCATGTGAGTCTCAGCACAGCATTTCATCCTCAGACGGATGGGCAGGCAGAACCTACCATACAGACACTAGAGGATATGTTGAGGGCTTGTATTATTGATTTTATAGGCAGCTGGGATGATCACTTGCCACTTATTGAGTTTGCTTACAATAACAGCTACCACTCTAGCATTCAGATGGCCCCGTATGAGGCTTTGTATGGGAGGAAGTGCAGGTCGCCCATTGGTTGGTTTGACGTAGGTGAGACTCAGTTGATTGGTCCAGACATAGTTCAGCAGGCTGTCGACAAGGTGAAACTCATACAAGAGAGATTACTAGCAGCTCAGAGTCGACAGAAGTCATATGCTGATAATCGGCGTCGGCACTTAGAGTTTCAGATCGACGACTGGGTATTCTTGAAGGTATCACCCATGAAGGGTGTGATGAGATTTGGGAAGAGGGGGAAACTTAGCCCGAGGTATATTGGGCCTTATCGGATCATTCGCAGAGTAGGCCAAGTTGAGTTGGACCTACCCGCAGACTTGGAAGCAGTACATCCAGTTTTTCATGTATCCATGTTGCGGAAGTGTATTGGTGACCCTTCCAGAGTTTTCCCAGTGGATGATGTCCATGTGACTGAGAAGTTGTCCTATGAGGAGAATCCCGTGGCCATATTGGATCGCCAAGTCAGGAGGCTGCGGACTAAGGATGTTGCGTCTGTCAAGGTGTTGTGGCGGAACAACAATAGAGAGGAAATGACTTGGGAGACAGAGGACGAGATGAAGAAGAAGTATCCTCACTTATTCTCCATGCCTTCAGGTAATTCAATCTAACTTCCGTAATTGATTATAGTATTGGTGAACTATATATGTGTGTTTATTTGTGGCCCTGTGTGGCATCTGTTGGGTTGCTGAATATAGATGGATAGACACTATTGTAAAGGAGGCTCTGCCAAAATTTCTAGAACTTGAGACTTGTTATGAACATTCGAGGACGAATATTTCTAAGGGGGGAAGAATGTTACACCTCGTAAGTTTAAGACGATAATTAAGAACGTCATTAAGAAAATAAGATTCGAAGGTGGATATAAAATATATTTACATACGTTAATAAGGAATAATTTTGGTTACAACGAAGGTAACAATGGAAAATTCAAAATGATGGTTGTATTTCCGATTATGGATTATTAACGGATTATGTAAATTGTGACATTGAGGTTACGAGGGTTTATGGAATTTTTTTTTTAAATCTAAAAGAAGTAGAGTTTAAGATTTGTTTTGATAAGTTGAGAGATTGATTTTAGAAGAAAATTTGGGACCAAAGTGTACAATTTAATTGTCATTTTCAGATTTCATTTTTCCCTTAAAACACCTAAATTCCTTCATCTTCTAAACATTTCATTCAAACACCCTCACCCTCTCTTCTCTTGATTCTTGGCCGAAATTAACCAAATTCCATAGCCAAATTGGGGCATTTTCATCATCCTAATTAGACTAAGCTCCCTCCATAAATCAATAGCAAATTTTTTTAAAAAAAATAGACAAAAACACTGGCCAAATCGGGCCACTGCCAACAACCCTTAGTCTCGGTTTTGGCTAGGTTTTGAACAAATTTGTGAATGAAAATCGTGTAGGAATGATGGAGTAACATCATAGATTATTGCATGTTGATTTGGAATTATAAAGGGGTGAAATTGGGCAAGAAAATAGCCAAAACAGTGGGGAAATCGCTGGGTGGTGGCCGCAGGTCAAGGTAAGATTTTTTGGATTTTATGGATAAGTTTTTGAGAAGAAAAACACGTAAGGATGTTGGTCTAACATTGTAGAATGTTTGCATGTTGGTTTGAAGTTGAAACGACGACCATTTAGCGAAGAAAAGCCGACGAAACTGCGGGTATCGCGGGCTGGGCAGTGAGCTCGGCTAGGGACTGTTTTGGTAATCTAGTTGAGGTAAAAATTCTTCCCTTAAGTTACAATTGAAGTGCATGTTGTTGTAGTTGAAGTATTGGGTTATGGTCGATAATTGCATGTTGGGAATTGGAAGGAAAGCTTAATGTTAATGCACTTGTGATATGGAATTGTTGATAGAGAAAGTTGGATTAAGAAGTAAGAAAAAGAATTAGAGAATTGTAATATGTTAGGGCTAACCTTTATGAAATTGTTGAGCATGATTATCCCGCCTAAAGGGTCGTTCTTGTTAGATTATAAAATAAGTTATAAATTGTAAATACGTTGCGATAATCGTCAATACATATTTTAAAAGAGGTTGAAAGTATAAGTAAAGTTATATGTTGCAAACTAGAAGACTTGAACTCTTGTTACTAATTGATAGACTTGGTGGATTGCCTTAATGGACTATTTCTTTTATTATTATGAATTAAGAGTTGGTGGAATATGACAGATAAGTGGTTTAATCACCTAAATTGTTGTTGGGATTAAATTCCATAAAGGTGAGAAGAAAGGTTGTATAGATGGTATGTGCCAAGTATATGGGCTATTATGATCATACTCCTAAGTAATGACTTATTGATTGGTTGATTGGATTGTTGGTTTGAATTGGATTGTTAGTTGGAGTTGAATTGCTGGCTGATTTGGATTGTTGGAAAATTGTGGATACGCACATAAACAAAGGAAATGCTGCCCAAATTTTTATAGAAATAAGGGAGCCGTTATTCATATAACTTACATTAGAAAATCAAAATTGACGAGCGTGTTATTCCTTATTATAGGTTGAAGTACTAGACGAGGCATACCTTAATATCGAGTTGATTAGTTCGCCTAAGAGGTATGTGAGACCTTTTCTTCTTTCTTTTGGCATGATTTTTATGAAAGTACGGCGGACGTACTTAACTCCTACCAGTTCAGTTTTAAAAATGATTATTTACTAGTGATTATGATTTCAGTAACAGAGTTTATGGTAATAATTTTATTGAGAGTCACATAATGATTTTAATTGCATACAGTTGCTCATGATATCTACTCGTGCTAAGTGTTACTATTTCACTCCACTGAGTCCCGGGCCAGGTCATGTTCGTGCGCAGCCATGCATCATTCATCGAGTCCCTCACTAGAGGGCCGAGACGCGTTATATATATATATACAGATTACATCGAGTTCTTCCATAGAGGCCGAGACACGTCACGCGCGCAGATTCAGATTCCATCGAGTCCCTCCCTAGAGGGTCGAGACATGTTATACAGTTTTATATACAGACATGAGCATGATAATTTATGATTCAGTATACATGATATGATTTTCAGACATGATTTTCAGTTTTATGAAATTTGATGACTCTCTGTTACTTGATCTGATTGTTATTCGCCATTTGATTTTATGTTTTACATACTCAGTACATTATTTCGTACTGACCCCCCTCTCCTGGGGGGCTGCGTTCATGCCCGCAGGTTCAGGTGTTCAGATAGGTGACCCTCCAGTCTAGGATTTCTGTACAACAGTTGGAGAGCTCCTTTGTTCCGGAGCCAGCTATTTTGGTACAGACCTTTATCTTTCAGACTTATGCATATTTTGGGCACGACGGGGTCCTGTCCCGTCATATGTCAGTATTGCACTCTTAGAGGTCTGTAGACAGTTGTGGGTTGGATGTTTGTACCTTGTTTTTGGGGTTTTTGATGTTGTTATCTAGTGGCAGCCTTGCCGGCTTGCTTATTTTGATTATGCCTTTGTGCACGTGATGTTGGTGGGTGGCAGCCTAGTCGGCTAGCCTATTATGATTGTTGTTTTGTTGTTGTTTTGGCAGCCTTGTCGGCTCGCCCATTTTAGGGATATGTTGTAAAAGCAGCGTTGTGCTGCCGAAATTTCTATAAATCTTTGTATTAGATAAATTAAGAGTGACAGGTCAGCAAGGGCATCCAATTAGGGCGCTTAGTCGCGGGCCGTCTGGTCGGGTCGTGACAGAATCAAGCATGACTTCACAAGGACAAGGTTTGAATGCGATACCGTTCTCTGCGAAGATATATATCTGTATATCATAAAAAGGGAGTATCATAAGAAGGTGAAGCCTCTACTAAAGATTTGGTTTTATTCAAAAAGAGCAAAATTCTAAGTTTGGTACCGTTCATATTCTATAGGAGTACCAGGTGCTTCAAGAAGGTTGAAAATTCCTTAATATTTTTTTTTATCTGTATGTATTCAACTAAGTTGATTAAGGACAATGATAAAATGTCACATTCGTCCAGTAATCAGTCTCATAGGGAACATATACGAAAAACCATTTGCCAAATCAGAAAATCCTTGAAGTCTCAAAATGCTTGTTAAAATTGGAAATGTTACTAACATCATTCACAACATCGTGTTCCAGTACATTGTTCAATATTGTTTTTTTCTAGGTTGTGGTATGTAACACGTCTCTTTAAATAAAGAAAATCCAAAAATTGGAGGTCCGTTTCTTTTTAAATTTTTAATGATGTTTTGTGCCATGTAAAATCCTTTGTTTTAGGTATGTAAAGAGTTAAAATATTTTATACTACCTAAATTTAAGGAAATAGTTTTAGTGTAAATTAAAGTTTGTCATGATGAAAACCTCCATTTTTGTGTTTGTCTTATCACATCAGTCAGCCACCAATGGAAGCCCAAACATCACCGCCAGTTTTTCAAACCCAAAACTTCTCTAACACGCCCAACTCTTCGAAACCTTCTCCCATGTCCATATCTCCAAAGTCGACAAACACCAAAGAGTATTCTCCTATGTCAACAAGTTCACCGAATAGCAGCAAAATGCACAAACATTATGCAGCCATCAATGAACTGAAACTGCTGAGGAAAACGCCACTGTAGCAATGATTCGCTTGGTTCAGATGAGCCATTACATGTTTGCTATCCAAGTGACTCAGAAAACTCAATCGATGTTGGTAAAACATTCGATTTCTCCAATATTGCATTGAGAGAGTCAAAATCAACGATGCCGACCAGAAGATCAAAAAGGGTTTTTGAAAGCCAGTTCGGTGAAGGTCAAACTGCTAAGAGGTCTAGGGCAGAGTCGACTTTCTCTGTTGAATAATCGACGTCGCTTGTTGACATCTCCACAAGCATAAGCACTGACACTAATTTTGATGTGCAAATTCCTCCCAGCTCTCCATTCACATCCTGTCACGCCCCGACTTTTTCTAAGTCTTTACTTAGGGCGTGATGGCACCTGGACAATTATTTCCCACCAGGAGCACCATTTAATTCTCTTTATTTAGAAATTTGAACTTATATTCAAATACGGAGTTATTAATAAAAATAACAATAAAGAAATCTGTTTATGACTTTATTAAAAACATAACGCGAGCCCATGCTCGTGCAAATATTGTTTCTACCTAGACATATTGACAAAGATTATTCTAAGTTGGAAGGGAGACCATTCCACACGGGCATTTCCCGAGACACTGGAACTGACATCCTGAACCTGACGAATACCAAGCCCGAAGCAATGGACTTGGTATGACAAGAGGTCATGGACGATCGCTAGCCTTGGCGTGGAGCCTTTCCTCTATCACGCTTTCAAAACATGTTTAAATAAAGAGTCACCTACCATCCAATGGTGAGAACCTTACCCTGCAATTCAAGTAACACCACAATATTCCAAGCGCAATCACATTATAACGTAATAAGCATATTGCAAAAACATATCAGGTTACAACATTTTTAAATATGCAACAACTCATAGGAAATTCTCGGTTTATCTAACACTTCATTTTATCTCGTATTATACGTTAAGACATTCCCCTGCATTTTCACATGTTTATTACATTTATGTATTTGTGAACGCGTATTCACTTTTCATATTTATATATATGTGAACATGTATTCATCTTTCATATTTATTGCGGCGTGCAACCCGATCCATTATATTTACGTATTTGTGAACACGTATTCACTTTACGTTTTGTGCGCAACCCGATCCATTATGTTTACGTATTTGTGAACGCGTATTCACTTTACGCTTTGTTGCGGCGCAACCCGACCCATTATATTTACGTATTTGTGAACACGTATTCACTTTACGCTTTGTTGCGGCGCAACCCGATCCATTATGTTTACGTATTTGTGAACGGCGTATTCACTTTACGCTTTGTTGCGCGCAACCCGACCCATTATATTTACGTATTTGTGAACACGTATTCACTTTACGTTTTGTTGCGGCGTGCAACCCGATCCATTATGTTTATATTTATATATTTATGTGAACACGTATTCACTTTTCATATTTTTCAGAAGATCGAATAAATAATATTCTCTTTCCCAACATTCTGTCATTCATACTTGTAACGATTATAACTTTTTAACCATAACTCCAACTAAGGTGTTTCTCAAGAGGAAACTAAGGTAAGACGGGGATCTTTCACTGTACCAAATTTCATTTAAAACTACTTTGGGTAACTAAAACAAATTTATCCTCAAAACAGCCATATGAGATTTGTTTCGGCAGAATTTTTATTAAACAGAACCCAATCTTAGAATAATCATAACTCCTAATCTGTAAACCCGTTCAAGCCCCATAAAATCTCAAAACGACGAGAACAGAGAGATACACGTCTCCATATGAACCATCCTTTCATATTCCGTACCATTTGGTACAGTTTTACACTTTTATTCGCTGCCCTTTCTGGATCTCGATAGATCCGAGGCAGAAACTTTAAACAGCGATAACTCTCAATCCGTAAGTCGGATAGACCCCCATAAGGTCTCAAAATGTCCACAACAAAGAGATCTAGAACTTTCATTTAGCAACAATTTTCATATTCCCCACATATTAGTACAGTTTTACGTTTCAACGTCCTGCCCTTCTGGATTCCGACGAATCCGAGGCAGCAACTTCAAACTACAATAACTCTCAACTCGTAAGTACGTTTTAATAACTCTTTATCTATATCTGTCCGTAACAGAGAGATGTACAACCATGTAAATTTTCATATAATTCTAATAAGTAAAACTCAATAAAAACAGTCCGTAATTATGTCTTTCCGAATTTCGGCCAAATCTAAGGCATGAACTTTGAACTATGATAACTTTCAAACCGTATGTCCATTTTACCTCATTTTTGGTTCTATATGATCATAATAGAGAGGTGTACCACTCTTCCGAATTTCATCAAATTCTAACAATTATAACTCAGTGAGAACAGTTCGTAAAGTTCATGACGCAACTAGTTGTCTAAACAATCAAAAGTTCAATATTTCTTTTCAACACTCAATTCTTATTCTAACATGTATTGAACTTAAAATAAAGGATGTTACCAAGAATTTTTGAGTGAGAAAACTCACCTTGTAAGTGTGAAGATTATTGTTGTGTGGTTGCTAAAATTATCCTTACTCTCTAGTATTTTGATTCTTGTTCTTCTTGCCCTCTTGGTATTTTTTTCCTCTTCTTTTCACTTGTTTTTTTCTGATTTTCTAACATTTATGTTATGTACTTTATTTGTGTGTAAATACAATGTATAAGTGGAGAGTTTTCTATAACATATGGGAGGTGAAATGACAAGAGTTGAAGGGGAAATGAAAAGGGGAGGGGGAGAAGGGAAAGACGCTGCATGCATCTTTCACTTTTTTTTTTCTTTTTTTTTTTGTTTTTTTTTTCTTATTTTCATTTTATCTATCTATTTATCCAACTTTAACACTAACTCTATCCCATGCAATTTATTCTTTGTTTTCTTATATATATATATTTTTTTATTAACCCAACCACAACTATATATTATTATTTTTATTTTTTTCCGGATTTTACACATCCACTCCGTCAGATGAAGCCCAGAAAGAAGTAGAAGAGGAAATGTCAGATGACATTCCCCTAAGGAACTTCACTCCAAAGGGGACCCGCAGAACATTCTGGAGCTTTACACCAAATGTTGTCTCAACATCGAGAGCAACTGATGAGGCAAAAGATCATGACTATGTTTCCCCAACATCCGAGGCAACACCAGCAACAACCTCATCAGGACAGGAGCACACAGAATCTGAGGTAATGCATTACTCCCCTTGTTCCTAAATAAATCATGCTCTGATAGATGGAATTGGTTTAAGAATAGAAGAGTAAAAAGAGAGAAGGTGATTGACCATTATTCATTTTCCGCCAATAATTTAGTCGAATTCTTGAGTAGTCACAAAGTATTGAGCTCTGTTTTCGGAAATAGACCTTATTGTGAGAAGGTAATTAGGGTTTTCTATGTTAATCTGCAACTTGTTGTGAGGGACACCAACTCGAAGAAATTCAGAAAAGTGTATCTCTACAACAAAGTATACAACTTTACTCCCGATATTATCAACTCCACACTTGGGATAAGTATTAATGAAAAAGAGTCCCAACCGAACCCCACTGTTGAACAACTCAATACAATGATCAAATACCTTACCGGGAATTTGATCACTGTTTGGGCCCCTCGCAGTCCTGTCTCTAAGCTCACTGCCTTGTTTGCCACCATGCACAAACTGTCTATATACAATTGGCTACCCTCTCTCAATGAGACAGTTGTAACCCTTGACTAAGCATCACTGCTATATAAATTTGGAAGGAACCAACATGTTGACTAAGGAACCATTATTTTCAACCATGTTGCCAATTTGACAGAAAAACAAAGCAACTCTGCCCTTCTATACCCCTCTTTAATCTTCCAAACCATGCTCAACCAAGGCCTTAAGACTCCGAAAGGAGAGAAGCTGAGTCCAGCCTTAGAGGTTTACTCAGTACAGAGAGCAGTTATAAACAACAGGGATAGGGTGATTGATCTACCTTGGAAGAGAGAAGAATGAGACTGTGATACATCGAAGGATGTTGCCAACATTCCTGGCAACATTGATCATGGAAAGGTCCCGATGTTCCCAGACTGGCTTCGAAAGCACATTACCGAAATTAACAGGCAGATTCAAGAACTTGTGCGAGCCAAGAGTTATTATGAGGACATACTTTCTTCACAAAAAAGGGGAGAAGATGATGATGCTAATGCTGGAAGCAGACAGTCAGGGAGAGCTACTGGGGGTGCAGGGCCAAGCTATGTTGTAGGGGGAGAGGAGTTGATATGATGTTGACTACTAGTTTCGTGGAGATGAAGATGTTGATAGGTGTTGTTGATCGATGGATGGATTGGAGTGATGAATTGTTGAAGGCTGACAATTTGATACTCTGTTTTTATTTGAGTTTTGGATTCACTGACAATGGAACTATTTTTTTGGTTTGTAATATTTAACTATGGGATATTTAGGTATGCTCTGGCAGATATATGTTTGTGATTATTTCTTAAACTATATATATATATTTGCCTCACATGGATCGTTGACTGTAGACTGACTACACATCTGCTGTAAGTAAGTCACGACGGAAATAACATAAACTCATAACTAACCATAACATCGGTACTACACTGCTTGAGATTTTATACTGCAGGTTAAGGGGGAGCATAACACTGATCCTACTGATTCTTGGAATGTAAGGGCTACATCGGGAATCAGTATCCTAGTCATTTTAGCATCGTATGTAGTTTTGTGAAGAAAGACAAAAAGGGGGAGATTGTTGGATAGGATGTTGTGACAACATCTGTGAAAGCTCAGGACAACATCTTCAGTATGTTGTCTGCGATGTTGTGACAACATTCCTGACAACATCTCAGTAACGATTTTGCCTATTCTTCCGGCCAAAACAGATTTTGTTATTGTGAGTAAAAAAATTCCTAGGAAAGCTTACAAGATTGATGTGTTTAAAACGTGGTGAAAGATGCATCAAAACGTGGAGAGAAAGCAGCGTATGACCAAGTCCAGATCGTTGAAGATTTCCACGAGGAATACTCGGTCCAAGCTGCTGCCATCTTTTGCTCAACCTCCGCAACAATCAGTGAGAATTTCAAGGGAAGCTCAATACTATAAATAGAGGGGAGCTTCACGGTATCGATATCCAGATTTGTAGAAGAAGAACTTCCAAGAGAGCTCTCAGATTTTACCTTAGAAAACTGGATCAACACATCTAGCCTAAAGTTGTTTTAACAACATCTAGTCTCACATTACAATTGTTATCTTTATTCTAGATTAAGCTTATTGTTCAAGCTATTGTAATGAAGATGTTGTCTTTTATCTTTTAGACTTTATAACTTTAGGCGAAGTCATCTGCGACTTCATTTTTGTTTGTAATTCCTTTTTCGTTTGTAACGCTCAATTTGTAAAAAGAAATTCATTTGTAATTGTATATAATTTATACAATTATTTTGGTCATCGACCATCAAGGGATATGTTTATATATATACCCTTAAAAATATAAATCTTGTGTCTCTTTACTTTTTCCGTTGCATTTACTCTACAAAGGTTTATACTGTTTTATCACAATGTTGCCTCAGATGTTGACACAACATTGAAGACAACATCCAGTGACTGTTTTTATTATTCTAATTTTGCGATATTAATCTTACGCTTTTTACTAATCTGTAGCCCGAGACCCAATAATTACGTAAAATGTTAGTGTTAATGATAGTAACATTTAAAATAAAATAAACATAGAAGATATTTTTTAAAAAAAATTACATAAAATCTGAAAACCTAAATAACCTTAAATATAAATAAGTTTATCAATGATTGCAGAGGACGTCATCTATGTATGATTACACATTCCATATAAGAATTAAAGGTACTCACTGATCGATGCATTAGATGCCCCAATTAGTAAAATATCATGCCAATAATTCATGGAGTTTTTTATTTTCCCTTGTTAAGGGTTTTCTGGCTATCTTACGTGCCTAACTGTAACAAAAGCAAAACAAAAAAAACAGAAAGTCAGAGCAAAGGGATATGCCCCAGTTTTGAACTACTTGTGATGGAAAAATATGTTGGCAGAGCATTACCTACAGGCGAAAGATAGTTATTAGAATTGAAAAAATGGCAGCAGGTTGCATTAAACTTCCGCTATACGCGGAGTCTGAAGAAGGGTCGGACCACAAGGGTTAGTTATTAGAATTCATAAAAAAATTACCTCTAAAATGGTTGGTGTAAACATGTATAATTAGAATATATCTCATATATTGTGTAAACATTTAGTGATATATAATTATGGTAATCTAGGATTCCTCTTATAATTAGGACTAGGATTCCTATTGTATTAGGGATGTATATTGTACACTATATATATTGATATTAATGAGAAAGACTCCTCAAGGAAGATTAATATCATCTAACATGGTATCAGAGCCTAAATCTTAAAAACCTAGAATTTTTTTTCTTCTTGTTGGCGAGACCCCCATAAGGTTCCTCGCGATCGCCTCTCAACGAAAAATTCTTGGTTTTTATTTTCTATTCCTCTCTTCTCTACATGGATCTTCGTGCTTCTCCCAGTCTCATTGACGCTTTCGCTTCCACACCTCCCACCATCAATTCACCACCATCTTTCCATTCGGCTCTCGTCGTTACAAATATCAAGAATTTCATCACTCACATTCTTGATCAGGAAGATGGTCAATACTGGTCATGGGTCGAACTCTTTAAAATTCATGTATGTGTTTATCATGTGCTTAGTCACATCGACGATTCTGTTTCTTGCCCTCCCGGAGATTGATGTCGTGGTTAAACAGTGGATATATGGTACTATATCCAAAGACCTACTTCTCACCATCATAAAAATGGGGGCTACTGCCCGCGACTTGTGGACAAGATTGGAAGAAATTTTCCAAGACAACAAACACACTCGTGCAGTGTATTTGGAGGAGCAATTCAACACCACACGTCTAGAGAATTATTCCAATATGTCTGAATACTGTCGACAACTGAAATTAGTGGCAGATCAATTGTCCAATGTTGGTACGCCCGTGTCCGAAACAAATATGGTGTTGCAATTGATTGCAGGCCTTCCTAAAGGGGAATACGACACCCTAGTCACGATGATTCAGGCTGACCCTCTTCCTAATTTCAACAAAGCCCGCTCGCAATTACTATTGGAGGAAACCCGACGTGCAAAGCAGGACGAATACAACCAGAAGACGTTAGTTGTTGAAATGCCTGCCCAAAACAGTGTCGTCGCCGGCCAGCAGAAACTACCAGAGAACAGTCAGTCGCGGCAGAGCCGCGATGGTAGGGGTGGTAAAGGCTGCGTCGGAAGAGAGGACGTGGTCGTGGCAAGGGTCGCGCCGCCAGACCAAGAAGAACAGCAACTATCCACCCACCCGATTCAATGCTGCGCGCCCAACAGTCAAAGAAGGCGCCATGGCGCTGGACAATTCGATCAAGAAGAACCCTTCAACTCGTATGCTCAACAAGGGTTGTTGGGCCGCCTCCACCGGCCAGCCAAGATCAAAGAAGAAGCCCACTTTATGCAAGACCGGCCCAGCACCACATTCAACACGGCCCCCATCGATTGGGGTCATCTTTTCAAAGAGCCTTTTAATTTGCAACAACCGGACAACAATTGGTACATGGACTCGGGCGCCACATCTCACCTCACCCGGTCTGCAGGTAATATTTCCAAATTATTCAGTTTAAAGCATCCTCAATATATTACAGTTGACAATGGCTCCAATACAGGGCTATGGTACAGCCTACACACAACCACCTCATCCACCATTTTCCCTTAAAAATATCCTATATGCCCCTCACATAATTAAAAACTTAATTTCTGTCCGCAAATTTACTCGTAATAATTTTGTCTCTGTTGACTTTGACCCTTTTAGTTTTATTGTGAAGTATCTTCATACGGGAACACCTCTTACGATATGCAATAGCACGGGGGATCTCTATCTATTCTCATCCACCTCCGCTGTCAGATCTTGCTCTTCCGTCTCTCTAACGGTTATTTCTCCATCCACATGACATAATAGGCTTGGTCATCCAGGAGCTCCAGTTTTTAATTTTCTTAGTGGCAATAATTTTATTCCATGTAATAAGGAGAAACTAGCCCAACAATGCATTTCTTGTTCTTTAGACAAATATACTCGTCTTCCCTTTAAATCATCTACTAGTGTTACTTTTGCACCGTTTGATATTATACATGTCGATTTATGGACATCTCATATTTCTAGTTCTCTCGGTCATAAATATTATCTTGTGTTGCTAGATGATTTTTCTCACTATATTTGGATATATCTCTTCAATTCAAATCGGAAGTGTTTGTCAAATTTCTTGAGTTTCGAACTTTTATCCAAACACAATTTAAAAAAGGTATAAAATCTTTTCAGTGCGATAATGGTCATGAATTCAATAACTCCACCTTTCACCGGTTTTGTACAAATAATGGCATGGTTTTTCGATTCTCCTGCCCTCACACCTCCCCACAAAATGGTAAAGCTGAACGAAACATTCGCATCATTAACAATATGATTCATACTCTATTGATACATGCAGCTCTTCCTCCGTCATTCTGGATATATGCCGCAATAATATCAGAATACATTCTAAATATTCTCCCGACAAGTACCCTTCACAATATGACCCCCACTGAAATCCTCTACCGTAGAAATCATTCATACGACCATGTGTCTTCGTAGTCTTCCCGCCGAACCATAGGGCTATCTCTGCTATGACTTATTCACTCGTCAAATCCACATTACCCATCACGTCACGTTCGACGAGATCATATTTCCATTTTCGAACCCTCAGAAATTCCGAAAACCGAATTACTCCTTTCTTGACGAGCTTGTCATCTCTCCCATCATTCTCAGTCAACTCGATCATAGCACCACTGAAACATCCCCCCGCCACCCGTGTCCACTGTTTCATCTCCTCCTCTCCAGTCATCACCGTCGTCAGCGCTGCGGCCCATCGGGGAGGCGCCATGGCGCCAACCTTTCAGTGACCATAGTGATTTCCCATCGTCGTCAGAGCCGCGACCCTTCGGGGAGGCACCGCGGCGCCTAAAATCTAGTAGCAAAAGCTCCGGCTACCTCTTCGGATGCAACATCATTCCGCCAAGTGATTGCTAGAAATACACCATGTGTGTGCACCAAAATCTCTTCCAAGAGGGGATTGTTGGAAATATTTATTAAACGTGAAATAAAGTAAATTCTATTAATTATGAATCGAACAATTGGGGTCCCGCACGTAGGAAATCTTGTTTCCACACACGTGCACACGTAGTGCCAATGATCAAAATTTCCTTAATGGAAGAGATATTGGTACGTATACGAATTGTTTGAGACATAAGGTAATAGACGGTTATTGGTCAAATGACGAATGATTTCACGTTGGTAAATGAAGGAAGAAGTGTATAATGTGTAAAGATGAAATGAATCAGAAATCACCACGAACCGGAAGCGGTCGCGTCCTCCAAGTGGCCGCGCGCAAGGGCCGCGACGAATTGACGCTTTCAATTCCAAAGAACTCACAGAAATTGAAGGGCCGCGCGCTTCCCGGCGGTCGCGACTCTAATTGACGTTCCAGTTCCAGTGAGTTACCGAACCGGCGGTCGCGCTCCTCGATCGCTTTCAATCATTGAGGTGAATTAAAACCTGATTCTTGGGTTGACTTTGGAGTATTTACTCTCCATTATTTTGCTCATGAATTCAGCAATTACTTGGCTGAATTGTAACTCCAAATTCAAGGCATTAACATGACATTCATGGTCATTACTTAGTCATTTGGATGGTCATCATCTACACACTATATAACGAGACACAAGGCTCATTTGGAAAGAACACACTTGACATCTTACACTCAACAATTCTCTGAAATTATTTTCCTCTCTTGCAATCACAAATACTCAAAGATCTTTCTTCCAAAACAAACACTTGAGTTCCCTTTGCTCATTTGTTTGATTGTTGTTTTATTTTGGGAGATAAGTTGTCATTACAACCGTTGAAAGGATATACGGGACAATATTATCTTAAGAATAAATCAAGAATTTGGTCGACTCAGCAAGCCCTCATATTTGATCATTTCCAGATTTCTAACAAATAGTTATTGTTGTTATTTTCCCGTTCTACACTTACCACTCACAATATGTTACCCATTATTAACCCAAGCTGCTTTTCCTGTACACGTTAAATTAATATAGAGAATCGTCAAATCTGATGTAAACTAAAAAAAGATAATAGTAAACAAACTATTTTTGCACTAAGTTTAGGAATGTCAAGCGTTCACACCTTTCAATGTTAGCACCAAATTGTTTTTATTGATCCTAATTCCCAACATAAAATATTAAAGTTAACCAAATAAATAAAGGAATGAATAAAAACTCAACTAAGATAGCCCGAGATGTGTTGAACATCTGGCGCCATCAACAGCGTCAAAGCGCTTTCATGGAAGATTTCAAATATGAGCACGCATATTCATTGGCAAGAGACTCATTAGAAGATTGCGCCTATTCAGACATCGGATTCGTATGAGCGTAGGAGGTGCGCCAACCGAGATCAAAAAAAGAAGACTACAACTACAATGAAATCTTATCCGACTGATGTGCAAGCGACTTCGATCAATTTGACCAAGATATACCAATTCCAATCGAAGAACCACAAGAAATTATAAAGAAACTAGAAAATGTGTTTCTTAAAATATAATTCTTTTAATTGTAATTTTACTATGTTATTTATTTACAACTTTCAATATCACCCCACTCCGACCCCACCCCGACCCCCTCTGGATCGGGACGGGGCGGCGACTAACCCCGTCAGCCCCACTAGCCCCCGACCCCGCCCTACCCTCCAGCCCCGCCAGACCGTGACCCGACCCTGCCCCACCCCGTCTCGTTGGCCAGCCATACACAATAGTACAAAATTATCCCACATAGTTAATTCTATAGGGCAAACACATGTTATATACTTATTTGATATAAATAACCAATGTGTGAAAGTTTTTACGGTTAATTCAATGACTTAGATATCACAACACAAACGCAGTTTTCCACTTGGAACTTTCTGTTGGAAATTTATTAATGTGGAATAACGTTTATCTCATTATTTATGACTTGAACAATTGGAGTCCCGCACGTCGTAAAATGTAGTTTCCACACACGTGCACACGTTATACCAAGGATCGTAAATTTTATTAGTAAAAGAGATATTGGTACGTAAGTAAAATATTTGAGACATAGAATGATGGACGGTCATTGGCCAAATGACGAGTGTTCCACATTGGTAAATGAAGGAAGAAGTGTGCATAGTGTAAAGATGGAACGGGTCGGAAAGGGTCGCAGAGCCTAGAAGGGTCGCGGCGCCATCGCGGAGCTGAGGAGCACCGCAGCGCCACCCCCTTAAGGGTTGCGGTGCCACGATGTTAATTCACTGCTAAGTCTCTAGAGCTGTGGCCCCTCCGAGGCTCGTTCGCAATGCTTGTTATGATATTTCTCTATGCTTACGCAAGTGTACGTATCGTTCAAGTAATAAAGATCTGTAAGACCGAGTTATCATCCACAGAGACTGGTTTGTCAAGTACCGAATATCTAATCTATGATATCTATTTGGTAACCGTTCTTTTGTTTGGTTTATGAACTAAGAAATAAGATTAAACAAAGTGCAGGAAATAAACTAAAGATGATAATATTTTGATTTAAAACAGTTATGATGGAAATAAGGCTTCCAATCTCCTCAACTATCTACTCTTTCACATGTTAATGCAATGCTAATGATTCTTCTTCTTATTAAGATAGCAGGTTAACTAATATGTCTTATATTCCGATTAGGATATATAAAGCTCAACCTTGTGCAAAAACCTTCTATATTTTTATGATAGATTTTACCATACAGGAGGATTAAGAACAATAACCTTAAATACTACACAAGTATCGGGGTAATTTCGTCCATGATTTTAACCTATGTATAAACAACTACATCATATTCAAATCTCCTCTCTCGGATCTTGATTCGAAATCATATAAGTTATGACAATTAATGGCCAGTCAATTATCAAACAATCAATACAATATTGAATAAATTTTAATATAGATGAAGAAGAAATCAATAACTATGAATTAACTGTATGAAAGAGTTTCAAGCGATTCGACGGAAAATCCTAATAAAGAGATTAGCTCCTAGACATTGTCATGCTAAGAACTAATACAAAATTCAATATAAACTGAAATAAAAGTAATGGAAAGAAAAAGAATTTGAACAAGAGTCTCCAATTGTGTATTGCCTCCTTTTATCCTCTGCAAAGTATGATATAAGGTATGACAGGGTTTAGGGTTTTTATATCTAAGAAAAATCTCGTTTCGGACCCTTTTACCCTTCTGAAAAATCGACCTTTTCTCGGAAATACGTGTGTCGGCACCGCGGTGCTGATGTCAAGCACCGCGACCCTAATTCAGCCGAAAACAACTGATAGTCACTAGAATTCCTGTGCCGCGGTGCTTCATTTTGGCACTGCGGTGCTTCACTCCAAGCACCGCGGTCCCTCTACCTGGGCGTCGCGTCTCTAACTCCGAGCAACTTCTGCAAATTAGCCTTGTAGACCCCGTGTAGTTGACAGTGTAATTTTATTTAAATTACTTCCCGAGATTCTCAAGGCCTCTTTGATTGATTGCTTGGGCCTTGATTGTGCAATTTCATCTTCAAACTCAGCTCATTTCATCCTCAATTCGGTGTTTCCTCCTTTAAGACCGCTCTGATTCAAAAGAAATAAAAACAACCTAATATTATACTAAACACAAACGAAAATAGGAAAATACTTAACTAAAAAGGACTCAAAAGAGTGTATAAAATACACTTAACAACGCTACCCAGGCAGAAAGTCTGAAATAAAAATATGATTTTGGAGACGTTTAGGCTGCCCTCAATGACATTCATTCAAACATTATTCAACCATTATTTGGCTAATAAATGAGTGTCATTACTTGGGCAATTAATTGTCATTACATGGGTGATTCAATGTCATTACTCGACACTTGAAGAGACAAATTCTTACACTATAAATTGAGGTTTTTGGCTCAATTGTAAAACACTTGCAGAAATCATTTAATTCTGAAAACTTTTTCCTCTCTAGCATATTTCAATACTCAAAGTTCTTCAAGAGAAACACTTGAGTTTTCTTTGTTCAAGTGTGTTAGTAGTTGTTTTATCTTGGGAGAGTATTGTCAAAATGATATATACGGGGAAATCTTGTCTTAAAGACAAGTGTCATCACTCGACTCAGCAATCATTCAGATCAAATGTTTGTACTTATTTCCAGTTGTTTATTAAGATTATTTCTTTTATTATAATCTTGTGTTCTTCATTTTTTCTAGTTCTTGTAATGGGTGTTTACTATTTCTCGTTTGTCGCTTTTACATTTCACTAACAATTTTAAGACAAGATTGTATTAGTAATTAGTGAAAATGTCTAGACAAGAACAATTTATTTCTGGATCTGCTGCTGCTACTCAAGGCAATATTTTTGTCTCTCCCTCTGCTACTGCTCCTCAAGGCAATACTTCTGCATTCCCCACTGCTTCCCAAGGAACAACCAATGGCTTTCATGATACTCAAGGAAATGTCAGAATCCCTCCGCCTGCCGGGTTTTACTATGAACGCCCTGAAAAGTTCATGGGCATAGATTTCAAAAGATGGCACAGAAAAAATTGTTTTTCCTAATCGTGATGGGAGTGACACGCTGTGTCACAGAAGACACTCCTAAAATAGGAGTTGGTGTGGACCCTCAGTCTATTGATACGGCTGAAGGGGGTCAAGATTTATAGGTTCGCCTGGAAATGACTCTTGATGCATGGACTCATAATGATTTCATGTGTAAGAACTACATCCTGAACTACTTGTCAGACCCGCTCAACACGGTGTATTGCACCGTAGGCACCACCAAAAAGTTATGGGAGAAGCTTCAGAAGAAGTACAACGCACAGGATGCAGGTATAAAGAAATTCATCATTGGAAAATTCTTGAAATTTTAAATGGTGGATAGCAAGACAGTGATGTCTCAAGTCCAGAAATTCTAAATGATTCTACATCGCCTGGATTTGAAGGGTATGAAACCAAATCATCAGTTTTTGGTTGTATCACTGATTGAAAAATTACCTCCCTCGTGTAGTGAGTTTATGAGTTACTTAAAACTCAAAACAAAGGAAATGACATTTGAAGAGCTTATTATCAAACTCCAAATTCAGGAAGATAATAAGAAGTCCTTGCCTAAAGGAAAGCAATTCGGTGAGGCCAAGGCAAATTTGGTTGATGCCAAAGGGAACCAAATCAAAAAACGCAAGTTCCAAAAAGATGGCAAGACCCAAACAACAATGAAGTTCAAGGGAAACCGTCATCACTGTGACAAAACTGGTCACATGATCAGGGACTGTCGCAAACTCCAGATGGAGCAGAGTCAGAAGGCCAAAGGAAAGGCAAGGCAAAGGCTAACGTCGTCGAGGACACACTTCTTGGAGACATGATTGAGGAGTTCTCTGCTGTGGTGCTAGAAGCAAACCTTGTAGAGAATCCCAAGCAACGGTAGATGGACACAGGTGCTACCCGTCATATCTGTTCCGATAGAGATGTCTTCTCCATGTATACACCAGTTACAGACAAAAAGTTGTTCATGAGTAACAATGTTTCCTCTGACGTGCTGGGGGTAGGAAAGGTGGTCATGAAGATGACTTCTGGCAAGGAGCTCACACTGAAGGAGGTGATGCATATCCCTTAGATTAGAAATAATTTAATTTCAGGTCATATATTGGTTAATGCTGATTTTAGGCTAGTATTTGAGTCCAATAAGTTTGTAATCACCAAAAATGGAACCTTTATTGGAATGGGCTTCGTATGTGAAGGTATCTTCAAGGTTAACTCTATGTCTATCATACGTTCAAGCAATAAAAATGAAACTTCTTCTTACTTGCTCGAGTCTTCTAATTTATGGCATTATAGATTAGGACATATGCACTACAAATCCATCCAAAGGTTGGTAAAGTTGGATGTGTTGCTGCCAATCGACGTAAACCCTGAACATAAGTGTGACGTGTTCGTAGATGCAAAACTCACTAAGACTCCTTTTAGATCTGTCGAAAGAGATATCGCTCCTCTAGAACTTATTCACACAAATATATGTGATTTAAAGTTTGCACATACTAGAGGGGGAACCAGTACTTTGTGACATTTATAGATGCTAGCACAAGGTATTGTTACCTTTACTTGTTGAAAAGTAAGTATGAAGCCTTTGAAGCGTTCAGACGCTACAAAGCAGAAGCTGAAAACCAACTAAGCGTGCGGATTAAATCAATTCGTAGCGATAGAGAGGGAGAATACGTAGCCCATTTGAGGAATATTGTGCCCAATCGGGCATTGTTCATCAAATGATGGCTCCATACTCACCTCAGTCGAACGGTGTCGCTGAACGCAAGAACCGTACATTGAAGGAAATAATGAATGTCTTGCTCATCAATTCTGGTCTTCCCCAAAACATGTGGGGAGAAGTTATCCTTACCGCTAATATGATTCTTAATAGAGTCCCACATAAGGGTAAGGAAAAAACTCCATACGAGTTATGGAAGGGAAAGATACTCACCTACAAATACTTGAAGATATGGGGTTATTTGACAAAGGTTGAAGTACCTAAGCCAAAGCATGTCAAGATTGGACCTAAGACTGTAGATTGCATATTCATCGGATATGCAAATAACATTAGTGTTTATCGCTTCTTAGTGCATAAGTCAGATGTACCAGATATCCATGAGGGTACGATCATGGAATCAAGAAATGCCAAATTATTTGAGGATACATTTCCTAGAAAGGAAAGAGATATAACCTCTTGTAAACAAAATTATGAACAAAGCTCTCAGGAATCATGAGTCACTGACTGCCCGGATCTAGATGGTTCAGATCTAGTGGACTCTGAAGTAGCTGAATATTTGGAATCTAGTGTTCTAGATTCTCAGAACTTGGAGACTCCAGAGATGGAACCAAGATGAGGTAAAAGGGTCAGGAAGGATAAATCCTTCGATCCTGATTTTGTAGCTTATATGGTTCATAACGAACCACAGATAATTGCTGAAACATTGTCAACTCCAGAAGCATCGCTCTGTAAAGAAGCTATTGAGAGTGAAATAGACTTCATCCTGCAAAACCATACTTTGGAGTTGGTTGATCTTCCTCCGGAAAACAAACTGTTGGGTTATAAGTGGATATTCAAACAGAAGTATCAAGTAGATGGGTCTATAGACAACTAAAAGGTCAGGTTAGTAGTCAAGGGCTATCGACAGAATGAAGGCCTTGACTACTTTGACACGTACTCCGCGGTGTCTAGAATGACGTTCATACGAGTATTCATTGCGATCGCAGTGTTGTGTGACCTTGAGATACATTAAATGGATGTCAAAACAGCCTTCCTAAATGATGATTTTGAAGAAGAAATTTATATAGAACAACCCGGGGGGTATGTGGTTCCAGGGTAAGAGAAGAAATTTTGTTGACTTGTCAAATCTCTGTACAGGCTAAAATAGGCCCCGAGGCAATGGAACAAAAAATTTGATAGTACTCTACTATGGAAGGGTTTCTCCATTAATGAGTGTGACAAATGTATCTACATAAAAGGTAATTTTAACTCGTTCGTCATGATATGCCTTTACGTAGACGACATGTTAATCACATGGAGTAGTCCTAGTTTGATCCTAGAGACTAAGAATATGTTCAAACAATATTTCAACATGAAGGATATGGGTAGTGTAGATGACATCTTAGGGATCAAGGTCTCTAAGACGTCTGACGGACTGGTCTATCTTAGTCTCACTACATTGAGGATGTATTGAGAAAGTTTGAGATGTTCGACAGTTCACCGATGAAGTCACCACTGGATATAAATCAGAAAATTAATAAAAATCATGGTGCGCCTGTATGCTAGGAGCGATATGCGCAGGTGATTGGGAGTTTGATGTATATAACAAACTGCACTCAACCTGATATCGCTTATGCAGTCAACAAATTGGCTAGGTTTACCCATAATCTGAGTAATGATCATTGAAAAGCGTTGAATCAGGTACTACGGTACCTGAAATACACGCTAACTTACGGGTTGCATTATTCTAGATATCTAACTGTACTAGAGGGGTACAATGAGGAAAACTGAATATCTGATATAAAGAACACCAAGTCCACCAGTGAGTATATATTTACAATTGGTGGTGGGGCTGTGTCTTGAAAATCCTCTAAGCAAACTTACATCGCCCGATCCACGATGGAGTTGAAGTTTATTGCTTTAGACAAAGCAGGAGAAGAACATGAGTGACTTCATGACTTCTTAGAGGACATCCATGTTGGGAAAAACCCGTACCTTCTATAATGATCCACTGCGACAGTCAGTCGGCTCTAGAAAGGGAAAAAAATTCTATGTATAATGGCAAGTCTCGTCATATTCGACAGAGACATAAGACCGTTAGGTAGCTGATCACTACATGTATTATTTCTATTGATTATGTAAAATCAAATGATAACATAGCAAACTTTTGACTATGGGCATACCCAGAGATCAGTTGTTTTGCTTGTCTAGGGGAATGTGCTTAAACCCAAATAATAAGGACTGATACGGTTGTAACCCAACCTTATTGACTGAAGATCCCAGAAATTAGGTTCAATGGAAAAACTAAGTTGTAAAGGTTCAGTTGAACGCTTCATGAAGTAAGAGTACTTCGAGTTATGGTTTATGTAAGGAACATAAACCCAAAGTCGTTCCCATGATAAATATTAAGTGATATCTGCAGTGTGGGTAGATGTTAAGTTTCCAAAACCTTTAATGATCCTCAATGGTTGAGGTTAGGTTTGGAGAATTTTTTAATGGTTCCTAACACTTGCGGAGTGGGGTATAACAGGATAGCTTTTAGGAGACCACCTATTTAAGTGCGAGGAAAGACTGCCTCAAATGAACGCACTTAAGAATCCAAGAGTGTCCAAGACCACAACGGACAAAACATTAAGAAGAACAGAGTAAGTGAAGTTGTTGTGTTGGTGTCGTTGACTTGACTTACTGATGGTTCAAGACATCACGTTTACCGCGCAGTAAGTCCGATGATATTCAACTAAGGAAGGTTCAATGTGAAAGCTACCTCTCCTGATACAACATCGGTCCGCTGAAAGATTGCTAGAAATAGACACCTTGTGAGTGCGCCAAAATCTCTTTCAATAGGGGATTGTTGAAAATTTATTAATGTGGAATAAAGTTTATTCCATTATGACTCGAACAATTTGAGCCACGCACGTCGGAAACGTATTTTCCACACACGTGCACACGTTGTACCAATGATCGTAAATTTCATTAATTAAAGAGATATTGGTACGTAAGTAAAATGTTTGAGACATAGAATGATGTACGGTCATTGGCAAAATGATGAGTGTTCCACGTTGGTAAATGAAGGAAGAAGTGTACATAGTGTAACTATGGAACGGGTCGGAAAGGGTCACGGCGCCACCACGGAGCCGGGGAGCACCGTGATGCCATCCCCATCAGGGCCGCGGCGCTTCTGAGGTGAGTCGCGACGCTAATTCTGTACTAAGTCACTGGAGCCGCGACGCTACCTGGGCAGAAAGTCTAAAACGAAAATATTATTTTGGAGACGTTTGGGCTGCCCTCAATGGCATTCATTCCAGCATTATTCAGCCGTTATGTGGCTGATAAACGTGTGTCATTACTTGGGCAATTCATTTCCATTACATGGGTGATTCAATGTCATTACGTGGCACTTGAGAGACAAATTCTTAGACTATAAATTGAGGCATTTGGCTCAATTGTAAAACACTTGCAGAAATCAGAAAATTATGAAAACTTCTTCCTCTCTAGCATCTTTCAATCTCAAAGTTCTTTAAGAGAAACACTTGAGTTTCATTTGCTCAAGTGTATTAGTAGCTGTTTTATCTTGGGAGACTATTGCCTAGCAACGTAAAAAGATATATACGGGGTAATATTGTCTTAAAGACATAATGTCATCACTCGACTCAACAATCATTCAGATCAAGTGTTTGTTCTTGTTTCCAGTTGTTTGTTAAGATTATTTCACTAACAATGTCTTGATGTTTTTATTAGCAATGTGAATTACTCACACATCAGAAGAACAGTTTGATCTGCATTACTTCATTTTTTTTAGCTTCCCTTTGATTTCACTGATCTTCAATTATACGTTTAATTTTTTTAAAAATAATTGGAAGTACTAAACTACATTACTACAACACGATTTATTCGCTAACTGTATGATATATACCATTTGTATTTTATGTAGTTTCAAAAATGCCATCAGAAAGAGGGAGAGAAAATAAATCGAGCAATCACCCATCCTAGTAAAATTTAGAAATCAATATATATAATAAAGCTAGGAATAGACGACATATTTTTTAAAAAAATTAAGACACTTACCTGGATATTATAACGATTGTAAGTCATGGGATAAATTTCATAAGAACTATGGTTAGCGAAGCTGCAAATAACCAACGGGTAGGAATGTTTCTTTTCATTTTCAAAATTTATGTTAATAAGTTGTGTTACATGATTTTTTTGTGTGTTCTTAAAGTTTAGGAATAATATCGCTTTTATTACTGTTTAAATATCCCTTTCCGAACAGATATCTCCATTAGTAATGGAACGTTCGGGATGAAACCAATCAAAAGAAAAAAAGAAAGAAAAATTGAATTTGGATAATAGCTTTTCTTATGACACAAGATTGTTCTGTTCCGGGACTGTAGTGAATAAAGAGGGTCAGCTCTTGTTAACCCTTCCCTACTTAGTCCTTTAATAAAAGCGTCCCTTTTTCCTTCACTATTTTTATAGAGAGAGTCCTTTGTTAAAACGGTTAAACATCACAATACACGTCCAAAGTGTATTGTGAGGCCATTGTCCTTTCCTTGTATATTTGGTAAATATTAGACTTAGAGTTGTACCTTAATTAATAGTGTAATATTACCATAATTGTAAAGTTAGTATTCTTATAGAATAGGAATTCCTTGGTAGAATAGGAAGATCTTTCTTGTAACTTGTATATATATGTCTTTCATTAATAAAAATAATCAAGGGATTATTTCTTACATTCTTTCATTAAGTGACTTTATTGATACATAATTAAGTTGAGTGACATTGTAAGAAAAAAAACTAAAAAGTGGAATGACTTTAACAAAATCAACTTAGTAACTTAACTAAAAAATCCAATATAGTTGAATGTCGTTTGAGAAATTTATTCCAATCATTTAGATGAAATTTTCATGAATATAACAGTCTTATACTCTATTCGAGGTGATCAAGGTATTAAATAGGATTGGCTGAAGGGTGAGACTAATAAAACTTTTGCTTTAGGCTCTCAAAATTTTAGGCCCGAAAGTTTATAACAATAAAATTTATGATTTTATTTTCACGTAGACAATATTGAAGATTGTAAAAAAAATTGTAAAATTTATATAAAAAAGAGAAAGAAAGGAAAATTACCAATTTTTTTAATAGAAATATTTTAAAACTTTAAATTAAACTACTTAATTATACATATTAATAGGAAAAGTTTTTATAAAAACATCCAAGGTAATGATTGCAAACATGTGACTAACACTTTATTAACTTGAACTAATTATAATTATTATAAATAATAATAGTAATATTTTACTATGTGAAGTTAAATATATTATGTCATATAAGAATACTATACTAAAACAAGTATGAAAACTAAAAAAGCAAGCAACTTTAAATTATTATTTTATTATATGTATATTCTTATAACTCCATATTTCTTAGTTTCAGCATAACTACACTGCCTATGTGCTTTCTCTTCAAATCCAACAGACTCCCCATCTCCTCCCCGTCATTTTGACACCCCCCACGTTGCTCGATTCTCACTAAATCACAATAACATTCAAATCCTTGAAACCCTAAATGTCGCCGCTCGCTTTCCGGCGACCTGAGATACATTCGAGGTTCGTGGTTGGTATCAGTAGACTCGTCGTCTCAAGGCCGACACCCTACACCCAACCATGACCTTCAATTCTTACCCTATTCGTCGGTCGATCAAATCAAAAAATCTGACAGTTTTTGGCTTTTTCCGATCAGCTCCGGTAGAGTCGAGGATTGTGGGTGGTATCACTGAGTTCGTCTCGTCATTCTCTAAAAAAACATACACTAATTCCCGAAGTTAAACTCTCAATTTTGAGATTTTCACCATTTTTTTCGGTGATGCGACGACGACTGGACAACCGCCCACCGACGCTGTCCAGCAGCTCCAGCAACACTCAGCTGACTTTCCACGTAGCTTCCAAGTGGCAGATTCGTTAAAATGGGTAAATTTAAAAGATTTGGACTAACAGATGGCATATTTGATCTCAAACGTTAACGAAGGGCAAATACAAACTTTTTTCTAAACTTTGAGGGCAAATATGACATTTTTCCCTTCTTGAAAATTGAAGCATCATTTTGCATGTGTAGAAGTACAAAAATTCATGTTATATTTAGTGTTATGCATAGAAGAGTTGTATGGTCTTTTAACAATGTACATGATTAACTATAATCCTGAAATGTTAGTTAGAATAGTAGTTAATTAGTTGGTAATTGATTAGTTAGTTGTGAAAACTAAGTACTACTATATATTGATCTTAGATGATCAAATGTATACAGAAGTTACATTACATTCAATGAAATAATTCTCTCTTTATAGTCTTCTCCTCTTCTACTGATTTATAGGGTTTATCTCTTTCTTAAAATTACTTCATGGTATCAGAGCAAGATTGATTAATAACTCGAAATTCAATTGTTCTTGATTCAATTTAAATTAATTTCAAGTCTAATTTTGTGGTCGATGGCAATCGAAGAGAATTTGATCAACAATGACGGAGATGGTGGCAATGCATCGAATGCTTTGCAAAGTTCTGGAAGCTGTCAAAGAACATGAATGTACTATAATCATCAATTGTTCTTGAATCCACAAGATGTGAGTGAAATTCAAATAATATCTTTTCAACTAACTGACTCATTTTTTTAAAATATGATATAGATTTATAAATATTTCCATACTTAGAAGAAATAAGATTGGATTGATGGATGAAATGTGTAGCAAGGATAAATATCCTAATTTTTTGTGAAATCACTGGGAAAGAGTAAATGCATTGCTAGGTGGAATCATGCATGCTACAACTGTACATGATGTGTGGGATGATTTATTCTAAAGATTTAACAAAATAGATAGATCGAGAAATTTCAATGCTCACAAGGAAATTGCAATTTTAACTCAAGGTACCAACTCTATATCTATTTATTTTCAAGACTCAAAAATTTGTGGGAAGAGTCAGAAGGATCAGTGCCTACTCATAGTTTTAATTGTGATAAGTCGAAGGAATTTGTGATTTATATACATAAATAAAGTTGTAGAGTTACTGCACACTCCTTCAAATAAAGCACAGTGTATAGATAACCTGATTTCTGTCTTAAGTGTATCATTGTTTTTGTTAAACATCACAATACACTTTGGACGTGTATTGTGGGGCTCTTGCCCTTTCCTTGTATATTTGGTAAATATTAAACTTAAAGTTGTACCTTAATTAGTAGTGTAATATTATCATAATTGTAAAGTTAGTATTCTTATAGAATAGGGATTACCATAATTATTTATTATTAATGAAAGACATATATATACAAGTTACAAGGAAAATCATCTTCCTATTCTACCTAGGAATCCCTATTCTATAAGAATACTAACTTTACAATTATGGTAATATTACAGTACTAATTAAGGTACAACTCTAAGTCTAATATTTACCAAATATACAAGGAAATGACAAGGGCTCCCCACTAATTAGATTTGTCACTTCCGGTCACCAAAAAAACTGACTTGACAAAATAAGTTGATTTTTATGTTATGTAGACCTGGATTCCACACTAAATTATATAGTATCAAAGTGAATATTGACACTATAGAAATAATTTAACATATTCCAAAAGGATAGTCAAAGATGAATAATAAATTCATATATTGAATTGTTTATATACTTTCCTTATACTTGTGAGTTGTGAGTCAATATTGATACCAATGACTATTGACAATCAGTTGTTGGTTCGTGCTAGTGAGAAAATGATACTACTATTACCTAACTAAAAATGGCATGCCTTACTAAAATACAATTGATATATTTGATTCCATGGTTTACAGAATTTTAATATAGTTATTCCGTTCGTCCAAAAATATTTGTCGTCATTAAAAATATTTGTCTCAGAATACTTATTATTTTATTTAACCAAGATAAAATTAAGTAATTTTTTTCCATTTTACCCTTACATTAATTAGCAACATTTAAGAGGTTTTATCATTGATGGAGTACATATTTATTGAGGAAAAATTTCATAATGAAATATGTTAAAAGGATAAAATAATCAAAATGTTATATATTTTCATACATATTTTCTTAAGGGGTGCATAAATGAAAAATGAGACAAGTATATTGGGATGGAGAAAGTACAAAAAATAGATAAAATATGATTAGTTACATAAATCTTTGACCATCTCTTGGGAGCAAAAGGCGAAATCCCTCGCCCACATTGCCCCACCCTCCGAATTCAGATTGATGGGAAGGTAAATCACAGATTTCACGCCCACTGTGGGAGACAAGCGATGTCTACGCAGGAGTCATCTCTCACAAAGGAGAAATGAACTCCCACACTACTACTGCTGCGCTCAACTCGCTTTCTTGAGCAACTGTCACCCTAATCAATCGAATACACCCATGCGGGTTAAAAATAGAGTACCATGAGAAATAGATTATAAATAAATTTAATATCTTGATCACCTCGAATAAAGTATAAGTCGGTCATGAAAATTTCATCTAAAATGAGTGCAACTCGATCAAGTTGACGTACCATAAACCCATCAAATACGTCAAACATTAACGAGATTTTGTTAAACATAAAGTACATTGAAGACCAATAATTTCCTAAATCCTAAGATAATTGAAATTTTAAAATGCCATGACTATTAGTGTGGCTCGACATCTGGTTAGACTACACTTTCACTTTTTTTTTGTTACTACGAAGCGGAATAAACAAAGGAAGTTTACAGTATTTGTTTGGTTAAGCCTACAAGAATAACAATATGCTCAGTAAAATTCACAATGTAAGTCTGGAGATGATAGACTATCTTGATAGGTAGAACGACTGTTTCCGAATTAGTGATTAAGCCTCACTAATTTTATTTTTAGCTGGAAATGCTAGGTAATCGTGCATGAGCTACGGAATAATTTAAGATGTCTTAATAGAAATAAACAACAAATGAGAAATAAAAAATATTAAATCAACATAGCTACTTTAATCAATGCACCATTTTTGTTCGATCAAATTCCATTAAATCAAAGGAGGAACAGAATATTAGTACATTTTACTGAAAGAAATGAAAGAATTAAACCAAAATACAGAAATAAGCTGCAATTATGAAACTAATAAAGCCCCAATATAAACCACTTGGACCACCAATTAGCCCTGCTGCACCCGACTTAGCTGGAGCCGGGGCAGGTGAAACTGGGCCAATGGATTCATCATCATGTGATGGGCTTTCGGCTATGTGGGCCTTATGGGCTTTGTGATTGGGTGACAACACAACAATGAGGAGCTTCTGGCCCTTTTCACAATTATCTTCATGTCCACTAATGAAATAGAATGGACCTGATCCTTCAATCTTGAATTTTGATTCACCATGTTTTAGTTCAAGAATTGGCTTGTCTTTGTTGCACTTGTAGTAATCATCTTTGTCAACTAAAAGAACTGAATCTGACCCCCTTTTATACTTGAAAACTGCAAAAAATAAAAATAAATGAATCGTTAAAAATAAACACACACAAAAATTCATAGATTTTTTTTAAAAAAATAGTAAGAATGTCACTCTTAGAATTCAAACCATCAATCTAAAATAATTTTTGAGTCACATTTGTCATTACCTAAAAGTTTTCTTTTGTCCAAATCTAGCGACAGGTGCAGAATTTTTATCAAGAGGGTTCAATATTTACCATATGCATATAAAAAACTTTGGCCTTATATACAGTGCGATTTTTGGACCCTTCAAAGGCACTGGTACTGCTTTTAAGCCTTAAGGTAGAGTTTGCTACCTTAAGGCAAATTCTGTTGGATAAGGTATAGATTGAAACTTTGTCTTACAAACTTCAAACTATGTCTTGTGATTTGTTTTTAATTTTTTCCTGAGCGGGGATTCGAACCCGAAACCTAGAGGTTTTAGGCAAAAGATAATAATTAAAGATTCTCAATTTGAGGGGAAAAAATTAAAGAATACCCAAAATAAGAGCATTACTGCGAAAGGGGTCAGATGGACCTCTTTCACTCTTCTAGGATATAACAACAATAACACACCTAGTGAAATCCCACGTGGGGTCTGAGAAGAGTGTACGTAGACCTTACATCGTAGATAGAGCGGCTATTTTCGGGTATATATATATATAATTTATATAACAATAACATATAAGCTCAGTGTAATCCCAGTGTTGAATATGCTATAACTTGTCATAAAATTATGTACTTATACAGTATCCTTACCTCGTGGATATAGAAAGATTGTTTTCGAAAGACTCTCGGCTCAAGTATCACATATACGATATAATTTACGGACAGAAGAAAATTCAAGTGAATCTAGAGATATAAACATTCTTCTATTTTTTCTCTTTTTTTGGCAAAGGAAGGAGGAGAGAATTTACCAATGGTGTCATTGACTTGAAAGCGTTTTCGTTCAGCCCAATGACTGTAAGATTCAGAAGGATTTAAAACCCAACCATTTTTGCCACCAGCATGGAATGTATAAGCTTCACATGATGACCACATAATGAATAACCCCATAAAAATCAGAAAGAAATAACTTTGAGACAAAAAAGACTCCATGAATACTGAAATTTAGAAGACAAAAGAAGAAAATTGCAAACAATGATGAGAATTTTGTGGTTTAATGAGTGAGAGATTATCAGTATTTATTGAGACAAATGTATGAAATTACCGTTGAGTTGCATTGGGAGTATATGGAAAGTCTTATAAGCTGTTAATTATTTGTTTGTGTGTGTGTTAATATCTCATAATGAACGGTATTTAATTTTTTCAGAAAAATAACGTTTACACATTTGGCCGTTTATGGAGACTTAAATTACATATAATCTGAAATTCAAAAGATGTTGCATGTATTATAGTTAGTTAGTCTTCTAGATGTTGTTAGAATAAGATTACTATAGACACTATCTGTTGTAGTTGATCATCTAAATCTGATGGTGCAGCAGATTATACACCGTTACTGCTCACTGTTCAAAAGTTAAACACACTCCATAATAGCAGTATAATATTGTTAGCGTAAGAATTTTTTCATTAGGGTCTCATTCGGGGAAGAGCTCGCTATCAAAGATTTTTTCATACCTTGAACTCGAACTTGAAACATCTAATTAAGAGGGAGTAACCCAATCCGATGCACCACATCCTTTGGTACATAATAAAATGTCCTTTAATATACTGCGTTTGTTGAACAAGTGTGTAATTACAAGTTGATGTGATCATACAAGTAAATTTGTAGAACAAAATTTCCTAGTCATTCTGAAAATTAACAATTTTCATATTCGAAATCAATATGCCTTTTTGTTTTCAAGATTTCTTTTAAACTGTTTTCCTAACCATGCAAGATAATTTAACTATATATAAGGGAGAAAAAAAAGAGGGAAAATGAAAAGTGCATCAACCAGTACATAAGGGTTATTTTGTGTGCAACCAAGTTATAATGTAGAGATTATAATATACTTGTTAAATTATAATAGTATTTTTTAGTTATTTCAGTACTTTTTAGGTAGATATCTGAATTTGTCATAGATAAACTTAAATAAATTCTTATTTTTAATTTTAACCAGCTTGACCTTCTTAAAGGACTTTAGAAAAATAGCGTCGGAGAAGAGTAATTTTTATTTGACAAAAAAATCGACTGAAAATGAGATCAAGAAAGGTTTTGAGACTTGCAATCAACTTCTCTTTAAGGAGACATCACCCATTTATTAGAAAATACAAATACTTATAGAAGGCATGAAGCAATAGTTAGAATTTTGTATTTTACATGTTAGTCTAATTGGATGTGTTTCTATTGGTAAGGAAATCGAACATGGTATTAAAGTTGATACAAGGCATGGGTAGATTATGAAAGAAATCACATGTCATCGTCAGGTGCGGTGGCCAATGTAATCCAGCAGAAGAACAAATAAACAACAGTGGATCACGTAATAAGCGGGCCGCGCCTCGCCAGCTTCTACAGTAGTCAGCTTCCTGGCCGTGACGCCTCAAGACAGATCATGTGCTCGACCCGTAGTCGCGGCGCCTACCCAAAGTCGCGGCGCAAGGTCCATTCCAGCATCAAAGATTCTACAATCCGTATTCTTACATCGATTTATTGGGCCCCGCCTCCGCAGCGAGCCCACTGTCACGACCGACCACGGACGTGGATCGTGCCTTACCTCGTGCACTTGTGATACAACATCGAGAAAACCAAGGAAAATAAACTCACAACAAGAACTCATATAATATAAAGCAAAGCAACCCAAAATAGCTACCTTTAAATATAACAATAAAAGCGAATAGCTACATCCTTAACAACCCAAAATATAACAGGACTACAGACCTCTAAGAATGTGTAACCACTATGACGGGACAGGGCCCCGTCATACCCCTGAATGTACAAAACATCTACAACACCAGGGAGAACTGTACCAAAAAGTCAAGCCTCCGGAGAAATGGAGCTTCTGACACCTGAGCAAAGATCCTATGAATGAGGATCCACCATCTCGCTACCTACTGCGCATTTAACGCAGCCGAGGAAGGAGGTCGAGACACAATATGTACCAAGTATGCAAAATCGAAAATACTGTAATAATATCATAAGTCTAAAATAAGCTGGAGTCATGGATGAAAATCAAATTACACTGCATTGTGCCTTACTAACAATGAGAGTAACAAGTATAAACTTTACTGCATAAAAATAGGAGGCTCATGATCAAAACAGGGTCTCTCGCCCGTAGTATCATTAAGCAATCCTACTCCTGGGACTATTTCACCCGCATAGGTCCTGTGGACCCGCATGAGTTCATCCACCTCGCATGGGACTATTTCACCCGCATGAGACTATTTCACCCGCATGAGGTCATCCGTCTCGCATGGGACTATTTTACCCGCATGAGACTATTTCACCCGCATGGACCCGGTGGGCCAGCATGAGTACAAGCGCCGCACTCGCATCATGGGTAGCAAATCTATGGAATAAGTAGTAAACCATCCTAATGGACGCATACCCGTGGACCCTCCATCGTGTCAGTATGTCCAAAGGAAATAACAAGAATAAGTAATAACCCATCCTAATGGACGTATACCCGTGGACCATCCATCGTGTCAGTATGTCCAAAGGAAATAACAAGAATAAGTAATAACCCATCCTAATGGACGTATACCCGTGGACCATCCATCGTGTCAGTATGTCCAAAAGAAATAACAAGAATAAGTAATAACCCATCCTAATGGACGCATACCCGTGGACCATCCATCGTGTCAGTATGTCCAAAGGAAATAACAAGAATCACCCGGGGTCTACCCCGTAAGAATACATAACCTAGCACAACCGGCTATCATACATAACATAAGCGCTACCGGCTTATCATAACATAAGCAAGTTAAGAAATTCCCTAACTTCTTATTAACATTATTAATATATTCTCTCATTTTAGTTTACTTAAGGCACTAACATGTTATTTAAGAGAAAATCCGGGAATTCAACCCAAGTACCATGTACTTCTAGCCTTTTAAGAAATGACTCATTTTTATATAAAACCTCCAAGATACTAATAACCGTAGTATCAAGTCACGACTACTTTTCAAGACAAGTCACATTTCCTTTTAGAAATATCATATGCTTCTAAATCAAGTGACTTCATTTCCTTTAAAATCTTAGGCACTTAATGCCTTAAAATTGATTTGCCTTTCACAAATTCAAATCATTTATCCGCACTTACCTTGCTTAGAGTAAATCTTTCTTTTGTTAACCTTCCATAAAGCCAATACAACCAACTTCCCATAAAGTCGTTGTATTACCGTTATACATTAGTCAAATACATTTCCCTATATTCAAGGGACTTATACTTTTAAAACGAAACAAGTATCATATACTTAAAACACTTCAAGTCCCTCAACTTTGAAAACTTAAGACATCATTAATACTTTTTAAAGAAGTGAGTTAATCCCCTTACTTACCAAACTTGGTCATTCTTAAAACAAGTAAGGGACATCAAAGTCTTGTACGTCCACCGTACTATATAAGTACAACTACTCATGCTCAAGAGATAGGAAAGTTCCACATACCTCTTCGGGTCAATCCACTTGCTAAGTCCAATATACCGCACGTAGTACGTCAACCTATAATGACCATAATACGTTTATTAACCTCTAGCCTCAACGTAGAACATTCTAAGTGCAAAGTCACTAAATTCTACGGAAAATCGGACAGCATTTCCTTTGTTTCTACATACTTTGCCACCTTTTCAAGGTCCGAATTCAACATCCAAACGCCACTTTTAAGGCCCAACAATCCAAACAATTCAAAGGGTATTACACACCTAATCTTGGATGTGTAAAATTCTGCCCCACAATGCATATTAACTAAATCAATAAGTTAAAGGTAGTATTATGGCTACAACATGTTCACATCCTAACCTTATTCAATCCCTTCAAATCCAAATCATATTTCTTACATGCAATTTATCTAAGAGCAATATTTACCACTACAAGTTCTCTCTTTTTCACATGCAACACCATAAACTAGCAAAAAGAGAAAGAATTGTTACCTTAGAGCTTACCCCAAATTAATCCAACAAATTCACTAGCCTTCTTTCCACAACCACGACCACAAAACTCCTACAAGTTTGCCAACAAGTTTCCTTCTTGCCACCCTTTTCAGATTTTGCTCAAGCCTTGATTTTCTCTTGATTTTCTAGAGAGAAGGGAGAGCTTTTAATTTTTAGAGAGAGAGAAGAGCTTGAAGAATGACCAAGTCTTCAAGACTTGGTCGATAAATAGGACATGCAAAAATCAGATGGGGAGGGGGGGACACTTGTCACCCACTCATGGCCTCTTTAAAAGAAAATCTCTGATTTTCCTTAGTTTTTCCGCCAAAACTCCGCCTCGGCGCCGCGGCGCTGAAACCCCTGCAACCCTTCAGAACTTCCGGCGCCGCGGCCCTGCTTTCCGGCGCTGCGGCGCTGCAATTTCAGCGATGCTCCAGTTTATCCGGCGCTGTGGCCCCTTACCGAAAACACTTTTTGGCTCGACTGCGCACTGAACTTGTAACCTCCATAACCTTCTACTCCGATGTCCCATCGACGAACGGTTGGTTGCGTTGGGAACTAGACTCAACGAACTACGGACTAGGCCTTGAAACACCTAGGAACTCTCAATGTAACGGGACATAAACAGCCTCAAAGTTGACCAACAACCCGTCCAAAATATTTCGTCAACCCATCATTCTAAAATTTAACACTTAATTCCTTTCGTACATCCCCCTAAGCATGACCCGAACTACGGGGTGTAACACCCACTTACGCAGGTCGTCCCGCAATTCTCCTCCGCATGACACCCATCGAGTTGGGTCGCGCTCATCACCTCGTATGCACAGCCGATAATACTGATACTAAACTCGCAACCGGCCCGGCCGATTTAACCGACCGGCTGACCAGAGTTTAACCGCCGACCGGTAAGGGCATACCGGGTTGGTTGGTCGCCTCAACCCCAACCCGCACGGGTTATTTAAAACCCAGAAGACCCGACGTTAGGCCCAGTGAATCTAAAACCTGCTCATACGGTTAACCTGACCGACCAGAATAAAAAAATTAAATTGCCCAACTGGCCAAAATGACAGTTGGGCTGGGAGTGGGGCAAAGGGTGGGTCACATCTGCCATTTCGCTGGTCGATATATATATATTTTTTTGTTTTTTGTTTTGTTTTATTATTTATTTTAATTCCATTTTTACCCTTTAAAAATCTATAAATTCTCTACATTTTCTTCATTTTTATCACACAACATTTCTCTCAATTCTCTTATTCTCAATTTCTCATACTCTCTTAATCATCTTTATTATCAATTTTCAAGTTATTAATATTATTAGTTTTCAAATTCAAAGTAGCAAGACGCAAGACTTGAGCTTGAGTTTCTATCAATTCAATCAAGTTTGGTACACTGCTTTCATTCTCTAATTATTTTATTAAATTGTCATATTTATTTGTTGATTATTTAAATATTTTATAATGTCTTTACTAAGGAATTGCGTCGGATCGCGCAGTAAATCTAGTTCAAGGGTAAAATCAGAGTTCTTCATCATCTAATCAAAATATAGATTATGATCAAATGCAAGAAGATTTTGGAATAGAAGATAATGAATGTGATAACGCTCAATTAGATAATATTGTTGAACTTGAAGAACAAGAACAAGAACCTCCTACACCTACTAGTGTTCCTTCACAACGTTGGTAGTCGCTAGTGGTAGTCGTAATGCAGACCTCCTTTACCGTAACCGTAGCAAGAAAAAAGGAGTAAAGTGTGGCTCTTTTATGATATAGTTGGTACCGATAGAGAGTTAAATGTAATATTTGGAGAACTTATAAACATAAGCATGCGGGTGCGACGGGACGCACTATAGGTAGACATATAAAACACGATCATACGCACAATGGGATGCCGTCTCGATTTAGAACCCGGCCAACAACAACTTAATCCATTAACCTGGGGTTGGCTAAGTACGATCCAAAAAGATCGCATTGAATTAGCAAAAATGATTGTCGGAGGTTGTTTGCCTTTTCTTTTCGCTTCTTCTTCATATTTAATTACATATATTCAAAGAGTATATAATCCTTTTTTAAAGGTGTTCCTCGTAGTACTACTAGAGCCGATATATTTTTAGACTTCATAATGATTATGTTATTTTCTTGCAATATTTGTTTGCTAACCTTCCATGCCATGTTAGTTTTACTTGGACATTGGACATCATTGAACGGTTATGATTATTTAACAATTACTTGTCATTGGATTGATGAAAATTTTAAAATGGAAAAACGATTATTGCTTTTATGCATTTACGAGGATCAAAGTCATAATCGAAAATATATGTTTAAACTATTTGTTTTTATGCCCAAAAATATAATCTTTATAATAAAATACTTTGTGTATCATTTGATAATGCATCTAATAATACTGCCAGTAGATCTTTTAAAGCGAAGTACAACCACCACTTCGATATATTTCATGTTCGTTGTGCTTGTCATATTTATAATTTAATTGTTAAAAGTGGTCTTGATTTATTTTCACCAAATAAAACTTGTCAAAAGAGTCATTGAGTTATTCAGTAATAATAATAGGAAAAATAGAATTATAGAATTTAAAGAAAAATGTAAACAATTTAATTTGAGACCTAAATTCATGCCAGAAGAGATTATTACACGGTGGAATTATACTTATTTATTTTTAAAAGAATGTTATAAGTATAAAGACCCCATAACACATGTTGCAAATGCGCATTGTAAGAACGTAATGTATATGTTAACCGACGAACATTGGAAATCAATTGGTGAACTTTTAAAATTTTTACGTAAATTTTACACTGCAACTGTTGAATTTTCAGGATCTTATTACCCAACAGTTTGTAATGCTTTAGCTCATATAACTGAAATTTCCTATTTACTTTATGGTTTAAAATCAAATGTGAAATATACAGATGCAGTTACAGTTATGTTTGAAAAGTTTAAAAAATATTTTTTTCCTATTCCTGATGTTTATTGTATTGGTGCAGTCTTAAATCCTTCTATTAAAAAGGTAGATTGTCATAATCTAATATTTAGTTTATATACTTATATGGAAATAGGTGGAACAGAAACTCCATCTTCATTTGATTGCATAAATAAACTTGATACTAATTTAACAACATTATATGAATATTATGCTACATTACATGATAACACCAACTCTGCTACTAATATTCCTTCTAGTTACGTTCCGTGTCTACACCGCAGGATTCAATGATGATGACGATGAAGAAGAATCTTTAGACATATGGAGCACTTTTACAACACAACCAACCACAAGCCGATCTTGCGATGAGATGCAATTTTATTTGCAAAAGCCAGCGGAGCCGAAGAAAATTTTTGACCCTTTACAATGGTGGCAGGATAACAAAAGGCAATTCCTGCATTGCAAATACGGCCCGGATGTTCTTAATGTCGATCTCAACGGTGGCTTCAAAGTGCATTTAGCCAAGCACGATCAAATAGAGACACACGCCACTCATTGGGTGGAAGCACATTAGAAGTGTTAGTCCGCATGGATTGGATCGATCGGAGAGAAGAAATCAAGGATGTGGAGACGTTAATTCTCCGTAAGATGAAGAAATAGGCAATATTTTGGAAGCGGGAGTAAGGCGGATCGAATTAATACTCGATTTAGAGGCTATGGAGCATAACCAATTCAATCAACCTATAGATTACGAAGAACTTGCAAAAAGGATGCATAATATGTAAATAAAATTATTATTACTTCATTATGTACTCTTATTAACGTTATGAAAGTTCAAAAGTTTACATCTTATCATTAATTTTAATTTTACTATCTATTTAGTTGTTAATCAAGTATTACTTATAAGTTATATGACTTATATCTACTAATCTAATAAATTAATAAAATTATAATTACAAATTTACAATATAAACTATAAAGTTATAAACTATAAAGTATAAAGTTATAATCTATAATAAAGTATAAAGTTATAAACTATAAAATAAAAAGTTAACTTTAAAGTTTCAATTTTAATATATACAACTAAATTATATATTATATTATTATATTACATATTTAAATTGAATTTAGTTTATATTATAGAAAATAAATACTAGAATTTAAAAAAAATTAAAAAAATAAATAAATAAGAAACGGACCGTTGGACTGCTTCGACCGAACCGCACGCCAACTCGAATCCAGAACGAACCGACCGTTGGCTTGTAGTCCGATGAACCGACCAGAATCGTCCGAACCTGCTAAACCTGGTAGGGCTACCGGCCCGGCCACCATAGCCGTATACTTGATACATGGACTCAGGCGCCACATCTCACGTCACTCAATCTGCATGTACTATTCCTAAACTGTTTAGATTAAAGCATCCTCAATATGTTACAGTTGGTAGTGGACAACGCATTCTAGTTAAAGGTTATGGTACCTCATACACACAACCTACTCATCCACCCTTCTCTCTCAAAAACACCCTATATGCCCCACACATGATTAAGAACCTTATATCTGTCCGCCAATTTACTCGTAATAATTCTGTCTCTGTGGACTTTGACCCTTTTGGTTTTACTGTGAAGTATATTCATACGGGGACATCACTTACGAGATGCAATAGCACGAGGATCTTTATCCATTCACCTCCACCCCCGCTGCCAGATCTTGCTCTCCCGTCACTCTAGCGACTATTTCTTCTTCAACATGGAACAATAGGCTTGGTCATCCAGGAGTCACAGTCTTTAATTTTCTTAGAGGCAACAATTCCATTACTTGTAATGGGAAGCTTGCCCAAAATTGTGTTTCTTGTTCTTTAGGCAAACATATTTGTCTTCCGTTTAAATCATCTACTAGTGTTACATTTGCTCCCTTTGATATTATACTTGCCGATTTATGGACGTCTCTTATGTCTAGTTCTCTCGGTCATAAATATTATCTTGTGTTGCTTGATGATTTTTCACACTGTGTTTGGTTATACTCTCTTAAATTTAAATCGGAAGTGTTTGCCAAATTTCTTGAGTTTTGCAAGTTCATTCAAACACAATTTGAAAAAGACATAAAATCATTTCAGTGCGATAATAGTCGTGAATTCAATAACTCTATGTTTCACCGTTTTTGTACCAATAATGGCATGTTTTTTCGTTTCTCCTGCCCTCACACCTCACCACAAAACGGTAAAGCTGAAAGAATCATACGCACTATTAACAACATGATTCACACCCTATTTATTCATGTCCCCCTCCCTCCATCATTCTGGGTCTATGCTGCTAAAATGTCAGAATACGTTCTAAATATTCTCCCTACTAACACTCTTCACAATATGACCCCTACCGAAATCCTCTACCATAGAGTTCCCTCCTATGATCACCTACGGATTTTCGGTTGTCTGTGCTATCTTAGCTCTACCGCCCCTCACAAGCTCGCTCCTAGGTCCACTTCATGTGTCTTTCTAGGATTCCCGCCGAACCATAGGGGCTATATATGCTATGACTTATCGACTCGTCAAATCCACATCTCTCGTCACGTCACATTCGACGAGACCACATTCCCATTTTCGAATCTTCAAAAATTCCAAAAACTGGATTACTCATTCCTTGACGAGACTGCCATCTCTCCCATCCTCCTCGAACAACTCGCTTCTTCTCATCGGCCTCGCGGCTCAGATTGAGGCGCCATGGCCAAAAATTCTGCAAGTCGCACCGCGACCAGACAGAGTGAGCGCGACGCTAAATGTCCAGAGCATCGCGCCAGCCACTACTTCCTGCTCCCGGCGCCTTCGACGGCTTCTCCCCCACCCTCTCCTTGTCCGACTTTACCCCCATCTCAGACCCCACTCAGCCACCCACTGTCCCTACTCATCCAAACTCGTTCAAAGCATGGAATCTTCAAACCCAAAGTCCATTTCAATTTGTCTGCCCAAACCATCTCTCCACTTCCAAAGAACCCAAAATTGGCCAAACAAGACACTAATTGGAATGCAGCTATGTATGAGGAATTCAATGCTTTGACTAAACATCACACGTGGGATCTAGTAGCTAGACCTGAGGGGGGTGAATGTAATTCGTTGTATGTGACTTTTTCGTCACAAGTTCAGAGACAATAGAGATCTTGAGAGGTATAAGACTCGTCTTGTGGCTAATGGCACAAATCAGTAGGAGGGCATTGATTGTAGAGAGACCTTCAGCCCGATTGTCAAATCGGCTACCATTCACACAGTTTTGAGCATTGCCATGGGCAAAAACTGGCCGATCAATCAACTTGATGTGAAGAATGCATTCTTACATGGGGACCAGAGAGAAACAGTGTACATGCATCAGCCGTCTGGGTTCACCCATCCAGCAGTTCCTCACTATGTGTGTCGTCTCCGTAAGTCACTATATGGCATGAAACAGGCCCCTCGTGCGTGGTATGATCGCTTTGCCAGGTATATCTTGCAAATTGGGTTTGTATGCATCAAGAGTGATACATCACTCTTCATTTTTCATCGAGGTAGTAGCACTGCTTACTTATTACTATATGTGGATGATATTGTTCTGACTGCCTCCTCAGATAGATTGAAAAATGAGATTATTGTCTTGCTTAAGTCCGAATTTGCAATGACTGATTTGGGAAAACTGAGTTATTTCTTGGGGATATCAGTGACCAGGTCTGCCAATCACATGTTCTTGTGTCAGCGTAAGTATGCAGAGGATATAGTGTACAGGGCTAAGATGAAAAATTGCAAAGTTATGCCTACTCTAGTCGATTCGAAATCTAAGTTTGGGGGTGTTTGATCGGTGTATTTTATATACACTTTTTGAGTCACTTTTAGTTAGTCTTTTGCCCATTTTTGTACAAATACGTGTCGTCTTAGGATATATTTTCTTTCTTTTGAGTCATATTGGTTTAAAGTGGCTTATTGGCGGAAAAGGAGCAAAAAAGGGCAGAAACAGAGGTTCCAGAGCTCAAAAAGAGAGAAAGTTGGCGAACCGGGCACGAAACAGGGCGGCTCCGCGGCGCCTCCAGCCAGCAGAGTCAGAGCGCCACGGCGCCCAATTTCTGAGACGCAGTGAGTTTGGCCAGCGCGGCTGGGTGGTCGCGCGCGAGAAGTGAAAACCGCAAATTGAATGGGAATGGGCCAAGGCTCAAGGAAAACTCGAAAACGAATTGGAGGCTATAAAAAACAGCCTTTAGGTCAGAATTAAAGGTTCCAAACCCTTGTCAATTCACACAACCTTGGAGATCAAGATTGGAGACCATTTCTTAGTAATTTCTTGTTTCTTGTTTTATTTCTTTATAGTTTATGTTGGATATTAGTTTAGTTCTTGTCATGTCTATGGCTAGGAACTAACTTAATCTAGGGCTTTCCATGTCAAATCACTTGAAACTTATTCTTATGAATTAATGCATGTTTTGGTTCTTCTTATCATTGTTGAGATTTATTCAATAATTGTCTTAAATGTTTGGTAATTAATTGATCACTAATTATCATAATCCATATGATTTCTAATCGAAAGCCGAAAGGGGAGATTGTGAATATGATATAGCTGAATAAACATATGTTAAATCGTGGACGAAAGTACCCCGATACTTGTGTAGTATTAATAGGTTATTGCTATTAATCCTCCTTTATAGTTAATCTTATCACCGAAAGGTAGAAGAGTTCTATATTGGGGTTGAGTGTTTATATTACCTTAACAGGAGTATAAAACAGTCTAGTTAACCTGCTATCTTAACATAGAAGCAGAAAGTCTAATTGTATTAATGATTGAATAGAGTGGATAATTGATGATCTTGGAAGCCCTAATTCGCCATCATAACTGATTTAAATCAAAGTATTTTCATAATTAGTTTATTTCCTGCATTATTAGTTTAGAATTCTAACTCAATTAACGTTAACCAAATAGAAACTAAAGCATAGATAATCGGTACTTGAAAACCAGTCCCTGAGGACGATATTCAGTCTTACCTAGACTATATTACTTGTAACGATACGTGCACTTGCGTTTAGTGTGTACATAAATCGTACATCACCGGTAAGAAGCTATACATGGGAAACAATGCTACATCAGATGTGCTGGGAGAAGGCATTGAAGTACTCAAGATGTCTTCTGGTAAAGATCTCAAGTTGAAGAACGTCATGCATGTTCCGGACATCCGAAAGAATTTAATTTCTGTTAATGTTTTAGTTCAAGCCGGATTTCGAGTAGTGTTCGAATCCGGTAAGTTTGTTATTACTAAGAATGACGTGTTTGTAGGAAGGGGGTTCGCCTGTGAAGGTCTCTTCAAATTAAACGCCATGTCTGTAATTCATAACATTAATGAAAGTGCATCTTCTTACTTGCTTGAGTCGTGTGGCATCATAGACTGGGACACGTAAACTATCAGAACCTAGGCGAAGTAAAAGGGTCAGGAAAGAGAAATTTTTTGCGCAAAAAATTTCATGATTCCTCTTGTATATGAGATAAACATTGTACAATATATATATTGATATTAATGAGAAAAACTCCGCCAGAAAAATTAATATCATCTTACAGGGATTGAGCCTCAAATCTTTCTGGGATGCATTCTGCTGGTTCTCGTCGAGCGCTATGAACCAAACATCAATATTATTGGTTAATGATTGACAGTTTGAGCTTTCTAGCTAGCTCAACAATGAAGTAGTGTAACTTTGTTCCACAAATGAATGAAGGTACATGATTTTCTTGAGGGTACTGCTTCCTTTCTTTTACTCCTAAACAAATAGGAAATTTCCTTGGCAAAAAAAATGCTATTAGCACTTTTTATTTATTTATCAATCTAGTACCCTTTTGTAATTAAATACAAAAGTAACACTTTTTTTCTATAAAAGGTGAGAATGGGGTGAGAATGAACGTTTTTTTCATTTTTAGTAAGTTTCTATTTTTTTATTTGTTAACTTATTTTGTTTTTTTGTTTAAAAAAATAAAAAATTGAATTAATTAATTAAAATAATTTAAATTTAATTGTAATTTTACTAATTATTTTAATTAAATAATCAAAGTGACTATTGTAAGTTTACTAATTATAAATATTCACATTAAAAATTATCAAATAAATTATATATTTACTAAGAGACCATAAAAATAACTAATGATATGATTGGAAGGAAAATAATTGAACTTGATTGAAAAAATTAAAATTCAAGATACAAAAGGGGCACAAATACACACAACACAATTTTTTTAGTTTTGATGAAGTCTAGTACGGTTAGGGCACTGATTCTTGCTATGTCCCTCATTTCGACAGAGTCCGCATCTCTTGGGGTGCCTACGTTTTCTTTTTGATCCATCTCAGTCCGAATGCGAGTAGACTTTGAACGAACTTTTGGAGCTCTTCACATGTCCGGATTGTGGCACAATTCAGTTCCAGTATATTCAGGCCAGTATGAATGAAGAAGAACCGCTTGGAACTCTTCGAGGTAAGTGTTGAAAACATATTGCATTATTGTGGAGGCACATACATCATGTGGTCATGGCTAATATGCGAACAAGCAGCGATGACATGGGAACAAGGATAATGTAATGCTTGAAATTCACCGCAGTCACACCATTATTTTTCAAGGTCTACCACGAATGTCCCTGTTGGTCGGCCGCTTGGTGGGCGGACCAACTCTTTCACTCTAAAAATACTACGTTCTCTATTGTGAATGCGAACTTCATGTGAGTTGGAAATTTTTCGTTTGTTTCTCAATGTTCTCCATGACTAAATCTGTGTAAACCATACCAGATGCCATCATTGCTTGAGCTTGGCTACCCCTCTTGACAAATACTTCAGTCAGCCTGTGATAAGTTGCCTCCACCACTGAACTAACTGGAATATTGCGTGTCCCCCTTAATACCTTGTTGATGCACTCAGCAAGATTAGTCGTCATATGCCCCCAACGCCACCCTTCATCTCATGCTTGGAGCCACTGTTCGTTTGGGATATCGTCAACCCACCGAGCGACATCTTTATTCCAATCATTAATTTGGCTCCTATAGTATGCAACGCTCGGTTGAGTCATGGAGCATCCTAAAGAAACAATGTTTCATATTAGTAAAGACAAAATAAAAAAATAAAAAAATATGAATGCAAATGAATGGTATACTAACCCATATTAGTGACAGTTCTTCTCATGTCTGCATTCTTGAAAGTCCTCATAAAATTTTGGGATATGTGTCGAATGCAGAAGACATGAACCCAATTGCTGTTAAGACGCCTAACAATACTTTTTATTGCTTCATGCCTATCTGAAATCAAACATAGGCCAGGTTGGGGTGTGACCCAATAACGCAAGCGTTGGATGAAGAATAACTATACATCTGATGTCTCACCCTCCACAAGGGCATATACTATTGGAATAGTGTTGTTCCTCCCATCCTAGGCGATTGCAATCAGTAAGGTTCCTCGGTACTTTCCATACAACCATGTTCCATCAACTGAAACAACTGGTTTGCAGTAACGAAACCCCTTAATGCATGGTTGGAAACTCCAGAAGAAACGATGAAAGATAGACTTTCCAGGAACTACTTGGCCATCCTAAACAAATGGTAATATTTCAGAATCACAAACAATACCTGAAAGATAATGTTGGAAAACGAGAGCCCACTTTGAAAGCTCCTTGTAGGATTCCTCCCATTTTCCATAAATCCTCTCAACATTATCGGGTGATGTGTTGATGAAGAGGATATGGAGTGATAGGGAGGTTGTGTTTCGGTAAAAGGGTATGGAGAAGGTATGGAATGATAGTGGAGTTGTGTTTCGGTAAAAGGGTGTGAAGAGGGTATGGTGAAGTCATGGTATGGTTCATAATATGATGGCTCAACTTGGGTGCCCTCAATGGGAGCATCCACCAACTTAACATAAACTTCCACAGTGACAACACCAAGACGTTTAGAGGTTTTAAACATGTCAAACATCAATTGTATGTCACTATCTCCTACAATATTTAAGGACTCGTACCAAACACGTCCTTGTGCAAGAGTTGTAGGGTATCGATAAGTAAGTTCTACCACCCTTTTTGGTTGAACCTTTGACTGAATTTGTTGTATCAACGCGTCTAGTTTCATGTTAGTCTTCACTTTGAGTAGCATTGTATCGCTGAATGCAAAGACCACACCTTCTGTGTCTCTCATTTCGACATGTCCATTGTAATAGAGAGAAAGAAAACACTCCGTTGGAGGCATAATTTAGGATGAAAATAGTGTAAAGAAGGTAAACATATTGAGTTTGTGAGAGCAGGAGGATGAGTTGTGTGTGAAGAATAAGTTGCCAAGTGTGTATTTATAGGCACATAATGTCGGTTTCATCTCATCCGTTTATTGTATCGGTATGATCTCAGCCATTTAAATTGGAGGAGGATGCTTTGGTAAGTGTGAAGGAAAAGGAGTGGACGAGAATGCACCGGACAGTGTGCTATTGATGTTTATGTCTTTTTAGACAGAAAAAGGAGTGGAGGAGGGTGCACCGGGAAATGTGTCACTGATATTTTTATCTTTTTAGACAGGAAAAGGAGTGGACGAGAATGCACCGGACAGTGTGTTATTGATGTTTCTGTCTTTTTAGACAGAAAAAGGAGTGGAGGAGGGTGCATCGGGAAATGTGTCACTGATATATTTGTCTTTACAGACATGAAAAGTAGTGGAGGAGAATGCATCGGACAGTGTGCTAATGATGTTTCTGTCTTTTTAGACAGAAAAATGAGTGGAGGAGGGTGCACCGGACAGTGTGCCATTAATTTCTATGAATTTTTAATTCATTAAATAATCAGTTAGCAATAGTCAAAAAAATAATCACTTTGATTATTTAATTAAAATAATTAGTAAACTTACAATTAAATTTAAATTATTTTAATTAATTAATTCAATTTTTGATTTTTTAAAATAAAAAACAAAATAAGTTAACAAATAAAAAAAATAAAAACTTACTAAAAATGAAAAAAAACGTCCATTCTCACCTTTTATACAAAAAAAAAAAAGTGCAAATTTTTTCCTTCCCTCTTGTGCACAATAATATTGTGAACATGTACGGGCACATGCCATCTAGTTTATAGGACAATCATCATACCTTTTCTAGATAGACATCTTATTTCACCCGTGTCCAACTAAAATTCTAAAACATTTAGGTTTTGTGCATATTCATATTATTAATTGTAACATTTTAATATGCTTTTCAGAGCAAAAAACAAGTCATGGTGAAACTGTTATGCGGCGTTTTTGTATGAAGTTCCACTCTTCTGGCTGAAATTTAAATACATTAAAAAGAGTGGACTATGACTTAAAGAAGATTGTGCAAAATGAATATTTGGAGTTGGTGCAATTCCTGGCCGTCAACCTCTCCAGTATAACAAAGAAGAGACAAGGCAACAGATTCCATCCCCTTTTTCTATTTTGATCCTTTAAATATAATATTGAATATCTTTAGTTCATTAAGTTTGCTATAATCGAGCACTTTTGGTCCAACTAACAATATACATTTAAAAACTAACGGTGAGTACCTAAAACACTACTAAAAACAAACCAACCGAATAACCTACCTAACTCAATCGATTTTTTTTTTTCCATTTTTACCGTAAAAAAATGATCGAGCTCAATCAATTTTATTTTATAAGAATTTTAATTTTTTTTGGAATCAAACTAATAGAGTTGGTCGGTTTTTGGATTAGTGTTTTTTTTCTACGATAGTCATAATTGGTGTTTAAATTGATTTTATTAGTTGGATCAAATATGCTTCACTTTAACAAAATTAAGAAATTTAAAATACATAAAATTATATTTGAAGGATCAAAATAGACCTACTTTATTAAATAAAGCACAATTCCGGCTAAAAACTCACCCAACACCTTCGATCAAAACAGTAGAGGCTGACTACTGCCAATTTTCTTTAAGCTTAATCTTGAAAGAGACATTTAGCAGGTAAAGAATCCCACATCGAATATGGAGTGAAAACATGAACTTGGACAATCTTCACTCTATAAGCTAACTTTTGAGTTTGCGTTAGATTCAAAATTAATTATTTACGCCATAATCACCAATTTTTTGTTGACCAATGTTAGCCTCAAATTATATTATTCACGCTCCAATTAATCCGAGCCGGCTCCCACCATCTAAATTTTTCTATATGAACTATGGTCCAAAGCTTATTTAATTAATACCCCATATTGTGAGAAATATTTACCTATAGGCTATAACTGTTTTGTCAATAAAAAAACACAAGTGGGGTTTTCTAAAATTTCTGGTTCATGAATTGACCCGGAAAAGATATTCTTGGTGAACCCCAAATCAACAAACCAATTATTCTTTTGTTGAGCTTTCATTTTCTCTTAAGTTGATCAGTTTCTTGATTTTTGTTTTTGGGGTTGTTAAGTTTATGTTGTTTTTTACTTCACTTTAAGCAACCCCCATTATCTTCTTTGTAACTGTAATGGGCTTTGTTTCTTTATTTGGGTTGTTCAAGAATTGTTTAAAGGTGAAGAATTTAAGTTAATCTTGAAATGGGTGTGGCAAAAAGATTGTATTTTTTGAGGTTAAAGATGAAAAAATGTGGGATTTTGGTTAGAATTATGTTCAGTTTATTGCTCATCTTTGGAGGGTTTTGTCCAGTAATGGGTCTCAGGCCTCTTAGAGAAAGATATCGCTCTTGGGGAGATGAGGTTAGTATTGGAGTTATTTTGTATATTAGTTATTTTTTTTTTTCGAGGCGTCTTCAGTTTTCTGTTACTATTTGCTATCTCTTGTACTCCGTACTGTTAAAATTTCTCCATTAATGCTTATCTACAGTATTTTGCCATGATTTCTTTACTTTAGTTTACTTGCTTTACTTCACTTTCTTCAAACCGTGATACCTTTTTTGTCACGTTTTCTTTTGAGCCGAGGTCTTTTGGAAACAACCTCCCTCCCAAGGTGGGTAAGTTGTGCGTACACTCTAACCTACTCTACCCTTTCCAGACCCACCATGTGGGATTACAGTGGGTATGTTGTTGTTGTTTGTAGTTGTTACTTTTTTGCCTTCCTTACTTGTAGTAAGGTAGGGGTAAGGTCTGCGTACACTCTTCCCTAGGTATGTTATTATTGTTGTAGTTTCTTTTTAAGTTTTAAAAGACAATTTTTTTTTAGTACAACCCTAAATAGTTTAGTATTGAGGTGTAGATTGATTGTTTGATATGTTGTTGTTCTTGGAGAATTTGTTAATGTTGTAAAAGTATCACACGATAAAGATTGGCGTTTTATGAACAGCGCGATAGAGTATCTCACTGTGAAGATTGCTACTTTTAGTTCTGAGTAGTGTATTAAAAACTGAAACTTTACTCATTTAGGTGCTCAAGTCATGAAGTGCAAATTTTGTGTAGCTAACTGGTGAAAGGAATTCAAGCTATTTGGCTTAACCTGCATTTGATAGATTTAGGGGTCGTTTGGTACAATAGACCCTTGTGGTCCGACCCTTTCCTGGACACCGGGCATAACGGGAGCTTAGGGGCTGCCGTTTTTAGGGGTCGTTTGGTAGGGTGTATAAGAATAGTACTGAATAGGTGAATTAGTAATGTTGGGATTAGTAATGCCGAGATTAGTTATGCCGGCATTAGTTATCGATTGTTTGGTTTGTTGTATTAAATAACACGCATTGCATAATTTCTAAATAGTGCTGAATAGGGTGTATTAGAATAAAAATAGTACTAGCATTGTTAATGCCTTGATTTACTATGTATAAGAATAGTACTGAATAGGTTTATATGTAATACTGGTATTGGTTGTATCAGACTTAATTTTGCAACCAAACACATTATTCTACCTAATACACCCTACCAAACGACCCCTAAAACTATGTGTGAAGATTGACATTTTAATTAGGAACTGCGCGATAGAGTATCTCATTGTGAAGATTGCTACTTTAGTTCTGAATAGTGTTAAAAAACTGAAACTTTACTCATTTACATGTTCAACTGATGAAGTGTAAATTTTGTGTTAGCTAGCTGGTAAAAGGAATTCAAGCTATTTGGCTTAACCTGCATCTGATAGGTTTAGTGCTTCATACTATTTGAATTTTACTAAATTTAAGTTAGTTTACTATGCATAATAGCAAGGATGGCTTATTACTATGGACATTGTACAATGAGGAGATACGGCAAGGAAAATTATATGAGCTACATCAACAACAACATACCCAGTATAATTTCACAAGTGAGGTCTAGAGTGGGTAGGCTGTACGCAGACCTTACCCCTACCTTGGGAGTTAGCTGTCAGTATAAAACAATAACAAAGCAGGTCAAATAGGAAAAAGGAACAGTAACTACACCAAAACAAAACAGTATGCTACGCGAAGAACGAGAGAAAGCAAATAATAGCAGAAATCAAAGGACAAGAAACTATAGGAGAAATACTACGACTACTAGTAAGGAGAAAATTATATGAGCTAATAAGAATAATTTGTTTACTACCTCCATCCCAATTTATATGAACAATTTATATGATGTAGTTTGACTGAACACGGAGTTTAATAAATAAAGGAAGACTTTTAAATCTTGTGGTCTAAAACAAGCCAAATATATTTGTGTGGTTATGGATATCTCGTTAAGCGTAAAAGATTGTTGCCAAATAAGGAACAGTGTCATTCTTTTTGGGACTGATTAAAAAGGAAAGTGTTCCATATAAATTCGGACAGAGGGAGTATAATGAACTTGCTCTTATGAGTATACCTTGTCTAATTATCTTGAGAAAATCCGGAAAAAGGTAGGATTTTATGGGGGACTGTGTCATGTTTATGCCTTGACCCAAGATATTGCCACTCCAATCAATGCTTGACACCAACGAAAGAGCAGGTGCTTACATAACAAGGAAAATCAGGGATGATGAAATGGTTGGATAACTTCAGTCAATGAGATATGAAATTTATTCTCTGGGTAAATTCAGTCAATGGGGTACGAAATTATTCTAACTCCTAGGCAAGTCTGGATATCAAACTTGACTAGGGAACTATATCGAATCAAATTTGCGCTACTATATTTGTTTTCATTGGCGATTTAGGATCAAGGTGACTATCCTTAGTTATAACCTCTTGGAGCTCACTAGGAGTGCAGAATTCCCGGAAAGGGTATTACTAGGATTGGCAAATGGGGAAGTCGGATCAGATATAGGCGGGTTAAAAATGGTTAACAAAAACAGATAAAATATCCGACCCGTCCAGATAAAAAATGGGTTAACCTACGGATAATATGGATATATCTATATTATCCATGGTTTCAGGAATAGTGATTACACAAGCTAAAAGCCAAATTAAGCTTAAACTCCCCAAAAACAAGAATTTATGAAAAATAACAAGATTGATTGATAATATGGATATCTGATATCCAGTTTTAGTGGATAATATGGATACTATCCATATTTGATCCATTTTTTAATAAGTCAGTTATCCCATCCATGTCTAATGGGTCGGATTGGATGGTTACTTTTTTTTAATAACCATTTTGCCAGCCCTAGGTATTACCTTCATGTTTTTGAACATGGGGCATGGAGATAATATCATTGCCAAAAGTGAATTAAGCCATCTTATTGTTCCTCCTGCTGTTCATGCCTAACCTTTAATTATATTCTTATTGTTTGTTGCAGTGGCTTCTTGTAAGAAAGGATGAGAATGAACTGGGGCCATTTTCTGCTTGGAATATAACAGGAACTTACAGAGGTTTGTACTGTATGATGTTTTTGTGCATTCCTCATATTACACGAGTTTGGGAGAACACTTTCGTGTTGTTCTGCTATTCGAAAAAAAAGAAGCTTTCCTTTTGGTCTTCCTTCACTCGTATGTGATGTGGTGATAACACCTTATTTGTTTTGTTAAGCTGACTGGGCTAAGAACTTATGTGCGATTTTTAAGTGATTGAGTGGAACTCATCAAACACAACATGACGAAAAATTCACGATTATCCTAATTACTAAATTCTGTTGCTGCTCCTGTCTTGAATCTAATAATACCCTCTTCTTGATATTTGAGCTGCAGGGTCTTGGAGGTTCCTAGATTCAACAAATAACTCTTCCAGGTTTCCTGATTTTAGGAAGTCCAATGGCAACTCGGTCCTTGAATTGATAAGTAATCCAACAAAAATAACTGGTGTACATTATGTTCAGGTAGGTCTGGACATCATTAATTAAGTGAATTTCTTTATGAAATGCTATGTTAAATCCCTGTTTTCCACATAAGTACTTGTCTCTAAACTATTATACGATTATCTATGTCGTTGTGCCAATAGGTTTACTGAATTTTAAGTTGATGAAATGTTTGTTTACTTGGTCATCTAATAAAGCTTGGTGCTTCCAAGCATAACTTGCAATTGTCGGTATGTTTGTAGAAAACCATATTTTTTGTAAGGTTTTCTATTTTTGGTAAATGTCTTGTATACAGGTGCTTTTTGCCCTTCGTTAAAAATATCTTTTTACTTTATTAATTAAAATTTACTGTCGTAATGAACATATATCCATAATGATATGGTAAATGTGGAATTGCGTTTCCTTATAAAGGAGCTAATCAATGATGTCATAGCTCCAGGCATAAAGCAGTAGACATTTAGAAAGTTGCCTATCTTTATCTAGACTAAAAGGCAAGATCAAATGTTATTGTTATACCGAGTACCAATGCTGTTTTGCAAATAACTACTCCGCCTAATTATATTCTATTTTGGAGAGTTGACATCCTTCCATTAGTAATATTGATTGATACAACTGTTACAACTTTCAAGAATTCAAATTCATTTAACTATTCACATTGTCAAACTTTGATGCTATGTTCTCTATCAAATAATTAGAATTTACATTAATGTTTGTTCAGCTACCACTAATATAATTCATAAGTGAACTTAAAATCTTATACTTGCCAAAAGTTCCTCTTTGGTATTTCATTCCAGCTATATTATGGAACATTTGTCTATTGCTACTATTAATCTATAGCTGCTATATTGGCGGTGATGGAATTTTTCAGTCATCTGGGTATTCGTCCCCGTGTTTCTATATACCCACATGCTGTTAGGTAACGGTGCAAACTTCATCTGGACAAACTTTTAACTTATCCAAGAAGCACTTGAAAATTTGGAAACCATGGGATCATCAAGTGCTCAACACCTTACAAGGAACTGTCTGGTCTGCTTACTGATTCTAGCTTGCTTCTTTATTGTGATGTAATGTGTTTCTATCCATTGATGAGTGTTGTAAGCAGTGAAACACACGATTCTTAAAAATTGAAGTCGGAAATACACTTTCTCTATTGCAGATTAAACTATTAATAGTGGTGTTTATTAGGCATTTCATCTTTGCTTAGATGATGATACTTCTAATGCAGAAATTGCACATTTCTATAGTTTAATCTTCATTTAATTTCATTTGCAAACAACAGGGTGCAATAATTTTTCATGATGTTTTTGACAACGAACATGGAGTTGGTGGTGCACAAATCAGGGTAGAAGGTGTATATATATGGCCATTCAGACAACTTCGAATGTTAGCTTACAGGTACTTAAGCTGAAACACAATTTTCTAACACCATCTATCTTGTGCAACATGGAAAAAATTGATATAAAAATATGCTAAAGTGTTAAGTAATTCAGGCCGAAAGTGTACAACATTTGTTTTCTATCCTTGAGGAATTATTATATGTAGCAGACTACTAACTACTTACTTGTACTTTGACCATTTCCTTATACTTATGAAGTTGAAAGCTGTGGTATTTAGTGTGACAAATAAACCTATCCGTTTTGACTTCAAAGTGGTTAGGAGCTGGGTATTGAGATATTTATTCACCTTTAGAGTTTCTAAAACTTTTGTTCTTCAGAACATGGAATATTTAGATATTGGTTCACACTTCACACATCACTTAACATGCCTGCAGATGCTACTTTATGTGCTTCATCAACTCACAGTCATGCTTCTTATTTGCAGTGGCAAAGATGGTGAGTTTGGCCAGGAAGACGATTATCTGTTATCAAATCCATATCACTTGGTATTGTTTACGACAATATGTCATTTGTCCTCAGCATGGATTACTGAGTATAGCTTTACATGACTCCTTACGATCATATATTACAATGAGTTTTGCTGCTGCTAGAATTTGACATTAAATTTCTTCATTGGTGTTACATATTTATTTGCTTTATATTTGAAGAACATAGTGCTTGAATACCATTGAGAATTTGGTATGCTTTGACTTTTATACGATATTTAGGTAACGGCATAACAAATTTCAAAACTTCTCTCTTCTACTTCAGTAGAGCTCCTTTTGTCTACTGTGTTTTTCTCTCTCTAATATTTTTTGCAGTGTATGTCTTTTTATTTACTTTTGAAACTTTAGCATATGTTTGGATATTGCATAAGTAGAATTCTTTTTCAAAAGTCTAGATAATGAGGGGGAATTATGAATATTAGTCATACCCCTCAGTTGTGTTTCCTTTTCCCTTCCTTTTTTGGGTTTTAAAAGGTTTTTGGATGTTCCATTCTTCCCTTGGATAATGCATTCACAAGTTCAAAAAAGAAATTACCAATATATCTGGATAAGCTCCTGTTTAATGGTCTCAATAATTCAATTCACATTACACATACCTTCTTTACCTTTTTCATCAAAAAACTCACATTACATTAGCCTATGCAAGTCGGTTGAGCTTCTTTGTAACCAAAAAGAGCAGAAAATGAGAACTGCTCTTAATCTTTATTCTTCCACAAGGGCAGCTAATTGCCATCTGATGTCTCATATTCCCTGATAGTCGAATTATTTGGAAAAGACAAAAAGGAGGTACTTTATCAGGAATTTCTTGTATTCCCTAATGAGTATGATGGTTAATTTAGAATTTAGATACATCCTTTTCCTGTGACAATTATTCGAGTTTAAGACTTTATGAAGATTTTTGTATATTGAAAAATGAAGTCATTAAAACATTATCTTTGTTGACAGCTTGGAGTTTTCTCGTCCCAGATCTTCCAGGAGTCTTCTCGAGATAAGATTTGGAAAAAGAAACACTGTAAGATGCTTATTCAACATTGATCCAGTTTAATGTTTTAACTCCTAGCTAACTTATGTATCTTTTTAATTCTGCAGCACCGTTCTATGAGATGGAGAAACATTGTAATATTGAAATTGCTGCACAAATTGCTCGTGTCTCATCCTCCTCAAATGGTACTTGGCTTTTCTTATTACCTTTCACCTTTGATATGACACAAGCATCTTGAGGATACATTTCCTCTCTGGATCATTTGCCTTCCGTATATGCTTCCCTTTCATTCATTTGGTGAACTCTGTTTCAGCTTTTGACGCCCATTGATGTTATAAAGTTAACTTGACAGGATCACCTAGCATAAAATATCCAAAATGCCTATTTCACCTGAGCTACTTCTTTTGTATTAATTCAGCATCTTCATATGCTTTTGTACATGTTCCATGATGCAGTTGCCCAAACAAAGAGAGGAGGAGGGGGGGGGGTCCTTTTTATTTTCATTCAAATGCTTATGTTTATTCAGTATTCAACTTATCCATAAGCTTATACATAATATCAGGAGCAAGTGATTTATCTTCCTTTCTCAGATGGAGCTCGTGATCATTATCACCTAGAAGGATTGATGGAGAGCCCTTCAGTAGATGCTGACGGAGACTGTTTCTCACCAATACTATTGAATGCTACTTCTGTCAATGTAGAAGTTTACTACAACAAAGCCGTGAACTACACATTGATGGTCACATTTGTATCCTACCAAGACTTCTCATTTTTATGCATTATTATATTTGTAACAGATATCACCTATCTGGATTCTTTAACTTCCTGATCCACCAGATATCTTTTCTGCAAGTGCTCCTTCTTATTCGACAAATGGAGCATAGCAACACCCAATCAGTAAGACAACCCTCCCCCTCTCTCTCTTAGTGTGTGTTACAAAGCATAGAATGACATGTGATATGCTTTATCTAGGGAGCTGCCAAAGTTTCAATTCTGATGATTGGACAACAAGCTATCATGGATGCTTATCTTTGTCTTTTACATCTGACCGCTGGGATACTTGTTGGTAAGTTTGATCAGCAGTTGTTGTCTTGGTAATCCCAGCTAGTACAAATACATCTGCAGAGTTCTCTGCAAGCTAGTCATACCTTGTGATCAAGTTCTAGTCTAATTCCATATGCAACACTAAGGTAGCATCTAGCATTATACAAGAGCTTTTTCATTTGGCCCATCGGCCGAAATTAATTACGGGCTCTTGTAAAATTATATAAAATCTATACATTATGTATATTTATGTATATTTTGTGTATACAGTATGTATTTTATGTATATTTATTGGGTTTTGTCAATGAAGTCCTACTATTGAGTCTCAAGTATTACTTTTATTTAATTTTTGTTCGGAGAGGAGAAACTTATATTCATTTCTTGCTCTCTGTTAATCAAGTGTTTGAAGTAAAAGTGGGTCACTGCTTTCTCTTATGGCACTGTGCGCCCTTCCGTTTGTTTCATTCTTTTGCAGAATCCCTTTTCAATGCTTTTGCAACTGCTGCATTTTTCAAGTTTGTTGTCTTCTCGATATTTGAGATGAGATATCTACTTGCTATATGGAAGGCAAATAGGCCACTGAATAGCGGAGAGGGTTGGGAGGCAATGAGGTGCGAACTGTCAGTACTTTACAGCCGTTTCTGTAAGTATCTTTTACTAGAGAAAGATTGCTAAAGCAACGTTGAAGCATTTCCATCGGGCCAATCCAATCTCCTTCTCCTTTCAAAGTTAGGCCGCTTCAGTTGCATTTGCAATTAGTCATAAACAATCTGCTCGCGTTTACCTTTTTATTTTTCGGAATCTTTTGCAGATGGGATCCTTTTAGGCGGTATATTGTTCATGTACGAGTTTCACAAGTTTCTACGCCCTATTCTTCTGCTTCTACACTCATTCTGGATACCTCAGATTGTAACTAATGTCATTCGTGACTCAAGAAAACCGTTGCACCCTCATTACATCTTGGGAATGACTATAACTCGTTTGGCAATTCCATTATATGTCTTTGGCTGTCCTCACAATTTCATGCGTATAGAGCCTGACAAGCATTGGTGCATCGGCTTGGGAGTTTTTATCGCGTTGCAGGCAACAGTTCTTCTGTTGCAGCACTATCTTGGATCTCGGTGTTTCATTCCACGTCAGGTTTGATATGGGGAAGGATTATTTGTTGAAAGTAGAAAAAACTGAAAATATTTAGTTCTGCCGTTTATCTTACGTAAGCTTTATTGCGGTGTTGCAGATTTTACCCGAGAAGTATAACTATTATAGAAGGTCTGATCAGGCTGCAAATCATGCCACAGACTGTGTTATTTGCATGGCTGCTATTGATCATACTCAACGTTCAAATAATTGCATGGTACACAAATATGATCATAAAAAGCCTTTCTAGCTTAATTTAGGTTCCTATTAGAATGTGATTTTAACTCCAAAAAACATGCACAGTTAGTAATTGGCTTAATGATGTTTTTAGGTGACACCTTGTGATCATTTCTTTCATTCGGGTTGTTTGCAAAGATGGATGGATATAAAGATGGAGTGTCCAACATGCCGGCGTCCTCTTCCACCAGCCTGAATAAATGTTATTTCTTGAATTCATATAACTGACATTGCCCGACCTTCTTTAGAAAGGTAAATGGCTTTGCATGAGGTTATATTTAAGCAACAGATAATAACCGATTTTTTGTATTGCAAGCTCCAGTGGGCACTGTCAGTCGAATCAAATTCAGCAGTAGTTACTGTGATTTTAGTTTTAACAATGCTATAGTCGTAAAATGTCTGCCTTCATACATCTTTCAGGTTGGAGATGCCGAGAATACACAAGAAATTTTCTGTATAAAAGTTAACACAGATTCACCAGACTGCTGTGCAGATGCCTGTAATGTACATTACTAATGTAATATCTTGTTCAAGTGATTAACTATTTATTCTTTTCTGGTGTACACTACAAACCAATTTCTTTGAGAAATACATTTACTTGAGTCGAGAACAAACTTTGTTGGAAAATGTAGTTATTTCCAAGTCGGGAATCCAAGGTACATAGCAGATATGTTTGGTTTACAGAAAACAAGTGATGTGGTATACCATCTGTAGAATTCTTGTACTTGAAGTTGAATATAATAATTGTCGTACATAATTTCTTTGGTTATTCAGAAAGTTGTGTGGATTAAAAAACTATTTTCAGTAAAATTTCAGGAGATGTTGTGATGAATGCATAAACTGAAATTTTTGCGGATAGGTATGGTATTTATGATACACTTTTGTATTTTCAGGGATGAAGTTTTTAATGACTCGACGAAATCAAGAAATAACCCCACTTGCAAAAATTATAGAGAATCCTTTCTAAGATCAAATAAGTCCATCGAACTTTTGGTTTTGATTTGCTTGTTTGCGACTAAGTGGAAGTGTTAGCTAGTAGAGAGGTTAAGAGGAGAAGCTAGAACGGGACTATTTCTACTAGTTTAAGTTTTGTGCATTGACAGTGAGAATTTTTCCTTAGGTGTATATTAATGGTTAGGAAAACAATAACTCCATATTTCAGCGACAAATAGAGATTAAAAAAAGGATATTATTTTGAATTACCTACATGTTAGTCATAATTATGGAGCTGTTTTGACTTTATTTTAGTTAGGACGTTCTCATTTTGTTTTTCAATATCTGAAGCACTCCAATCAAACTGAAATTAATCACTGTCGTTTATTTCGTTCGAACTCTCGTTTCTTCCAGTTGAACTCGTAGATGTTCACCACAAAATTTATATCGTTGATTGGGTTTTAACTTACTTGCGCAATGCTTTAATATCTTTGCTCGCGACAATTGTAACCTCTCAGGCGACCAGTACATTTGAGACTTGTTAGTTAATTAGTTGTAACTTGTAAATAACCTTTGGATACGGAACAAAGGATTACGTGGGACATTTTTTAAAGTTAAATAGGGGGAGGAGGGGGGAAAGGGGAAGGGAATTCTACGCTACTGATGGTGTTTGAACCCTCCACTTCAATTGTGGAAGACAAGGGGCCCACCAAGTGAACTAGCCATTAATTTTAATAATGTAGGACCTAATGTTGAATTTTTATGTCGCAAAACAGAATGTGATATGATAAGATAGAATGCAATACAAACAAAGATAGGTTAAGAACAAGCTACCTACTTCGATTAATTTATTGAAAATCTTCGTTTTGGGAAAAGATGCTCGTACCACATACAAACAGTAGTATGGAAATTTCAAACCAATATGTACATTATTTCTTGAAAGAAATAATTCCTTGATTATTCTTATTAATGAAAGACATATATACAAGTTACAAGGAAGATCCTCTTCCTATTCTACCTAAGAATCCCTATCTATAAGAATACTAACTTTACAATTATGGTAATATAACACTACTAATTAAGGTACAAACCTAAGTCTAATATTCACCAAATATACAAAGGAAACTCAAAGGGTCCCATATACACTTTAACACACCACCGCAGTCATAGCGGGCGGTCTTCGTATGCTGAGACTGTCTCTAAAATCTTCAAAAAGAACCGAGGGAAGACCTTTTGTAAAGATGTCTGCAATCTGATATCTGGAAGGGACATAAAAGACGCGTACTTGTCCTTTAGATACCTTCTCTCGAACAAAGTGAATATCCATCTCTATGTGTTTAGTGCGCTGGTGCTGAACTGGATTATAAAAAAGGTAGATGACACTTATATTATCACAATACACCAAGGTAGCTTTCTCAATAGGACAATGAAACTCAAAAAGTAGATTTCGTAATCAACATGACTCGAAAACCACATTGGCTACCCCTCGATACTCGGCCTCTGCACTTGAACGTGAAAGCGTAGATTGACGCTTGGCAGACCATGAGACCAAGTTATTACCCAAAAACATACTATAGCTAGACGTAGACCGTTTGATGTTAGGACAACCACCCTAATCAGCATCTGTATATGAGACAAGTGTAGACGTCGATGATGGATACAAATGCAAACCATAATCAAGTGTTCCCTGAATGTACCTAAGGATGCATTTGAGCGCATTCATATGTTCAACTCTGGGATCATGCATAAACAAACACACCTGCTGGACTGCATATGTAATGTATGGTCTTGTGAACGTAAGATACTGAAGGCGCCTGCAAGACTTCGATAATGGCCTGATCTCATACGGAGAGCCACCGCAACACCCAACTGGGTTTAGTATCAATCGGTGTAGAAGTGGACTTACAGGATGACATCCCGCCTCTCAATGATCTCTCACGATACTTCCTCTGTGTTAAGAACAATCCGCCTGCATGACGATTCCCAAAAAATAGCTCAAGGGTCCCAAGTCTTTCATGACAAACTCAGAACTGAGCATTGTCATAATAGACTTTCTCAAAGCATCAGAAGAGACAGTCAAGATAATATCATCAACATATAACAATAAGCCATGGAAGAACCCCGACAATATATGAACAATGAATTATCAGACCTGCTGTGAGAAAAACCCATAGTCGAAACAAATCAGTAAACCTCTTATATCAAGCCCGTGGAGACTGCTTAAATCCATACAAGGACTTCTTCAATAGACTGACATGATTATGATATCTAGTATCCCTGAACCCCAACGGCTGATGCATATACACTGTCTCCTGAAGATCTCCATGTAGAAAAATATTCTTCACATCTAGCTGATGAATGTGCCATGATTTTGAAAGAGCCAAGCTGAGTACAGTGCGAATGGTAGCCAGCTTGACCACCGGGCTAAATGTCTCACCACAATCCACACCAACCTGCTGAGTCTTATCATCACCTACAAGTCTAGCCTTATGCCTTGCAAATGAACCATCAGAATTTTCCTTATGAACAAAAATTCACATAGACCGAATAATATTAACACCAGATGGACGGGATACCAACTCCCACGTCTTATTATCAATAAGAGCATTATATTCCTCGGTCATGACAATTTTCCAATTAGGGTCATTTAAGACAGACACATGATTACGGGGTAAGGGGAATTTTAGAACATTATAATTCAAATTGAAATGTCTTTTTGGTTTAAAAATACCCCGTTGACTACGAGTGACTGGAACAAGACTCTGGGCTGGATTGGGTGAATTTTGACTACGAGTGACTGAAGTTTTGGCGCCGTGGCGCCTTTGTGCAGGGCCGCGGCGCTGTCACGCAGGAGTTTTGGCGCTGCGGCGCCTCTGTGCAGGGCCGAGGCACTGACGACGTTTTTTCGGGAAAATATGAAAAATGACGTAGAACATAGGAGGAGATATCCTCATCCAAAAAATCATAAGAACTAGGCACAGGTTTTTCTACTTTAGAAAAGGGAAATTGGGATTCATCAAAGAGAACATGACGACTAATGATGATTCATTTAGAGGACAAATCAAAACATTTATAACCACGGTGATTTGACAGAAAATCCAAAAACACACAAGGAGTAGAACGTGTCTGAAGTTTGTTGATTGTAGTGGATGGAAACATTGGATAACATAAACATCCGAAGACCCTAAGATGAGAATATGACGGAGACTTATTAAATAAGACTTTGAGAGGGGATGAATATGTCAAACCTTTAGAAGAAATAATATTGAGTAGATCGATAGCCATTTGTAGCGCATGATGCCAAAATAATGGAGGAATGAAAGAATGAACCAATAAAGTGCGGACAATATTATTAATGGTACAAACTTTTCGCTCAGCTTTCCCATTTTGTGAAGATGTATGAGGACAAGAAAAATGAAAATTTATCCCATTTTGAGCACAAAACTCTCTAAATTTCCCATTGTCATACTCTTTGCCATTATCACATTGAATGTTTTTGATTTTCCGTTCAAATTGTGTTCTTATGAAAGCTCTAAATTTTATGAAAAAGGAAAAAACTTGAGATTTTTTCGCAATTGGAAACGTCCATAAATATTTAGAATAGTCATCTAAGAATAAAACATAATAACGATGACCCATAGAACTGAGAACCGGAGATGTCCACAAATCACTATGAATAATATCAAATGACATTGAAGTAGTAGAATTCGACGCTACAAATGACAACTTAATAATTTTTTTCAAAGCACAGGATTGACAAAGTGGAGTACTACGCGTACCCTTACAAAAAATAAACTTATGTCTATCTAAAGAAGATAAAATAGACGACCCTGGATGACCTAGACGAGCATGCCACAAGGAATGAGCAAGAGCTGCAAAAGTGGATGACATAGGTTGACGCGAGATGCTGAGATTTGAAGTGATTGGATAAAGATCACCCCTACTGTTACACCTCATGAGATGACTCCCCGTTTTGAAATCCTTCACAGAAAACCCAAACGGATCAAAATTAATAGAAACCCAATTATCAGTGGTGAATTTACGGACATACACCAAATTCTTAATCAATTTTGGGGCATGAGGGGTATATTTCAGGACAAGAGGTGGATGAGGAGGGGACAAAGTTTTATGACCATAACCCTTAATTGGAATAGAATTTCCATTAACAACAGTTATACCACGATTAGTGCTCAAATTGGAATAAGACAGAGAGTACCTTGATCGGATGTCATGTGGGTAGTGGCGCCGGTGTCCATATACAAATTTGGGTCCGGTTGAGTCAAGCCAAGCGTATGCATCGCTGCTTCAATGTCGTTCTGGGTGGGCACACTGCGTGGTGGGCCTGATGGGGCCGAGGCCCAAGTATACTGGACTGTTGGGGCTACCCATGCCGGGTTCCGAACCCTGTAGTCCGAATCGGGAAGGTTAGGCCGCGATCGAGGCGCCGTGGTGTCAGAAGGCCAGCCATGGCACAGAGGTGGAACCGCGACGCTGTGAGGCGCTGGGACCCATCGCCATCGCCTGTGGGGTCCTCGTGGCTCCAGGATCGCCGCCGACGGTTGCCTCGCTTGCCGCCACGATTCTTGCCATTATTCTTCCGATTCTGGCCTTTCTTACCACCCCCGTTGTTGTGATTTTGAGTCATGTTGGCTGGATTGGAAGGAGTAAAATTGGAATCAGTCATCATGACGACAGGGCTGGCCCCAATCACCATATTCTTAACCAATCCGGATTCCTCTAAAGTAAGCATAGAACGGGCTTGATAAAACCCTGGCAGGGGGTTACTTTGACGAATCACCGAAGCAACACCGCTATAGGCCTCTGACAGGCCTGCAACCATCTGAAGAACTAGATGACTTTGAGAAACCGGAGAACCCACGTTGCTGAGTTGGTCTGTCAAGTCCTTAAGGCTTTTTCAATAAGAAGAAACATTAGGAAACTCGCCATAGCCACATGGGAGAATTCCTGCTCAAGGATAACAATTCGAGAATGACTGTTATCTTGGAATATGTCGCGCAATCGATCCCACGCCGCCATAGCTGTGGAATTTGGTTCCATAATCGTCTGTAAAAGGTCCAAGGAGATAGTAGCATAAATCCACTGAAGAACCTTGTCATTAAACATGAACCATAATTCTGGATCTGCCTCTTTAGTGGGCACAATCGTCGTAGAAGTAAATGTCGTATCACCCCCCTTTGGAGGGGTTGGAGGAATGATATAGTGGAGGACTTTATGTGCCAAAGAATGAATCTTAAATAATTCCGCCCACATCCCATTTTGAACGTTTTCTAGGTCAAGAACGATAGGAAGAACACTCTTGATATTAGAAACTGTGAGGGCAGGGTGAAAGTGTTCTTATCAGCCATATGGAATAGATTAACAAGATTCAGAGAAGGGAATTTGTGAGAAAGGTTTTTGGAAGAGAAGATACTTAGTTTTTGTGAAAGAGGAAAAACACAAAAAAATCGAGAATATAGAGCAAATTTCGAGAAAAGATGAAGAAATTTTGAGGAGCGGAAGCAGGGTAAAGAGAACCTAGACTCTTGATACCATGAAATAAATAATCCCTTGATTATTCTTATTAATGAAAGTCATATATATACAAGTTACAAGGAAGATCCTCTTCCTATTCTACCTAGGAATCCCTATTCTATAAGAATACTAACTTTACAATTATGTTAATATTACACTACTAATTAAGGTACAAACCTAAGTCTAATATTCACCAAATATATAAAGGAAACCCAAAGGGTCCCATATACACTTTTAACATTTCTTAATCAGTATCACTTCTTTTCCGTTTCTTCATACAACAACATACCCAGTGAAATTTCATAATGTGGAGTCTTGGGAGAGTAGAGTGTACGCAGACCTTACCTCTATCTTGATAGGTTGGTAAGGTAATATACCGAGCTAGGAAGCTAGATAGAGGCAGGATTCACAAGTAACAAAATACATTCGAATTCCAACATCAACTACCACAATTAGTTTAAAACATTCAACTGGATTCTCAGTCACACCCTTGTATTCATTGCTACTTCTTTGCAAAGGCTTATCCGACATGCAGTTCTGAAGATCATCGAACACGATGCCCTTTGATGTCAAGTTGCTACAAATGCATTGCTCTTGACAGAAATAGTTATAAGAGAATGTGAAATTTCACAGATTAGGCAAAAACATATTCCTTCTTGCACAATTCCACTCATCATGTTTGTGCCAAATTTAACATCTCCAAGTGAGCCAGCCCTGCTATAGTATAAGGAATTGACCCTACTAACTTGTTATTGCTCACATCCAACACCCTTAACTTGTACAAGAATCCCACTTCAGGAGGCAAACACCCTGTTAAACTAGTATTGATTAAGAGTAGTTCTTCTAAAGTGTTTGTTTACCCGTAAAACGGTACTGTTGAATTTGTATACGTGGTCAAGGATATGTGGATCTCAAGTGACACATTAGATACGAATTCTAGATATATTGTACTGAAAGCAAATAATAATAATATAAAATAAAGTAATGATTAGCCTGACCCTTGTGATAGATTCTGGACAATGTGATGGTAACTTGTATGAAAGTACAGAAACCAAAAGAATATCAATAGTATTTTTTAATAACTTGAATCTAGTGGTTTACAATGGAATGTCATGTCTTATTTATACATGAACTACAAGGGTATACAACCCAAGAAATATGATCTCATTAATACAGGAGAATAAATGTCGTAATAATTGGGTAATCAATATCTCAATAAATGTCATTAACGCTCCATCAAAAGACATGTGACTGATTTGGTAACGATTGCTCGTTACAATTCAAACGACTTTCAGCATTTTGTATTATCGGTACCGGTTACGCTTGTGTCACTCTCAATACCACTTAAATGCTACCGGTAATGCCCCAATATGACTTGGGCTCGACTCAACATCGATTGCTACATGTCGCCTCATAATTCGTACACATGTTATACACAAATTTTACCCTATACAGATAGTCCCCGCACATTCTAGTCATGACTCTTATGCAACCGGGAAGTAAATTTGACATAATAAACCAATCGACGCTCCGTGCTTTGGTGGGAAATTTAAACCTTAATGATTATGGAACCCGTCGAACGTCACATCCATTTAATACTTCTGAAATGGCGGCATAATTATATACCATATTTTGATGGTTGAGTGACGAAGGAGAAGAGAGATAGCATCCCGACTGGCTAGCGATGAGGGGAAAAGAATCCCAATGTATGGTCCTAATTTAAACACGTGGCCCCTATAGCAAAATAAACCAACCCCTCATTTGAGAGAGTAAATAGAATAGTGTCGGGCACAGACCCCTTCCCTTTTTTTTTTCATTTCAAGCATGGACCTTAACTTACCGAACTGGCTTAGTAAAGTAGACATACTTAGTCTCTTTGTAGGATACTTGGCCAAAGTGTGACCTGTTAGCCCATAAGTAAGTACTGTGACGAAACGACTGTTGCTGACCCGACACGATCGTACGAGGTCACAATTCACCCAACACTTTCCTCTTTCTTTGAGAAAAGTGTAAAACCAATATAATTCATCTTAGGTCCATGTTAATATGAATATGTTGCTTGTGAGCCGCCAAGTACCAGTCTCGCAACAGTATTGGCGCAAAAGGATAGGCGCAACGACTTTCGCGCTAGTGCTGTGAGTTCCGGTCCGGCCTCTGGTCTTGATTTCGTTCCTCTACTTTCAGTCGAGATACTTCCTTCCGATGGTCTACCTTCACGCGAAAACTCGAAGAGCTTCCCTTCATTCGCTTCGCGGGATGAACATCTCGTACGACTCCTAATTATATTATTCACTCGAAAAGAGAAGAAAAATCTGAAAACTCTTTATTATGGTGGTTATAATGCCATAATCTCAAGTCGGCTCATTCATCTATATGTTGATCAGGCCTGTTGTTCTGTTCATAGGTCCCAAGCCCTTCTTAGAAATCCCTCTTCACTCTCCTTAAGTTAAAAAAAAAAGAATGCTGCTTGATTGAACGAACATTGGTTGAACCTTTCTAACTGACACCTGAACCATCTCTTTGATTGATGTGAACTGCATCGATGATGGTACACATCTTTTCACCTCCAAAGCGCCATATTTTTACCATAAATAGGAGGCCAAATCTTCACAGAAGGTAACAACAAACTTTACAAAATTTCTTGAACTTTGCCTTCCTTGTTGGAAAAAAAAATTCTTCAACATTGTCTTCCACCAAATCTTCTCCTTTTCTATTATCCAAGGGTTTTACGAGGTGTAATTATCCATCTGTACCCCCGGGGAATCCGCAGCCTCATCAATGTGAAGGATGACTGCGACCAGGGCTGGTTGACCCTTTTTATTTTAATCAAGACCGACCAAATCCATCAACCTTTTTCGAATCCTTTCCTAGAGGAGTGAAATTATTCCCGTGAGTATTTTTTCAACCAAACTTACTTGCATGGTCTTCCAAATAAAGGAAAATTCCTTCCTAATGCATGTGTTGTAATTTTTCAGTCATTTTAGTTGAGCCACAACTGATTGAAGGGATTTTTGAATGGGTGGTAGATCTACTTCGTGCTTCCCCCAACATTACTAGGTCATGAAAGAGTATTAATTCCGCATGGTGAAAGGGGAAATACCACGGTAAGTCTCAACCCTAACTCTTCCTTACGCATTTCATCCCGAATTCACCGTGACTCATTTCTAAAATCTTTTCTCCTTTTGCAGGGCTCCAGGTGTGAAAGTCCTCAGCCCAAAAAGTGCCATTTTGTGCGGTTGCTCTGTCGAACATCCTCCAATCTTCTTCTAGCAATCAAAAACAAAAATCTCGAGATGAGTCTTCTGAGACCCCGATGAGAATTGGTTACCGGGTAAGAAATCGCCACTGACTCACAGAGTACTGGAAAGAGTTGTAGTGGAAGATAAAGTGGGTGTCATTCATTGATGATGAGGAGAAGGTGACCAATGAGAACTAGACCAGAGAATCCCTTGCAGGATGCTCTAGAAGTAGAGACTTTATGAATATGTAGGCAAGCTGGGTGAATAATTAGAACTCTTTTCACCTGGAAATGGTCGATAGGCACCGTGACCACCAATGCATCATTGTGAGGAAAGATTACACCGACTGCTTCTTCTTCAGTAAATGTGATAGTATGTTCATCAAGTATCTCCCAGAACCTCTTTTCGCGGGTCACAAAATTTTTCATCTTTTTAGCCGTCGTGAAAGATGTAGCAGCAATTATTGATCCACCATAAATCATATTTATAACGTGAGGTGGTGCTGCCGGTTTGACTTACCTTTTGCGGGTGGTCCCCTCTCATAGTTATTTTTAGTTATCTCGCTTAAATATTCCTGGAGGTGGCCCATACTTAACATTCCTGCCATTTCTTCGCGTATATGTCTGCAATTTGAAGTTTTTTGTCTGTGAGTGCTATAGAAATCACACCAAATTGACCGATCCCTTTTACTAGGATCAGACTATAATTGTTTTGGTGGTCGGGATGCCATATGAGTCAGCAACACCGCCACTATTTGCTCTTTATCAATATTAAAGTTGTACTCGGATAATTTTTGGGTTTCCGGTACCCTTAGATGAGTTACTTTTCTCAGAATTCACCAATCCTTAATTGTTTCATCCGGAACCTCTCTTGTTATTTGATTTATCAAAGGAGTAAAGCTCTGTCCACCTCTCTGCTTCTGGGGTAGGATAAGGTTGGTATCGGTTCTTCGAGGAATTCCCTTTATTTAACTTTGCAAAGATACTCCCAACTTTATATCCAAGAATATCATTCTCAACCCGAATTTTGGATTCATATCGGTTATGCACGTCCTCCAAAGTCTTAGCCTAGAATTTTAAGAGATGTTCCTTAAGCTTTCGGGAAATGAACTTGAGGGATTCAAACACTTTATGAAAGCCTCTGCAGCCCATTCACCCAGAATTGCGGGCAGCAGGATCCGTTCCTTCTATAATCGTGTAACAAAATCCCTTAGGAATTTCCTTTCTCCTTGTGCAATGCGTAAGATATCCTCCTTGCGCGTCTTCACTTTTCCGAGCCCCCATATGAGCCTTTATGAATATGTCGACAAGCTGGGTGAACAAACCACTTGAATGCTCATAGAGTTGTGAATTCCATGTCATAGCTCCCTTAGTAGGTGTTTCAGCGAACTTTTTGATCACAACCAATTCTATTTCGTGTTCTCTTAGATCATTTCCTTTCATGACCATAGTGTAGGCAGACCATTATATGTTCCTGTGGATTAATGGTTCCATCATATTTGGCTATAAAAGACATTTTGAACCTTTTGGGAATTAGTTCGGGCGCATCTTCTAGCTGATACGCCAACTGAATGTATTTCCTTGCATCCGGACCATCAACCACAAAAGGGGTCCCCGATATTTTACTGAACTAGCGTTGAAACTCCTAGGCAGTTTTTTCTGCATTCTCTACATTAGTATCAACTTTGATTGTCACGTCCTTCATAAACTTCAAGACCTTTTCCTGGAGAGAGTTTTCAGGGGATTTGCTCTCTAAACCATCATTTCTAGATCTGCCTTGATCATCACCGATTTCTCCATACGCGTTCGATGGATGCATCGGTTCTCATGTTGGAGTACTTTCAGCATTTTTGGACATGAACTCCTCTTGAAACCACTTGAAATATTCCAACTCCTTGCTCATTGAGGCATTCTGCTCCCGAAGATTCTATATGGCTTCTTCAAGTGTTTCGTCAGTGGGGATTTCATCATGTTGAGTTTGACCGTCACCGAAAGTGATTCAATCAGTACATATCGGGTCTTCGGGTCTAGTGGTTCCTATTGGAAGACCATTTGACCTAAGATTGTCTGTGTTTTCCTCGATGTTACGACCACTTTCGCCTATTCCTATCATCTGTCTTATCTGAACAAATAATAAGACTTAAAGAAAAAATTAGATTAGTAGATGGGTTGTGACACCACAATTGTCCAAGTCCAACAGTGGGCGCCAAACTATTTACCAGTGAAACGATACAATTAAATTTGTATACGTGGTCAATGAAACATGGATCTCAAGTGACACGTTATATCATAATTCTAAATAAATTGTACTGAAAGCAAATAAAAGGAAAAATAAAGTAATGATTAGCCTGAGCCTTGTGACAAATTCTGAGCAAAGTGATGGTAACTTATATGAAAGTACATAAACTAAGAGAATATCAATAGAATGACATTTCCTATGTGTACATGAGTTACAGGGGTACATAGAGAGTACGCATAACTTCACTTCTCTTGTTCATATTCAGTTATCAGTTACAATTTCAATATTTATTACTTGTTTATTTATTTGGGATGCCTTATCGAGCACCCCACTTATAGTTCTTTCTTTTAGTTAGTTTACATACTAGTACAATTCTAATGCGTTGAATTCCTTTTTTCTCGGGGTCTGTATCTCGCGATATAGGTAACGATTTAATGGATGATGCATCTGCTCGCTAGCATATTTGGTACCAGCTGAGTTAGTGAGCCTCAATCTTTTGGGGCCTTATAATTTATTTTACAACCTTTATAGTTTATTATAGATAGTCAGGTATGTCGGGGGCTTTGTCCAAGCAAATAGTTAGTATCTCAGTACTCTTTAGAGGTTTCATAGACTAGAGTAATGATTAAACAAAGTTTATCAAATTTTCATGTCTACCGTGTTGGCACCTTTAATATGTTCAAACTTATTCAGTATTTTTCGTACTTAATGATTATTCAGCCATATTTTTAGTACACCAACATGTGTTAGTTTATTTCCTCTTTCAGTATGTTTTTATATCACATGTTGATTTATCCAGCTAGTTGGTTCGCTCGGTCACATGCAGCCAGGAAAACTGAGTGTCGTGTTACGTCCCAGCCATGGTTTGGGGTGTGATAAAGCTTGGTATTAGAGCCTAGGTTCATGTGTCCTAGAAAGTCTATATAGCCATGTCTAGTGGAGTTTACTTTATATGGGTCTGTCGACCACGTATATAAATGGTTAACTACCAAGACATTCAGGATAGTCTCATTTCTTTCTACTCTAGATCGCGCTATGAAGCTTATAACAATAAGTAACCTTCTCTTCATACCGAATTATGTATGTTTCAAATGCGCAAGCGACGAGTAGGGAATTTAAGGTCCAACTGAGGATGATTACCCATAAGGGTACAATTATGAAGTACTTACTGGTAATGACTGAGACTTGAGGTGATATTGAAAGTGGAATAAAGTAGACGTTGCTCAAGAAGGGAAGTTGTATAATAAATTTGGAAGTTGAATAATAACGATGTACTTGAGAAAGAAGAATAAGAGACTACATGAAGAGAATGAGAGAGAAATTAGCAAATGAGCTAAGTCTGTAGGAAACGTAAGTCATGAAGGATCTCAGGGAGGTAGAGGTAGATAGTTCCCTCTTAGGTTATGTGATTAAGTGTTTACCCCACATGTGTATAGTCTAGTGTAAATTTGGAAGTATATAAAAAGTTTGGGGTTAGGTATTTTAATCATTCATTTAAGAGAGACGTAATTGTCCTAAGTGTGATTAATGACTGTAGTACAGAAAAATAGTCTACAACATCAGAATAGGGTCAGATGATGAAGGAAAGTTACAAATAACTTAGGTTATTTAAAGCAAAATAGGAGAACATGAGGCTAGTAGGTGGTTAGTTGAAGAATAGTAAGTAAATCTTGAGCAAATACAGTGACGTAGCAATTTCAACATAGTTAGTAGAGGTATGATTCATTTCTTTAGTCAGATGAACACTAGCGAGTGGGTAACAATTTAATTATACTAAATGCGTGTTAAAATCCAATGAGTTTAAGTTAAACCTGAAGTACCGAGACATTGGAAGAAGAAAATCATATAAACAATAAGAGAGCAAACTATAGAAGAATAAGAAAGAATATGACAGTTATGAAAATGTTAGCACCCTGGTCATGTAAGTAATTCAATTTTTCATTATAAGGAAGATTTTCAAAAATGAGTCAAAAGATAGGTCGTCAGTGATGTAAAGTACGAAAATTATAAAAGAGCAGAAAATTTAGTTGGATCCCAACAAGAGAGAAGTATCTATAAGTATTAGACCTTAACCTTTGGTCTAAGGAAGAGATGTGTAAATCATTGACAAGTATAGTTAGACATTTGAAAACTAAAGAGTTAGTAGGAGATATGAATAAACCTAGTTCAGTAACGTGAGCAAAATGATATGGTCGCCATAAGTAGGAAAGAAACGCAAAATGAGTAGGATGATTGATGATTGACTTGTGTCAAGATCAGTTATTAAGGATTAAGCGATCACATAAAAAATAATCATGCCCAATTATGTGTTACAAGGGTTGTGGCATTTCTTGAGAATCTGATCCTCAGAGTACTTGTCAAAGACTTAGCGCATCAATACTATGAGTATTTCAGAAATTGTCTCACAAAAAAAATCAAGTATGGGGAGTTTAGCTCATGTTGAGACAAACAAAAGAATCAGGGCTAGTAAAGTTCATTATTTAGCAACCTAGGAGTTCGGCTTTTGGATCCCAAGAAAGGTAGAGTTGTTGTTCAAAACAAGGCTGAGTCCTCCTTAACAACCGAAGTGAAAAAGAAGCAGTTTAGTGATCCCTACTTGTTGCAGTTGAAAGAGGTGATTCACAAGGATAAGACGATGACTTTTGAATAAGGGGAGATGATGGTATCTTGAGATATCAAGGCAGATTATGTGTTCCAGATGTAGATGGACTCAAACTGCGAATAATAACAGAAGCCCACAATTCCAGGTATTCTATTCATCCAGGTTCCACAAAGATGTATCATTACCTCAAGGAGATTTATTGGTGGAATGACATGAAAAGAATATTGCAGATTTGATGGCTATGTATTTGAACTGTCAGCAAGTGAAAGTTGAACACCATAGGCCTGGTGGGTTGGCTCAGAGCATAGATATCCCCGTTTGGAAATCAGAGATGATAAATATGGATTTCATAATAGGATTACCCTCTCTTTTCGTAAGCATGATTCGATATGAGTGATTGTAGACTGACTCACTAAGCCAGCACAACCTTTTTCCCATGAAAACTACTGAAGCAGCAGAGGACTACGCCAAGTTATATATTCAGAAAATCATTAGACTACATGGGACCCCGATGCCCATCATTTCAGATTATGGTGCCCAGTTCATAATAAATTTTTGGAAGTATGCCAAGCTAAATGCATAGTACGTAAAAACATATATTATGCACTTGCTAAATGCATAGTACGTAAAAAAGTCCTATTATGAGCTTACTAAATGCGTAGTACATAAAAAAAAATCCTATTATCCAATTGCTAAATGCATAGTACGTAAAAAACCAATTATGCACTTGCTAAATGCATAGTACGTAAAAAAAATATTATGCACTTGCTAAATGATTAGTACGTAAAAAATTGTATTATGCACTTGCTAAATGGATAGTCCGTAAAAAATAGATTATGCACTTCCTAAATGTATAGTACGTAAAAAACCTAAAATGCACTTGCTAAAAGCATTGTAAGTAAAAAAAACCTATTATGCACTTGCTAAAGACATATTACGTAAACAAACATATTATGCACCTTTTAAATGCATAGTACATAAAAAAATATATTATGCACTTGCTAAATGTGTAGTACGTAAAAAAATCCTATTATGCGCTTACTAAATGCGTAGTACATAAAAAACCATATTATGCACTTGCTAAATGCATAGTACGTAAAAAACCTATTATGACATTTGCTAAATGCATAGTACGTAAAAAACCTATTATGACATTTGCTAAATGCATAGTACGTAAAAAACTCTATTATACACTTGCTAAATACATAGTACGTAAAAACCCTATTATGCACTTGCTAAATGCATAGTACATAAAAAACCTATTATGCATTTGCTAAATGCATAGTACGTAGAAACTCTTACTATGCACTTGATAAATACATAGTACGTAAAAAACCTATTATGCACTTGCTAAATGCATAGTACGTAAAAACCTATTATGTACTTCCTAAATGACTACTACGTAAAAAAACCTATTATCCACTTTCTAAATGACTAGTACGTAAAAAAAACTATTATGCACTTGGTAAATGCATAGTACATAAAAACCTATTATGCACTTGCTAAATGCATAGTACGTAAAAAATTATTATGCACTTGGTAAATGCATAGTACGTAAAAAAATATATTATGCACTTGCTAAATGCATAGTACATAAAAAACTCTATTATGCACTTGCTAAATGCATAGTACGTAAAAAATAGATTATAAACTTGCTAAATGCATAGTACGTAAAAAACCTATTATGCACTTGCTAAAAACATATTACGTAAAAAAACATATTATGCACCTTTTAAATGCATAGTACGTAAAAAAAAAATATTATGCACTTGCTAAATGTGTAGTACGTAAAAAACCCTATAATGCACTTGCTAAATGCATTGTACGTAAAAAACATGTTATGCACTTGCTAAATGAATATTACATAAAAAACCTATTATGCACTTGCTAAATGCATAGTACTTAAAAAATCTATTAAGCACTTGCTAAATGCATAGTACGTAAAAAACCTATTATGCACTTGCTAAATGCATAGTACGTAAAAACCTATTATGCACTTTCTAAATGACTACTACGTAAAAAAACCTATTATGCACTTTTTAAATAACTAGTACGTAAAAAAACTATTATGCACTTGCTAAATACATAGTACATGAAAAACCTATTATGTACTTGCAAAATGCATAGTACGTAAAAAAAAACCTATTATGCACTTGCTAAATGTATAGTACGTAAAAAATTATTATGCACTTGGTAAATGCATAGTACGTAAAAAAATATATTATGCACTTGCTAAATGCATAGTACATAAAAAACTCTATTATGCACTTGCTAAATGCATAGTACGTAAAAAATAGATTATAAACTTGCTAAATGCATAGTACGTAAAAAACCTATAATGCACTTGCTAAATGCATAGTATGTAAAAAATCATATTATGCACTTGCTAAATGCATAGTACTTAAAAATCTATTATGCACTTGCTAAATGCATAGTACGTAAAAAATCTTATTATGTACTTGCTAAATGCATAGTACGTAAAAATCATATTATGCACTTTCTAAATGACTAGTACGTAAAAAAACCTATTATGCACTTGCTAATGCATAGTACGTAAAAAAACTATTATGCACTTGTGAAATGAAAAGTACGTAAAAAAATATATTATGCACTTGCTAAATGCATAGTATGTAAAAAATCCTATTATACACTTGCTAAATGCATAGTACGTAAAAAACTCTATTATGCACTTGATAACTGCATAGTACGTAAAAAATCTATTATACACTTGCTAGTAGTAAGGTAAGGAAATGGGACTATACCCAGTGGCGGACGCAGTGAATTTTCAAACTAGGTGCACACATTTAATAAAGTTTACAAATCATCCGGGTGCCCAAATTTAATAAAGTTTACTAATCATAATTGTCCTCTACGCATGTTCATATTTTGAAAACGTTTAATTACATCATCATTTGTAACACTCTTAAACAAATCTTTTTCAATAAAACATACAAGAAAATCATTTAAAAATTGATCACAAATTCGGTTTCGTAGATCCGTTTTGATAATATTCAAACCAATCAGGAATAAAATGATGCATTTTTTTACCATCATTTTCTTAGGGAAATCATGGCCACGGGGTTGCCAAGGGCCCTTTAATAGATAAGTTCTTCTATATTCATCAACCTGGTTTGAGTGAAATTCAGATATCTTTTTTCTTTCTGCAGGATCTGAAGAAAGATTATTCAAATCAACAAAATCTTTCCTAGTTGAAGTTATGGGAACAAACGGTTGAGTACTAGGAGATGCACCACTACTACTAGAACCACCAATTCCAATTTCTGTCAATTTTCATTTATAAAATCTCTCCATATTCCCTTAATAGTCAAAAAACCTCTAACCCTGTTGAAGAGACAAAAACCAAAATTCACAATTTAAAGATTACAATTTAAACAACTAAGCATGTAACATGTAACAATAACACAAATAACAAATTCACAATTTGCACCAAATAAATATGCAAATAAAAAAAGCCCTAATTTTGAATATATCAAGCCCTAATTTCAAGTTTTCAACCAACCAAACAAAAAAACCTTAATTTTAGACATCAAACATTTGAACTAGAATTTGAATCTAGTTTTGTTCAACAATGGAATGTAGTTGAATCTAATTTTAGCCAAAATACTCCATCCTACTGGCACCATACAATAAGCAAAAACTTAGTGAATTACCTGCAATCGGCGAGAAAGTTCGTTGGCATGTAATATGTTGGCTAATTTTGATTGCCCATATGCTAGTTTGTCTTGATAAATGGTTCAAAAAACAAAAACAAAAGATAGGTGAAAGTTAGAATGAGTAGTCATAATTTAGTACTAATTGATTATACCAGTGTGTCTACATTGCACTGGAGCAAAGGTTGATAGCCAGCGAGAGTGCGAGACTTACCTTAGAGTTGGCGGCACCGCGACAGGGAAGTGGGAACTGGAATTGCAAGGGCCAAGGGGAAGGGTTTGCAGAAGCGAGGAGATGAGAGAAGGTAAGAAGAGAGAGAGATTTCAATATATTTTTGATAATTGAAAAGTGGTCATTACATTGTCTCTTATATACAAGGATTACAATAGTAAATACTAAATGTAACGACCCATTTGGTCGTTTAGCAATTTAAAACTACGAAAAGGTATGCGACTATAGGATATTTAGTATATGTTTTTAATAGATGATATGATGCATAATTTTAATTAAATAAGTTAGTGGGTCAAGCCCACTACCCTGTTTGGTAGGGCGAAAATGCAGAAAAAAAAAAGAAAGGAAGGAGGCGCAGAAAGAGAAGAAAAAAAGGGAAGGGGGCGAAAAGAAATGCAACAACATCCAGAGAGAATCCAGAGGAAGGAGGGAGAGAATAAGAAAAGAAAGAAAACTCTAGTAACTAGACGAGGATGAAGTGCTCAATTAAGTTTAGGTTAGATTCTATATTATATGGTTGAGTTAATCTATTCATGATCCTTATAATAATGTGTGGTAGAACGAAATCAAATTTCAAAGAGGTCATTACACGGAAATTCCACTTGAATAGAGAACTTGAGGGATTTATCATGGCATAATGATTACAGCAGCATATAAAATGTGAAAATTATACAAATCCGTAAAGAATATAAAAGTATGTGCTGAATAAAAGTTGTAGATTACTCTGTTGAGATCTTACGGGGATAAATCCGACTTACAGTTTGAAAGTTATGACTATTTAAAGTTTCTACCTTATTTTACAAAAATTCTGGCGACACAAATTTCATAGGGTTGTTTATTTCGTAAATTTTCACCAGCTACACTAAGGACTTTCATATGGGATTCGACATAATAAGAGATCCTAGTGTTGCCTTCGATGTGGTACAATAAACGCCCTATTTGGAGTTACAAATTTAATGATTATATCCTTTACAAGCGGGAGATACGAGAAAGTTGAAAGAAAGAAAGATTATTTGAATTTCCTGAAGTTATGTCAATATTTTTATATGTGTATGAGTTTAGTCATACAATTGAAATGGTAAAAATCTTGTTAATAAATATAGCAATATGGGTGTTCTTAGATTCGTATTCTAACGTAGTTCGCATATTTTCTAGATTTTAACAGTTCAGAGGCTCTACGTAAGGGAAGGCATTAGTTTGATTGTTCGTGGCACCCGCTCGACATTGAGGTAGGTTACGGTCTACTTTAGTTAGACTCTGATTAGATAATCGTATGTAGTTGTAGAAAGTGACAGGGATAACATGATAGAACGTCGACAGGACCGCGATGCCGAAGGGGTTTGTCGCTATATGCGTTATTTTTCTGTGAGTGTCACCTGATTGTATCTCCGTCGCATACTAGCTCATTTGTCTCGTGAAAATAAAGGAATTGTAATCTTGATAATTGGACATAGGACGGTGATATGTCTTGTACTTGTCGATTGTATATTAGTGATATGTGTTGACTGATATCATGCCTGACATACTTTCTATATTATTTTGTGATGTTAGTGAGGGGAGAGATTGAGATACTCCGAGGACTTTGCCGGAGATTGAGAGTGATTGAGTGACTCCGAGGTCTTTGTCGGAGATTGAGAGTGATTGAGTGACTCCGAGGTCTTTGCTGGAGATTGAGAGCGATTGATAGCCTCCGAGGTTTATGCCGGAGAGAACGAGTGGTACATGGACTTCGCGGGTCCCCCATAGGTCATGGCTTGAGGCGCTGCCTTAGCATGTGTGTATGAGAGTGGAGTGAGAGATGTGACTATTGTATTGCATTGCATGCATTTGATTGTATATTTGACTGATCATCAGGTGAATTTTATCTGTCCTGGTTGTTTCATGATTTCTTTACATTCTACTGGTATATGATATGTGACCATACCTGTTTGCTCTATGTGCTACTTGTTGGTTTCAACTTCTTCATGCGTTATATAATTATTGTCGGCCTATGATGCTTACCGGTACTAGTGTTTTACTGATACTACTCTTGCTGCACTTTTGTAGAGTGCAGAGTACGATTCAGGTTCCAGTTCTACGCCACGTGGCTGATCCACGAGGTGGACATCTTCCAGTCATTCAGGGTGAGCTACTTGGTCTTCCGTGGCCCCTGAAGGGATTCTTAGTTAATTCCATTTTCTTTAGTTATTGACAGACAATATGTAGCCTTCGGGTATTTTTCAGACTTCTATTTCAGACCATGTTTAGCGCTCTTATACCCTTTTGACCAGATTTTGGGGAATTAAGTATTTAAGACCTTATGACTTATTTTCTTTATTTATTTTCCGCTGATGTAACTTGTTAATGAGAACGTGGTTCGCCTACTCGAGGGAATAAGGTAGGTGCCATCACGACTTGTGAATTGGGTCGTGAAAAAGTTGGAATCAGAGCTAGGTTAATTGGTCTAATGAGTACAAGAGCAATGTCTAGTAGAGTCTTGCGGATTGGTACGTAGACGTTCGTACCCATCCTCGAGAGGCTATAGGACATTTAGGAAACACCTCACTTTTTTTCCTCTTTTCGTGCTAGTTCAATCCGATTGGTATCTGGTTCATTCTTTTCGTGTGAGATTGTTCAGATTGGTATCTTAAAATCATTTCTATGTTCTCTCACAGATGGTGAGGACGCGATCGACTGCTACAGGAGGCCAGGAGCCTGCCCGACACCCGCACCTGCATCCATACCCGTTTCCCGAGCATATGTCCGTAGGCGAGGTAGAGGGCGTGGTAGGGGACGTGGAAGGGGCAGAGGCCGTGCAACTATTCCGGATAGGAACCCAGCACCAACACCCGCTCAGGACCCTGATAGAGAGTTAACTCCGGAGCTTGGCGACATTCCGGAAGAGGAAATTGGAGCTGCTAAGGCACAACCTGGGGTCGCTGCTACTCCTTATTTTTAGGAGGCTGTGTTTCGGGTGTTGGGGTATCTCGACAGTTTGGATCAGGTGGGCATGCTTCCAGCTACTCCAGATGGCTCATAGACTAGAGTGGGAGGTCATACCTCCGGAGCTACGGTAGCTCCAGGATTTCGGACATCGAGGGTACTGCCGGCGACAGCAGTGGCTCCCCGTATTGATGCTACTCCATCGCCTGATTTTGCTCTAAGGCCTATGGATGGGCCAGTGTTGACTACTGAGGAGCGAAAGTTGTTCCAGGGGTTTACCAAAATGTCTTCTCCTTGGTTCTATGGTACTCCCGGGGAAGATGCATATGTGTTTATTGTTAGCTGTCATGAGATGCTTCATAAGTTGGGTATAGTGGAGTCTCACGGGGTCATTTATGTTTCTTTCCAGTTAGTTGGGGATGCCAAGAAGTGGTGGAGATCGTACATGGAGTGTCGACTTGTTGGATCACCACGTTTTACCTGGACCCAGTTCTACCAGGTGTTCCTGGAGAAGTATGTCCCTCGTACTCTGAGAGACAATAGGAAGGATGAATTTTCAACATTGGAGCATCGGGGTAGGTCAGTTGCGGAGTATGAGACCAGATTTCTCTCGTTGTACCGTTATGCGATGACATTGCTTTCAACATAGGCGGAGAGAGTGAGGATATTTGTGAAGGGTTTGGACCTTCCGCTTCGACTGGTGACCTTGCAGTTGGAGGCTTCTGGGGCCTCATTCCAGTCAGTAGTAGAGCATGCCAGGAGGGTTGAGTCAGAGATGGGTCGGGCACATAGTGGGGGTGGCGACAAGACAACTCGTAGATTTGATAGTTTTGGAGGTCCTATTGGAGGCGGGGGACACCATGACAAGGTTCGTCATCATCCCTGCAGTCGCCCCATCCAATCCTCACTACAGGCTTTAGCAGGTGGTTCTTCAGGTTATAGCGGGCACAATTCTGAGCAGACTTCAGACATAATTTGATCGGTGACAACCCGAAATAATACATGTGATAACCGCATTAGAGGCCTTGGCCTCTGGTCTACCCAGAAAAGCATAGAAATGGGCACGTCCACCCTCGGATGGTGTTCCTCCACGAACACCACAGACTGCCTGAGATCCTCCTCCTCTAGCTGGCAGTGCTGGAGGCCTAGATGTCTGAACTCTGGAATCCTGCCTGGATCTAGAACACTTCCTCGCGAAATGCCCTGTCTCACCACACTCAAAACATGCTCCTTTAGCCATAGGCTGCTGAACTGCTATAGAAGAACCAGAATACCCTCCACGGTCTGAAGGTCAAGAGTAAGACCATTTGATCCAGGTTCTACTTTCTCTACGTGTCCATCTATTTCTCTACGGGTTTGAATATGCTTTGGGATATGATTGATGTACCTATTCGTGTCTATACTCCTGTCGGGGATTCGGGGATAGTAGGTCGAGTCTATAGGTCTTGTGTGGTCACGTTATGGGGTACGATACTTGGGAGACCGAGGCGGATATGCGGAGTAAATATCCTCAATTGTTCGACAGTTCAAGTACATCTTTCCTCCACCCATACCTTATCGCTCGAGGACAAGTGATTGTTTGATTGGTATCTAATGTAACGACCTGTTTGATCGTTTAACACTTTAAAACTACGAAAAGGGTGTGAGACTATATGATATTTAGTATATGTTTTTAATAGATGATATGGTGCATAATTTTAATTAAATAAGTGAGTGGGCCAAGCCCACTTCCTTGTTTGGTAGGTCAAAAACGCAGAAAAAGAAAAGGGAAGAGGGGGGGGGGGGGGGGAACAAACGCAGCAGCAGCCAGAGGAAGGAGGGAGAGAAAAAGAAAAGAAAGAAAACACTAGTAACTAGACGAGGAGGAAGTGCTCAATTAAGTTCAGGTTAGATTCTACATTATATGGTTGAGTTAATCTATTCATGATCCTTATAATAATGTGTGGTAGAACGAAATCAAATTTCAAAGAGGTCATTACACGGAAATTCTACAATCCACTTGAATAGAGAGCTTGAGGGATTTATCATGGCATAATGATTACAACAGCATATAAAACATGAAAATTGTACAAATCCATAAAGAATATAAAAGTATGTGATGAATGAAAGTTGTAGATTACTCTGTTCCTATTAGTTTGAGATCTTACGGGGATAAATCCGACTTACAGTTTGAAAGTTATGACTGTTTAAAGTTTCTACCTTATTTTACAAAAATTCTGGCGACACAGATTTCATAGGGTTGTTTCTTTCGTAAATTTTCACCAGCTACACTAAGTACTGTCATATGGGATTCGGTATAATAAGAGATCCTAGTGTTGCCTTAGATGTGGTACAATAAACACCCTATTTGAAGTTACAAATTTAATGATTATATCCTTTACAAGCGGGAGATACGAGAAAGTTGAAAGAAAGAAAGATTACTTGAATTTAATGAAGTTATGCCAATATTGTTATATGTGTATGAGTTTAGTCATACAATTGAAATGGTAAAAATCTTGTTAATAAATATAGCAATATGGGTGTCCTTAGATTCGTATTCTAACGTAGTTCACATATTTTTAGGATTTTAAGCGTTCAGAGGCTCTACGCAAAGAGAAGGCATTAGTTTGATTGTTCGTGGCACCCGTTCGGCATTGAGGTAGGTTACGATCTACTTTAGTTAGAATCTGATTAGAGAATCGTATGTAGTTGTAGGAAGTGAAAGGGATAGCATGATAGAACGTCGGCAGGACCGCGATGCCGAAGGGGTTTGTCGTTATATGCGTTATTTTTCTGTGATTGTCACCTGATTGTATCTCCGTCGCATACTTGCTCATTTGTCACGTAAAAATAAAGGAATTGTAATCTCTATAGTTGGACATAGGACGGTGATATGTCTTGTACTTGTCGATTGTATATTAGTGATAAGTATTGACTGATATCATGCCTGACATACTTTCTATATTAGTTTGTGATGTTGGTGAGGGGAGTGATTGAGTGACTCTGAGGTCTTTGCCGGAGATTGAGAGTGATTGAGTGACTCCGAGGTCTTTACCGGAGATTGAGAGCGATTGATAGCCTCCGAGGTTTATGCCAGAGAGCACGAGTGGTACATAGACTTTGCGGGTCCCCCATGTGTCATGGCTTGAGGCGCTGCCTTAGAATGTGTGTATGAGAGTGGAGAGATGGACTATCAGATTGCATCGCATGCATTTGCTCGTATATTTGAATGATCATCCGTGAATTTTATCTCTCCGGCCGTTTCATGATTTCTTTACATTATCTTCGGTATATGATATGTGACCATACCGCTTTTCTATGTGCTACTTGTTGGTTTCAACTTCTTCATGCGTTATCTAATAATTGTCGGCTTATGATGCTTACCGGTAGTAGTGTTGTACTGATACTACTCTTGCTGCACTTTTGTAGTGTGCAGAGTACGATCCAGGTTCTAGTTCTACTCCCCGTGGCTAATCCGCGAGGTGGACATCTTTCCAGTCATTCAGGGTGAGCTACTTGGTCGTCCGTGGCCACTGAAGGGCTTCTTAGTTAATTCCATTTTTCTTTGGTTATTGACAGACAATATGTAGCCTTCGGGTATTTTTCAGACTTCTATTTCAGACCATGTTTAGCACTCTTGTACCCTTTTGACCAGATTTTGGGAAATTAAGTATTTAAGACCTTATAACTTCTTTTCTTTATTTATTTTCCGTTGATTTAACTTGTTAATTAGAACGTGGTTCGCCTACTCCGGGGAATAAGGTAGGTGCCATCACGACTTGTGAATTGGGTCGTGAAAAAGTTGGTATCAGAGCTAGGTTAATTGGTCTAATGAGTACAAGAGCAATGTCTAGTAGAGTCTTTTGGATTGATACGTAGACGTCCGTACCCATCCTCGAGAGGCTATAGGACATTTAGGAAACACCCTTCTTTTCCTCTTTTCATGCTAGTTCAATCCGATTGGTATCTGGTTCATTCTTTTCGTGCGAGATTGTTCAGATTGGTATCTTAAAATCATTTCTATGTTCTCTCACATATGGTGAGGACGCGATCGACTGCTATAGGAGGCCAAGAGCTCGCACTGACCGACACTGCACTGCATCCATACCGCGTTCGAGCTTGTCCAGCGGCGCAGGTGTGGCAGGGGACGTGGTAGGGGCAAAGGCCGTGCAACTATTCCGGATAGGAACCCATCACCAAAGACCGCCAGACCGACAGAGAGTTGACTCGAGCTTGGCGGCATTCGGAAGAGAGATCGAGACGCCGAGGCACACCTGGGTCGCTACTCCTGATTTTTAGGAGGTTGTGTTTCGGGTGTTGGGGTACCTCGACAGTTTGGCTCAGGTGGGCATGCTTCCAGTTGCTCTAGATGGCTCGTAGACTAGAGTGGGAGGTCATACCTCCGGTGCTACGGTAGCTCCAGGATTTCGGACATCGAGGGTACTGCTCGCGGCAACCGTGACTCCCCGTATTGATGCTACTCCAGCGCCTAATTTTGCTCTAAGGCCTATGGATGGGCTAGTGTTGACTACTGATGAGCGAAAGTTGTTCGAGGGGTTTACCAAAATGTCTCCTCCTTGGTTCTATGGTACTCCCGGGGAGGATGCATATGAGTTTATTGTTAGCTGTCATGAGATGCTTCATAAGTTGGGTATAGTGGAGTCTCACAGGGTCAATTATGTTTCTTTCCAGTTAGTTGGGGATGCCAAGCAGTGGTGGAGATCGTACATTGAGTGTCGACTTGTTGGATCACCACCTTTGACCTGGACCTAGTTCTACCAGGTGTTCCTGGAGAAGTATGTCCCTCATACTCTGAGAGACAATAGGAAGGATGTATTTTCAACATTAGAGCAGCGGGGTAGGTCGGCTGCGGAGTATGAGACCAGATTTCTCGCGTTGTCCCGTTATGCGACGACATTACTTCCCACAGAGGCGGAGAGAGTGAAGAGATTTGTGAAGGGTTTGGACCTTCCGCTTCGGCTGGCGACCTTGCAGTTGGAGGCTTCTGGGGCCTCATTCCAGTCAGTAGTAGAGCATGCCAGGAGGGTTGAGTCAGATATGGGTCGGGCACATAGTGGGGGTGGCGACAAGACAACTCGTAGATTTGATAGTTTTGGAGGTCCTATTGGAGGCGGGGGACACCATGACAAGGTTCGTCATCATCCCTACAGTCGCCCCATCCAATCCTCACTACAGGCTTTAGCAGGTGGTTCCTTAGGTTATAGCGGGCACAGTTCTGAGCAGACTTCCCAAAGGTCTTAATCTCGACCTTCAGACCGTGGAAGGTATTCTGGTTCTTCTATAGCAGTTCAGCAGCCTATGGCTAAAGGAGCATGTTTTGAGTGTGGTGAGACAGGGCATTGCGCGAGAGAGTGTTCTAGATCTAGGCAGGATTCCACAGTTCAGACATCTAGGCCTCCAACACTGCCAGCTAGAGGAGGAGGATCTCATACAGTCCGTGGTGGTCGTGGAGGAACACCGTCCGAAGGTGGACGTGCCCATTTCTATGTTTTATCGGGTAGATCAGGGGACGAGGCCTCTGATGCGGTTGTCACATGTATTATTTCGGGTTGTCACCGAGCAACTTCTGTCTTATTTGATCCAGGTTCTACTTTCTCTTATGTGTCCATCTATTTCTCTACGGGTTTGGTTATGCTTTGGGATATGATTGATGTACCTATTCGTGTCTATACTCCTGTCGTGGATTCGGGGATAATAGGTCGAGTCTATAGGTCTTGTGTGGTCACGTTATGGGGTACAATACTTGGGAGAACGAGGCGGATATGCGGAGTAGATATCCTCAATTGTTCGACAGTTCAGGTACCTCTTTCATCCACCCATACCTTGTCGCTCGAGGACGAGCGATTGTTTCATTGGTATCTAATGTAATGACCCATTTGATCGTTTAACACTTTAAAACTACGAAAAAGGTATGGGACTATAAGATATTTAGTATATGTTTTTAATAGATGATATGGTGCAGAATTTTAATTAAATAAGTGAGTGGACCAAGCCCACTACCCTGTTTGGTAGGGCAAAAACGCAGAAATAGAAAAGAAAGGGGAGGGGGAGGCACGCAGAAAGGGAAAAGAAAAGAAAAGGAAAGGGGAGAAGCAGAAATGACGGAGGAAGGAGGAGAGAAAAGAAAGAAAACGCTAGTAACTAGATGAGGAGGAGGTGCTCAATTAAGTTCAGGTTAGATTCTATATTATATGGTTGAGTTAATCTATTCATGATCCTTATAATAATTTGTGGTAGAACGAAATCAATTTTCAAAGAGGTCATTACACGGAAATTCCACAATCTACTTGAATAGAGAACTTGAGGGATTTATCATGGCATAATGATTACAGCAGCATATAAAACGTGAAAATTGTACAAATCCTTAAAGAATATAAAAGTATGTGCTGAATGAAAGTTGTAGATTACTCTGTTACCATCAGTTTGAGATCTTACGGGGATAAATCCGACTTACAGTTTGAAAGTTATGGCTGTTTAAAGTTTCTGCCTTATTTTACAAATATTCTGGCGACACAGATTTCATAGGGTTGTTTCTTTCGTAAATTTTCACCAGCTACACTAAGTACTGTGATATGGGATTCAGCATAATAAGAGATCCTAGTGTTTCCTTCAATGTGGTACAATAAACACCCTATTTGGAGTTACGAATTTAATGATTATATCCTTTACAAGCGGGAGATACGAGAAAGTTGAAAGAAAGAAAAATTATTTGAATTTCCTGAAGTTATGCCAATATTTTTATATGTGTATGAGTTTAGTCATACAATTGAAATGGTAAAATTCTTGTTAATAAATATAACAATATGAGTCTCCTTATATTCGTATTCTAACGTAGTTCACATATTTTCTAGATTTTAACAGTTCAGAGGCTCTACGCAAAGGGAAGGCATTAGTTTGATTGCTCGTGGCACCCGCTCGACATTGAGGTATGTTACAGTCTACTTTAGTTAGACTCTGATTAGAGAATCGTATATAGTTGTAGGAAGTGATAGGGCTAACATGATAGAACGTCGACAGGACCGCGATGCCGAAGGGGTTTGTCGCTATATGCGTTATTTTTCTGTGATTGTCACCTGATTGTATCTCCGTCGCATACTAGCTCATTTGTCACGTGAAAATAAAGGAATTGTAATCTTGATAATTGGACATAGGACGGTGATATGCCTTGTACTTGTCGATTGTGTATTAGTGATATGTGTTGACTGATATCATGCCTGACATACTTTCTATATTATTTTGTGATATTGGTGAGGGGAGTGATTGAGTGACTCCGAGGTCTTTGCCGGAGATTGAGAGTGATTGAGTGACTCCGAGGTCTTTGCCGGAGATTGAGAGTGATTGAGTGACTCCGAGGTCTTTACCGGAGATTGAGAGCGATTGATAGCCTCCGAGGTTTATGCCAGAGAGCACGAGTGGTACATAGACTTTGCGGGTCCCCCATGTGTCATGGCTTGAGGCGCTGCCTTAGCATGTGTGTATGAGAGTGGAGTGAGAGAGGTGACTATTGTATTGCATTGCATGCATTTGCTCGTATATTTGAATGATCATCTGGTGAATTTTATCTGTCCTGGCTGTTTCATGATTTCTTTACATTATACTGGTATATGATATGTGACCATACCTGTTTTCTCTATGTGCTACTTGTTGGTTTCAACTTCTTCATGCGTTATCTAATAATTGTCGGCTTATGATGCTTACCGGTAGTAGTGTTGTACTGATACTACTCTTGCTGCACTTTTGTAGTGTGCAGAGTACGATCCAGGTTCTAGTTCTACTCCCCGTGGCTAATCCGCGAGGTGGACATCTTTCCAGTCATTCAGGGTGAGCTACTTGATCGTCTGTGGCCCCTAAAGGGCTTCTTAGTTAATTCCAATTTTCTTTAGTTATTGACAGACAGTATGTAGCCTTCGGGTATTTTTCAGACTTCTATTTCAGACCATGTTTAGCGCTCTTGTACTCTTTTGACCAGATTTTGGGGAATTAAGTATTTAAGACCTTATAACTTCTTTTATTTATTTATTTTCCGCTGATTTAACTTGTTAATGAGAACGTGGTTCGCCTACTCGGGGGAATATGGTTGGTGCCATCACGACTTGTGAATTGGGTCGTGACACTAAACAACATAAAGGAAAACTTAAGGGACTAAAAGTGATAATTAATAAAACTAGTCACACTACAGAATTGTGACAGTTTCAAATAAACGTTGGTATACACGGACCGCGGTTGTTTCTCCACTTTTCTGGAACTAAAGAGAAACATTTCATATGCAAAATTTCTTACTTATATTTCAACTTTCCTCAGTAGCACTTCTCCAACACTATTTTTGTCATGCATTTAAGTCAATCCAACACTATAGGTGGGTCACGTCGAAACTGATATGTGGGTCACCTTATAAAACGGATGTCGTTTTACAAGGTGATAAAAAAAAAGTAATTTGGTGTGTGTGTGTCCGCCAGTGACTACATCCCCTACCCCCATACTTGTACTTCCCTTCGGGGCCCGGTTTCTTGATAAATAAACGGCAGAATCTAGGCTCTTTGGCCTAGTTTTCGAAAAAAAAATGCATAGTACGTAGAAAATGCTATTACACATTTTCTAATTTAATAGTACCTAAAAATCCCTATTATGCACTTGCTAAATGCATAGTACGTAAAAAACCCTATTATGCACTTGGTAAATGCAGAGTACATAAAAAACCTAGTATGCACTTGCTGAATGCATAGTACGTAACATTATTCACTTTCTAAATAACTAGTAGGTAAAAAAACCTATTATGCACTTTCTAAATGCATAGTACGTAAAAAAATATATTATGCACTTGCTAAATGCACAACACGTAAAAAAATATCCTATTATGTACTTGCTAAATGATTAGTACGTAAAAAACCATATTATGCACTTGCTAAATGCATAGTACGTTAAAAAACCTATTATGTACTTGATAAATGCATAGTACGTGAACAAATCTATTATGAACTTGCTAAATGCATAGTACGTATGCACTTGGTAAATGCATATTACGTAAAATGCTCCCAAATCCGGCAATTACGCGTCGTGAACAGTAACTCGTCGGGAAAGTGAATTTTTCGGCCACCTCAGGAAACCATCAGGGACGAGACATATACTAAATGTTTCGTCTCATAAAGCCCATCATTTCACATACCAAGCACCACCATCGATTCATCCTTAGGCGTCCAACTTCAGTTCGAAAAAATTACCACTGTTTTGTTCGTCTCTTCCAAATTTCGGCGAGCTAGGCCACAATTGACGGTGAAGGGATACACCACTGTGACCGCCATCTCACAGCGGTCATTTTGGTACCAACGTCGTCCATCGACTTAGCCCAAATCGGTCCGACGACCATTTCAGTGTATCGGCGTAACCGTTGCCGCAACTTTGCATTTTCCGGACACCACCGATAAAATCGAGCTTCGTGGGTGGTGTCATTGTGTTAGTCTTGGTCTTAGCTACAATTTGCACCCAACCCTGTGCCTTAATTCATCATTTATTGAAAGTCGACATTGTTGGATCTTCTACAACCTTTGTCGCCGGAAATGGAGGCTCAGGCGACTGGGCGGCCTTCCCTTCAGGTCGTCTAGTCATATAACCATTCTTTTACACCATTAAAACACCCTCAACATCAAAATCCTCAACATCAAGCAACAAAAACTACCAATTCGAATTACGCTCAAGCAAAAACAACATCGACAACAGCTACTGGATTTAATATCAGTGAATTGCCTCCCTCTGAGGTTGTTCAACACACCCCCATTGTGACTTACTCTAATCTAGTCAGGGATGATTCAGTGCCTAATGTAAATGGCGGTAATTCTCTCGACATTTCACCAAATTCAATCCATATAATCCAAAAACTTATTGTGTATCTTCACGGTGAGCCTACTGTGAGATTCGACAGTAAAGAGGTGGAAGTAATGATACACCATGAAGAATTGCAATTCTCGGTAATTGGTAAATTCAGCCATGGATGACATGAAATTAGCTGTATGAGAACTGCAATTCCACAGCAATGCGGGCTCAAAGATAATACAAGAATTGGGCTACTTTGGGATAGACATGTATTGATACGTTGCACTATCAAAGAAGATATGGATATGCTATTATCAAGCTCAATCTTTGATAATAAGGATAATAACAAAACATTCTCTATGCGTACCTCCAATTAGGATAGGAAAGCTACACCATCCAAGGAGACTAGTGTCGCTTATGGATGGATATCATTCCAAGGTTTGCCTCCTGTTTACTTTGGAGAATTGACTCTATTTTCATTAGCAGCTGCAGTTGGTATACCAATTGTAATTGACATATCGACTAGGAATAAAACTAGTCCTAGTTGTGCTAGAGTGAAGGTCGAAGTTGATCTTTTAAAGGAATACCCTAGTAGAATTCAAATCCAAGAAATAGAAGGGGAACAAGTTATATCGAAATGGTTTCCAATTCGATATGACTTTCTCCCCAAGTACTGTAAATATTGTAATTTACAAGGACATAATGATATTGGATGTTGGAAATTACACTCAGATTTGAAACCGGTAAAAGAAGGGGGGGGGGGGGGAGGGGAAGGAAATGGCAAGAGTGTGTCACCAAGCTTACCCCCTAGGACCAACAATCATAATACCGACAATACAAACCATCCCAACAGAGTCAAGTTGGTTGACAATGGTGAATGGCAAACCACAAAAAATCCCAAAAATAACAAACCATACAAAAACAATCAAAAACAAAATAAAAAATCCTTAACGGATTCCAAACACAATACAAAAAACATTACAACAATCCCAAAACCAAATGCACCAAAACAAACTCCTAAACACTCTAACGCCTTTAATGTATTCGCTGAAGTTGAACAGGGTGATGTGTGTGGAAGTTCTGATGTAGTTGTGGACATTGGAAATAATGATGAGGTTGTGGATGATAGTGTTATGGCTGATGGTTTTGCAGTTATTGGTAGTTTCTCTGTAGTTAATATCGCAACTGATGGTCCTGCAGCTATTGGTATTGCTGCTTCTGTTGATGTTATTGGAGACAAGGAAACAAATGCTGAATTTGCTGCTGCTTATAAAGAAGATGCTGGTACTGATGCCTCTGCTGCTGATGATGTTGCAACTGAGGTTGTCGATGCTGCTGCTGAACTTGTTGCAGCTCAAGTTGATTTTGCTGCAGATGATATCGATGCACCTGTTGGTTCTCCTCTTGGTGCTGATGCTAGTTGTGCTCCTGCTGCTGATCAAAACCAGAACCACACTAATCTATCATGTCACGACCCGAAACTGGGCCCGTGACTGGTGCCTTACCCCGGGCACCCTAGTGACACAACATCAGAGTAATCAGCGGAACATAAAACACATACATGAAACAAGTGAAGTACAAAACAGTGATCTGAGGAAAACTTGCCTTACGGCATATATAAATAACAACTTTTACAAATGAACAGTTTAATCCTTTTTACAAACCCTGCCCACAACAGTACTACAGACCTCTAAGAAATGATACGACAACAATGGCGGGACAGGGCCCCGTCATACCCCTGAATGTAAGCACCTACAACAACAGGGGACTATACCAAGATAAGCCTCCGGAGAAACGGAGCTTCCCAAAAGCTGAACTGTGACCCTAAGAGCGAGGATCATCGACTGGTGTACCTTTACCTGCGGCATGACGCAGCCCGGCGAGGTCGATCTAACAGTAAGTATGTGAAACTAAAATATCAGTAAATGAAATCATAATAGTCTATAAAGCAGAGACATGTATGATAACCAAACTACGATTCACAATAAATAAGCGATCATATCAAGTCGTGACTCACGCCTCAAGTCATCACTCAAATATAACAATGGGTCTCACGCCCACAACATCAATCATGCAGTGGAATACCTTCCTCACCGCCAGCTTTATGATATAAAAGCACCAAGGAACACACATGAACACGGTCCCACCTGTGCTATAATAAAACCGCAGGTAAGTACGAAGGCATAGCCGACTACTAACACCCACAGTACCAACAAGGTCATGAACTGTATCATAAGATCTGTCTAGACCGTCACATGATCAAAGCTGGCCACTTGCCCGCAGTATCTAATGTGCGCGTCTAGCCCTGGAACTTCCCGCAGCTCCGCATAGGCCAACCTCATAGGCCCGCATGAGGTATAACCCCGCATCGAGGGTAGCTACTCCCGCAGATCGCCCCGACTCGCAAATCCGCACGCCACATGCACCGCATGACCATAAAGGCCGCGACACTAACCCGAACTCCCGTAGTTCCGCATGGATCCCCTGGACCCGCATGAGGTATTCTCGAATCATGGTCCCAGACCGCCTGAGTCTACCCCGCATCGGAGGGCAGCTTAACCTCCGGACACAAGTCAAGGTGAGTGGTACAATACCAACATAACGGCTGATAATCAACACACTTTAAGCACAGTCGAGGGGAAAACCCCTTTACACTAACATCACAAGATACTAACACACGTAGCATCCTAGCATGTTTACTTATCAATCAACAAGAGAGTATTACAAGGCTATCACAAACCAACACAATCAGGTTATACACACAAGGTACTCTCTACTATATGTCAACAAGTTCGGGTTTTTATCCCCAAAGTACTTCATACATTAACTCTTTAAAAGATACGTTACTTTCACAAAAGTCACACAATACCCGTAGTATATGAAAATAGAGTGATTATCTTTTTAAAGTAAATCAATTACTTCTCTTTGTAAAATCAAGTAGCAACATTCTTTTCCAATGTTCAAGTTTGCCTAATTTCCAATGTTCAAGTTTGCCTAATTTCCAATGTTCAAGTTTCTCATTTTAGAAAGGTTTCGTAGTTCATAGTCTTATTCATTTAAGAATATAATTCTCCTTTAAACAATCTGAGAAACCTAAGCCTTATATGTGAGTAGGATATTCTTGTTTATAACAATCTTATTACAGCAGCCATGATCTAGGAAATATCATTTTGTCTCATCTTAGCTTCTATGCAGATGGAGGTTTCTACTGGTTTTATTAATACTTAATTAGTCAAAACATTTCCTTTTATTAACGCTGCAGTGGTTTGTCGATACACATTCTGATTTCCGAAATCAGTAAAACATTTTTAAGCCGTTATACCTAACTTCCCATAAAGCTAGTATAACTCTTAAGTTTTCAACAACCAAGTATTACTTCTTCTTTCAAATGATTCAAAATCTTTTGAAATACTTCAAGTTCTTTATTAACACATAACAAGCCGCTTATAGTTCAAAACAAGACTTTTAAAAACCACATATATTTTCTTACCAACATAAAGCTGTTATAACCAACTTCCCATCAAGCCGTTATAACACTTTATGTTTTAAACCAATCAAATACATTTAGCACATGTACGTCTACCGTACTACATAGTTCACACATATCATGCTAGAAGAGATAGGAAGAGGTTCACATACCTCGCGACGAGTAACGACTAATAGCAAAACGCTCCAAGTACTTCCAACCGACCGCTACTCCTAAAGCCAAGTAGATCGCGCCACACGTAGTACATCAACCTATAAGGCCACAAGGCGCTTTATTAACATTTAGGTCTAATCGTAGAATATTCTACGTAAAATTCGGCAAAGACTCTCCCCGCAACAGCGTAAATCTCCTCCTCTAACGGGGCCGGCTACCAAGCCAACCAGGGGGGGTTATACATCTAACCCGAACGGGTACAATTCTACTCACAAGACTACTACACAAGTCTACAGTAATACACCCCATGTAATTACAGATTCAGCGATTCTTGTGCTTAAGTCAAAAGACATTGACAACTAACTACGTTCAGTACTATATATAGTATACTTCAACTATATATTCAAACAACATGTAATTTCCAATTACAATAGAGGGACAAGATATTTACCTCGACAAGCCCATAATTATCCAAGTATAAAGTCGATCCTGGGCAATCGTTTAGCTCCAACTCCGAGCGCTCCAACCTGCTCCAAACTACCCTTAGAAGTTCTAACCAACTTCTACATACTACTCCAACTAACCATGGAGATTTTTCCTTAGGGTTTCGGTTTGGTGACTGACGGGAAGTATAATAGTATAACTGGGCTTTTGTATAGGTATAACCTTAGAATACTACAAGGTATATGGCTAAGGTAATTTGGGCATTATAACAATACTTTTGAGAGTATTTCTACCAAGAGAGGGGGGTATTATACGAAAGCAACTAGGCTAGGGGGGGGGTACCCCACGGCCACACTACTAGGAGGGGGAGGGGGTTCTCGGCCGAGAGCCACTAGGCAAGGGGGAGGGACATCTCTCGGCCAAGAGGCCTCACGAAAAGGGGGAGGGGGAAGGCTCTCAAGACTTAGGCATTTTGGATGAAGAAGTCTTCAACCTTAGAGGGGTATTTATAGGTCAAGGGATGGCCAACCAAAGGCCAAGATTAAACCAAGTGTTAGGCAAGTGTAGGGCTAGGATTTACTACACACAAATATCCTACCAACCCTCGACTTTAGCCAAGGCACAAAAACGCAACGCTAGCCCAAATCGTCCCAATGGACGTTTCAAGTCCACCAATTGGAGGGTGCCAAGTGGCGCCCTCTCGTTGGTCCAACACGTTTCGTCTCTCGGAAAAATCCGCAAAAATTAAAAATGACATAGCCGGAAATTCCCCTACGAAAGCTGTGAAAACGTTTCGTCGAAAAACGACTCTAAACGGGTGTTGTGAACAAAATTAATTCGGCCAAGCCTTAATACAAGTTTCAAATTTTCTACGCACGCCCCACGCATATACTCAAAATACGGTATAACATATCGAGTTGCTATCGTTAATCCGTGATGACAAATACGCTTTTCTTGATGGTTTGATGATGGTGGCCGTGACGCCGCATATATCTGATATTGGAGTGGAGGTTGCTGGTGAGGGCGTGGCAGGACCAGTGGAGTATGTTGCTGCTGGGACTGATGTCGCTGGAAGAGCAGCAGTTGCAGCAAGGAATACTAATGAGGTACCCGTCATTGCTGTTGCTGGTGTTGCTGTCACAGCAGATGTCTCTATGACTGATGAAACATCTGTTAAGACTGTTGCTGAGGTTGATGCAGCTGGAGGAATTGGTGCTTCATCTACTGATATCGATGCACTTGCTCCTGGTGCTGCTGCTTCTGGAGCTGCAAGTTCAGCAACTGCTGCATCTGGAGTTGCAATTCTTGGGGTGGCTGATTATACTGGTGCTGCTACTGATATATATGGCACATCAGCAAATGCTAAAGCAACAGAGGAAATTTTGGCAGCTCTTAACCAAGTTTACTCGACTCAACCAATTATAAAAAAAAAGGACGACCAAAGAAAAACACGGTGGCCCCAACCAACCTAACAATATCCAATAGATCCAAACATAAATGATCAAATTCCTAAATTATTTGGAAGACGACAAGGAAGCGATACAATAGCTAGAAGATTTTATAAGGCCAGAGGTAGTTGATTATACCTTTGTACTTGTATTATTTTTTCACTACACTAATATAATCCTTTGTAATATCATCATAGAATATGTTATAAGCTATGTGATTATCATTGCTTATTTGATTTTTCCATCATCTTACTTTTTGCATTCTTGCTAGTCGAGGCCTGTGTGCCTCAGTAGGACTAGTAAGGTAGGTGGTTTTATCCATGTACTTCTCTTTTCCTCTATGCGCCCCCCTGTATCTTTCTTTTTATATATAAAATTGTCTCGGACGCGAGTCTGTGGCGGTTTCTAAAAAAAATGCATAGTACGTAAAAAATATTTTATGCACTTGCTAAATGCATAGTACGTAAAAAAATATATTTTGCACTTGCTAAATGCATAGTACGTAAAAAAATATATTATGCACTTGCTAAATGCATAGTACGTAAAAAAATATATTATGCACTTGCTAAATGTATAGTACGTAACAAAATATATTATGCACTTGCTAAATGCATAGTACGTAAAAAAATACTATTATGCACTTGCTAAATGCGTACTACGTAAAAAAACTCTATTATGCACTTGCTAAATACATAGTATGTAAAAACCTATTATGCACTTGCTAAATGCATAGTACGTAAAAAATATATTAAGTACTTGCTAAATGTATAGTACGTAAAAACTCCTATAATGCACTTGCTAACTGCATAGTACCTAAAAACCCTATTATGCACTTGCTAAATGCATAGTACGTAAAAAACTCATTATGCATTTGCTCAATGAATAGTACATAAAAACCTATTATTGACTTGCTAAATGCATAGTGCATAAAAAACCTATTATGCACTTGCTGAATGCATAGTACTTAAAAAACCCTATTATGCACTTTCTAAATGACTAGTAGGTAAAAAAACCGATTATGCACTTGCTAAATGCATAGTACGTAAAAAAACTATTATGCAGTTGTTAAATGCATAGTACGTAAAAAAATATATTATGCACTTGCTAAATGCATAGTACATAAAAATTCCTATTATGCACTTGCTAAATGCATAGTACGTAAAAATACCTATTATGCACTTGCTAAATGCATAGTACGTAAAAAAACCTATTATGCACTTGCTAAATGCATAGTACGTAAAAAACCCTATTATGCACTTGCTAAATGAATAGTACGTAAAAACCATATTATGTACTTGTTAAATGCATAGTACGTAAAAAAACCTATCATGCACTTGTTAAATACATAGCACGTAAAAAAATATATTATGCACTTGCTAAATGCATAGTATGTAAAAACATATATTTTGCACTTGTTAAATGCATAGTACGTAAAAATATATATTATGCACTTGCTAAATGCATAGTACGTAAAAACATATATTATGCACTTTCTAAATGCATAGTACATAAAAAATCCTATTATGCACTTGCTAAATATGTAGTACATAAAAAAATCTATTTTGCACTTGCCATACCACGTAATTCCGGCGAATTCAACGCTGCTACAGTAACGCCGCGGTGCAAGGCCATTTCCGGTTACCAATGGGGTCGAGACTTATACCAAAAGTTTCGTCTCATCAATCCTGTCACTTTCATACCAACCACGAACGTTGATTCAACCTACAACTCCGTCAATTCCAAATTGAAAAACTGATTCACTGTTGATCAGAGTTTTGCAAATTCCGGCAGATTGAGCTACAATCGACGATGGTGGTTTACACCACTGTGACCACCATCTCACTGCGGTCATTTCTACACCAACGACGTCCCTCGAGTCAACCCCTATCGATTCGACGACCATATCGCATTTCGACGGAACCTTTGGCGCAACTTTTGATTTTTCGGCCACCTCCGGTGGTTGATCGACATCACCAATATACCATTGTGTTCCCATCACTCTCCTCTACATTTTACACCTACTACCGTAATTCAATTATACGCTTAACAGATTTCCATTGTTGTTAAGCGTTGAGGCTCCCATGGTCGTGATGGCGACTGGACGACCTCCCCCAGAGGTTGTCCAGCCCTGTGACAATTCATTTCCATCAATAACACAGCCCCAACAACTCAAATCACAACCAACATCATTAACGAAGGTTCCGACATATTCACAAACTCTCAAATCCTCAATTCCGATCAATGATGCTATAGGAGGAGCTGCTAGCTCTTCTTTCAATTGCTCCAACACGTTACCACCTCCGTTAGCTCCTAAACAGGTACAATACCTACATGGAGAGCCAAATTTTCTGTTTTCTGAAGCCAAAATTTATATTACTGTAGAAAGACAAGGTCTGAAATGGGCTGTAATTGGCAAGTTCAGCCATGGCATGCCTGATTTCCACTCTTTGAAGAATGAACAGCCTAAACAATGTAAGTTAAAGGCTGAAGTTTATGTTGGCTTCCTGTTCAATAGGCATGTTCTTATTCGATGTACGATTAACGAGGATTATGACATGTTGATGTCTAGCCCTGGCTTTAGAATATTGGAAAATAATATGTCCTATTTGATGAGAACTCTCAAATGAGACGTTTTGTTTAATCCGAAAGAAGAAACAAAAATTGTGTGGGCTTGGATTTCCTTTCCAAACCTTCCACCCAATTTTTTGAAGAAACAGTCTTATTGTCTTTAGCTACTGCCATTAGAAATCCCATTTCAATCGACATGGCGACGAGGAACAAGACTAGACCAAGTTGTGCAAGGGTGAAGGTGGAAGTTGATTTGCTGCAAGAACACCCAAAGCAAGTTCAAATACAATTTGAGAAAAATGGAGTTGTTCAAACGAATTCTTATGAGATTCGTTATGACTATCTTCCCAAATATTGTACAACTTGTAAACTACAAGGGTATGACATTCATGGTTGTTGGAAGCGAAAGCCGGAGTTGAGACCATCCAAGGATAAGGAGGACAATTGTGGTAATGTCATGATACCGGATAAACATCACATCCCTACTCTTAAAGCTTGAGCGATTATTAATCATCAAAACATACCCATTGATAATGACATACCAAAACCAAAGAACCCTGCCACAAATCATGGTTGAAAGGTAGCTCAAAATAAAATGAGTACCAAAAACAACAACACAAACACCAAACAAAATGGTACAAAATCAATTCATAAGCACCCTAACTCATTTGCTCTTCTTAAGGATGTCGAAGAGGAGGAGATTGGTGCTGGTGCTACTATAGAAGTTGAAGTAGCTGCTGCAGTTGACGGTGATGCAAATGTTGCTCCATCACATGTTGCTGCTGCTAAAAATTCACAAGCAGCAGCTATTGCTGTAGCTGTGTCTGTTGGTTTTACTGCTAAGGATTTTAGAGTTTTTGCTGCTGGGGCTTCGGCTGATGCTGTGGTTGCAACTGAAGCTGCTGCTCATGTTGATGTTACCTTTGCAGCTGCTGAGAACACACAAACAACTGCTACTTTTGTTGCTGATGGGTCTGACTCAGGAACAACAAATGCTGCTGGTTTTAATGTTGCATAGGTGGTTGATGGTCGTGAAACAACTGCTATGTATGCTGAACCTGAATCTGAGGATGGTGCGACGCCGCTGCACGCCCCGCTGATGACAAGTCTGGCGCTTTACCGATGCGGCGTGCTATGGCTGCAAATGTTGTGGTTCAGCTACTGCAGTTGATGATGGTGTTGCAAGCACAACCATTGTAGGGCCTGCTGAAACTGAGTTTATTGGTGTAGTTGCTGCACCTATTGAATTTGCTACCGATAAGGTCACTGCTAAATTTAACTAGGTTGCAGCTGATGTTACTACTGGTCAGGCTTCTGATGTGGCACCTAAGACTATTGACGAAGTACCAATGCGATTACGAGTGACAATGCCCGTTGGAAAATATTGGTATGATCCAGAAGAAGAGGAGCTTCAATACTATCGACGGGTTGCAATTGACACTGGAAATCTTTCTCCTAGAAATGTAGAGAGGACAAAAAAGAGGCATTCAATGCCTCTCATCTGGAATGGAAGGAAGTTCATGGAGAATCTTATTGATGCAGAATCTGCTGCTGTCACTACTGGTTGTGATGATGAGAACGATGAATCCACATCAAACCTAAGCCCAAAGCCAAGTATTAACCCCATAGTCAAAGCCTACACTCCAACCAATAAAAGTACAACAACCCCAATTGGTTCCTAAAATAAATCCAACACAGATACATCTTCTATTAGCACCTCTACCTCTACCAATTATGGTAGGGCAAATATATCACCTGATTCAGTCAATTCAGATGGGAAAAAATGGTCTGAGATGAAGAAGGGTAAGGTGTGGAGACCGTTGACAGAGGCGGACCTATGTTTACTTTGGAGAGCCTTTAATAGGGCAATGAAGATGCAGGGACACTGCAAGGGGAAAAGGTCCTTCGATGAGATCATTAAAGCTAAAAACACTATCTATCAACTGTATACGCTAGAGCGGTTTGCAAGGTTGGTACTTTGGCAGTTGGAGGTGGATATTAGTGAGTTTTGGATGATTCAGATGATGTGCAGGACTGGGCTACTATACTAGGTAATGCGGATGTTCCTGATCCTGATTATGAAGCATTTGGCTTATTTGATGAAAAAGATGAGCCAATTCCACTTGCTATTGAGGATCTGGGAGAACCTGGGGCTATATCTGCAGTTGTAACTGATGAAACCTATGTTGCGGCTGAGGTTACATTTGCAGCTGATGGTGGTAAGGGTGATAAAAGAATTGAAGCAACAGAAGAAGAGGCAACAACTCCAGTAAAAAAACAAGAGGATGGCCAAGGAAAATTATGTTGGCCCCAACCACCTCAACAATATCAAAAAATTATCAAGTTTCTGGAATACTTGGATGACGAGGAAGAAAAGGTACAGAAAATTAAAGATTATATAAGATTAGAGAGTAATATTTTTGATCTTATATTAATTTTTCATTTTTTCAGTGTCATCTTTTGTAACATCACCATAGAGTGTGTTATAAACTTTGTGTTGATCATAGCATATTTGATTTTTGCATCATCGTTCTTTTTACATTCCAGCTAGTCGGGGATTGCACGCCTCAGTAGGGACTAACCAGGTAGGTCATCTTACCGCTTATCTTGTACTTTCCATTTGGGGACCTTTACGATAAATAAGACAGAATCTAGCCTCTCTGGCCTAGTTTTCCCAATAAAATAAAATAAAATGCGTAGTACGTAAAAAAATCTATTATGCACTTGCAAAATGCATAGTACGTAAAAAAATCTATTATGCACTTGCAAAATGCATAGTACGTAAAAACCTATTATGCACTTCCTAAATGACTACTACGTAAAAATCTATTATGCACTTTCTAAAGGACTAGTACATGCTCTCTTTTTCGGCGAAATCACAGCGTGAACAGTGATTCCGGCGGCGGAACCCAGATAACGGCCAAACCACTGACCCATCAGTGACGAATCTTATACCAAAAGATTCATCTCATCACCCTCTACATTTCTATACTACCCATCACATTCGATTTCATCATCTTCTGGGTTGATTTGGTGTGCGAATTTCATATAGAAAAATGTAACAGTTTCAGTCTGTTTTTTTGCTTTTTTTGGCGACCTGGGATATAATCGAGGGTCGTGGTTGGTATCACTACACTCTCTATACTCTCCTCGACATTTTGCATCCAAACATCACCATCATCTCTTCCCCAATCGCCGGATCGATCAGATCGAACCAACCCGTAATGTCACGACCCGACCCCGGGCCGCGACTGGTGCCCTACATGGGCACCCCGTTCAGGTATACATCAGAGAATAGCAGCGGAACATACACAACATAAACACATGTGCAAATAATATACAACACAGGCTAGCCGATAAGACCGTCTTCCATAATATAAACAAAGTCAAAAGTACAACTTTACAACTCAGTTCTTATAGCCCAACCACATATGTGAATATGCACTTCAGAATAACAATCGTGGCGGACAGTTCCCGCCATACCACGAATGTACATAATCTACAACATCGTGGACAAGATCGTACCAAAAGAAAGACAAGCCTCCGAGAACGAAGCTTCCGACGTCCGATAAGTGATCCTAAGAATGTGGATCCGCCACCGCTTACCTTTCTCGCAGATTTAACGCACCCCGAGGAAGGGGGTCACATACGATGTACTAAGTATGTAAAATCGAAAGTACTGTAATTACAACATAAGTTTAATAGAAAGTGAGACATGTATGATAACAAAATTACAAGACACAAAGTGCCTTACTAACAATGAGAGTACATCAAGAGAATACGATAACATCACAATAGCGGTCTCCGATCATACCATGGGTAGCGAACCCATAAAAACAGTGGTATAACGTCTTGGGGTGTCTACCTCATTTATACTCTTACCAAGCGGTGGTATAACGTCTGGGGTTTGCCTCATTTATACTCTTATCTGTAGAAGATAGTAACGCAGTGGTATAACGTCTTGGGGCTTCCTCATTTATACTCTTATCACGAAGAAGGTGGTATAGCGTCTTGGGGTTTGCCCCTCACTGATACTCTTACCCTATCTCAAAACCGGCCGTCATACAATAATTAAGCAAGTTAGCAATCCCCCTAACTTCTTATTAGTCTTATTCATCTACATTCTCATTTTAGTTTACTTAAGGCACTTTCATGTCTTTTATAAGAATCCGGGAATTTAACCCAAAGTACTACATACTTCTATTCTTTTAAAAACAAATGACTCTTTTTAGTAGAAAGCTTCCAAGACACTATTAACCATAGTATCAAGTCCAAAGTACATTTCAAGGCAAGTCACAATACCTTTAGAATTAAAGTAGGTTTCTAAATCAAATGACTCCTTTCTTATTAAACCTTGGGCAATTGATACCTTAAAATCAATTTGCCTTTTGTTAACACAAGCCATTTACCTTTGCATAAAGTCAATATAACCAACTCCCCATAAAGTCGTTATATTCACTTTATACCTTAGTCAAGTACATTCTTCTCCTATCCAAGGGACTTATACGATTAAAACGACACAAGTATCACATACTTTAAATCTCTTCAAGTCCCTTAACTTTACTAAGACTTAAGACATCCTTAATATTTCAAAGAAGTGAGTTAACTTCCTAACTCACCCGACTTGGCATTTTATAAGGCTAGTAAAGAATGTCAAAGGCTTGTACGTCCACCGTACTACATACGCTAACTAGTCATGCTCAAAAGATAGGAAAAAGTTCTACATACCTTGTCGGGTCAAACCACTTTTCCAAGTACGAAGTCCCGCCCGTACTATGTCAACCTATAATATTCACAATACGTCTATTAAAGCCTTACTTCATACGTAGAATATTAGAAGTATTAAGTCTCAATTTTCTACGGAAATTATGACAGAACATCCTTTGTTTTTACTATATTTGCCACCTTTTTAAAGGCCGAAATACAATTACCAAACAGCCCCAATCGCTCACAATTATATGTAGGTAGTCCAATACAATTGAATAACTAAACAATACAAACTACATTCCAAATTCGGCCACCTTGATTCAACAAATCCAATTCTTATCCAATTTCCATTTCAATCCAATTTAGTAGCATAACATGATATCAAGTCGCATTTGAGTATCATAACCATAATCTTTAAGTAAGTAACATGCGACGATTTCTAAAAACGACCAATTAGTAATCCAATTTCCAAGCGGCTTGTATAACATTTCGGATTTAACTACAAGAAATCCATGATACTAATAACTTCAACCTATCAACATCATGCTAGCAACAAGTAGAGCTAACAACAACAATATAAATATGTAATCTTGTAACACCTTTAAAAGACAAGATTTTACCTTAACGATTCTTAATCCAACTCCAATCCGAAGTCGCTTCCTAGTAGTTTAGAGCCTCCAAGACACCTCAATCCGCTTGTTGAGACCCTTAGAACAATACCAACAATTATCCTTCAAAACTCCAAGCAAAACCTAGAAAGACCCTTAGGTTTTCGCTTATGACTAACCCGTAAACAATCTTTTCCAAGATTTTTCGTTGAGATGTGTTTACAATACACCTAAGACCCTTGGTTTAAAGTGTGGAATCAAATGGACAAGAAACGAAAATTTCTCCCTTTCTTTCAATGAAGAACCCGAGAGCTTTGCCTATGTTTCTTCCAATTTTTGTGTGAAATTTTCTAAGTGTTGGCTCTCTAGCACTACTAGTATTATATAGAGTAAAGGATGGTCAAGATAATTACAAATGTGAGGCTTAGATGTGGTCTTCCAAAATATCAAGACTTATGACCTTTGACTTTAGTCAATAAACTCATGCTACAAGTTGCAAGACTTAGCCTTAGAAGACTTATGGTAAATGACCATATTGGCCATGCCATTTTCGTCCAAGGCACTCTAAGGGGGGGTGACACATGTCGCCCTCCCATTCGTCACAATAATTCGTTTTCCGACAATATCAAAATTCCGATAAATTTTTACAAGCCTCAAATCTTAACACTGGTGAGTTCTTATTAACGTTCTTAAAACATGTCCTCAGAAATACGGTGTAACATTCTTCCCCCCTTAGAAACATTCGTCCCCGAATGTTCCTTCGGAGTCAAACTTAAAATTAGCGACCTGGTTTTCTTTCACAACCCCGACATACCAATAATGCCAATCATGGCCACATAATGCCATTTAGGCAAAAGAGATACTTCAATTTAAAACTTGACAAGTAAAGGAAGATGAATTACCTGAAGGTATAGGAAATAAGTGAGGAAACTTCCTCAACATGTCCTCCCTCGCCTCCCAAGTCATCTCCTCTCGGTTATCATTCCTCCACAGGACTTTGACGGAAGCTACATCCTCGGTCCGCAGTCGCCTGACCTGGCGATCGAGTATCGCTATGGGACTCTCCTCATACGATAATCCCTCTGTCACCTGGACCTCACTAGTAGGGAAAACTCTCGCTGGATCACCGATACACTTCCGCAACATAGAGACATGGAAGACCGGATGTACCGCCTCTAACTCTGATGGCAGATCCAACTCGTAGGCAACCTTGCCCACCCGATTTAACGATCCGGTAGGGCCCAATGTACCTTGGGCCGAAGTTTCTTCTACCGAATCTCATCACACCCTTCATGGGTGACACCTTCAAGAAGACCCAATCGCTACCAAACTCCAAATGCCGACGCCGATTATCCGCATAAGACTTCGCCGACTCGAGCCGCTATCAGCCTCTCGGATAAGCTTCACCTTATCCACACGCCTGTATCAAGTCCGCCAACTAATCGCATTCGCCCACGCCGAACCAACCGATCGGCGACTGCATTTCCGCCATATAAAGCCTCGTATGGCGCCATCTGTATACTGGAATGGTAGCTGTTATTATAAGCAAACTCCACAAGAGGCAAATGATCCTCCCAGCTACCACTGAAATCAATCCCGCAGGCTCGCAGCATATCCTCGTTGTCGGATAGTGCGCTCGCCGCCCGTCACACCGAGGATGAAATTGTCTTACCGAGACTCACTGTGTCCCCAAACCCTTCGAAAGACCTCGAAGTTAGCCAGAACCGGGCTCTCTATCTCGATATAATCGACACCGAACACCGCGCACTCACTATCTCTCGGATGTACAACCGCATAGTCCTCACCAAAACGTCGCCCGATCGAAGGAAATGGGCTGATTTCGCACCACAACAATAACTCAAATGGAGTCGCATTTCATCCGAGTACGAGGTAACCTCAGAACAAATTCCATGTTGATCATCTCCCACTTCTAAGTCGGAATCTCAATAGATCGCAATAAACCATCGGGCCTCTCGTGCTCGACCTTGACTCGCCGCAATTAGACATCAGGCAACAAAACTCGCCACGCCCTCTTCGTGCCATCCCACCAATACAAACATCTCGAGGTCATGGTACATCTTGGTCGACCGGATGAATAGAATAACGAGCACCGTGCTCTCCGAGTCTGGCCGACGAAGTCTGATACATCGGGAACACACAACCGCCCTCAAATCTCAAGACTTCATCAGCGCTACTCGAATAGACTCTTCTCTCCCAAGAGTCGCATCACGGCACCGCATCAACACCGGGTCCTCAACCGCCGCTCTTACCTCATCAACGATGGAAGACTCGGAACCTCACGAACCCGCACTCCATTATCGTCAGACGATCAATCGAACCCCAAGGCTCGCTAATCGGTGGATTCGACGGACCATGTCCCGCCTCTCGCTGTACTCCGATAGGCTCCCATCGATCTACGACTCAAGGCATCAAGAATTACGTTGGCCTTCCCGATGGTATAGAATATCAACATCATAATCTTTCAAAGAACTCTAACCACCGCCTCGCCTCAAGTTCACTCCCTCTCGCTCGAAGATATACTTGAGGCTCTTGTGGTCTATAAATATCCACATGAACCTGCATAAATAATGTCTCCAAATCTTCAAGGCATGTATAATCGCGCCAACTCTAAGTCATGGGTAGGGTAATTCCTCTCATGCTTCCGTAACTGCCGGGAAGCATAGGCTATAACCTTGCCGTGCTGCATCAAAACACACCCTAGCCCGATACCCGAGGCATCACAATAGATCACGTATCCATCTAACCCTCCTAAGAGTAAGAATCGGAGTCAGAGTCAACCTTTCCTTCAAAGAATCGAAACCCTTCTCGCAAGCCTCGCCCATCGGAACTTGGCCGCCTTCTCGACCTAGTCAACGGTCTGAAATCAAGCAACCGCTTCCACAAACCTGCGATAATAACCCGCCAGTCCTAAGAAACTGCGCACCTCGGTCGGAATAGTAGGTCTCGGCCAAGACTTGACTTCCTCAATCTTTGCCGTATCCAACCGAACACCATCAGCCCCAATAATATGCCCTGTGAATGCCATGAGGCCAACCAAAACTCACACTGGAGAACTTGGCGACAATCGCGGCCCCGAGAATCCTGGCACCGCCTCAAGTGATCTGCATGCTTCCTCGCTTCGTCTGCGAATACACCAGATGTCATCAATGAATACAATCACAAATGTATCCAAGAATGACTTGAACACCGGTTCATCAAATCCATAAATACTACTGGAGCGTTGGTCAAACCGAAAGACATAACCTCAACTCATAGTGCCCATACCGGTCCCGAATGCGATCTTTGGGATATCTCGCCTCTCGAACTCGAACTCGATGATAACTGCATCGCAGTCTATCTTTGAGAAACACCTCGCACTCGCAATCGTCAAACAAATCATCAATCCCGGGAGGGTACCTATTCTTAATGGTTACCTTATTCAGCTGCCTGTAGTCAACACACATACGCAGCGTCCCATCCTTCTTCTTTACAAACAATACCGGCGCTCCCCAGGGAGATACACTAGGCCTGATAAAGTATTTTTCCAGCAAATCTTTCAGCTGGTCCTTCAGCTCCCTCAACTCGGCAGGTGCCATCCTGTATGGGGGAATGGAAATAGGTCGAGTGTCTGGCAACGTGTCAATACAAAACTCAATCTCCCTCTAAGGAGGAATACCCGGAAGATCATCTGGGAACACATCTGGAAACTCCCTAACCATCGCATCGATCAAGAATCGCACCTCACCTGTATCAAATACCCGCACTGGATGATAGATGTACCTTTCTCGCACCATCTTCCTAGCCTTGAGGTAAGAAATAAACCTACCCCTGAGACGCTTTGTGTTGCCCTCCACTCGATAATCGCTCGCCAGAAATCGAACCGAACCAACTCGCCCTGCAGCCAACGTTGGCATAACAAGAGGCCAACCACCCATACCCATAATGACATCAAAATCTCATCTCCACTATCAAGTCTGCATGGTCCGACGATCAGAATAAATACCTGACAACCTCTATACACCCGCCGGCTAACACCGAATCACCAATCGCGTAGCTACCTCAAACGGCTCTATCGACACCGCCTACTCGATTCTACCCGCACAAGAGGGGACACATAGGACAAGGTAGAACCTGGATCTATCAATGCATAAACATCACAGCCTGAAATTAGTAATATACCTGTGACGACGTCAGGGGAAGCCTCCTGATCCTGGCGGCTGGCTAGAGAATATATGCGATTCTGGGGACCGCTAGAACTGGACCCACCACCACGACTCTACCGCTCCGCCGGCCCGTGAGTACCACTCCGGGCGCATAACCACGTAGGAGAAGAAGACCCAACAATCGATCCCGCTGGCCGTCTTGCACCACCCATACGCTTCTAGACGGACAATCTCTCTTCAAATGGCCCAGCTGGCCACAAGAGTAACAAGCTCCCGAAGCTCTGCGACACTCGCCCTGGTGGAACCTACCGCATCGAGCACACTGAGGTGTGGGTGGTCCCGATCGGTGACGGTTCCGCCTCACGAATCTCAGAGTCCCGAGCTCGACCGCTTCCCGATCGACTGGCCGGTCGACTTCTGCCGAAAACCGTGGACGAGCACTCTGCCTTGGCCGGAACGTGGACTCCATTTCTGAGGCCGCCCGCTCGAAATCGCCTCGAGACCCGATGTCCTCGCCTCGGGCTAGCTCGCTAACCGTCCTCCTCCTCTCTATCCTCTATCCTCGTGCATAGGCTCGCATCCGGCGATGTCCATACCGGCCAAGAGCCACCCCAAGCATCTCAGAATCATATGACGGTCAGCCCCATCACATAACGATGAACTCTATCCGCCATGCTAGCTACAATAGTGTGAGCATGCCCGCCAAGGAGTCAAACTCAGTCAGACTCCCTAACGGCCCTCCCGCTCGCAAGGTCAAAAATCTGTCTACCCGGCTCTCTCATCTTGGGAGGTAAAGTGATCCATAAAGGCCTCAGAAACTCCTCCCAAACAGCCGGAAGAGCATCATCACCTCTCGAAAGCAACCACGACTCAAACCGGTTCAACGCAATATCGCGCAACCCAGAAGAGGCTAGTGTAATGCACTGTCTCAAGCCCTAAGAACTCGCATGGTCCATTGTAGCCGCCGAACGAACTCCCGCGATCCTCGCCGGACCTCGAACCATAAAACTCGTGGATTACATCCCGTAAAATCCTTAATCCGCAAACCGCTTGGCCAGGTGGCCGCCGCTTCCGCTTGCCACGCCGCTACTATCTTGGTCAATAACCGACCGCTTCCCGTAGTCTCTATACTCGCACTGGCCGGGAACTGAGGGTGCGTATCGGAACCTTCGAGCTACCGCCGCCTCGGCCTCTAATATCGCCGGCGTGGTGAACTCAACGACCGCCTACTACCTCGTGCATAGTCCGTGCTCGAGCCCGTGTGACTCCTCGAGTACCGTTAGCGCCTCCGCCGCCGCTTTGCCCTTCCGGGCCCCGGTAGCTTTCCGTGGAGGCATAGCTGTTTCATAAGAAGAGGTCGAGAGGATTCAACCTAATAAGACACTCTAATGCACGATCTCGCAGAGAGAAAATGGAAACCAATCCTAAATGTCCCGCAGCCTCACGATTATAGAAGTGGTGCACAACACACCGATAATCAAGACTTACTAGACACGGCCTCAGACACTTTCCGAGGACTAATCGCTCGATACCACTTTTGTCACGACCCGACTTCGGCCGCGATCGGTGCCCTACCCGGGCACCCTGCCTGTATACATCGAGAATAGCAATGAACATACACAACATAAACACATGTAAATAATATGCAACACAAAGCAGCCGATAAGTGCCGCTTCCATAATATAAACAAAGTCAAAAGTACAACTTACAACTCGGTTTATAGCCCAACCACATATGTGAATACTGCACTTAGGAATAACAACTGTATGGACAGGTTCCGCCATACCACGAATGTACATAATATACAACATCGTGACAAGATCGTACTAAAAGAAAGACAAGCCTCCGAGAATGGAGCTCCGACGTCCGATAAGTGATCCTAAGAATGTGGATTCGCCACTGCCACTCTTTCTCGCGGCATGAACGCAGCCCGAGGAAGGGGTCGATACGATGTACTAAGTATGTAAAATCGAAAGTACTGTAATTACAACATAAGTTTAATAGAAAGCGGAGACATGTATGATAACAAAATTACGACACAAAGCCTTACTAACAATGAGAGTACATCAAGAGAATACGATAACATCACAATAAATAGCCTTCCGATCATACCATGGGTAGCGAACCCATAAAAACAGTGGTATAACGTCTTGGGGTGTCTATCCTCATTTATACTCTTACCCCAAGCGGTGGTATAACGTCCTGGGGTTTGCCCTCATTTATACTCTTATCCTGTAAGATAGTAACGCAGTGGTATAACGTCTGGGGCTTCCTCATTTATACTCTTATCCCGAAGGTGGTATAGCGTCTGGGGTTTGCCCTCACTGATACTCTTACCCTATCTCAAAACCGGCCGTCATACAATAATTAAGCAAGTTAGCACTCCCCCTCACTTCTTATTAGTCTTCTTCATCTACATTCTCATTTTAGTTTACTTAAGGCACTTTCATGTCTTTTATAAGAATCAGAATTTAACCCAAAGTACTACATACTTCTATTCTTTTAAAAACAAATGACTCTTTTTAGTAGAAAGCTTCCAAGACACTATTAACCATAGTATCAAGTCCAAAGTACATTTCAAGGCAAGTCACAATACCTTTAGAATTAAAGTAGGTTTCTAAATCAAATGACTCCTTTCTTATTAAACCTTGGGCAATTGATACCTTAAAATCAATTTGCCTTTTGTTAACACAAGCCATTTACCTTTGCATAAAGTCAATATAACCAACTCCCCATAAAGTCGTTATATTCACTTTATACCTTAGTCAAGTACATTCTTCTCCTATCCAAGGGACTTATACGATTAAAACGACACAAGTATCACATACTTTAAATCTCTTTAAGTCCCTTAACTTTACTAAGACTTAAGACATCCTTAATATTTCAAAGAAGTGAGTTAACTTCCTAACTCACCCGACTTGGCATTTTATAAGGCTAGTAAAGAATGTCAAAGGTCAGACGCCCACCGTACTACATACGCTAACTAGTCATGCTCAAAAGATAGGAAAAGTTCTACATACCTTGTCGTCAAACCACTTTGCCAAGTACGAAGTCCCGCCAGTACTATGTCAACCTATAATATTCACAATACGCCTATTAAAGCCTTACTTCAAACGTAGAATATTATAAGTATTAAGTCTCCATTTTCTACGGAAAATCTGGACAAAGACCTCCTTTGTTTTTACTCACTTTGCCACCTTTTTCAAGGCCGAAATACAATAACCAAACAGCCCCAATTGGCTCACAATTATATAGAAGGTAGTCCAATACAATTGAATAACTAAACAATACAAACTACATTCCAAATTCGGCCACCTTGATTCAACAAATCCAATTCTTATCCAATTTCCATTTCAATCCAATTTAGTAGCATAACATGATATCAAGTCGCATTTGAGTATCATAACCATAATCTTTAAGTAAGTAACATGCGACGATTTCTAAAAACGACCAATTAGTAATCCAATTTCCAAGCGGCTTGTCTAACATTTCGGATTTAACTACAAGAAATCCATGATACTAATAACTTCAACCTATCAACATCATGCTAGCAACAAGTAGAGCTAACAACAACAATATAAATATGTAATCTTGTAACACCTTTAAAAGACAAGATTTTACCTTAACGATTCTTAATCCAACTCCAATCCGAAGTCGCTCCTTAGTAGTTTAGAGCCTCTCCAAGACACCTCAATCCGCTTGTTGAGACCCTTAGAACAATACCAACAATTATCCTTCAAAACTCCAAGCAAAACCTAGAAAGACCCTTAGGTTTTCGCCATGACTAACCCGTAAACAATCTTTTTCCAAGATTTTTCTATTGAGATGTGTTTACAATACACCTAAGACCCTTGGTTTAAAGTGTGGAATCAAATGGACAAGAAACGAAAATTTCTCCCTTTCTTTCAATGAAGAACCCGAGAGCTTTGCCTATGTTTCTTCCAATTTTTGTGTGAAATTTTCTAAGTGTTGGCTCTCTCTAGCACTACTAGTATTATATAGAGTAAAGGATGGTCAAGATAATTACAAATGTGAGGCTTAGATGTGGTCTTCCAAAATATCAAGACTTATGACCTTTGACTTTAGTCAATAAACTCATGCTACAAGTTGCAAGACTTAGCCTTAGAAGACTTATGGTAAATGACCATATTGGCCATGCCATTTTCGTCCAAGGCACTCTAAGGGGGGGTGACACATGTCGCCCTCCCATTCGTCACAATAATTCGTTTTCCGACAATATCAAAATTCCGATAAATTTTTACAAGCCTCAAATCTTAACACTGGTGAGTTCTTATTAACGTTCTTAAAACATGTCCTGTAAATACGGGGTGTAACACGTAACCCTAGCCGCCGCCTCGCAATTTCTGGCCACTTGGGCAACAATCGTCGGTGGTGGTTGGTATCAATAGACTCCCCATCACCTCACCTACACTCTACACCAAGTCACCACCTCCAATTCATCTCCAAATTTCCGGTCGATCATTTCAAATTTTCCGATCTGTTTTTCAAATTTCTGATCGATCAGGCGTTGACGACGACTGTGAGTGATACCATTGAGATCATCGATCGAATTCTAGAAAATGTGTGTGCTAATATCCAATGAAAATGTAAAAAATCATGAATTTGAGTTTCTTGGCTTAGAAATGTAATAATGAGCTACGTCGACCATGATGAAGTTATGGGTGTCGATCACAAGATTATTTTTCTTAGCTTACTATGCGTTTAGCAAGTGCATAATTGGTTTTTCTACGTACTATGCATTAAAAAAATGCATAATACATTTTTCTACGTAGTATGCATTTAGCAAGTGCATAATAGGGTTTTCTATGTATTATGCATTTAGCAAGTGCATAATAGGTTTTTCTACGTAATATGCATTTATCAAGTGAATAGTAAGAGTTTCTATGTACTATGCATTAAGCAAGTGCATAATAGGTTTTTTACGTACTATGCATTAAGCAAGTGCATAATAGGTGTTTTTACGTACTATGCATTTAGCAAGTACATAATAGAGATTTTACATACTATGCATTTATCAAGTGCATAATAGGTTTTTCTACATACTATGAATTTAGAAAGTTCATAATAAGTTTTAGGTCAATCAGAGACCGTTGACCAGATGCTAAAAAAATTGTGTGCTAATACCCACCGAAAGTGTAAAAAATTACGAATTTGGGTTCATAGGCTTAGAAATTCAATAAAATTCGACATCGGTCATGACGAAGTGATAGATGTCGATCACGAGACTATTTGTGATGATTCGTGTGAATTTTAGGACAATCATAGACTGTCGATCGGATTCTAGAAAATTTATGTGCTAATATCCATCAAAAGTGTAAAAAATCATGAATTTGAGTTTCTAGGCTTAAAATGCAATAATATGTGACGTTGGTCATGACTAAGTTATGACTGTCGATCACCAGCCTAATTTTGATGGACTGGGTGAATTTTAGACCAATTAGAGACCGTCAACCGAATTTTAGAAAATATGTGTGCTAACATCCACCGAAAGTGCAAAAAATCACAAATTTGAGTTTCTTGGCTTAGAAATGCAATGATACGCGACGTCGACCATGACAAAGTAATGGGTGTCGATAACGAGCCTATTTTTAATGGATCAGATGAATTTTAGGGCAATCAGAAATCATCTATCGTATTCTAGAAAATATGTGTGCTAATATCCACTGAAAATGTTAAAAATCATGAATTTGAGTTTTTTGGCTTAGAAATGTAATAACGAGCTACGTCGACCATGATAAAGTTATGGGTGTCGATTACAAGCCTGTTTTTCTTAGCTTACTATGCGTTTATCAAAAGCATAATTGGTTTTTCTACGTACTATGCATTTATAAATGCATAATATATTTTACTACGTAGTATGCATTTAACAAGTGCATAATAGGTTTTTTTATGTATTATGCATTTAACAAGTGCATCATAAGTTTTTCTACGTACTATTTTATCAAGTGAATAGTAATAGTTTCTACGTACTATGCATTTAAAAAGTGCATAATAGGTTTTTTACGTACTATGCATCTAGCAAGTGCATAATATGTGTTTTTTTACGTACTATGCATTTAACAAGTGCATAATAGAGTTTTTACGTACTAAGCATTTAACAAGTGCATAATATGTTTTTCTACATACTATGTATTTAGCAAGTTCATAATAAGTTTTAGGCCAATCATAGATCATCGACCAGATGCTAGAAAATTTGTGTGCTAATACCCACCGAAAGTGTAAAAAATCACGAATTTTAGTTTCTAGGCTTAGAAATTCAATAAAATTCGATATCGGCCATGAAGAAGTAATGGGTGTCAATGACAAGACTGTTTGTGATGAACCGTATGAATTTTAGGCCAATCAGAGACCGTCGATCGAATTCTAGAAAATTTATGTGCTAATATCCACTAAAAGTGTAAAAAATCACGAATTTGAGTTTCTAGGCTTAGAAATGCAATAATATGTGACGTTGGCCATGACTAAGTTATGGGTGTCATTCAGCAGCCTATTTTTGATGGACTGGGTGAATTCTAAACCAATCAGAGACCGTCAACCGAATTTTAGAAAATTTGATTACTAATACCCACCGAAAGTGCAAAAAATAATGAATTTGAGTTTCTTGGCTTAGAAATGCAATAATTCGCGACGTCGACCATGACAAAGTAATGGGTTTCGATCACCAATCTGTTTTTGATGGATCAGATGAATTTTAGACCAATCAAAGATCATTGATCGAATTCTAGAAAATCTATGTGCTAATATCCATTGAAAATGTAAAAAATCATGAATTTGAGTGTCTTGGCTTAGAAATGTAATAATGAGCTACATCGATCATGATAAAGTTATGGGTGTCGATCACAATTGGGTTTTCTACGTACTATGCATTTATAACATGCATAATACGTTTTTCTACGTAGTATGCATTTAGCAAGTGCATAATATGTTTTTCTATGTATTATGCATTTAGCAAGTGCATAATAAGTTTTTCTACGTACTATGCATTATCAAGTGCACAGTAAGAGTTTCTACATACTACACATTTAGCAAGTGCATAATAGGTATTTTTTACGTATTATGCATTTAGCAAGTGCATAATAGATGTTTTTTACGTACTATGCATTTATCAAGTGCATAATAGTATTTTTCTACATATTATGCATTTAGCAAGTGTATAATAGATTTTTCTACATACTATGTATTTAGCAATTTCATAATAAGTATTAGGCCAATCAGAGACCGTCGACCAGATGCTACAAAATTTGTATACTAATACTCACCGAAAGTGTAAAAAATCACGAATTTAGGTTCATAGGCTTATAATTCAATAAAATTCAACACCGGTCATGACGAAGTGATGGGTGTCGATCACAAGAATATTTGTGATGAACCGTGGGAATTTTAAGTCAATCAGAGACCGTCGATCGGATTCTAGAAATTTTATGTGCTAATATCCACCAAAAGTGTAAAAAATCACGAATTTAAGTTTCTAGGCTTAGAAATGCAATAATATGTGACGTTGGTGTCACGACTCAATTCTCGAGTCGTGGTGGCACCTACCCTATTCCCCCGAGTAGGCGAACCATATTCTCAATAACGAGTTAAATCAGCGGAAATAAAATAAAGAAGAGAAGTTATAAAACCTTAAATACTTATTTCCCCAAAATCTGGTCAAAACGGGTACAAGAGCACTAAACATAGTTTGACAATAGAAGTCTGAAGAAACTACCTGAAGGCTACATAATGTCTATCAATAACCAAAGAAAAATGGAATTAACTAAGAAGACCTTCAGGGGCCACGGACGATCAAGTATCTCACCCTGAATGACTAGAAGATGTCCACCTCGCGAATCATCCACGGGGCGTAGAACTGGAACCTGGATCGTACTCTTCACTCAGCAAAAGTGCAGCAAGAGTAGTATCAGTACAACACTAATACCGGTAAGCATCATAGGCCGCAGTGATTAGATAACACATGAAGAAGTTGAAACCAACAAGTAGCACATAGAGCAATCAGGCATGGTCGCGTATCATATACAAGTAAAGCGTAAAGAAATCATGAAATCAACTAAGAAAGATATAATTCACCACATGATCAGTCAAAATATGAGTGGATGAATGCAATGCAATGCAATGTCACCTCTCTCACTTCCGCTCATGTACACACATGATAAGGCAGTGCCTTCAAGCCATGACTCATGGGGGACCCGCGAAGTCCATGTACCACTCGTGCTCTCCGGATAGAACCTCAGAGGCCAATGACGCTCTCCGGTAGAAACCTCGGAGGCCAATCACTCACGCTCTCCGGCAGAAACCTCGGAGGCCAATCACTCACACTCTCCGGTAGAAACCTCAGAGGTCAATCACTCAAGCTCTCCGACAGAAACCTCGGAGGTCAATCATTCACGCTCTCCGGCAGAAACCTCGGAGGCCATCAATATCATCACAACAATAATATAGAAAAAATGTATGACAGGCATGATATCCGTCTCAACATATATCACAAATAGATGACAAAAATACAATCAGGTAATAATCACATAAAATAACACATGTGGTGACGATTCCCGTAGGCACCGCAGTCCTGCAGTACGGCACTGCGGTGCAAAATCCATGTAACGTTCTATCGTACTATCCCTGTCAATTTCTACAACCACATACGATTCTCTAATCAGAGTCTAACTAAAGTAAATCATAACCTACCTCAATGCCGAGTGGGTTCCACGAACAATCAAACCACTGTCTTCCCCTTGCGTAGAGCCTCTGAACGATTAAAATCTAGAAAATATGTGAACTACGTTATAATACGAATCTAAGGACACCTATATTGCTATATTTATATTAACAATATTTTTTACCATTTCAATTGTATGACTAAACTCATACTCATATAAAAATATTAGCATAACTTCAGAAATTTCAAATAACATTCCTTTCTTTCAACTTTTCAGAATTGTTTTGGTAAAACAAGGCAGAACTTTGAACAGTCATATCTTTCAAAAAACATGTCGGATTTATCTCTGTAAGATCTCAAACTGACGGGAACAAAGATATATACAACTTTCATTCAGCCCATATTTTCATATTCATTACGGATTTGTACAGTTTTCACGTTTTATATGCTGTGTCGCCTGAATTTCGGTAAAACGAGGTAGAAACTTCAAACAGTCGTAAATTTCAAACTATAAGTCGGATTTATCTTCGTAAGATATCAAACTGACGGGAACAGAGTAATCTATAACTTTCATTCAGCCCATACTTTTATATTCTTTACAGGTTTATACAGTTTTCACATTTTACAAGCTGCTGCAATCATTATTCCATGATAATCCTGAAGTTTCTCTTATTCAAGCGGATTGTAGAATTTCCGTATAATGACTTCTTTAAAAAAACTTGATTTCATTCTACAACACATAATTATAAGGATCATGAATAGAGAATATAATCTGAACTTAATTGAGCGCTTTCTCTTCTTCTAGCTGCTAGGGTTTTCTTTCTTTTCTTTCTTTTCTTCCTTCTCTTTCTTATGTTGCTGCTGCATGTTTTCCTCCCCTTCTTTTCTTTTGTAATTAAAAGTGTCTCAACTACCATCAATTCATATGCATATTCCACACTTTTAGTACCGTAACATGCCATACCACACTTTGTTAACACCAAATTCATCTAACACCTTCATGTCCATTTCATTCTTTGTGCCATTGATCACACTCATCACAACGTTATCACCCAAAATCTCCTTCACATTGTTTTTTCGTCCCACAGTTCCTTCATGAGATTGAATTCCTTTTTTTTCTTGTTTTCTGCCGTCTTATTTTTCTTTAGCTTATAGGGTTTCTCTTTTCTCTTTTAGATATTAGGGCTTCTTGTATATTTTTTTTCCCTTCTTTGTTTGGCTGTTGTGCAGCGTGTCCCCCTCCCCCGTTACTTATGATATTCACGTGCCCTACCAAAGGGTAGTGGGCTTGGTCCACCAACTCACTTAATTACTTTCTTGCCCCATTTCATATCTTAAAAATCACATAATTCACTTAACTAAATTTATGTGCTAATATCCATCAAAAGTGAAAACAAATCATGTATCTGAGTATCTAGGCTTAGAAATGCAATAATATGTGACGTTGGCCATGACTAAGTTATGGGTGTCGATCACCAGCCTATTTTTGATGGACTGGGTGAATTATAGAGCAATCAGAGACCGTCAAACAAATTTTAGAAAATTTGTGTGCTAATACCAATCGAAAATGCAAAAAATCACGAATTTGAGTTTCTTAACTTAGAAATGCAATAATACGCGACGTCGACAATGACGAAGTAATGGGTGTCGATCACTATCCTGTTTTTGATGAATCGTGTGAATATTAGGCCAATCAGAGACCGTCGATCGAATTCTAGAAAATTTATGTGCTAATATCCACCAAAAGTGCAAAAAATCACGAATTTGAGTTTCTAGGCTTAGAAATGCAATAAGATGTGACGTTGGCCATGACTAAGTTATGAGTGTCAATCACCAGCCTATTTTTAATGGGCTGGGTGAATTTTGGACCAATCAGAGACCGTCAACCGAATTTTAGAAAATATGTGTGCTAATACCCACCGAAAGTGCAAAAAATCACGAATTTGAGTTTCTTGGCTTAGAAATGCAATAATACGCGACGTCGACTATGACGAAGTAATGTGTGTCCATCACCAGCCTATTTTTGATGGATCGGATGAATTTTAGGCCAATCAGAAATCATCAATCGAATTCTAGAAAATCTGTCCACTGAAAATGTAAAAAATCATGAATTTTAGTTTCTTGGCTTAGAAATGTAATAATGAGCTACGTCGACCATGATGAAGTTATGGGTGTGGATCACAAGCATGTTTTTCTTAGCTTACTATGCGTTAAGAAATTGCATAATTGGTTTTTCTACGTACTATGCATTTATAAAATGCATAATACGTTTTACTATGTAGTATGTATTTAGCAAGTGTATAATAGGGTTTTCTATGTATTATGCATTTAGCAAGTGCATAATAGGTTTTTCTACGTACTATGCATTTATCAAGTGAATAGTAAGAGTTTCTACGTACTATGCATTTAGCAAGTGCATAAAAGGTTTTTTACGTACTATGCATTTAGCAAGTGCATAATAGAGTTTTTACGTACTATGCATTTAGCAAGTACATAATCGGTTTTTCTACATACTATGTATTTAGCAAGTTCATAATTAGTTTTAGGCCTATCAGAGACCGTCGACCAGATGCTACAAAATTTGTGTGCTAATACCCACTGAAAGTGTAAAAAATCACGAATTTGGAGAATGTCGTAACCGTTTAAGTATTAAGACTATAACTTCTTTTTCTTTATTTATTTTCCGCTGATTTAACTTGTTATTGAGAATATGGTTCGCCTACTCGGGGGAATAGGGTAGGTGTCATCACGACTCGTGAATTGGGTCGTGACAAAGTTGGTATCAGATCTCCTAGGTTAATCGGTCTAATGAGTACAAGAACAATGTCTAGTAGAGTCTTGCGGATTGGTAAGTAGACGTCCGTACCCATCCTCGAGAGGCTATAGGACATTTAGGAAACACTCCACTTCTTTTCTCTTTTCGTGCTAGTTCAATCCGATTGGTATCTGGTTCATTATTTTCGTGCGAGATTGTTCAGATTTATATCTTATACTCATTTCTATGTTCTCTCACAGATGGTGAGGACGCGATCGGCCGCACGGAGGCCGCGAGGTTGCACTGCATTCGCACCCGCATCCATACCGCGTTCGAACGGTGCTCGTAGCGGCGCAGGACGGGGCGGGCAGAGGCCGTGCAACTATTCCGGATAGGAACCGACCAACACCCGCCAGACTCGACAGAGTTGACCGAGCTTGGCGACATTCCGGAAGATGAGATTGGAGATGCTGAGGCACACTGGGTCGCCGCTACTCCGATTTTCGAGATGCCGTGTTTGGTGTTGGGTACTTCAATTTGGCTCGGTAGGCATGCTTCGGTTGCTCGGATGGCTCGCAGACTAGAGTGGGAGGTCATCCTCCCGATGCTACGATTGCTCCAGGATTTCGGACATCGAGGGTACTGCCGGCGGTAGCAGTGGCTCCCCGTATTGATTATACTCCAGTGCCTGATTTTGTTCTAAGGCCTATGGATGGGCCAGTGTTGACCCTGAGGAGCAAAAATTGTTCGAATGGTTTACCAAAATGTCTCCTCCTTGGTTCTATGGTACTCCCGGGGAGGATGCGTATGAGTTTATTGTTAGCTGCCATGAGATGCTTCATAAGTTGGGTATAGTGGAGTCTCTCGGGGTCGATTATGTTTCCTTCCAGTTAGTTGGAGATGCCAAGCAGTGGTGGAGATCGTACATGGAGTGTCTACCAATTGGATCTCTACCTTTGACCTGTACCCAGTTCTACCAGATGTTTCTGGAGAAGTATGTCCCTCGTACTCTGAGAGACAACATGAAGGATGAATTTTCGACATTGGAGCAGCGGGGTAGGTCGGTTGCGGAGTATGAGACTAGATTTCTCGCGTTGTCCCGTTATGCGACGACATTACTTCCCACAAAGCCTGAGAGAGTGAGGAGATTTATGAAGGGTTTGGACCTTCTGCTTCGGCTGGCGACCTTGCAGTTGAAGGCTTCTAGGGCCTCATTCCAGTCAGTAGTAGAGCATGCCAGGAGGGTTGAGTCAGAGATGGGTTGGGCACACAGTGGGGGTGGCGACAAGACATCTCGTAGATTTGATAGTTTCAGAGGTTCTATTAGAGATGGGGGGCACCATGACAAGGTTCGTCATCATCCCTACGGCCGCCCCATCCAGTCATCACTACAGGCTTTAGCAGGCGATTCTTCAGGTTATGGCGGGCCCAGTTCTGAGAAGACTTCCCGAGGGTCTTACTCTCGACCTTCGGACTGTGGAGGATATTCAGGCTCTTCTATGAATGTTCAATAGCCTATGGATAATGGAGCATGTTTTAGGTGCGGTGAGATAGGGCATTACGCGAGGGAGTGTTCTAGATCCAGACAGGGTTCCGGAGTTCAGACATCTAGGCCTCCAGCACTGCCAGCTAGAGGATGAGGATATCAAGCAGTCTGTGGTGGTCATGGAGGCACACAATCCGAGGATGGACGTGCCCATTTCTATGCTTATCCGGGTAGACCAGAGACCGAGGCCTCTAATGCGGATATCACAGGTATTATTTCAGGTTGTCACTGATCAGCTTCTGTCCTATTTGATCCAGGTTCTACTTTCTCTTATGTGTCCACCTATTTCTCTACGTGTTTGGATATGCTTTATGATATGCTTGATGTACCTATTCATGTCTCTGCTCCTGTCGGGGGTTCAGTGATAGTAGATCAAGTCTATAGGTCTTGTGTGGTCACGTTTATGGGGTATGATACTTGGGAGACCGATGCGGATATGCGGAGTAGATATCCTCAGTTGTTCGACGATTCAGGTACCTCTTTTTCTCCACCCATACCCTTGTCACTCGAGGACGAGCGACTGTTTGATTGGTATCTAATGTAATGACCCGTTAGTCGTTTAGCACTTTAAAACTACGAAAAAAGTATGGGACGATAAGATATTTAATTACATGTTTTTAGTATATGAAATGTGCAGGAAAATATTAATTAAGTGAGTGAGTGGGCCAAGCCCACCACCCTTGGTAGGGCAATGCAACAAAACAGAAGGAAAAAAATAAAGCACTAAGCTCCCATCCGTCAAATCTGTTATACACACGTAGATTGTGTTAATAAAGTTGTAGATTACTCTGTTCCCGTCAGTTTGATATTTTAGGGAGATAAATCCGACTAATGGTTTGAAAGTTATGACTGTTTAAAGTTTCTGCCTTATTTTGCAAAACTTCTGGCAACACAGATTTCATAAGGTTGTTTCCTTCGTAAATCTTCATCAACTACATTAAGTACTGTCATATGGGATTCGGCATAATAATAGATCCTAGTGTTGCCTTCGATGAGGTACAATAAACACATTATTTGGAGTTACGAATTTAATGTTATATCCTTTACAAGCGGGAGATACGAGAAAGTTAAAAGAAAAGAATATAATTTGTTTGTCCTGAAGTTATGCTAATATTTTATAGGGGTATGAGTTTAATCATACAATGGAAATGGTAAAGATCTTGTTAATATAAATATAGAAATATGGGTGTCCTTAGATTCGTATAATAATGTAGTTCACATATTTTCTAGATTTTAATCGTTCAGAGGTTCCACGCAAGGGGAATACATTGGTTTGATTGTTCGTGGCACCCGCTCGGCATTGAGGTAGGTTATGATTTACTTTAGTTAGACTCTGATTAGAGAATCATATGTAGTCGTACGAAATGACGGGGATAGCATGATAGGCCTTCGGGCCGGAAGTGGAGATAAATTACTATTACGTTGGTTCCGACAACTGTTATGTGGGCTTGTCGCCATATGTGTTATTTTCTGTGATTATCACCTAATTTGACTTGTACTTGTTGATTGTATATTGGTGACACGTGTTGAGACTTGATATCATGCCTGACATACTTTCCATATTATTTTGTGGTGATGGTGAGGTGAGAGACTGAGAGTGATTGCCTCCGAGGTTTCTGCCGGAGAGCGGGAGTGATAGCCTCCGAGGTTTCTGCCGGAGAGCGGGAGTGATAGCCTCTGAGGTTTCTGCCGGAGAGCGGGAGTGATTGCCTCCGAAGTTTCTGCCGGAGAGCGGGAGTGATAGCCTCCGAGGTTTCTGCCGGAGAGCGACAGTGATTGCCTCCGAGGTATCTGCTGGAGAGCGAGAGTGATTGCCTTTGAGGTTTCTGCCGGAGAGCGGGAGTGATTTCTTTCGAAGTTGCTGCCGGAGAGCGGGAGTGATAGCCTCCGAGGTTTCTGCCGGACAGCGGGAGTGATAGCCTCTGAGGTTTCTTCCGGAGAGCGGGAGTGAGAGAGGTGACATTGCATTCATCCACTCATATTTTGACTGATCATTTGGTGAATTATATTTGTCTTGGTTGATTTCATGATTTCTTTACACTTTGCTTGTATATGTGATCGGTGTATTTTATATACACCTTTTGTGTCATTTTTAGTTAGTCTTTTGCCCATTTTTGTACAAATATGTGTCGTGTTAGGATAGTTTTTCTTTATTTTGAGTCACAGTGGTTTAAAACGACACATTGGCGAAAAGAAGCAAAAAGAGGGCATAAACAGAGGTTCCAGAGCCAAAAGAGACGAAAAGTTGGCACCCCGGACGAAGGACAGGACGGAGCCGTGGCGCCACTCTATCAGCGAAAGCAGCGCCACAACGCTCAAAGATCTGACGAGTTGTAGGAGTTTCGGAGCCACGGCGCCGGACTGCAGGGCCGTATCGCCGACGCGGAAATAAAGCCAGATCCGAGAAGGAATGGGCCAAGGCTAAGAGGGAAAAAGTTGGAAACGTTTTTGGAGGCTATAAAAGGCCCTTAGGGCAGATTTTTTTGAAGGGTTCCACAATCCCTAACTCATCACAACACTTAGAGTCTTTGAGGCTTCAAGATTAGAGGCTTGTTCTTGAGTAATTCTTTTTTTTCTTTACTTTATTTATTTTCAGTTTATGTTGGATAATCTTTTAGTTCTTGGCATGTCTATGGCTAGGAGCTAAACTTTATTTAGGGCTTTCCATTGGAATCACTTGAACCTCATTTTATGATTTAATGCATGTTTTTGGTTTCTTCTTTATATAGTTGAGATTTATTCAATAATTGCTTGGTAATTAATTGATCACTAGTTATCATTACATATATGATTTCGAATCGAAATCCGAAAGGGGGGATTCTGAATATGCTGTAGTTGAATAAACATAGGTTAAAATCGTGGACGAAAGTACCTCGATACTTGTGTAGTTTAATAGGTTATTGTTCTTAATCCTCATTTGTGGTAAATCCTATCATCGAAAGATAGAAGGGTTCTGCATCGGGGTTGAGTGTTTATATATCCTAACCAGAATATAAAATAATCTAGTTAACCTACTATTTCAACATAGAAGAAGAACCTTGATTGCTGCATTAATGAATAAAGTGAGCAGATAGTTGAGGAGATTGAAAGCCCTATTTCCACCATATCTGATTGAAGTAAAGTAATCTAGTTGGTTTTTACAATTATTCAGTAGTTCTTAGATAAAAACCACAACAACAATATCGATAACCAAATAGATACCATAGATAGATGTTTGGTAATTGAACACTAATCCCTGAGGACGATATTCTGTCTTACCCAGACTATATTACTTGAACGATACGTGCACTTGCGTTAAGCGTGTGGATAAATCTCTATCAAGTTTTTGGCGCCGTTGCCGGGGATCCCCGTAGTTCAATATCAGATTATCTATTCTAAATTTCTAATTTGGTTTTTATTTTTCTTTATTTTATTTTCTTTTATTTGTGGAATCGTGCGCTGTGATTTGTTTGTTGTTTGTGATTAGTCTCAGGAACTTAGTTTATGCGAAGTAGGAGAGGAGCTGACATTCCTATCCCTCTGAATCCTGAGATTGAGAGATTGTGCAGACAGAACAAGAGATAGAAAAGAGCAGCTGATTCCTTAGCAATGGTAGATCAGCGAAACAATAATTTGGGGATGATGAGTGTTGACACCCAATTTTGACCCTCTCGTCCAATCTTTAACTATAAATTACACTAACTTTTTTAAAATAATTTTTTTACAATTTTTATAATAAAATGCAACAATAATACATTAATGCAGGCACAAATAAGCAATTTAATAATGGCACCGCGTCATACGCACTTAGAGTCTCGCGCCTGCATTTATTAAATTTTAAGTCCTGTCATAATTCTTAAATGATAATTAATAATAAGTACGTAAATAAATAATTTAACAATGACGTCGCGTCAAATAGCATAGTCGCATTTATTAATACGCAAGGCAGTTTCATAATTATGATTTGTAATTAAATTGATCCAATACATGCGTTTTAATAAGTGCATCACATTTAGAAAAGTATTAAGCAGTCCTTAAATATCATATCTGCATTTTAATAATTTAATCTAAACCCCATTCAATTTAATGGCGTCGCATTATAAAATATTAGGCACTAATTAAATAGCACGTCTTTATTTTTTGTAATAATTTAAACTCAAACTCAGACTAACAAAGCACCTAAATAATCTAATCACTAATTAATTAAAAACTATTAATACTAATTAAATACCTAATACTTAAAACTAACACCTAAATTCTACCCAGCCCACCTATTAAAATCGCCCAGCCCACACCCGCAGGCCCAACACCCGCAGCCCACTAGCCCCTTATACTTAACCCACAACCCACTAGCCCCTTATACTTAACCCACAACCCTACATCGTTCATAACAGAGGAGAATAAAAAAAAACCCTAACCTAAAAAAGTCCGCCGCACCCCACTCCCTTCAGCATCCGCCGCACCTATCACTATCACTCAACCGAGATTCTCGCCGGATTTCGGACATCCCACCGTTTGCCACTCACCCATTTCCTTAACCAAATCGGACTGAGAACAATACCAAAATCATCTTCAAAATATACCCAGCACTTACCATATTCCGAAATCTTACAAAAGCAAAATCTGAGAATCTCACATTCATACAACTTACCATAACAAGAACACTGGTTTTGGTAAAGAATCGTCCAAAATCAGTAATATCACCAAATCAACCTTAATAACCATACCAAACTTGGAACCCAAAATGATGACTATAAATACAAATCGATACACATGCAATAGATATCGCTTTTTACCGTGGAAACCACCTTTACTCTCCAATCGATTTCCATCACAAAAGATCCAGGGAACGAAAGCAAGAGCAGGAAAAAATCTTAAACCTTATATTCTTTAGCCATCAGTTAGAATAGAAAGAACCCGAAACCCTTTCTTTTGTATACTCTCGATCTCCAGGATCTAAAATGGAATTCGGATCAAAAGCAAAATCAAATTAAACTTCATTCCTTTTTTCAAATCACATAGCAACAGAACTCCGAGTGGATCGATGACTTGATACGCTGCCTCGGTTCGCTGCCTGGAGAAGGTAAACCCAAACTCTTTTCAGTTCATTTTGTATTTTTCTGTGCATTTTCTGTATTAAACGTGTGTTAGTTTAGTTTTGTTCGCATAATCTGAGATTAATATAGGATACATTGATGTATTATGTGTTGTATTGAATAATTATGTGTTGTTGGTAAGTTGTATGAACTTGTTTGGTCTAAGTGATTTAGTAAGCCTCTGTTCATTAGGTATAAAATATGAATGATGAACTTAGGACTATATTATTTAAAATGACAGAGTGAGTATGTAGTCACGGCCAATGAACCCTTTTATGTGAAATTTCTATTTATGAAACATGCTATGGAATGGGCTGTATAAATTATGGTTAATGCATTAATTGGAAGTCGAGAAACTAGTTTAAAGTTAGTCGTAGATTAATTTAAAAGTTCTATTATCAATCCCTGTCTTAAACCAGTTTAAAGCTGTCCACAAATTAACTTAATATGCTTAAGTCGACTATTAATTTTTGTGGGTGATTTGATTAATAGGTGTTTATAGTGTTAGTACAGGAACGACTCAATTCCTATATTTAAGTTAATGCCCAAATGAGGTATGAATGGTCATAAAATTTGCTCAGATAATTCCTTATTGTCATGAAAGTCTGCTAAGTTGTCATACCCTGTCTACCAGGTTGTCTTTCCACAGGTTTTAGGAGTTAGGAGTTAGCAGGTCTGTGACATTAGTTGTATCTATCTGGATGCATTCCTCGGTCATAAATATCAAGCCATTACCATAAATACTTAAAAGCCATTGTAGTACATCTCATTTCATAGCTTGTTATTATTGTCTATCTATTGAGCTTATTCAGTCAAGACTAACACATGTTTCTGAAAGAATATAAAGGGACTCAATTTTCTATGCATAATCCTAAATGTTAGCTTAGTTGCATTGACAAATGAAATCCAAATCCAGTAGGTCGAACAGATGTACGTATGCGTATATGGAGTTGCTTCTTTCCTCTTTTAGCTATTGATCATTTTTTCATATGTGTTATCGGCCATTTGTTAGATATAAGGTAATATACTTTGTGCGTCATCTATAATATCCGTCGGGTTCATCCATTTTCGTAGCTGATATACTGTTTTTAGTATGAATGTAAGGGATTGTCCCAAGCCCACAAGTCCGCAGTTTTGCCTCTGCGTTACACTGTGAAAGACTATCCCCAACCCCCTTCCCCTAGCATTTAGATTTCTCTATCTTTGTCTTACATGTGACAGGCTAGGCCCATTGTGGTTTATCTTTTTACTGATCCCACAATTTAGTCATGACATGCATATCTAAGTATGAATCATGTGTTAATTCTCTATTTCAAGCTCACTCAGCTTATTGTATCTTACTATTTGCTGGTTGTTGCAGCAGCTGCATCATTTTATCTACTGATTTACACATCTTTATGTGCTGATTACGTATAAACTAGATTACGTGTGTGTAGATTTTTTTGATTCAAATAAATTGGGATATATACTAATACTTATCCTTATCTTTCTTTTTTTGTTACATGAAATGCATCGGAGCAAAAATGAAGAGTCTCACGGCGAGACTCATCACGAGCTACTTCAAATGACAACCCGCGTCTATGTGTATCCACACTCGCATTCCCGCCTCAGTATTCCTAAGACAAAATAGGATAAGATGATGCCACCACATATCTTTAAAGCCTCCGCGATCATATCTACCCTTTTATCTTATTTATTTAGTTGTTGCCTAATTATTTAACTTTGTAATTAATAGGAAACCTATAGCAATTAGCCCTTTGAACATATAAAGGGGGGAAGATAATTTAAAATTAGAAATACACTTCTATTTTATTTGTCTTTTAGGATTGTTATGCATGTCTAAATTTTGCCAAAATAATCTAAATAATTTAACTTGCATCATAAAACCAACACTTTATTTCTTATTAAATCCATAACAAATTTTCTCCTAAACTCTTACCTAACATTATATAGGAAATCTATAAAGAATCATCTTAAACACTTTTTTATATATATCATATTATACGCAGGTTAAGCCGGATTAAGTTAGCTAGCAAGTACACATAATTAGTCCATAAATAAGATTTGCATCATTTACATTATAAATGCACTTTTTTATATGGCCTTAGTCTTATAAACTTTTATCAACATGCCCCCCTTTATAAAATATTTGGAGCATCTTTTATATTTTTCAAAAACATGCATTTTCCTTAGCATAAATAATTAACCTAGGTTTGAATGGACAACCGTAAGTTAGCGGATCTTAGAGGATGCCTGACCCCTTCCCTCTAGATTAATAAAGAACCCTTCCTCAAAATCTCATACCAATCTCGCAGACCATATAAAATGGAGTTAGTGTTGACTTTAACCTAGTTGACATTTAGGTGTCCTAATTCACCCAAAATAATTAGGTGGCGACTCCGTGAACCCGTTTAGCAACCCTTTAACACTTTAACACCCTACTTTAGCCTTTTAGCACCCCTTTAGCATTTTATCACCACTTTAGCATTATTTAAACCTTTTAGCATTTTTGCACCTTGTTAGCTTTTTATTTATTTTCTAACATCTTTTATTAAGCAGGGGTTCGCTAAAAAAGAATAAATGTCGCGGTCGAAAAAGGGCGTAACAGAAATGGTCACTCCACTGGGGATTAATGGTTCTTGACCATAACAAACCTAGGGTTATTATTTGACATTATTTTTGCATTTAATTTTTATGTACTGTAGTTTGTTATTTGCTTTAATTGCTATGTGCTTTACTGCTTTCCTTAAACTGACATTCCACTCATATTTCTTCCATTTTGGAAAATTCACACTATCACACACTACACGCGAGGTGCGCTTGGTGCATCAGAAAAATTCTTTCTTCAAAACCCAAATTTAGAAGAGTTGGTAATATACGTGGAGTGCCCGGTCTAACCGGTGGCCGCGTAGCCTTCTCACTCGAGTTGTCCGCTCGGAAACCTTGCGTCTAGTAAAGCCAAATCTTAGAAACTCAGGATAGAGCTATACCACCCTTTATTTTAAGGCATGCATGCATTTACCTTAGGTGGGTCGGTCCTTGGTATCGACACCACAATTAGGAAAAACACCAAACTTGTCGACAGGTTTCTCAATCCAACGACCAACCAACATATTATTTGTAGCATGGAAATGATAGACAAATCCAAACCTAAATTGGAAAAGTGCACCGTCATTTGGTCGCCATTTCCAACGAAAGCATTACAGTTGGACGGCTTGGACAAATCCATCATAACCTCGCATATGTGACGTTTAGGCCTCCCTCTGGCATAAAAGAGGTCCCAAACATGTTAGAGCACGCGCTTGATTTGCAATTTGCTTATTATTATATATTTCCTGCAATTCTTTGCATATCATACTAACTTGGCTTGCTTCATTCGTTAGAGGGTTATTTTTTCCTAGCTTATCCCCAAAAGGTTAATTCGCGTTGACTGGTAGAAGCACAATCATTCAATGACTAATCCAGAGGCACCAGAACAAAACAACTTAGGACTCATCCCCGTTCCTGTAGAGGATGCATAGATGTTAGAAAGGAGAAACAACAATGATCAACACCTCGCCAAACTATTGCAGCAAATGGAAATCATGCAAGCCGAAATAGAAAGGCTCCGAAATATCACAAACCTGTCTACTAGCTTGAATGCACCACTCCTAGAGCAAAGGACAAATGCAATCGTGTCACAAGCCCTTGAGCCTCCACTTCCCCAAAACTCCCCGCAAAGGCTGCAACATACCAGCTCAGACCAAAATGTCACTCGCCCGATCAATTTGCAAACCGACCTCCAAAATGATCCATACATACCTCAACCTCCACCTACTTATATCTCCCCACTCAGCCCAAATTGCCAAACCACTCAATACGAGCAGACGACACGCATCACTAGTCCTAACAAGCAATATAGGGCATTAGCACATCCGACCGAAAGCCAACCATTTATTATGCATGTATCCTCTCAAGAGACAGATCAATACAAGGAAATAGAGAGGCAGACTCGAGCTAGAACTGATGAAAATGTGGCAAAAGAAATCCGTAGCTTGAAAGAAGCATTCAAAAGCATTCAGATGAACAAGGGGGATGAAGGTTTAGAATATGAAAACTTATGTATGCACCCCGACGTTGAATTACCTGTGGGGTACAAAGTGCCCAAATTTGACATGTTCGATGGAAAAGGGAATCCTCGAGCTCATCTAAGGTCATATTGCGATAAATTGATTGGAGTTGGGAAAAATCAAGAAATCATCATGAAATTAATCATCAGGAGTCTAACCGACGAGGCGCTAGACTGGTACACATGCCAAGACCCTCGAAAATGGGACGGTTGGAATGCCATGGCACAAGATTTCATGGATAGATTCATATTCAACACTGACACTGTCCCAGATAGATTTTATCTTGTGAAACTTGAAAAGAAATCCGCAGAAACTTTCAGGGAATACGCCCTGAGGTGGCGGTCAGAAGCAACAAAGGTCCAACCTCCAATGGCAGAGAGCGAAATGACCACCTTGTTCGTGCAATCGTTAAAAGACGCGACGTATTATGAAAGGATGATCAGTGTAATTGGATGAAGTTTTGCGGAAGTCGTAAGAATGGGCGACCTCGTGGAAGAAGACATTAAAACGGGCAAGATTACAAACTTGACAGCCCTACAAGCAACTGGCAGAGCAATGCAGTCAGATTCCATAGGAGGTGCCTCACAGAGGAAAAGGGATGTATCACCCTCTGTCATGGTCATTCAGGAACATAGGTCAGGACAACTTCCAGTGTATCAAAACTCACCACCTTCTTACTATAACCAAAACACTCAAAGTCCACAGTTGTATTATCAGCACTGCGCCATACCATATCCTGTTTACCATACCCAACCAGCATATCCAAAATACTCACCACAATCACGAACCCGCACACCAAACGGACCCAAACTCCGCATAGATGCTGAGAGAAAGCCAACCAGAACCTATACATCTTTAGCCGAACCCAAATGTATGAGAAACTGAAAGCCGCAGGAATACTCCAGCCAATTCCCAGAAATACCCCCAGGCCTACTTCCCGAGGACATGATAAAACCAAACATTGTGCATACCACTCCAGTGCCGAGGGACACAACATCGACAATTGCTATACACTCAAGGACAAAATAGAGGAGTTAATCGAAGAGGGAGCCATTCAGCTGAAAAATGCTCCTCTCAATGCAAACAATAACCTTCTTCCGGGTTATGAAGATGCCCATGTGAACATGATACCTAAAAATGAAGAAGACAGTCTGGAAGGGACTATTACGCCAGCCCAAAAAGGGAAGAAAGTTGAATCATCGACCAACCGTCAGAGAAAAGGAGGTGCTCCTTGCCGGAGATTGTTTAACCATTGAATAAGTCATTCGTCTAGTTGTGTGCTACAAGAGATGACCCTACTGAAGACTCAGCCAGTGAAGACACAGAGCAAGAAGAAATGGACTCGTGCCCCTGCCTTGGCCCGCCGAGTCCTGAAATAGTTAGTTTAATATATTTTGCCCTTCATATGTAATAAAATGGAACTACGTTTGACCTGATTTCCTTGACGGATACGTAGGCGGCCGTTTCGGCTTCGGTCCCACCTTTAGAAATTTTAATTTCACCCCAAAAATTCGCTTGTAATGAACTACGTCATGACCTGATTCCTCACGGGATACGAGCGCCTAAATCGGCTTCGGTCACACCATTAGGAAACCTTCCCTTATTTTGAAAATAACGAAAATACACATAATATACAAGCAACCCCATGGAGACACACTACAAATTCAAAACTGGGACAAGGCAGGAAACCAGGCAGGGGTTATGAGTCCAAACAAGGCAGACGTCCGCGCATCAAGAGTCAAAACTACAAAGTCAATGCGAATCAACCGCCCCCCCTCAAACTCACAAATTTTTCTTTGAGCGCAGGTCCTTCATATTAGCAGAAGATACAACAAAAGTTCTTCATATTAGCAGAAGCAGAGAATACAACAAAAATTCTTCATATTAGCAGAGGCAGAAAAAAATGCAGCAGAAGCAGAAAGGGACATCGACGATCAACAATCAAAGTTCAAAACCCGCGACAAAGTCTAGCGCATCAGCTCGGGGATAGAGTCAAATTGCAATACATGCGGTGCACAAACGCACAACAAAGACATCATGACAATCCATACGGTTCACAAAAAATGCATTACAACAACATCTCAGCATTCACAACACCCCACATATCATACAGGGACGACATCCCTACTCACAGAATTGCATTTCTCATATATTTATCATTCTGTCTTGACAGTTATACACTATTTTTTTCTCAAGCTTAGCTTGCAGGAGCATTTATTCTACAGGAGCAACAGCAACACGTCCAGGCAACGACGCCATCAACATCACGTCCACGCAACGACGTCATCAACATTATGTCTACGCAATAACAACACTACGTCTACGCAACGACGCCAGCAGCAATACGTCCAGGCAACGACGTCATCAGCATTACGTTTACGCAATGACGCCCTCAACATCGTGTCCGAAACGACGCCAAGTCCGAAAACGACGCCAAGTCCGAAAACGACGCCACGTTCGAAAACGACGCCAAGTCCGAAAACAACGCCGAGTCCTAAAACGACGCCACGTCCGAAAACGACGCCAAGTCCGAAAATGACGCCAAGTCCGAAAACGATGCCGAGTCCGAAAACAACGCCAAAGTCCAAAAACAACGCCCAGTCCGAAAATGACGCCTAGTCCGAAAACGACGCCAAGTCCGAAAACGACGCCACGTCCGAAAATGACACCAAGTCTGAAAACGATGCCACGTCCGAAAACGACGCCAAGTTCGAAAACGACGCCGAGTCCTAAAACGATGCCACGTCCGAAAATGACGCCGAGTCCGAAAATGACGCCGAGTCCGAAAACGACGCCGAGTCCGAAAACGACGCCAAAGTCCAAAAACGACGCCCAGTCCGAAAATGACGCCAAGTCCGAAAACGACGCCAAGTCTGAAAATGACGCCGAGTCCGAAAACGACGCCCAGTCCGAAAATGACGCCAAGTCCGAAAACGACACCGAGTCCGAAAACGACGCCAAGTCCGAAAACGACGCCAAGTCTGAAAACGACGTCGAGTGCGAAAACGACGCCCAGTCCGAAAACAACGCCGAGTCCGAAAACGACGCTAAGTCCGAAACGACGTCCGTACGAAAACGATGCCACGTCCAAAACGACGTCAGCAACACACCACATCTACGCAAGGACAATTTCTCTTTTCTCAAAATTGCATTTCTGATTCATGTTTTATTATTATGCCTTAGTAGCTATGCACTAACTCTTTCTTGAGCTTTAGTTTACAGGGGCAGTTGCAGCAAGAACAACATATCCGCATTCACAATTGCAACACGTCCGCATTTGCAGCATCACGTCAACACAATCGGCATCACATTTTACAGGATAACATTTCTATTCACACAGTTATATTGCCTATAAATTCATGCATATCATTTTGCCGTAACAGTTATGCAATAACCGTTTGCTTAAGTCTTAACATGCAGGAGCAGGAGCACAACGTGGATTTTCTCTTACAGCGAACCGGGACAATTTCTTGGGGGGCCAACCTTCCCAACAAATGGCTGAAGCGGCCTCGAGCGCCGGTCCACTCATTCCACATCACCAAGTCAATACCGGTACACCCCTAAGTTCAAGCCAGTTTATTTTATTTTTACATCACATCAGCCCAGTGTCGTCATAACTCGACACTGGGACAAATTTTGAGTCCGCGCTAGCCCACCTTGGTGTTTCGGCCATGGTAGCCCAGGGTCGTCATAACTCGACATTGGGACAAATTTTGAGTCCGCGCTAGCCCACCTTGGTGTTTCGGCCATGGTAGCCCAGTGTCGTCATAACTCGACACTGGGACAAATTTTGAATTTTGCGTCAGTCTTGTCTTAGTTTCCCAACATGTTTAATTCTGAGGATCGAGACAAAATTGGCTATAAGTCAACGTCTTTGTCCGAAGACTCTTCCAGCATCTCCACACAAAGAGGGACAAGTTGTTGACACCCAATTTTGACCCTCTCGCTCAATCTTTAACTATAAAATTATACTAACTTTTTTAAAATAATTTTTTTTACAATTTTTATAATAAAATGCAACAATAATACATTAATGCAGACACAAATAAGTAATTTAATAATGGCACCGCGTCTTACACACTTAGAGTCTCGCGCCCACATTTATTAAATTTTAAGCCTTGTCATAATTCTTAAATGATAATTAATAATAAGTACGTAAATAAATAATTTAACAATGACGTCGCGTCAAATAGCATAGTCGCATTTATTAATACGCAAGGCAGTTTCATAATTATGATTTGTAATTAAATTGATCCAATACATGCGTTTTAATAAGAGCATCGCATTTAGAAAAGTATTAAGCAGTCCTTAAATATCATATCTGCATTTTAATAATTTAATCTAAACCCCATTCAATTTAACGGCATCCCATTATAAAATATTAGGCACTAATTAAATAGCACGTCTTTATTTTTTGTAATAATTTAAACTCAAACTCAGACTAACAAAGCACCTAAATAATCTAATCACTAATTAATTAAAAACTATTAATACTAATTAAATACCTAATACTTAAAACTAACACCTAAATTCTACCCAGCCCACCTATTAAAATCGCCCAGCCCACACCCGCAGGCCCAACACCCGCAACCCACTAGCCCCTTATACTTAACCCACAGCCCTCCATCGTTCATAACAGAGGAGAAGAAAAAAAAACCCTAACCTAAAAAAGTCTGCCGCACCCCACTCCCTTCAGCATCCTCCGCACCCATTACTATCACTCAACCGAGATTCTCGCCGAATTTCGGGCATCCCACCGTTTCCCACTCACCCATTTCCTTAACCAAATCGCACTCAGAACAGTACCAAAATCATCTTCAAAATATACCCAACACTTACCATATTCCGAAATCTTACAAAAGCAAAATCTGAGAATCTCACATTCATACGACTTACCATAACAAAAACACAGATTTTTGTAAAGAATCGTCCAAAATCAGTAATATCACCAAATCAACCTTAAGAACCATACCAAACTTGGAACCCAAAATGATGACTATAAATACAAATCGATACACATGCAATAGATATCGCTTTTTACCGTGGAAACCACCTTTACTCTCCAATGGATTTCCATCACAAAAGATCCAGGGAACGAAAGCAAGAGTAGGAAAAAATCTTAAACCTTATATTCTTTAGCCATCAGTTAGAATAGAAAGAACCCGAAACCCTTTCTTTTGTATACTCTCGATCTCCAGGATCTAAAATGGAATTCGGATCAAAAGCAAAATCAAATTAAACTTCATTCCTTTTTTCAAATCACATAGCAACAGAACTTCGAGTGGATCGATGGCTTGATACGATGTCTCGGTTCGCTGCCTGGAGAAGGTAAACCCAAACTCTTTTCAGTTCATTTTGTATTTTTCTGTATTAAACGTGTGTTAGTTTAGTTTTGTTCGCATAATCTGAGATTAATATAGGATACAGTGATGTATTATGTGTTGTATTGAATAATTATATGTTGTTGGTAAGTTGTATGAACTTGTTTGGTCTAAGTGATTTAGTAAGCCTCTGTTCATTAGGTATAAAATATGAATGATGAACTTAGGACTATATTATTTAAAATGACAGAATGAGTATGTAGTCACGGCCAATGAACCCTTTTATGTGAAATTTCTATTTATGAAACATGCTATGGAATGGGCTGTATAAATTATGGTTAATGCATTAATTGGAAGTCGAGAAACTAGTTTAAAGTTAGTCGTAGATTAATTTAAACGTTCTATTATCAATCCCTGTCTTAAACCAGTTTAAAGTTGTCCACAGATTAACTTAATATGCTTAAGTCGGCTATTAATTTTTGTGGGTGTTTTGATTAATAGGTGTTTATAGTGTTAGTACAGGAACGACTCAATTCCTATATTTAAGTTAATGCCTAAATGAGGTATGAATGGTCATAAAATTTGCTCAGATAATTCCTTATTGTCATACCCTGTCTACCAGGTTGTTGTTATACCCCGTAGTTCTGACCCTACGTATGGAAACGTACGAAAGCATGTAAGACTTAAAAGTTCCGAAGGACAGGTTGACGGGTCGTTCCGGACGGTTTTTAGTCAACTTTGAGGCGGGTTATGACCCGATTCGTTGAGAGTTCCTAAGTATTTTAAAGGCCTAGGACGTAGTTCGTTGAGTCTTGATTCCAACGCAACCAACCGATCGTCGATAGGCGTCGGAGTAGAAAGTTATGAGTTACAAGTTCGGGCGCAATGGGCGTAAATGCGTTCGGGCAAAAGCGCGGCTGGCGCCAGATGCGCGGCGCCTAAAGCGAGGTCGCAGAAGTTGCAGCGCCGCGGCTCCAGAGCGAAAGTTCAGAGAGCTGCGAGTGCCGGAAGCGCGCCGAGGCGGGAAATTTGGGAAAAACTTAGAAAGTCGATTTTTGTTTTAAAAGAGACCATGGGAGGGTGACAAGTGTCCCCCCCCATCTGATTTTCTGCTACATGCAATATATTGACCAAGACTTGGTCATTCTTCCCATCTTTCATCTTCCCACTCTCTCTCCCTATCTCTAAAATATGCTCCTTCTCTCTAAGAAAACCCAAGAAAAATCTGAAAGTTAAGAGCAAGAAAAGGAAGCTTGTGGTTAGCTTGTTGACATTGTTGTGGTGGTGTTCTTGGCAAGGAAGCTAGCAATAGTTGGAATAAGTTTTGGCTAAAACTTTAAGGTAACATTTCTTCCTTTAGAATTAGTTCTAAGTGTTGCATGTTTAGAAGAAAGAACTTGTGGTAGTAAATAATGCTTCTAGAATCTTTGCATGTTAGAAATGTGGTTTGGGTATGAAAGAAATGGCTAAGAAGTGATTATGAGCATGTTGTAGCCTAAAAACTACCTTAGAAGTGATAAGTGAATTGTTGTAACTAGTGGGGCAGAATTTTACACACCCAGTATGGATGTGTAATCCCCTTTAAAATGTTGGATTGTTGAGCCTTAATTGTGGTGTTTGGATGATAAATTCGGCCTTGAGAAAAGGTGGCAAAGTGAGTAGAAACAAGGGAAATCTTGCCAATTTTCCATAGAATTTAGTGACTTAGAACTTGGATTGTTCTACTTTGAGATTAGAGGTTAACAAGCGTATCATGATTATTTTAGGTTGAATATTACTTGCGGTAGTTTGGACTTGGCAAGAGGATTGACCAAAGAGGTATGTGGAGCCTTCCTATCTCTTGAGCATGAATAGATGTAACTATGTAGTGCGGTGACGTCTGAGATTTGGTATTCTTACTTGTTTCGTATATAAAGACTTGTTTCGTTTTAAGAATGTATAAGACCCTTGGTTAGGGGAAAAGTATAATTTTACTAAAGTATAAGGTTAATAAGACAACTTTATGGGAAGTTGGTTTATTAACTTGATAAAAGGTTAATGAGAAGAGATTTACTCTAAGTAAGATAAGTAAGGGCAAATGACATGAGTTATGAAAGGCAAATTGGTTTAAAGGCACCAATTGCCAAAAGGTTTTATGTATAAGAAAGGGTCACTTTTAAAAGAGTTGAAGTATGTAGTGCTTGGGTTAAATTCCCGGTTTTCTTGTTATTAAAGATATGATTAAGTGCCTTAACTAAAATGAGAGGGTATATGAACAAGACTAATAAGAAGTGATGAGTTTTCTTAACTTAACTATGACTATGATATGATGATTATTCGAGCTAGGGTAAGAGTATAAATGAGGGGCAAGCCCCAAGACGTTATACCACCTTCTCCAGGGTAAGAGTATGAATGAGGGCAAGTCCCAAGACGTCATACCACCTTCTTCAGTGTAAGAGTATAAATGAGGGGAGAAACCAGACGTTATACCACCGCTTGGTGTAAGAGTATAAATGAGGGCAAGCCCAGGCGTTATACCATCCGGGGTAAGAGTATAAATGAGGAAAACCCCAAGGCGTTATACCACATTAGTGGATTTGCTACCCACGATGCGAGGAATACCTCATGCGAGTCCTTGTGAGGCTTATGCGGGTGAAATAGTCCGGAGTAGGAGTGCTTATTGATACTACGCGCGGTATCAGGTTGTGATCATGAGACCCTATTTTATGCATTATTTTATATATATATACTTGTCACTCTCATTGTTAGTAAGGCCTGATAAAAGGTATTTCGACTATCTTCCATGACTACGCTTTACTTTTAAACTATGTTGTTATCATTCTGATATTTTCGACTTTACATACTTGGTACATATTGTGTGACCCCCTTCCTCGGGGCTGCGTGGTAAGGGTAAGAAAGATTGTGGATCCTCGTTCCTAGGATCATTGTTCTGTCGAGCTCCATCCTCCGGAAGCTTATTTTGTTGGTGCGGTCTTTCGATGTTATAGACATTGTGTATATTGGGGTATGGCGGGGCCACTGTCTTGTTATCTTTAAGTGCTGTGGCCACCTATATATTTTGGGCTATAAGAACCAGTTGTATTACAAATACTTTGTTTAAGTATGTTTATGGAAGGCAGCCTTATCGGCTGGCCAGTTATGACTTACCCTTTTTATGAAGTTATGTGTTGTGTTATGTTCAGCTGCTATTCTCTGACATATACCTGACAGGGTACCCCAGTAGGGTACTAGTCGCGGCCGGTGGTCGTGACAAAAGTGGTATCGAGCGATTAGTCCTCGGAAAGTGTCCACGCCGTGTCTAGTAGAGTCTTGATTATCGGTGTGTCGTGCACCACATCTATAATCGTGAGGCTGCGAGATATTTAGGATTGGTTTCCATTCTTTCACTCGAGATCGTGCAATAGAGTGAGTTATAGGTTGAATCTCACGATGTTTTCCTTTACGTATCGCTTATGCCTCGCGCAAGGCAACGCGGCCCGAGAAGGGCAAGGCGGTGAGAGTCGCTAGTGGGACGCGGAGAATCACGAGGCAGGCCCAATCCTTACGAAGATGATGTTTAGGCGGCGAGTTCCACGTCGTCGCCCGGCCTCAGTTCGAGGCGTGGACGCGCCTCGAGACCGCGATGCGGAGCCTCCGAGAGATTATAGAGCAGTTGATTCGGCAAGCGAGAAGCGGCGGCCAACCTTACTGATTCGGATTTCTTGGGTTGTCACCCACCCGAGTTCTATGGTTCGAGATTTGATGAGGATCGCGAGAATTTGTCCGATTCACGGACCATGCGAGGTTCTTAGGGCATCGAGATCGAGTCGTTATACTAGCTGGTTCTGCGATATTGCGTTGAACTGGTTTGAGTCGTGGAGTGCTTGTCGAGGCGAGGATGCTCTTCCAATGATTGGGAGGAGTTCACGAGGCGTTCTAGACCATTTCTTGCCGGAGGTGAGGAGAGCCCGTGTAGATAGGTTCTGACCTTGAGGCGGGGCGGGAGGACTATCGAGTCTGACACAGGTTTGACTCCTTGGCAGATATCGCACACCATTGTAGGCGATATGGCGAGCGGGGTTCATAGATACGTGATGGGGCTAGACCGTCACATGACTCTGCATGCTTGGGGTGGCTCTTCACCGAGGATGGATATTTCGGGACGCAGCGTCTGCGAGGATTGAGGCGAGAGAGGCAAGATCGGCTAGATATGGGTCAGCCAGAGGCCGGGACAGCGAGGTCTCGGGCGGTTCTCGGCGGCGGCCTCGGCGAAATAGGTCACATTCCGGCCGAGTGCTCCTTCTCGATTTCGGCGGGAGAATCGATCAGCGAGGTTATTCGAGCGGTCAGCGCTCAGGACTTCAGTTTCGAGGAGGCGAGACCCACCAATCGAGACCACCTCTTAGTGCGCTCGATGTGGTAGGTCTCATCGGCGAGTGTCGTAGGGGTTCGGAGCTTGTTATTCTTGGAGGCCATCCGAAGAGGATTGTCCGTCGCCGGCGGGAACGTCACGGTTCAGCCGAAGTGCATTCTTGGATCTTCATCTTCTATGGTTAGGCGCCGGAGGCGAGTGCTTATGGGCGGCGAGCGCGGCGCAGGTCGTGGTAGGGTTCGATTCGCGGTCCTCGAACCGCATATATGCTATGTCGGTCGGCAGGACCGGGGCGTCACGGATGTCGTCCACAGTACATTATTGGTTTCTTCGTGATGTATATGCTTTGATAGATCCGAGTTCTACCTTGTCCTACATATCTCCTCATATTGCGGTAGAATAGGGATAGAGCAGAGTCCATAAGACCTTTCGAGGTGGCTACGCCCGATGGCGATCGATGGTAGGCGGCGAGTGTATAAGGCTTGCCGTGACTATAGATAGTCGTCCGACTTGATAGAGTTGGATATGACGCACTTTGATGTGATTATGGGTATGGATTGGCTAGCATCTTGCTACGCCAATGTGGGTAGAGAGAGACTAGTTCGGTTCGGTTTCGTGGCCGAGTGGAAGGGAACGTCGCCAGGGTAAGTTTATTTCTTACCTCAAGGCTAGGAAGATGGTGCGGAAGGGTATATCTACCATATGGTTCGGGTATTCGACGAGGCGAAATCTGGACCTTGATCGATTCGGTCGTTAGAGAGTTTCGGATGTATTCCCGGATGAGCTTAGGGTATCCCTCCGAAAGGGAGATTGAGTTTTGCATGGATTTGGCGCGGATACTCGGCCGATATCTATTCCGCCATATAGGATGGAGTTGAAGGAATTGAAGGACGGTGAAAGACTTATTGGAGAAAGGCTTTATTAGGCCAAGTGTTTCTCCCCGGGAGCACCGGTGTTATTTGTAAAAAGAAGGATGGGGCCAGCTGCGTATGTGTATTGATTACGGTGAACAAGGTAACTATCAAGAATAGATATCCTCCCGGGATTGGCGATTTGTTTGACCAGGTGCAAAGTGTTTTCCAAGATAGACCTACGATGGTTATCATCAGTGCGAGTTAGAGAGGTAGATATCCCAAAGATCGCATTCGGGACCGGTATGGGCACTATGAGTTAGGTGATGTCTTTCGGGTTGACCAACGCCCGGTATTCATGGATTTGATGAATAGGGTGTTCGTGCCATTCTTGGATATGTTCGTTATAGTTTTCATTGATGATATCTTGGTGTATTCGCGCGAGCGGAGCATCTGGTCATTTGAGGGCGGTAAGTCCTCCGAGGCCGGCGATTGTATGCCAAGTTCTCGAAATGCGAGTTCGGCTAGCCGGTGGCTTTCTTAGGGCATGTTATGATGGTATTCAAAGATTGAAGCGATCGAGACTTGGCGGACTCCACTGCACGGAGTGCGCAACTTTGGGCCTTGCAGTTATTATCGGAGGTTTGTGGAGAAGTTTGCTTATTTCACCTTTGACTAAGTGACTCGCTATGTTCGGTGGACGGATACTTGTGAGGAAAGTTTTCGTTGCTAAAGAGAAGTTGACAACCGCCATTCTTACTCTTCGGAGGGCTTAGATGGATATGTGGTTTATTGTGACGCGTCAGTGTCGGGCTTGGAGTGCGTCTTGATGCGGCGGCAAGGTTATAGCTTATGCGTCGGCGGCTTAGGAAACATGAGAAGAACTATCCCACACATGACTTGGAGTGGCGTGATGATTCATGCCTTAAAGATGCGGAGACATTATCTATATGGAGTTCATGTGGACATTTACACGGACACAAAGTCTCGGTACATCTTAGAGGAGGCGAACTTTGCGGCGAAGGCGGTGGTTGGAACTACTTAAGGATTACGATGTTGATATTCTATACCACGGGGAAGGCGATGTGGTTGCGGATGCCCTTAGTCGCAGTCATGGGTAGTCCTGCGATGTCGGCAGAGAAGAGGATATGGTCGAGAGTTACATCGGTGGCGAGCCTTGGGGTTCGTTTGGTTGATTCGATAGTGATGGAGTTCGGTTCGAGAGGTTGCGAGTCTTCTATTGTTGAGGAGGTGAAGAGGCGGTTTGAGGATCAGGTTCGGTTGATCGAAGTGCGGCTCTGAAGGAGAAAGTCTATTTGAGGTAGCGCTGATGGGGTGCTAAGGTCGAGGCGGTTGTGTGTTCCGATGCGAGGACTTCGTCGTGATTTTGGGAGGCACACGGTGCTCGTTATTCTATTCATCAAAGTCGACTAAGATGTACCATGACCTCGAATCGTGTATTGGTGGGATGGCACAAGAGGGGCGTTGCGGAGTTCGTGGTCGGCGAGTTAAGATTGAGCACCAGAAGCCCGGTGGGCTGTTGCAAGCCATTGATATTCCAACTTGGAAGTGGGAGGTGATAAATATGGATTTTATTACAGGACTACCCACCACTCAGAGGAAGCATGATTCCATTTGGGTGATTGTCGGCGAGTTGACGAAATCGGCCCACTTTCTTCCGATCGAACGGCGTTCTCGGTGAGGACTATGCGGATTATATATTAGAGAGGTTGTGAGGCACGGGGTCGGTGTCGATTATATCGAATAGAGGCCGGTTCTCGGCTAACTGAGGTCTTTCGAAGGGTTAGGGACACGGTGAGTCTCGATGCGGCGTTTCATCCTCGAGCAGACGGACGGGCGGCGCACTATCCGACAACGAGGATATCTGCGGGCTTGTGTTATTGACCGTGGTATTGGGAGGATCACTTGCCTCTCGTGGAGTTTGCATATAATAATAGCTACCATTCCGGTATTGGATGGCGCAGGCCTTATACGGGAGGAAGTGCAGGTCACCGATAGGCTGGTTGAGTGGGAGAAGTTCGATTAGTCGGGCGGACTTAGTCGGTGACGATGGATAAGGTGAAGCTTATCCGAGGCGGTTGTTGGCGGCTGAGTCGGCAAGTCGTATGCAGATCATCGGCGTCGACACTTGGAATTTGAGATAGATGATTGGGTTTTCCTAAAGGTATCGCCCGTGAAGGCGTGATGAGATTTGGAAAGAAAGGAAGCTTAGCCCAGTACGTTGGGCGTGTCAGTTGTCCGTAGGGTAGGCTATGAGTTAAATCTTCCGTCCGATTTGGAGGCGGTGCATCGATTTTCATGTGTCCATGTTGCGGAAATGTATTGGAGATCCATCTAGAGTGCACCGGTTCGGGATGTCCAGAGGAGTTATCGTATGAGAGAGTCATGGCGATACTCGATCGTCGAGTTAGACGACGGACGAAAGGCGTGGCGGTCTATGGCGGAGCAACGAGGAGGAAATGACGTGGGAAGCGAGAGGATGACATGATGAAGAAGTATCCTCACTTATTCCCTATACCTCCGGTAACCTACTTTCCTTGTTAGTTTTGATTTAGCATTTACATGTTGTGGCTCGTGGAGCTTTATTACGAATGAATAGTTAAGAGGGTCTATGTCGATGTTGTGATTTGAGTAAGTTTAGAAGGAACATTCGGGCGAATGTTTCTAAGGGAGAATGTTATACCCGTAGTTCGACCTACGTATGGAACGCAAAGCATGTAAGACTTAAAAGTTCGGTTTTTAGTCAACTTTGAGGCGGGTTATGACCCGATTCGTTGAGAGTTCCTAAGTATTTTAAAGGCCTAGGGCGTAGTTCGTTGAGTCTTGATTCCAACGCAACCAACCGTTAAATCGATAGGCGTCGGGTAGAAAGTTATGAGAGTTACAAGTTCGCGCGATCGGCGAAATGCGTTCGAGCAAAGCGGCGGGCGGCGCGTATGCGGCGCCTAAAACGAGAGGTCGCAAAGTTGGCGGGAAATTTGGCGGAAAAAACTTAGAAAGTCTGATTTTTGTTTTAAAAGAGACCATGGGAGGGTGACAAGTGTCCCATCTGATTTTCTACATGCAATATATTGACCAAGACTTGGTCATTCTTCCCATCTTTCATCTTCCCACTCTCTCTCTCTCTCTCTAAAATCTGCTCCTCCTTCAAGAAAACCAAGAAAAATCTGAAAGTTAAGAGCAAGAAAAGGAAGCTTGTGGTTAGCTTGTTGACATTGTTGTGGTGGTGTTCTTGGCCAGGAAGCTAGCAATAGTTGGAATAAGTTTTGGCTAAAACTTTAAGGTAACATTTCTTCCTTTAGAATTAGTTCTAAGTGTTGCATGTTTAGAAGAAAGAACTTGTGGTAGTAAATAATGCTTCAGAATCTTTGCATGTTAGAAATGTGGTTTGGGTATGAAAGAAATGGCTAATGATTATGAGCATGTTGTAGCCTAAAAACTACCTTAGAAGTGATAAGTGAATTGTTGTAACTAGTGGGGCAGAATTTTACACACCCAGTATGGATGTGTAATCCTTTAAAATGTTGGATTGTTGAGCCTTAATTGTGGTGTTTGGATGATAAATTCGGCCTTGAGAAAGGTGGCAAAGTGAGTAGAAACAAGGAAATGCTGATTTTCCATAGAATTTAGTGACTTAGAACTTGGATTGTTCTACTTTGAGATTAGAGGTTAACAAGCGTATCATGATTATTTTAGGTTGAATATTACTTGCGGTAGTTTGGACTTGGCAAGAGGATTGACCAAAGAGGTATCTAGAGCCTTCCTATCTCTTGAGCATGAATAGATGTAACTATGTAGTACGGTAGGCGTACAAGATTTGGTATTCTTACTTGTTTCGTATATAAAGACTTGTTTCGTTTTAAGAATGTATAAGACCCTTGGTTAGGGAAAAGTATAATTTTACTAAAGTATAAGGTTAATAAGACAACTTTATGGGAAGTTGGTTTATTAACTTGATAAGGTTAATGAGAAGAGATTTACTCTAAGTAAGATAAGTAAGGGCAAATGACATGAGTTATGAAAGGCAAATTGGTTTAAAGGCACCAATTGCCAAAGGTTTTATGTATAAGAAAGGGTCACTTTTAAAAGAGTTGAAGTATGTAGTGTTAAATTCCGGTTTTCTTGTTATTAAAGATATGATTAAGTGCCTTAACTAAAATGAGAGGGTATATGAACAAGACTAATAAGAAGTGATGAGTTTTCTTAACTTAACTATGACTATGATATGATGATTATTCGAGCTAGGGTAAGAGTATAAATGAGGCAAGCCCAGGCGTTATACCGGTAAGAGTATGAATGAGGCAAGTCCCAGAGTATAAATGAGGAGAAACCCGAGGCGTTATACCAAAGAGTATAAATGAGGCAAGCCGTTATACCATTAAGAGTATAAATGAGGAAAACCCCAAGGCGTTATACCACATTAGTGGATTTGCTACCCACGATCGAGTCCTTTATGCGGGTGAAATAGTCGTAGGAGTGCTTATTGATACGGTTGTGATCATGAGACCTATTTTATGCAGTATTTTATATATATATACTTGTCACTCATTGTTAGTAAGGCCTGATAAAAGGTATTTCGACTATCTTCCATGACTACGATTTACTTTTAAACTATGTTGTTATCATGGTATTTTCGACTTTACATACTTGGTACATAGGGTAAGAAGATTGTGGATCCTCGTTCCTAGGATCATTGTTAAGCTCCATCCCTCGGAAGCTTATTTACGGTCTTTCACGATGTTATAGACATTGTGTATATTGGTATGTATCTTTAAGTTATATATTTTGGGCTATAAGAAATTACAAATACTTTGTTTAAGTATGTTTATGCTTTTTATGAAGTTATGTGTTGTGTTATGTTGCTATTCTCGACATATGTACTAGTCGCGGCCCGTGGCGATTGTCTTTCCACAGGTTTTAGGAGTTAGGAGTTAGCAGGTCTGTGACATTAGTTGTATCTATCTGGATGCATTCCCCGGTCATAAATATCAAGCCATTACCATAAATACTTAAAAGCCATTGTAGTACATCTCCTTTCATAGCTCGTTATTATTGTCTATCTATTGAGCTTATTCAGTCAAGACTAACACATGTTTCTGAAAGAATATAAAGGGACTCAATTTTCTATGCATAATCCTAGATGTTAGCTTAGTTGCATTGACAAATGAAATCCAAATCCAGTTGGTCGAACAGATGTACGTGTGCGTCAATGGAGTTGCTTCTTTCCTCTTTTAGCTATTGATCATTTTTTCATATGTGTTATCGACCATTTGTTAGATATAAGGTAATATACTTTGTGCGTCATCTATAATATCCGCCGGGTTCATCCATTTTCGTAGCTGATATACTATTTTTAGTATGAATGTAAGGGACTGTCCCAAGCCCACAAGTCCGCAGTTTTGCCTCTGCGTTACACTGTGAAAGACTATCCCCAACCCCCTTCCCCTAGCATTTAGATTTCTCTATCTTTGTCTTACATGTGACAGGCTAGGCCCATTGTGGTTTATCTTTTTACTGATCCCACAGTTTAGTCATGACATGCATATCTAAGTATGAATCATGTGTTAATTCTCTATTTCAAGCTCACTCAGCTTACTGTATCTTACTATTTGCTGGTTGTTGCAGCAGCTGCATCATTTTATCTACTGATTTACACATCTTTATGTGCTGATTACGTATAAACTAGATTACGTGTGTGTAGATTTTTATGATTCAAATAAATTGGGATATATACTAATACTTATCCTTATCTTTTTTTTTGTTACATGAAAAGCATCGGAGCAAAAATGAAGAGTCTCACGGCGAGACTCATCACGAGCTACTTCAAATGACAACCCGCGTCTATGTGTATCTGCACTCGCATTCCCGCCTCAGTATTCCTAAGACAAAATAGGATAAGATGATGCCACCACATATCTTGAAAGCCTCCGCGATCATGTCCACCCTTTTATCTTATTTATTTAGTTGTTGCCTAATTATTTAACTTTGTAATTAATAGGAAACCTATAGCAATTAGCCCTTTGAACATATAAAGGGGGGAAGGTAATTTAAAATTAGAAATACACTTCTATTTTATTTGTCTTTTAGGATTGTTATGCATGTCTAAATTTTGCCAAAATAATCTAAATAATTTAACTTGCATCATAAAACCAACACTTTATTTCTTATTAAATCCATAACAAATTTTCTCTTAAACTCTTACCTAACATTATATAGGAAATCTATAAAGAATCATCTTAAACACTTTTTTATATATATCATATTATACGCAGGTTAAGCCGGATTAAGTTAGCTAGCAAGTACACATAATTAGTCCATAAATAAGCTTTGCATCATTTACATTATAAATGAACTTTTTTATATGACCTTAGTCTTATAAACTTTTATCAACATGCCTCCCTTTATAAAATATTTGGAGCATCTTTTATATTTTTCAAAAACATGCATTTTCCTTAGCATAAATAATTAACCTAGGTTTGAATGGACAACCGTAAGTTAGAGGATCTTAGAGGATGTCTGACCCCTTCCCTCTAGATTAATAAAGAACTCTTCCCCAGAATCTCATACCAATCTCGCAGACCATAAAAAATGGAGTTAGTGTTGACTTTAACCTAGTTGACATTTAGGTGTCCTAATTCACCCAAAATAATTAGGTGGCGACTCCGCGAACCCGTTTAGCAACTCTTTAACACTTTAACACCCTACTTTAGCCTTTTAGCACCCCTTTAGCATTTTAGCACCACTTTAGCATTATTTAAACCTTTTAGCATTTTTGCACCTTGTTAGCTTTTTATTTATTTTCTAACATCTTTTATTAAGCAGGGGTTCTCTAAAAAAGAATAAATGTCGCGGTCGAAAAAGGGAGTAACAATGAGTTACCACCAGTTTTAAGACAAGTCCCTGCAGAAAGGAGCTTGGGGGACTATGTGATGCCAATCATTACAGGGGTACAGACTTGCATAAGTCTTCCAGCTGTTGAAGCCAACAATTTTGAAATCAAACCAGCCATATTGCACATGGTTCAAAGTTTAGTTCAGTTTGGGGGATTACCGTCTGAAGATCCTTACTTGCATCTAGCAAATTTTCTAGAGATGTGTGCAAACCTTCAAATATAATGGCGTTACTGATGATGTCATTCGGTTGAGACTCTTCCCATTCTCACTCAGGGATAGAGCAAAGTGTTGGCTGAACTCATTACAGGCGAACTTCATCACTACATGGCGAGACTTAGCCCAGAAATTTCTTGCCAAGTTTTTTCCTCCAGCTAAGGCAGAAAAGCTCAGAGGTGAGTTGAATAATTTCTATCAGCTGGAGAGAGAGCCATTATATGATGCATGGGAAAGGTTCAAAGACTTACAGAGAAAGTGCCCACATCATGAGATCGAGAAGTGGATGCTAGTCCACATATTTTACAATGGGTTGTGTCGTACAACTCGTACCATCATTGATGCTGCAGCAGAAGGTACGTTCATGAAAAAGAGTGTCAATGAGGCACATGATTTTCTAGAGGATATGGCCACAAACAACCATCGAGGCGAGAGAGACCAAGAAATGAGGAAAACGATCGATTTATGAGCTAGACGCTATCACTGCATTGACTGCGCAGGTAGCCACTTTGACAAAGCAGATGCAGCAGAGTACCATGATGGTTAAAGCAGTGCAGACACCAGTGGGTTGTGAGATCTGTGGGGGGCCCCACACTTTTGATAGATGCACAACAGTGGACCCGAATAATGTGCCCATGGAGCAGGTCCAAACAGTGGGGAATTTTCAGAGGCCCTACAACAATGCATACTCCAATACTTATAATCAGGGGTGGGGAAATCACCCCAACTTTTCATGGAAAAATGATCAAGGGCAGCAATCTCAGTTTCAGGGGCAGTATCAACAGAGCATTCCACAAAAATCCTTGAATCCAACATTTTCTTCCCAGCAGTTCAGCCCACCAGCTCCCCAAGAGAAGTCAGATGAAATAAGAGAAATAAGAGCAACACTGATGACATTAGCTAAACACCAGGCTCAATCCAATGAGTCACAGACACAACTGATCAATTCTCAGGCCCAATTTATGACAGAGACTAGATCAGCCATTAGTAACTTGGAGTCCTCAGTTTCATCTTTGGTGTCCTCACTTTCACAAATGACCAACTTCCAGACTCAATTCATAGCGGAAACCAGGTCATCCATTAGTCACTTGGATACTTAATTTGGGCAGTTGGCAGAGAAAGTGACTGACAGACCTCAGGGGAATCTTCCCCCTAATAATGTGGTGAACCAAAGAGAACAATGTCAGACAATTATCTTGAGGAGTGGGAAACAGTTAGAACAGGTGGCACCCAAACCAGTGGGTGAAAAAGAGAGTGAGTTGGAGAAAGCAGTTGAAGCAGAGAAAGAGGGGGTTACTGAGGACCACCCTGTTGTAGAAAAAGCTCCGTCGGTAGTCATGAGGGAATTTGTAGACAGAATTCCTTACCCTCAAAGACTGCAGAAGAAGTCCTTGGACAAAGAGTTTTCCAAGTTTTTAGAGGTCTTCAAAAAGCTTCATATCAATCTCCCGTTCATTGAAGCTTTGGAGCAAATGCCAGCTTATGTGAAATTCATGAAAGACATCCTTTTTAAGAAGATGAAGCTGGTAGACTATGAGACAATAGCACTGACTGAGGAGTGCAGTGCTATCTTGTAGAAGAAACTGCCCCATAAGTTGAAAGATCCAGGGAGTTTCACTTTACCTTGCACCATAGGGAAGATGACCTGCAAGCAAGCCTTGTGTGATTTGGGGTCAAGTGTCAACCTAATGCCCCTTTCGGTGTTTAAAAGGCTTGGTTTAGGGGAAGCAAGGCCAATAACAGTCCACCTGCAGCTAGCTGATCGCTCTATTGTGCATCCTAGAGGAATAATTGAAGATGTGTTGGTAAAAGAGGGCAAATTCCTCTTACCGGCTGACTTCCTCATTCTTGATATGGAGGAAGATGAAAATATGCCCATGATCCTTGGGAGACCATTCCTAGCCACAGGGAGAGCCCTCATTGATGTTGAAAAGAGGGAGTTAAAACTCAGCGTCCAAGGTGAAGAAATGGTGTTCAAAGTTTTCAAGCAGCCCATTGAACCTCGAGTTGATGCTAGATGTTTTGCTATTGAAGTAGTTGACAAGGTTGAGCCTGAGAAAAGCCTCACAAGTATTGATGCTCGTGGGGTACCACCAAAGAAGCATGAAAAACCTCATGGTAATACTGCTGAACTAGCTCTTGATGAAAAAGAATTGAACTCCTCTGAAATTGGACTTGGGAAAAAGAAGAAGAGGAGGAGAAAATGAATGGTGCTAAAATGGATATGCGGATGGGATACTCTACCCCCTTGATTTAGTAAGTAACCTGCGTCCGGCTAAAAGACGTTAAAGACAGCGCTTGTTGGGAGGCAACCCAATGTTTATTAATTATGTTATTTTAATTTTTGTTTTAGTTTGTTTTTATTTTGTCTTGAACAGTCTCACGGTCTTGGGTTCTTGTTTTGTGGTGTTGTGATGACATGTACAGGGCTGAAAAGTGGAGCACGAAATACGAGAGAAAAAAAAATCAGTTTAGCGCCACGACGCCCAGAGTTCAGAAAACCTGCAGAAGTTTGAGCGCCACAGCGCCAACTCAGGGACATGGCGCAGAATGATCAGCGAACATGCAGTAATTTCGGTGCCCTGGCGCCGGTCTGCAGGGCCACGACGCCTATCGAAGATTTTCTGTCCATGCATTACTCGCCGCCACCATCACTATTTTGAACCACAAGTCTGTAAGTTGTCCCATCTTTCTTTTTATTTTTAAGTCTTGCACACATTAGAGACAATGTGTGATTCAAGTTTGGGGGGGTTCTTAGTTTATTTTTATTTTATTTTTGTGTGTTTTTTAGTCTTTTTATTGTTTATCTTTATGTTTTATATGAGTCTAAATTTTTATTTTTTATTTTTATGATCATGTATGTTGTAGTTACTTGAAACACCTAGTGAAGTAAAGTGAGATAATGTAACAGAATTAGAAGCAGAAAATCTGAACGCTTAAGTTAGATATGCCAGGAATTCATGAAATAAAAAATTATTTGGGGTATCGGTGCTTGATTTATGCATTGCTAATGATAAAGTCTATGTGTCTGCTTACTTGTTATTTGAGGCGAAATAGTTAGGATATACATGTTAGGGAGATGACTCAGACATTTCTTTGTTAGCCCTTTCTTACCATTCACTGCCTATCCCTGACATTAAAATTGTATCCCTAGTCAGCTTCTTTGAGCAAAAAACAAGATCTTTCTTTGACACCCTATAATTCCATGTTTGTGCCATAAGTGAAAAATCAAAAGATGTTTGGAATGAAAAGTGTGAAAAAGAGACAAAAAGAGAGTGAACAAATTTATGCACCCCAATAAAAATAGAAAAATAGGCAAAAGCCTAAGTTTGGGGGTGCCTGTTATTCACAATGCACCTCATTCTTCCAAAACAAAATAAGGGAAAGATAGGTAAGAGGTTAAAAAGGAAATCAAAAGGAAGAAAAAGAGTTGAAAAAAAAGAGCTTATGGTACGTAAATTGAGCATAAATTCCTATTTTTACCTACCCCTGCCTGAGCCTACATTACAACCCTGAAAAGTCCTGAATATCTCTAGTATGTGTATCCATGATTAGTGGAGAATAACAAGTGATTAAGTCATAGAATTTTGATATTGACATGCATAGGCTAAGTATTCTTACTTCCATGTAGTATGATTGAAATGAATTTGCGAAATATCTGACTTGGGAATTTAGAATGCTAATAATCCATGCTATACATGTTCCTGCATATTATCCTACTAACCTTCATGCTTTTCTAGTGACGATTGTGCAACAGGCTGATCATGTCTTTGAGTCTTTTATTTTCTTTTCTTTCGTGTCTTTGTTTCTATTTTTTGATCTTTACTCGAGGGCGAGCAAAGGTTAAGTTTGGGGGTGTTTGATCGGTGTATTATATACACCTTTTGAGTCATTTTTAGTTAGTCTTTTGCTCATTTTTGTACAAATATGTGTCGTGTTAGGATAGTTTTTCTTTCTTTTGAGTCACAGTGGTTTAAAATGACACATTGGCGAAAAGAAGCAAAAAGAAGGCAGAAACAGAGGTTCAAGAGCCAAAAGAGACGAAAAGTTGGCACCCCAGACGAAGGATAGGACGACGCCGTGGCGCTACTCTATCAGCGAAAGCAGCGCCACGATGCTCAAAGATCTGACGAGTTGCAGGAGTTTCGGCGCCACGATGCCGGACTGCAGGGCCGTGGCGCCGACGCGGAAATAAAGCCAGATCCGAGAAGGAATGGCAAAGGCCAAGAGGAAAAAAGTTGGAAAAGTTTTTGGAGGCTATAAAAGGCCCTTAGGGAAGACCTTTTTGAAGGGTTCCACAATCCCTAACTCATCACAACACTTAGAGTCTTGGAGGCTTCAAGATTAGAGGCTTGTTCTTGAGTAATTCTTTTTTTTTTCTTTACTTTATTTATTTTCAGTTTATGTTGGATAATCTTTTCGTTTTTGGCATGTATATGGCTAGGAGCTAAACTTTATTTAGGGCTTTCCATTCGAATCAGTTGAACCTCGTTTTATGATTTAATACATGTTTTTGGTTTCTTCTTTATATAGTTGAGATTTATTCAATAATTGCTTTGATTGCTTGGTAATTAATTGATTACTAGTTATCATCCCATATATGATTTCGAATCGAAATCCGAAAGGGGAGATTCTGAATATGCTGTAGTTGAATAAACATAGGTTAAAATCGTGGACGAAAGTACCCCGATACTTGTGTAGTTTAATAGGTTATTATTCTTAATCCTCCTTTGTGGTAAATCCAATCATCGAAAGATAGAAGGGTTCTGCATCGGAGTTGAGTGTTTATATATCCTAACCAGAATATAAAATAATCTAGTTAACCTGTTATCTCAACATAGAAGAAGAACCTTGATTGCTGCATTAATGAATAAAGCGAGCGGATAGTTGAGGAGATTGGAAGCCCTATTTCCACCATATCTGATTTAAGTAAAGTAATCTAGTTAGTTTTTACAATTATTCAGTAGTTCTTAGATAAAAACCACAACAACAATATCGATAACCAAATAGATACCATAGATAGATGTTTGGTAATTGAACACTAATCCCTGAGGACGATATTCTGTCTTACCCGGACTATATTACTTGTACGATACGTGCACTTGCGTTAAGCGCGTGGATAAATCGCTATCAAATTTTTGGCGCCTATGGGGTATTACTTGTGTGGTCACGTTTATGGGGTATGATACTTGGGAGACCGAGGCGGTTATGCGGAGTAGATATCCTTAGTTGTTCGACAATTCAGGTTTCTTTTTCCTCCACCCATACCTTGTCGCTCGAGGACGAGCGATTATTTGATTGATATCTAATGTAACGACCCGTTTGGTCGTTTAGAACTTAAAACTACGATAAAAGAATATGGGACTATAGGGTATTTAATTACATGTTTTTAGTATATGAAATGTGCAGGAAAATATTAATTTAGTGAGTTGGTGGGCCAAGCCCACTACCCTAATAGGGCACGGCTTTAATAAAAGAAATTGCACCAAATGAAAAAACTTTAATAAAAGAAAAGGGGAACAATAGAGGCAGCAAACAAAGAAAAAAAGAAGGAAACGTAAAACCCTAAAACTAAAAGGAAAGAAACGTAGCAGCCGTAGAAACAAAGAAGAGAAGAAAAGGAAAAGAAAAGAAAAGAAAAGACAAATCCGAAGACAAATCCGAATAAAAGTTGTATATCTCTTTGTTCCCGTCAGTTTGAGATCTTACGAAGACAAATCCGACCTGTTGTTTGAAAGATATGACTGTTCAAAGTTCTGCCTTGTTTTACCAAAACAAATTCTGGAAAGTTGAAAGAAAGGAATGTTATTTGAAATTCCTGAAGTTATGCTAATATTTTTATATGTGTAGGGGTTTAGTCATACAATTGAAATGGTAAAAATATTGTTAATATAAATATAGCAAGATGGGTGTCCTTAGATTCGTATTATAACGTAGTTCGCATATTTTCTAGATTCTAAGCGTTGCAGAGGCTCTACGCAAGGGAAAGACATTGGCTTGATTGTTCGTGGCACCCGCTCGACATTGAGGTAGGTTATGGTTTACTTTAGTTAGACTGTGATTAGAGAATCGTATGTAGTTGTAGGAATTGACAGGGATAGCATGATAGGCCTCTGGGCATGAAGTGGAGATGAATTACAATTACGTTGGTTCCGTCAGCTGTTATGTGGGCTTGTCGCCATATGTGTTATTTTCTGTGATTATCACCTGATTGTATCTCCGTTGCATAATGGCTCACTTGCCTTATGAAATAAAAGAATTGTGATGTTGATAATTGAACATAGGACATTGATATGACTTGTACTTGTCGATTATATACTTGTGATATGTGTTGAGACTGATATTATGCCTGTGACATTTCTTTTATATTATTGTGTTGATGATATTGATAAACTCCGAGGTTTCTGCCAGAGATTGACAGTGATTGATAAACTCCGAGGTTTCTGCCGGAGATTGAGTGACTCCGAGGTTTCTGCCGGAGGGCATGAGTGATTCCGAGGTTTCTGCCGGAGAGCATGAGTGACTCCGAGGTTTCTGCCGGAGAGCACGAGTGATTGATAGCCTCCGAGGTTCTAGCCGGAGAGCACGATTGGTACATGGACTTCGCGGGTCGCCCATGGGTCATGGCTTTGAGGCATAGCCCTTAGCATGTGTGTACAGGAATGGAGTGAGAGAGGTGACTATTGCATTGCATTGCATTCATCCACTCTTATATTTGACTGATCATTGGTGAACTATATCTGTCTTGATAGATTCTTGACTTCTTTGCACTTTACCTGTATATGAGATGTGATTGTGCATGTGTGCTCTATGTGCTACTTGTTGGTTTCAACTTCTTCATGCGTTATCTAATCATTGTCGGCCTATGATGCTTACCGGTACTAGTGTTGTACTAATACTACTTTTGCTGCACTTTTGTTGAGTGCAGAGTACGATCCAGGTTCCAGTTCTACGCCCCGTGGCTGATTCGCGAGGTGGACATTTTCTAGTCATTCAGGGTGAGCTACTTGGTCGTCCGTGGCCCCTGAAGGGCTTCTTAGTTATTTCCATTTTTCGTTGGTTATTGATAGACTATACGTAATCTTTGGGTATTTTTAGATTTCTATTTCAGACTTGTTAGTGCTCTTGTACCCGTTTGACCAGATTTTGGAGAAGAAGTAGTTAAGATTTTATAATTTCTCTTATTTATTTTATTTCCGCTGATTTAACATATTATTGAGAATGTGGTTCGTCTACTCGGGGGGATAGGGTAGGTGCCATCGCGACTCGTGATTTGGGTCGTGACATCAGATATCATCGATCGAATTCTAGACAATCTGTGTGCTAATATCCACTAAAAATGTAAAAAATCATGAATTTGATTTTCTTGGCTTAGAAATGTAATAATGAGCTACGTCGACCATGATGAAGTTATGGGTGTGGATCACAAGCAGTTTTTCTTAGCTTACTATGCGTTTAGCAATTACATAATTTATAAAATGCATAATACATTTTACTACGTAGTATTCATTTAACAAGTGCATAATAGGGTTTTCTATGTATTATGCATTTAGCAAGTGCATAATAGATTTTTTTTCTACGTACTATGAATTTATCAAGTGCATAATAGGTTTTTCTACATACTATGTATTTAGCAGGTTCATAATAATTTTTAGGCCTATCAGAGACTGTCGACCAGATGCTACAAAATTTGTGTGCTAAGACCCACTGAAAGTGTAAAAAATCACGAATTTGGATTCATAGGCTTAGAAATTCAATAAAATCCAACATCGGTCATGACGAAGTGATAGGTGTCGATCACGAGATTATTTGTGATGAACCGTATGAATTTTAGGCCAATCAGTGCCGTCGATCGAATTCTAGAAAATTTATGTGCAAATATCCACCAAAAGTAAAAAATCACGAATTTAAGTTTCTAGGCTTAGAAATGCAATAATATGTGACGTTGGCCATGACTAAGTTTTTTTTTTTTTATAAGGCGATTTTTTATTTATCGAGAATAAGGATACAGGGAGCCCCAGAGGGGAAAAGTAAAGTACAAAACCTGACTAATCCGACTGAGGCACGCATGCCTCTAAAAGCTAGAGTGCAAAAAGAAAGAAGAAGCCAAAACCAAGTACTCTATGATCATCACAGAGTTTATAATACACTCTGTGATGATGTTACACAAGATAATGCTAAAGTAATGAGAATAAATTATAAGTACAAAGGTATAATCACGCTTCGGGCTTATAAAAAATTCTAGATGTTGTGTCGATTCCTTGTCCTCTTCCAAATATTGTTGGAACTTGATCATCTATATCTGGTTCTATTGGGTAATGCTGCTGTGGCTGAAGACACTGTGTTTTTCCTTGGCCGTCCTCTTGTTTTTTTGGCACTTGATGTGGTGACAGGGGCTATCCCCTTTTTCTTCAATTGTACCTGTGATTCTCGTATCGGTTCTGCCGACCATTCTATTGGAAACTCGTCGTGAGATGGGCTTGCCCCTATGACTCGCTCCCTCTTCTCTGCTCTCTGTATCTCCTTTGAAAGAAGTTCATATTCGCCGTCTTCATCTGACTCATACTCTTCTTCTTCCTCCTCATAATCATCCGCTATTTTGGATGCTTCTTCATCGTCAGAGTCAAACTCTTCTTCTTCATCTGTTACCTCATACTCCTCTTCTGTATCGCCACAATCACTACCCGAAGATGTAATGCCATCAGATTGATTAACTGCAACCAGATTGCTATCAAGATTTATGCCCACTGGTTTAGAAAGAAAAGCATCAGCTGCAGTAACAGCTGCACTAGCTGCAATGACAGATGTTTATCTGGTTCGTCGTTGAGGCATTGGTCGAGTTTTGTGTGATGTGGTGCTAGCATTAGCAATCTCCTCGGCATTAGATGTTAACCGGAAGTCATCGCTACTGTCTACATCATCACCTGAAGACTCAAAATCGAGCGGCTATTACACTGAAGAAGCATTCCCGGAAGCACCGCCAAACGGCACGGCGTGTGAAGAATGAACAACGATGCGAAGTAAGCAGCGGCGGGAAGCGGCAGAGTTTAGCGGCGGCGAGTTTAGTTGCAACCATTTTAGCGGCGGCGAAGCCTTAGCGGCCGGCAAGATCAACAACGGCAGAGCAATAACGATTGTAGACTTGGCGGCGAAGCAAATCTGCATAATTGGCGGTAGGAATAGCGGCGATGGCATTAGCGAGAACAACAAGAGGAGAATGCGCCACAATAGCGCGGCAATGTAGCGGCGGCAGAAGGCGGCAGCGGCGATCATCGGTCAGTGAAGCGGCGGCACGAGAGATGGCGATCCACGGTGCGGCACTCGACCAGCAACTCCAGCAAGAGCAGCAGCAGCAGAACCAGAGAATTCTGAGGTTTGAGCAGCTGAAATAGCCACAACAAAATTGGCGAAACGGCATCATCAGTCTTTGCGGCCGGCCTACAACAACATCGTGACCACCAGCGGAAGACAACAACCAAGATTGGCCCACGGCGGTGCACCATATGCATCAACATCCTCCCCCAAAGATCACCCCAAAGACTACAGAAAATCGATGGCGAAGCCTCAACAATCTGAAAATCAGCAGTAGCCAACAGCAGATTATCCTTGTTTTGTGGTAAATTATTTTTTGGTTGGACTTTGGAAGATTGTTTTTGTGGTTGTGGGATGTTCTTCTTTTGTTTTTTGCCGGTTACCACCTGCCAATCATTTGGATTGTTGGAATTTTGTTGTTTTGAGTTTTCAGTTGGTTTTGGAATTTGTGGAATTTCTTTGGAAGGCAAAGGAGGAGGAGGAGGATTCTCCTTTGAAGGTTTCAACGACGGATTAAGTTTCCAACATCTATGCACATCATGGCCTTGAAGGCAACACTTAGTGCAATACTTAGGAAGGACATCAAACTCAATTTTGTAAGAATTAGTATTGACCTTTCCATCCTTAACAATTTGGATTGTGAATTGGGTAGGGTGCTCTCTCAACAAATCAACCTCAACTTTGACACGAGCACAACTAGGTCGAGTCTTATTTATGGTTGCTTTGTCTACACAAATAGGCCTACCAACAGTTGAAGCAAATGACAACAAGGTTGACTCCTCAAAGTAGTTGGGCGGCAAGTTGGGAAATGAGATCCAAGCCCAAGCTATGCTGGTCTCTTTAGTGGGATCAAAGTTAATTTCCATTTCATAGACGCGTTGGGTGAGATACGTTCTTCTTAATATCAAAGGACCCATTGATAGACATTAAAACATCATAATCCTCCTTAATGGAGCATCTAATGAGCACATGTCTACTGCACAGATAACCAATATTGACATATGCTTTAAGCTTCAATTGTTTGGGTATTTCAGTCCTTAAGAAATCAATGTCCGGCATTCCATGACTGAATTTACCAATTCTGACCTCATTTGAGATTTTGTCTCATAACTAAGGTATCAATTTCGAACTTGTTCGAACATGAATGTAGGTTCCAGTGTAAGTATGTTACCTGTTTAGATGGTAACGGGGGCATTGGAAGACTGCCTTGGATTGAACTTGCCTGAGCATTGCCTGCGACTTGAGAATAGCTCAATGAATCCCTGATAGTAATTGTAGGCGTACCAGTAGATAAAATTGGAATATGAGTATGTTGGGGTTGGATAATAGGTGGAAAAGAAGAGTTCAGTGGCTGGACAACCTCCGGAGGTCGCTTGATCTCCATCATGTCATGGAACCACTGACGAACTGCGAGGAAATGAAGGTGGAAAGTGGAAGTAAAAGGTCGGCTATGTGATGGTGAGTCTAGTAGTACCACCCACAACCGTCGACAAAAGCCCAGGTGGCCGGAAAATGCAAGGCGACGTGAAGGGTTTCAGGTTCCAGGGGGATCGACGAAATGGAATGAGTCGACGAACCTGGTGGGTATAGAAATGACGACAAGGAGATGGTGAAGCTTTTGGTACTACCCCCAGACCTCGACCTTGCCGGAGTTAGCCGGAAAAAGGAAAATCGATCGGAAAACAGGAGAGTTTTTTGATCTAAAATTTCCAGAGGTTTAGGATGAATCGAAGGTCAAGGGTACCATGGAAATGACGGGCTTGGGAAGACGAAGATTTTGGGATAGGTTTCGTCTCCAATGGTTAACGGAGGTGGCCGGAAATGGCTAAAAACCGGCTAAGTTACTGTTCACGACGGGAATCGCCTGACATAGGTTTTTTTTTTTATTATGAAAAAACTATCCATGACTAAGTTATGGGTGTCGATCACCAGCCTATTTTTGATGGACTGAGTGAATTTTAGACCAATCAGAGACCGTCAAACGAACTTTAGAAAATTTGTGTGCTAATATCCACCAAAAGTGCAAAAAATCACGAATTTGAGTTTCTAGGCTTAGAAATGTAATAATATGTGACGTTGGCCATGACTAAGTTATGGGTGTCGATCACCAGCCTATTTTTGATGGACTGGGTGAATTTTAAACCAATCAGAGACCGTCAACCGAATTTAAGAAAATATGTGTGCATTAACCCACCGAAAGAGCAAAAAATGACGAATTTGAGTTTCTTAGCTTAGAAATGCAATAATACGCGATGTCGACCATGACAAAGTAATGGGTTTCGATCACCAGCCTGTTTTTGATGGATCAGATGAATTTTAGGCCAATCAGGTATCATCGATCGGATTCTAGAAAATCTGTGTGTTAATATCCACTGAAAATGTAAAAAATCATTAATTTGAGTTACTTGGCTTAGAAATGTAATAATGAGCTACGTCGACCATGATGAAGTTATGGGTGTCGATCACGAGCCTGTTTTTCTTAGCTTACTATGCGTTTAGCAAGTGCATAATTGGTTTTTCTATGTACTATGCATTTATAAAATGCATAATACGTTTTTCTACGTAGTATGCATTTAGGAAGTGCATAATACATATTTCTACATAGTATGCATTTAGCAAGTGCATAATAGGTTTTTCTATGTATCATACATTTAGCAAGTGCATAATAGGTTTTTCTATGTACTATGCATTTATCAAGTGTGTAGTAAGAGTTTCTACATACTATGCATTTATCAAGTGCATATTAGGTTTTTTACGTAATATACATTTAGCAAGTGCATAATAGAGTTATTATGTAGTATGCATTTAGCAAGTGCATAATAGGTTTTTCTACATACTATGTATTTAGCAAGTTCATAATAAGTTTTAGGCCAATCAGAGACCGTAGACCAGATGCTACAAAATTTGTGTGCTAAAACCCACCGAAAGTGTAAAAAATCACGAATTTGGGTTCATAGGCTTAGAAATTCAATAATATTCGACATCGGCCATGACGAAGTGATGGGTGTCGATCACAGGACTGTTAGTGATGAACAGTGTGAATTTTAGGCCAATCAGAGACCGTCGATCGGATTCTAGAATGTTTATGTGCCAATATCCACCAAAAGTGTAAAAATCACGAATTTGAGTTTCTTGACTTAGAAAAGCAATAATATGTGACGTTGGTCATGAATAAGTTTTTTTTTTTTATGAAGCCGATATGATTTAATATATAAAAAGAAGTCTGAGGGCCGTAGGGAAAATACGCTTTCGTCGGGAGTGCAAAAAGAAGGAAGATGCAATAATCAAATAAACAATGATCATCACCGAGTTTATAACATACTCGATGATGATACTACAAATGCGGATACAAACAAAATGAAGATACAATGTAAGCCTAAAACTATAAATTACCTCCGGGCATACAAAGTCTTCAATCTGAAGTGTCTCTTCTCTGTCATCCCCCAGATATTCTAGAAATCTGATCATGTACTAGGAATTGCAGTGCGGATGCGATCTGGATCTTGTAGTGATGGATGAGGTTGCCGATGTGTAATCTTGAGAGCATCTCTCTGCATGGAACCATGGGCTGGTGCCGTTGAGCCATCAAATCATCTGTCATTTTCCTAAGTATCCGATCTAACTCGTCGATGCAATCCCATGTATTTTCCATTTCTGGTATCTCATATCTGCTATCATCTGCCGCTTCTGTCTTGATGAGTGTAGGTGATGTGCTTGTAACTGTTCCTCTTCCTTTGAGGCCTCTCTAATGATATCCAGATGGGCCATAGGTGTTCGCGTGTCACCCTGCTGTCTCGACGCCACTGGTATTCTCGCTTCCATGAAGGTTTTATGAAATCGTACCTTTGCTCGATTAATTTCATCACCGTTCGCAATCTCAAATCCGAATATCCCATTCTGTCCTAATCGGCCGTCTGAACGATCGGTGGCGAGTGTAACACGTGGAATCTCATCACGAAGCCTTATGCCCATAAAGGATCGAGAATCATCCGTGTAAGCATCCGATACCTCGAGTGCAATGCACTCTGGTGGTGTATCCATCATCGTATCCCTATCCTCGTGAAATAAGTCGACCATGTCAACAAAATTATCATCCTTGTCGATCATGGCTTCATGGATATCAACCTCTACCTCTACATCATCATCCTCAGCAGTGACAAACTCATTACCACAAATCCTCCTCACACTATCAGAATAGGGGCTGCTAGTATAAGCTTGGTTCAAAGACACAGAATTCTTGGCTAAAGAATGTAGCGCAAGATTGATGAGGAAGAAGTGCGGAAGAAAAGATAGAAGCGTTTAGCTTTGGCTTTCCCAATATCCAATGGGGATAATGGGTGAGTAAGGGTGAGTGGGGGGAGGGGTGTGGTATCTGTAGGGGGGTAGGTACGAAGGGAGGTGTGGGGTCGGGAGGTAGGATGGGTTCTGGTGGAGAAAAAAGTGTGGTGTCGGGTAGAGATGGCTGTGGTGTGGTCTCAGTTGGGTTTGGTTCAGGAGGGGGAGGGTGAGTGGACTCAGGTGGGGTGGGCATTGTGGTAAGGGGCTGGGTTATAGTAGGGAGGGTGTGGATAGGTAAGGCGGAGGAGGTGCTGGCAACGGTGGGAAGTGATTGTGCCATGAATTGAAATAAAGGAATGGAGTGTTGTAGATGGTTTGAAGTAGGTGTGGGGGTAGGTAGTGGAGTGGGGATGAGTGAAGTTTCTGAGGGTTGTGCTATAGAGGCTTGTGTGTTTTTGTTTGGAGGTTGTTTTTGGTTAACTTTAGATTTTTGAGGCTGGTTTTGATTCCCAGTATTTTTGGTCTTTGGCTTTTGGACTTGTGGATTATTTTTCTTTCGTTTTTTACTGGCAACTGTTTGCTAGTCATTTGGATTTTTGGGGGCTTCTTTGGCTTGATTTGTAGTTTTGGGGGTTTCTTTGGCTGGATTTGGATTTTTGGGTGGATTGTTTGTTTTGTTAGGATTATCCAGGGAGTTTGGGTTTTGTGGGTTGTCTTTTGAAGGAAGGGGAGCAAGATGTGTATTTTCTTTGTCCTTCGAATGTCTCATCTCAGGATTGAGTTTCCAACACCCGTGCACATCATGTCCTTGAAGGGAACAATTAGTGCAATACTTTGGGAGAAAGTCAAACTGAATCTTGTAAGAGTTTGTTTGAATTCCTCCTTCCGTAGCAATTTGGATTTGGATATGTTTGGGGTGTTAACGCAACAAATCTAGTTCGACCTTAACCTTAGCACAACTAGGACGGGTCATATTTTTGGTAGCCGCATCAACACAAATGGGTCTACCAACAGCAGAAGCAATAAACAATAGGATAGACTCATCAAAGTAGACAGGTGGAAGGTTAGGAAATGAAACCCAAGCCCAAGCTATACTAGTTTCTTTTGTAGGGTCAAAGGAAACATCATATTTCATAGTGCGTAAAGGATAGGATTCCCTCTTGTCTTTAATATCAAAGCTGGAAGAGATGGACATAAGCGTATCATAATCTTCTTCAATGGAGCATCGAATCAGAATATGACGGCTAAACAGATAACCAATTCTAACATGGGCTTTCAATTTCAACTGTTTAGGTAATTCAGTCCTCAGAAAATCTATGTTAGGCATGCCATGACTAAATTTACCTATTACCGCCCATTTCAAATCTTGACGCGCTATCAACACATCAATTTCAGATTTCTGTAGCAATAATGTAGGTTCTCCGTGTAGATAATTTACCTTTTTAGGTGCTAACGGAGGTGGTATTTGACCATTCTGAGCTTTGTTGGGACCCGCTGATCCAGTTGTCGGAGATGATGATTGGAGAACATGAGCAAACTGAATTCAGTGTAGGGCCCGCTGAATTGCGCCGGGCTGCACCACCTGCCGCCATTGTTTGGCGGCGATGTTCGCCGAAAAATACCATTTTGATCCAAAGTCAATGAATTATTGCATTGGGGGGTCATTCGTGGTGGAAAATCGGAAGAAATGGGTGGACAACCTCAATTGGTGGTGCCCGCGGCGCCGCCATTCTTGCCGTGATTGGCGGAAAAATATGGAGAATTTGAAAAACTGAGTGTTGTGCTTTGGAATTTAATGGGAATTGTAGAGCTTGTTGAGACGAACACAATGGTACCAATCACGACCCTCGACAATACCTGAACCGACCGGAAATCGAACTCAAACCGTCGGAAAAAACGATTTGGTCGTCCCGGCGATCTGGAGAAAATTGACAGTCGTGGGTGGGTGCAAAATGACGGGCTGGAGATGGTGAGACTGCTGGTATCACTCACGATCGTCGACAGGACCTGGTGTCACCGGAAAATGGAAGGCGGCGTTTAGGGTTTAGGTTTTTAGATTTGAGTGAATCGGAGATTTAGAGAGAATCGAAGCTCGTGGTGGGTATAGAAATGACGGGGAGGGGATGACGAATCAGATGGTACCAGCCCCGTCCGTCAACTCAGTCGGAGTTCGCCGGAAAATTGGAATGACGATCGGAAAAACTGGGCGTTTTTCTATCTGAATTTCCCGACGTTTTAGGCAGAATCGACGTTCGTGGTAGGTATGGGAATGACGGGCTCGTCGAGACGAAGCTTTTGGTGGTGGTCCCGTTGGCAGTAGTAGCCGGAGTTGGTCGGAAACAGCAGAACGCCGACGGCGTCACTGTTCACGCGGCGGCGCTAGGGTTTACTGTTCACGGTTTATGAAAAAGTTTATGACAATAATAACTCATGAATAAGTTATGAGTGTCGATCACCAGCCTATTTTTGATGGACTGAGTGAATTTTAAACCAATCATAGACCGTCAATCGAATTTTAGAAAATATGTGTGCTAAACCCACCAAAAGTGCAAAAATGACGAATTTGAGTTTCTTAGCTTAGAAATGCAATAATACGCAATGTCGACCATGACGAAGTAATGGGTTTTGATCTCCAACCTGTTTTTTATGGATCAGATGAATTTTAGGCCAATCAGATGTAACGACCCGTTTGGTCGTTTAGAACTTAAAACTACGATAAAAGAATATGGGACTATAGGGTATTTAATTACATGTTTTTAGTATATGAAATGTGCAGGAAAATATTAATTTAGTGAGTTGGTGGGCCAAGCCCACTACCCTAATAGGGCACGGCTTTAATAAAAGAAATTGCACCAAATGAAAAAAACTTTAATAAAAGAAAGGGGGGGGGGGGGGGGGGGAGGGGAACGATAGAGGCATCAAACAAAGAAAAAAAGAAGGAAACGTAAAACCGTAAAACTAAAAGGAAAGAAACGTAGCAGCAGTAGCAACAAAGCAGAGAAGAAAAGAAAATAAAAGAAAAGAAAAGAAACCCTAGCAACTAGACGAGGAGGAAGCGCTCAATTAAATTCAGATTAGAATCTATGTTTATGGTTGAGTTAATTTATTTATAATCCTTATAATGATGTGTTGTAGAATGAAATAAATTTTGTTTTAAGGAGTCATTACACGAAAATCCACAATCCGTTTGAACAAGAGAAACTTGAGGGATTATCATGGAATAATAATTACAGCAGCTTATAAAACGTGAAAACTGTACAAATACGTAAGTAATATGAAAATATGGGCTGAATCAAAGTTGTATATTACTCTGTTCCCGTCAGTTTGATATCTTACAGAGGTAAATCCGACTTATGGTTTGAGAGTTATGACTATTTGAAGTTCTGCCTCGTTTTACCGAAATCCAGGCGACACAGCATATAAAACGTGAAAAATCTACAAATACGTATGGAATATGAAAATATGGTCTGAATAAAAGTTGTATATATCTTTTTTCCCGTCAGTTTGAGATCTTACGGAGACAAATCCGACCTGTGGTTTGAATGATATGACTGTTCAAAGTTCTGCCTTGTTTTACCAAAAAGAAAATCAGGAAAGTTGAAAGAAAGAAATGTTATTTGAAATTTCTGAAGTTATGCTAATATTTTTATATGCGTAGGGGTTTAGTCTTACAATTAAAATGGTAAAAATATTGTTAATATAAATATAGCAAGGTGGGTGTCCTTAGATTCGTATTATAACGTAGTTCACATATTTTCTAGATTCTAAGTGTTGCAGAGGCTCTACGCAAGGGAAAGACATTGGCTTGATTGTTCATGGCACCCGCTCGGCATTGAGGTAGGTTATGGTTTACTTTAGTTAGACTCTGATTAGAGAATCGTATGTAGTTGTAGGAATTGACAGGGATAGCATGATAGGTCTTCAGGCATGAAGTGGAGATGCATTACAATTACGTTGATTCCGTCAGCTGTTATGTGGGCTTGTCGCCATATGTGTTATTTTCTGTGATTATCACCTGATTGTATCTCCGTTGCATAATGTCTCACTTGCCTTGTGAAATAAAAGAATTGTGATGTTAATAATTGAACATATGACATTGATATGACTTGTACTCGTCGATTATATACTTGTGATATGTGTTGAGACTGATATCATGCCTGTCATATTTCTTTTACATTATTGTGTTGATGATATTGATAAACTCCGAGGTTTCTGCCAGAGATTGACAGTGATTGATAAACTCCGAGGTTTCTGCCGGAGGGCACGAGTGACTCTGAGGTTTCTGCCGGAGAACACGAGTAATTGATAGCCACTGAGGTTCTAGCCGGAGAGCACGATTGGTACATGGGCTTCGCGGGTCCCCCATGGGTCATGGCTTTGAGGCATATCCCTTAGCTTGTGTTTACAGGAGTGGAGTGAGAGAGGTGACTATTGCATTGCATTCATCCACTCTTATATTTGACTGATCATTTGTGAACTATATATGTCTTGATAGATTCTTGACTTCTTTGCACTTACCTGTATATGATATGTGACTGTGCCTGTGTGCTCTATGTGCTACTTGTTGATTTCAACTTCTTCATGCGTTATCTAATCATTGTCGGCCTATGATGCTTATCGGTACTAGTGTTGTACTGATACTACTCTTGCTGCACTTTTGTTGAGTGCAGATCGTTCGAGTTCGATTACGCCCGTGGCTGATTCGCGAGGTGGACATCTTCTAGTCATTCAGGGTGAGCTACTTGGTCGTCCGTGGCCCCTGAAGGGCTTCTTAGTTATTTCTATTTTTTTCGTTGGTTATTGATAGACTATACGTAGCCTTCGGGTATTTTTAGATTTCTATTTCAGATTTGTTGGTGCTCTTGTACCCGTTTGACCAGATTTTGGGGGATAAGTAGTTAAGATTTTATAACTTCTCTTCTTTATTTTATTTCCGCTGATTTAACATATTATTGAGAATGTGGTTCGCCTACTCGGGGGGATAGGGTAGGTGCCATCGCGACTCGTGATTTGGGTCGTGACATCAGATATCGTCGATCGAATTCTAGATAATTTGTGTGCTAATATCCACTGAAAATATAAAAAATAATGAATTTGATTTTCTTGGCTTAGAAATGTAATAATGAGCTACGTCGACCATGATGAAGTTATGGGTGTCGATCACGAGCCTCTTTTTCTTAGCTTACTATGCGTTTAGCAAGTGCATAATTGGTTTTTCTACGTACTATGCATTTATAAAATGCATAATACCTTTTTCTACGTAGTATGCATTTAGCAAGTGCATAATAAATTTTTCTATGTATTATGCATTTAGCAAGTGCATAATAGGTTTTTTCTACGTACTATGCATTTATCAAGTGAATAGTAAGAGTTTCTACGTAATATGCATTTAGCAAGTGCATAATAGATTTTTTACGTACTATGCATTTAACAAGTACATAATAGGTGTTTTTTACGTACTATGCATTTAGCAAGTGCATAATAGAGTTTTTACGTACTTTGCATTTAGCAAGTGCATAATAGGTTTTAGTACATACTATGTATTTATCAAGTTCATAATAAGTTTTAGGCCAATCAGAGACCGTCGACAAGATGCTACAAAATTTGTGTGCTAATACCCACCGAAAGTGTAAAAAATCACGAATTTGGATTCATAGGCTTAGAAATTCAATAAAATTTGACATGGGTCATGACGAAGTGATAGGTGTCGATCACAAGACTATTTGTGATAAACCGTGTGAAATTTAGGCCAATCAGATACCGTCGATCGAATTCTAGAAAATTTATGTGCTAATATCCACCAAAAGTGTAAAAAATCACGAATTTGAGTTTCTAGGCTTAGAAATACAATAATATGTGATGTTGGCCATGACTAAGTTAGGTGTGTCGATCACCAGCCTATTTTTGATGGACCGGGTGAATTTTAGACCAATCAGAGACCCACCGAAAGTGCAAAAAATTATGAATTTGAGTTTCTTAGCTTTGAAATGCAATAATACACGACGTCGACAATGATGAAGTAATGGGTGTCAATCACCATCCTATTTTTGATGAACCGTGTGAATTTTAGACCATTCAGAAACCATCGATCGGATTCTAGAAAATTTATGTGCTAATATCCACCAAAAGTGCAAAAAATCACGAATTTGAGTTTCTAGTCTTAGAAATGCAATAATATGTGACGTTGGCCATGTATAAGTTATGGGTGTCGATCACACGCCTATTTTTGATGGACTGGCTGAATTTTAAACCAATCAGAGATCGTCAATCGAATTTTAGAAAATATGTGTTCTAATACCCACCGAAAGTGCAAAAAATGACGAATTTGAGGTTCTTGGTTTATAAATGCAATAATACGCGATGTCGACCATGACGAATTAATGGGTTTAGATCACCAGCCTATTTTTTATGGATCAGATGAATTTTAGGCCAACATATATCATCGATCGGATTCTTGAAAATCTGTGTGCTAATATATCCACTGAAAATGTAAAAAATCATGAATTTGAGTTTCTTGGCTTAGAAATATAATAATGAGCTACGTCGACCATGATGAAGTTTTTTTTTTTTTATGAATCCGGGTTAATTTTATATATAAAAAGAAAGTACAGGGGGCCTCCGTAGGGGAAAATACACTGCTCATCAGCAGGAGTGCAAAAAGAAAGAAGATGCAATAATCAAATAAGCAATGATCATCACCGAGTTTATAACATACTCGATGATGATACTACAAATGCAGATACAAATAAAATGAAGATACAATGTAAGCCTAAAGCTATAAAATACCTCCGGGCATACAAAGTCTTGATCAAGTGTCTCGTCTGTCGTCCCCCGGATCTTGTAAAAATCTGATCATGTAATAGGAGTCGAGTGCGGATGCGGATCTGGATCTGGTAGTGATGGATGAGGTTGCGATGTGTAATCTTGAGCATCTCTGCATCTTTTGATACCATATGGGCCAGCGTCTGCTTTGGTTTATCCACATTTGTATCCATATCCTCTCAAATAAGTCGGCCCATGTCAACAAAATTATCATCCTTATCGGCGTGGCTTCTCGTGGACATCAACCTGCCCTACATCATCATCCTCCGGCAATGATAAAATCATTACCACAAATACTCCTCACACTACGGAAGAGAGTGCTAGTACAAGCTTGGTTCAAAGACACAAAATTCTTGGCTAAAGAAGGTAGCACAAGATTATGATGAGGAAGAGGTGCGAAAGAAAAGATTGGGCGTTTAGGTTGGGCTTTCCCAATATCCAGTGGGGATAATGGGTGAGTAATGGTGAGTGAGGGAAGGGGTGTGGTATCTGGAGGGGGGTAGGTTCAGGGGGAGGTGTGGGGTCCGGAGGTGGGATGGGTTCTGGTGGAAAAAGGGGTGTGATGTCGGGTAGAGATGGGCGTGGTGTAGTCTCGGTGGGTTTGGTTCAAGAGGAGGAGGGTGGGTGGTCTCGGTGGGGTGGGAATTGTGGTAAGGGATGGGTTATAGTAGAGGGTGGGGATAGGTAAGGTGGAGGAGGTGCTTAGGCTTTTGGACTTGTGGAGTATTTTTCTTTTGTTTTTTACTGGCAACTGTTTGCCAGTCATTTGGATTTTTGGGGGTTTCTTTGGCTTGATTTGGATTTTTTGGGACTTCTTTGGCTTGATTTGGATTTTTGGGTGGATTGTTTGTTTTGTTTAGATTATCCGGGAGATTTGGATTTTGTGGGTTGTCTTTTGGAGGAGGAGGAGCAGGTTGGGTGTTTTCTTTGTCCTTCAAAGGTCTCATCTCAGGATTGAGTTTCCAACACCCGTGCACATCATGTCCTTGAAGGGAACAATTAGTGCAATACTTTGGGAGAAAGTCAAACTGAATCTTGTAAGAGTTTGTTTGAATTCCTCCTTTCGTAGCAATTTGAATTTGGATATTTTTCGGATGTTGACGCAACAAATCTAGTTCGACCTTAACCTTAGCACAACTAGGTCGGGTCATATTTTTGGTTGCCGCATCAACACAAATGGGTCTACCCACAGCAGAAGCAATAGACAATAGGATAGACTCATCAAAGTAGACAGGTGGGAGGTTAGAGAATGAAACTCAAGCCCAAGCGATACTAGTTTCTTTTGTAGGATCAAAGGAAACATCATATTTCATAGTGCGTAAAGGATAGGATTCCCTCTTGTCTTTTATATCTAAGCTAGAAGAGATGGACATAAGCGTATCATAATCTTCTTCAATGGAGCATCGAATCAGAATATGACGGCTAAACAGATAACCAATTCTAGCTTGGGCTTTCAATTTCAACTGTTTAGGTAATTCAGTCCTCAGAAAATCTATGCGAGGCATGCCATGACTAAATTTACCTATCACCGCCCATTTCAAATCTTGACGTGCAATCAAAACATCAATTTCGGATTTTTGAAGCAATACGGTAGGTTCTCCGTGTAGATAATTTACCTGTTTAGGTGCTAACGAAGGTGGTATTTGATCATTCTGAGCTTTGTTGGAACCCGCTGATCCAGTTGCCGGAGATGATGATTGAAGAGCATGAACAAACTGAATTCCAGGTGTCAGACCGGGCTGCATTGCCGCCAGAGGTGGCTGCACCACCGCTGTATTGCCACTGTTTGGCGTCGAAGTTCGCCGGAAAATACCATTTTGATCCAAAGTCAATGAATTATTGCATTGGGGGACCATTAGGGGTGGAAAATCAGAAGTAATGGACTGGACAACCTCAACAGGTGGCTGCCCAGCCGCAGCCGCCGCCATTGCCGCCAGCAGGTGACCGGAAAAAATGGCAGATTTCAAAAGTGAATAATTGAGCTTCGAAATTTAGTAGAGGTTGTAGAGCTTGTTAAGACGAACACAATGGTATCACACACCACCCTCAACAGTACCATAATCAACCGGAAAACGATTGAAAGCAATCGGAAATTCGAGCTGGTCGTCCCGACGATCTGGAGTGATATGTAGGTGGAGGTTGGTTGCAAAGTGTCGGCCTTAAGATGACGAAGCTAATGGTACCAGTCACAAACTTCAACTGTACCTGGAGTCGCCGAAAAATGCCCGACGGCGATTAGGGTTTCGAGGTTTTTGATTTCAGTGAATCGACTATTTAGTATGAATCGAAGACAGTGGTGGGTATAGGAATGACGGGGTGGAGATGACGAAACTGTTGGTACCACCCCCGTTCGTCAAATTTGCCTGAGTTCGCCGGAAAGTCGAGAAGACGATCGGAAACCTGAGGGGTTTTTCGATCTGTCTTTTCCGGCGATTTAGATTGAATCGACGGACAAGGGTACTATGGAATTGACGGGCTTGAGAAGACGAAGCTATTGGTATAATTTTCGTCTCCAATGGCTTTCCGAGGTGGCCGGAAATGGCTATAATCCGTCGACGTTACTGTTCATGGCGACGTTACTGTTCATCCTCCATGACAAAGTTTCATGACTCCATGATGAAGTTATGGGTGTCGATAACGAGCCTATTTTTCTTAGCTTACTATGCGTTTAGCAAGTGCATAATTGGTTTATCTACATACTATGCATTTATAAAATGCATAATACGTTTTACTACGTAGTATGTAATTAGCAAGTGCATAATATGTTTTTCTATGTATTATGCATTTAACAAGTGCATAATAGATTTTTCTATGTACTATACATTTATCAAGTGAATAGTAAGAGTTTCTACTTAATATGCATTTAACAAATGCATAATAGGTTTTTTACGTACTATGCATTTAGCAAGTGCATAATAGGTGTTTTTTTACGTACTATGCATTTAGCAAGTGCATAATAGAGTTTTTACGTACTTTGCATTTAACAAGTTCATAATAGGTTTTTCTTCATACTATGTATTTTTCAAGTTCATAATATGTTTTAGGCCAATCAGAGACCGTCGACCAGATGTTATAAAATTTGTGTGCTAATACCCATCGAAAGTGTAAAAAATCACGAATTTGGGCTCATAAGCTTAGAAATACAATAAAATTAGACATCTGTCATGACGAAGTGATAGGTGTCGATCACCAGACTATGTGTGATAAACCGTGTGAAATTTAGGTCAATCAGAAACCGTCAATCAGATTCTAGAAAATTTATGTGCTAATATCCACCAAAGTGTAAAAAATCATGAATTTGAGTTTCTAGGCTTAGAAATGCAATAATATGTGACGTTGGTCATGACTAAGTTATGGGTGTCGATCACCAGCCTATTTTTGATGGACTGGGTGAATTTTAGACCAATCAGAGACCGTCAACCGAATTTTAGAAAATATGTGTGCTAATACCCACCGAAAGTGCAAAAAATTACGAATTTGAGTTTCTTGGCTTAGAAATGCAATAATACGCGATGTCGACCATGACGAAGTAATGGGGGTTGATCACCAACCTATTTTTGATGGATCGGATGAATTTTAGGCCAATTAGAAATCATCGATCGGATTCTAGAAAATATGTGTGCTAATATCCATTGAAAATGTAAAAAATCATGAATTTGAGTTTCTTGGCTTAGAAATGTAATAATGAGCTACGTCGACAATGATGAAGTTATGGGTGTAGATCAAAAGCATGTTTTTCTTAGCTTACTATGCGTTTAGCAAGTACATAATTGTTTTTTCTACGTACTATGCATTTACAAATGCATACTACGTTTTACTATGTAGTATGCATTTAGCAAGTGCATACTAGATTTTTCTATGTATTATACATTTAGCAAGTGCATAATAGGTTTTTCTACGTACTATGAATTTATCACGTGAATAGTAAGAGTTTCTACGTACTCTGAATTTAGCAAGTGCATAATAGGTTTTTTACATACTATCCATTTAGCAAGTGCATAATAGGTGTTTTTTTTACGTACTATGCATTTAGCAAGTGCATAATAGAGTTTATACGTACTGTGCATTTATCAAGTGCATAATAGGTTTTTCTACGTACTATGCATTTATAAAATGCATAATACATTTTTCTACGTAGTCTGCATTTAGAAAGTGCATAATAGGTTTTTCTATGTATTATACATTTAACAAGTGCATAATAGGTTTTTCTATGTACTATGCATTTATCAAGTGCATAATAGATTTTTATACATACTATGTATTTAGAAAGTTCATAATAAGTTTTAGGTCAATTAGAGACCGTCGATCAGATGCTACAAAATTTATGTGCTAATACCCACCGAAAGTGTAAAAAATTATGAATTTGGGTTCATAGGCTTAAAAATTCAATAAAATTCAACATCGGTCATGACGAATTGATGGGTGTCGATCACAAGACTATTTGTGATGAACCTTGTGAATTTTAGGCCAATCAGAGACCGTCGATCGGATTCTAGAAAATTTATGTGCTAATATCCACCAAAAGTGTAACAAATCACATATTTAAGTTTCTAGGCTTAGAAATACCATAATATGTGACGTTGGCTATGACTAAGTTATGGGTATCGATCACCAACCTATTTTTGATAGACTGAGTGAATTTTAGACCAATCAGAAACCGTCAAACTAATTTTAGAAAATTTGTGTGCTAATACCCACCGAAAGTGCTAAAAATCACGAATTTGAGTTTTATAGCTTAGAAATGCAATAATACGCGACGTCGACAATGACGAAGTAATGGGTGTTGATCACCAACCTATTTTTTATGGATAAGATGAATTTTAGGTCAATCAGAGACCGTCGATCGGATTCTAGAAAATTTATGTGCTAATATCAACCAAAAGTGCAAAAAATCACGAATTTGAATTTCTAGGCTTAGAAATGCAAAAATATGTGACGTTGGCCATGACTAAGTTATGGATGTCGATCACCAGCCTATTTTTGATGGACTGGGTGAATTTTTGACCAATCAGAGACCGTCTACCGAATTTTAGAAAATATGTGTGCTAATACCCACCAAAAGTGCAAAAAATTACGAATTTGAGTTTCTTGGCTTTGAAATGCAATAATACGCTACGTCGACCATGACGAAATAATGGGTGTCGATCACCAACCTATTTTTGATGGATCGGATGAATTTTAGGCCAATTAGAAATCATCGACCGGATTCTAGAAAATATGTGTGTTTATATCCATTGAAAATGTAAAAAATCATGAATTTGAGTTTCTTGGCTTAGAAATGTAATAATGAGCTACGTCGACCATGATGAAGTTATGGGTGTCGATCACAAGCATGTTTTTCTTAGCTTACTATGCGTTTAGCAAGTACATAATTATTTTTTCTACGTACTATGCATTTACAAATGCATAATACGTTTTACAACGTAGTATGCATTTAGCAACTGCATAATAGGTTTTTCTATGTATTATACATTTAGAAAGTGCATAATAGGTTTTTCTACGTACTAACCATTTATCAAGTGAATAGTAAGAGTTTCTACCTAATATGCATTTAGCAAGTGCATAATAGATTTTTTACGTACTATGCATTTAGCAAGTACATAATAGGTGTTTTTTACGTACTATGCATTTAGCAAGTGCATAATAGAGTTATTACGTACTTTGCATTTAGCAAGTGCATAATAGGTTTTAGTACATACTATGTATTTATCAAGTTCATAATAAGTTTTAGGCCAATCAGAGACCGTCGACAAGATGCTACAAAATTTGTGTGCTAATACCCACCGAAAGTGTAAAAAATCACGAATTTGGATTCATAGGCTTAGAAATGCAATAAAACGCGATGTCAACCATGACGAAGTAATGAGTTTAGATCACCAACCTATTTTTGATGGATCGGATGAATTTTAGGCCAATTAGAAATCATCGATCGGATTCTAGAAAATATGTGTGCTTAATATCCACTGAAAATGTAAAAAATCATGAATTTGAGTTTCTTGGCTTAGAAATGTAATAATGAGTTACGAAGACCATGATGAAGTTATGGGTGTCGATCACAAGCATGTTTTTCTTAGCTTACTATGCGTTTAGCAAGTGCATAGTTGGTTTTTCTACGTACGATGCATTTACAAATGCATAATACGTTTTACTACGTAGTATGCATTTAGCAAGTGCATGATAGGTTTTTCTATGTACTATGCATTTATTAAGTGCATAATAGGTTTTTCTACATACTATGTATTTAGAAAGTTCATAATAAGTTTTAGGTCAATTAAAGACCATGACGAAGTAATGGGTTTCGATCACCATCCTGTTTTTTATGGATCGGATAAATTTTAGGCCAATCAGATATCATCGATCGGATTATAGAAAATTTATATGCTAATACCCACCGAAAGTGTAAAAATATCACGAATTTGAGTTCGTAGGCTTAGAAATTCAATAAAATTCGACATCGGCCATGACAAAGTAATGGGTATCGATAACAAGACTATTTGTGATGAACCGTGTGAATTTTAGGCCAATCAGAGACCGTTGATCGGATTCTAGAAAGTTTATGTGCTATTATCCACCAAAAGTGCAAAAAATCACGAATTTGAGTTTTTAGGCTTATAAATGTAATAATATGTGAAGTTGGCCATGACTAAGTTATGGGTGTCGATCACCAGCCTAATTTTTATGGACTGGGTGAATTTTAAACCAATCAGAGTCCGTCATCCGAATTTTAGAAAATCTGTGTGCTAATACCCACCGAAAGTGCAAAAAATGACGAATTTGAGTTTTTTTGGCATAGAAATGTAATAATACGCGATGTCGACCATGACGAAGTAATGGGTTTAGATCACCAGCCTATTTTCGATGGATCAGATTAATTTTAGGCCGATCGGATTCTAGAAAATCTGTGTGCTAATATCCATTGAAAATGTAAAAAATCATGAATTTAAGTTTCTTGGCTTAGAAATGTAATAATGAGCTACATCGACCATGATGAAGTTATGAGTGTCGATCACATGCCTGTTTTTCTTAGCTTAATATGCGTTTAGCAAGTGCATAATTGGGTTTTCTATGTATTATACATTTAGCAAGTGCATACTAGGTTTTTCTATGTATTATACATTTAGCAAATGCATAATAGGTTTTTCTACGTACTATGCATTTATCAAGTGCATAGTAAGAGTTTCTACATACTATGCATTTATCAAGTGCATAGTAAGAGTTTCTACATACTATGCATTTAGCAAGTGCATATTTGGTTTTTTACGTACTATGCATTTAGAAAGTGCATAATAGGTGTTTTTTACGTAATATGCATTTAACAAGTGCATAATAGAGTTTTTACGTACTATGCATTTACTAAGTGCATAATAGGTTTTTCTACATATTATGTATTTAGCAAGTTCATAATAAGTTTTTGGTCAATCAGAGACCGTCAACCAGATACTATAAAATTTGTGTGCTAATACCCACCGAAAGTGTAAAAAATCTCGAATTTGGGTTCATAGGCTTAGCAATTCAATAAAATTTAACATCGGTCATGACGAAGTTATGGGTGTCGATCAAAAGACTAGTTGTGATGAACCGTGTAAATTTTAGGTCAATCAGAGACTGTCAACCAGATAATACAAAATTTGTGTGGTAATACCCACCGAAAGTGTAAAACATCTCGAATTTGGGTTCATAGGCTTAGGAATTCAATAAAATTTAACATCGGTCATGACGAAGTGATGGGTGTCGATCACAAGACTAGTTGTGATGAACCGTGTAAATTTTAGGCAAATCAGAGGCCGTCGATCGAATTCTAGAAAATTTATGTGCTAATATCCACCAAAAGTGTAAAAAATCACGAATTTAAGTTTCTAGGCTTAGAGATGCAATAGTATGTAATGTTGGTCATGACTAAGTTATGGGTGTCGATCACCAGCCAATTTTTGATGGACTGAGTGAATTTTAAACCAATCCTAGACCGTCAAACGAATTTTAGAAAATTTGTGTGATAATACCCACCGAAAGTGCAAAAAATGACGAATCTGAGTTTCTTAGCTTAGAAATGTATTAATATGCGACGTCGACCATGACAAAGTAATGAGTTTGGATCACCGGCCTTTTTTTGATGGATCAGATGAATTTTAGCCCAATCAGATATCATCGATCGGATTATAGAAAATTTGTATGCTAATACCCACCGAAAGTGTAAAAAAATCAAGAAATTTGAGTTCCTAGGCTTAGAAATTCAATAAAATTCGACATCGGTCATGAAGAAATGATAGGTATAGATAACAAGACTATTTGTGATGGACCGTGTGAATTTTAGGCCAATCAGAGACCATTGATCGGATTCTAGAAAGTTTATGTGCTAATATCCACCAAAAGTGTAAAAAATCACGAATTTGAGTTTCTAGACTTAGAAATGCAATAATATGTGACGTTGGCCATGACTAAGTTATGGATGTCGATCACCAGTCTATTTTTGATGGACTGGGTGAATTTTAAACCAATCAGAGATCGTCAACCGAATTTAGAAAATTTGTGTGCTAATACCCACCGAAAGTGCAAAAAATGACGAATTTGAGTTTCTTGGCATAGAAATGTAATAATACGCGATGTAGACCATGACGAAGTAATGGGTTTAGATCACCATCCTATTTTTGATGGATCAGATGAATTTTAGGCCAATCAGATATCATCGATCGAATTCTAGAAAATCTGTGTGCATTAATCCACTGAAAATGTAAAAAATCTTGAATTAGAGTTTCTTGGTTTAGAAATGCAATAATATGTGACGTTGACCCTGACTAAGTTATGAGTGTTGATCATCGGCCTATTTTTGATGGACTGGGTGAATTTTAAACCAATTAGAGACCGTCAACCGAATTTTAGAAAATATGTGTGCTAATACCCACCGAAAGTACAAAAAATGACGAATTTGAGTTTCTTGGCATAGAAATAAAATAATACGCGATGTCGACCATGACGAAGTAATAGGTTTAGATCACCATCCTATTTTTAATGGATCGGATGAATTTTAGGCCAATCAGATATCATCGATTGGATTCTAGAAAATCTGTGTGCTAATATCCACTGAAAATGTAAAAAATCTTGAATTAGAGTTTCTTGGCTTAGAAATGCAATAATATGTGACGTTGGCCCTGACTAAGTTATGAGTGTTGATCACCGGCCTATTTTTGATGGACTGGGTGAATTTTAAACCAATTAGAGACCGTCAACCGAATTTTAGAAAATATTAGTGCTAATACCCACCGAAAGTGCAAAAAATGACGAATTTGAGTTTCTTGGCATAGAAATGTAATAATACGTGATGTCGACCATGACGAAGTAATAGGGTTAGATCACAAGCCTATTTTTAATGGATCGGATGAATTTTAGCCCAATCAGATATCATCGATCGGATTATAGAAAATTTGTATGTTAATACCGACCGAAAGTGTAAAAAAATCACGAATTTGAGTTCCTAGGCTTAGAAATTCAATAAAATTCGACATCGGCCATGAATAAATGATGGGTATCGATAATAAGACTATTTGTGATGGACCGTGTGAATTTTAGGACAATCAGAGACCATTGATCGGATTCTAGAAAGTTTATGTGCTAATATCCACCAAAAGTGTAAAAAATCACGAATTTGAGTTTCTAGGCTTAGAAATGCAATAATATGTGACGTTGGCCATGACTAAGTTATGGGTGTCTATCACCAGCCTATTTTTGATGGACTGGGTGAATTTTAAACCAATCAGAGATCGTCAACCGAATTTTAGAAAATCTGTGTGCTAATACCCACCGAAAGTGCAAAAAATGACGAATTTGAGTTTCTTGGCATAGAAATGTAATAATACGCGATGTCGACCATGACGAAGTAATGGGTTTAGATCACCATCCTATTTTTGATGGATCGGATGAATTTTAGGCCAATCAGATATCATCGATCGGATTCTAGAAAATCTGTGTGCTAATATCCACTGAAAATGTAAAAAATCTTGAATTAGAGTTTCTTGGATTAGAAATGCAATAATATGTGACGTTGGCCCTGACTAAGTTTTTTTTTTTTTTTTATGAAGCCGATATGATTTTATATATAAAAAGAAATCTGAGCCCCGTAGGGAAAATACACCGCCATCGCCAGGAGTGCAAAAAGAAGGAAGATGCTGATAATCAAATAAGCAATGATCATCACCGAGTTTATAACATACTCGATGATGATACTACAAATGCGGATACAAACAAAATGAAGATACTATGTAAGCCTAAAGCTATAAATTACCTCCGGGCATACAAAGTCTTCAATCAAGTGTTCTTCTTCACATCCCCGGATATTCTAGAAATCGATCATGTACTAGGAATGCAGGTGCGGATCCGATCCGGATCTTGTAGTGATGGATGAGGTTGCCCGATGTGTAATCTTGAGCATCTCTGCATCGAACCAATGGAACTGGTGCGGCCGAGCCATCAATGCATCTGTCATTTTCCTAAGTATCCGATCTAACTCGCCGCACCAATCCCATGTATTTTCCATTTCTGCCGTCTCATATCCGCTATCATCCGCCGCCTGCGCTGATGAGTGTAGGCCGATGTGCTGTAACTGTTCTCTTCCTTTCGAGGCCTCTAATGATATCCAAAGATGGGCCATAGTTGTTAGCGTGTGTCACCCATCGCATCTCGACGCCACAATCGAGCCGTTCGCCCATGAAGGTTTTTATGAAACTGCACCTTTGCTCGATTAATTTCATCACCGTCGCAATCTCAAATCTGAATATCCTCGTTCCTAATCGGAACGGCCGTCTGAACGATCGGGCCAGCCAGTGTAACTGTGGAATCTCATCACCACAAGCCTTTTGCCCATAAAAGGATCAGAATCATCCGTGTAAGCATCCGATACCTCAGGAGTGCAATCTGCTACAGCTGGTGTATCCATCACTGTATCCCTATCCTCATCAAATAAGTCAGCCATGTCAACAAAATTATCATCCTTGTCAGTCATGGCTTCCTCATGGATATCAACCTCTACCTCTACATCATCATCCTCAGCAGTGACAAACTCATTACCACAAATCCTCCTCACACTATCAGAAGAGGGGCTGCTAGTATAAGCTTGGTTCAAAGACACAGAATTCTTGGCTAAAGAATGTAGCGCAAGATTAACAGTAGGGGAAGAGGGTGCGGAAGAAAAGATAGGGCGTTTAGCTTTGGCTTTCCCAATATCCAATGGGGATAATGGGTGAGTAAGGGTGAGTGGGGGGAGGGGTGTGGTATCGGGAGGTGGGATGGGTTCTGGTGGAGAAAAGGGTGTGGTGTCAGGTAGAGATGGTTGTGGTGTGGTCTCAGTTGGGTTTGGTTCAGGAGGGGGAGGGTGAGTGGACTCAGGTGGGGTGGGCATTGTGGTAAGGGGCTGGGTTATAGTAGGGAGGGTGTGGATAGGTAAGGCGGAGGAGGTGCTGGCAACGGTGGGAAGTGATTGTGCCATGAATTGAAATAAAGGAAGAGAGTGTTGTAGATGGTTTGGAGTAGGTGTGGGGGTAGGTAGTGGAGTGGGGATGAGTGGAGTTTCTGAGGGTTGTGCTATAGAGGCTTGTGTGTTTTTGTTTGGAGGTTGTTTTTGGTTAACTTTAGATTTTTGAGGCTGGTTTTGATTCCCAGTATTTTTGGTCTTTGGCTTTTGGACTTGTGGATTATTTTTCTTTCGATTTTTACTGGCAACTGTTTGCCAGTCATTTGGATTTTTGGGAGCTTCTTTGGCTTGATTTGTAGTTTTGGGGGTTTCTTTGGCTGGATTTGGATTTTTGGGTGGATTGTTTGTTTTGTTAGGATTATCCAGGGAGTTTGGGTTTTGTGGGTTGTCTTTTGGAGGAGGGGGAGCAAGATGTGTATTTTCTTTGTCCTTCGAAGGTCTCATCTCAGGATTGAGTTTCCAACACCCGTGCACATCATGTCCTTGAAGGGAACAATTAGTGCAATACTTTGGGAGAAAGTCAAACTGAATCTTGTAAGAGTTTGTTTGAATTCCTCCTTCCGTAGCAATTTGGATTTGGATATGTTTGGGGTGTTGACGCAACAAATCTAGTTCGACCTTAACCTTAGCACAACTAGGACGGGTCATATTTTTGGTAGCCGCATCAACACAAATGGGTCTACCAACAGCAGAAGCAATAGACAATAGGATAGACTCATCAAAGTAGACAGGTGGAAGGTTAGGAAATGAAACCCAAGCCCAAGCTATACTAGTTTCTTTTGTAGGGTCAAAGGAAACATCATATTTCATAGTGCGTAAAGGATAGGATTCCCTCTTGTCTTTAATATCAAAGCTGGAAGAGATGGACATAAGCGTATCATAATCTTCTTCAATGGAGCATCGAATCGAATATGACATTTAAGCAGATAACCAATTCTAACACAGGCTTTCAATTTCAACTGTTTAGGTAATTCAGTCCTCAGAAAATCTATGTTAGGCATGCCATGACTAAATTTACCTATTACCGCCCATTTCAAATCTTGACGCGCTATCAACACATCAATTTCAGATTTCTGTAGCAATAATGTAGGTTCTCCGTGTAGATAATTTACCTTTTAGGTGCAACGGAGGTGGTATTTGACCATTCTGAGCTTTGTTGGGACCCGCTGATCCAGTTGTCGGAGATGATGATTGGAGAACATGAGCAAACTAAATTCCAGGTGTAAGACCGGGCTGAATTGCCGCCAGGGGGGGCTGCACCACCGCTGTACCGCCATTGTTTGGCGGCGATGTTCGCCGGAAAATACCATTTTGATCTAAAGTCAATGAATTATTGCATTGGGGGGTCATTAGTGGTGGAAAATCAGAAGAAATGGACTGGACAACCTCAATTGGTGGTCGCCACCCGCACCGCCACATTGCCGTCGGTTCACGGAAAATATGGAGAATTTGAAAAACCGAGTGTTGTGCTTCGGAATTTAATGGGAATTGTAGAGCTTGTTGAGACGAACACAATGGTACCAACCACGACCCTCGACAATACCTGAACCGACCGGAAATCGAACTCAAACCGTCGGAATAAACGATTTGGTCGTCCCGGCGATCTGGGGAAAATTGACAGTCGTGGGTGGGTGAAAAATGACGGGCTGGAGACGGTGAGACTGCTGGTATCACTCACGACCGTCTACAGGACCTGGTGTCGCCGGAAAATGGAAGGCGGTGTTTAGGGTTTAGGTTTTTAGATTTGAGTGAATCGGAGATTTAGAGAGAATCGAAGCTCGTGGTGGGTATAGAAATGACGGGGAGGGGATGACGAATCAGATGGTACCAGCCCCGTCCGTCAACTCAGCCGGAGTTCGCCGGAAAATTGGAATGACGATCGGAAAAACTGGGCGTTTTTCGATCTGAATTTCCCGACGGTTTAGGCAGAATCGACATTCGTGGTAGGTATGGGAATGACGGGATCGTCGAGACGAAGCTTTTGGTGGTGGTCCCGTTGGCAGTAGTAGCCGGAGTTGGCCGGAAACAGCAGAACGCCGGCGACGTCACTGTTCACGCGGCGGCGCTAGGGTTTACTGTTCACGGTCTTTGAAAAAACTATTATCTATGACAAAAAAAACCTGACTAAGTTATGAGTGTTGATCACCGGCCTATTTTTGATGGACTGGGTTAATTTTAAACCAATTAGAGACCGTCAACCGAATTTTGGAAAATATGTGTGCTAATACTGACCGAAAGTGCAAAAAATAACGAATTTGAGTTTCTTGGCATAGAAATGTAATAATACACGATGTCGACCATGACGAAGTAATGGGTTTAGATCACAAGCCTATTTTTGATGGATCGGATGAATTTTTGGCCAACCAGATATCATCGATCGGATTCTAGAAAATCTGTGTTTCATTATCCACTGAAAATGTAAAAAATCATGAATTTGAGTTTCTTGGCTTAGAAATGTAATAATGAGCTACGTCGACCATGATGAAGTTATGGGGGTCGATCACGAGCCTGTTTTTCTTTGCTTACTATGCGTTTAGCAAGTGCATAATTTGTTTTTCTACGTACTATGCATTTATATAATGCATAATACGTTGTTTCTACGTAGTATGCCTTTAGCAAGTGCATAATAGGTTTTTCTATGTATTATACATTTAGCAAGTGCATACTAGATTTTTCTATGTATTATACATTTAACAAGTACATAATAGGTTTTTCTACGTACTATGCATTTATCAAGTGCATAGTAAGAGTTTCTACATACTATGCATTTAGCAACTGCATATTAGGGTTTTTACGTACTATGCGTTTAGAAAGTGTATAATATGTGTTTTTTACGTAATATGCATTTAGCAAGTGCATAATAGAGTTTTTACGTACTATGCATTTAACAAGTGCATAATAGGTTTTTCTACATACTATGTATTTTGCAAGTTCATAATAAGTTTTAGGCCAATCAGAGACCGTCTACCAGATGCTACAAAATTTGTGTGATAGTACCCACTGAAGTGTGAAAAATCTCGAATTTGGGTTCATAGGCTTAGAAATTCAATAAAATTCAACATCGGTCATGACGAAGTGATGGGTTTCGATCACAAGACTATTTGTGATGAATCGTGTAAATTTTAGGCCAATCAGAGACCGTCGATCGAATTCTAGAAAATTTATGCGCTAATATCCACCAAAAGTGTAAAAAATCACGAATTTAAGTTTCTAGGTTTAGAGATACAATAATATGTGACGTTGGTCATTATTAAGTTATAAGTGTCAACCAACAGCCTATTTTTGATGGACTGGGTGAATTTTAGACCAATCCTAGACCGTCAAATGAATTTTAGAAAATTTGTTTGCAATACCCACCGAAAGTGCAAAAAATGACGAATTTGAGTATCTTGGCTTCGAAATGCAATAATACGCGACGTCGACCATGACGAAGTAATGAGTTTCGATCACCAGCCTGTTTTTTAAGGATCGGATGAATTTTAGGCCAATCAGATATCATCGATCGGATTATAGAAAATTTGTGTGCATTAACCCACCGAAAGTGTAAAAAAATCACGAATTTGAGTTCCTAGGCTTAGAAATTCTATAAAATTCGACAACGACGATGACGAAGTGATGGGTTTAGATAACAAGACTATTTGTGATGAACCGTGTGAATTTTAGGCCAATCAGAGACCGTTGATCGGATTCTAGAAAGTTTATGTGCTAATATCCACCAAAAGTGCAAAAAATCACGAATTTGAATTTCTAGTCTTAGAAATGCAATAATATGTGACGTTGGTCATGACTAAGTTATTTTTTTTTTATATAAGGCGATTTGTGATTTATCGATAATAAGGATACAGGGGGCCCCAGAGGGGAAAAGTAAAGTACAAGAAGACTTGACTAATCTGACTGAGGCACGCAGGCCTCTAAAAGCAAGAGTGCAAAAAGAAAGAAGAAGCCAAAACCAAGTACTCTATGATCATCACAGAGTTTATAATACACTCTGTGATGATGTTACACAAGATAATGCTAAAGTAATGAGAATAAATTATAAGTACAAAGGTAAAATCACGCTTTGGGCTTATAAAAAATTCTAGATGTTGTGTCGATTCCTTGTCCTCTTCCAAATATTGTTGGAACTTGATCATCTATATCTGGTTCTATTGGGCAATGCTGTTGTGGCTGCAGACACTGTGTTTTTCTTTGGTCGTCCTCTTGTTTTTTTGGCACTTGATGTGATGATAGGGGCTATCCCCTTATTTTTTACTTGAACCTGTGAAATTCTTATCGGTTCAGCCGGCCATTCTATCGGGAACTCGTCGTGAGATGGGCTTGCCCATATGACTCGTTCCCTCTTCTCTGCTCTCTGTATCTCTTTTGATAACATTTCATATTCGCCGTCTTCATCTGACTCAAACTCATCATCTTCCTCCTCATAATCATCAGCTGTTGTGGCTGATTTTTCATAGTCTGAATCTAACTGTTCTTCTTCATCTGTAATTTCATACTCCTCTTCAGTATCACTACCCGAAGAAGTAATGTCATCACCCGGATCAGTAGCACCATCACCGCAGAGACCAGCAGCGATTCAAGCTGTTGCACCGGTACGCAAAGCGCGCAGCTGCCTGTTATTCGTTGAGGCATGGATCGAGTTTTGTGTGTTGTGGTGCTAGCATTAGCAATTTACTCGGCATTTGATGTAATCCGAAAGTCATCGCTACTGTCATATTCATCACCAGAGTCCTCAAAATCAGTGCAAAGCAACCAAGCAAGAACCCGTAGCATCTCTACATCCCGCGACAATGGTAGTTCCGATGTTTGAAGCCAAAGCGGCGGCGAAGTGTCGAGTCGGCGATGCACAGCAAAGATCTCCAAGCCGAGGCGGATCTGGCAAGCAGCGGCGGCATCGGCGGCAGGAAGATCGGCAGCGGCAGATCGCGATGGCGAAGCGGCGAAGCAGAGCGAACTTAGCGATGGGCGGCCTCCCCGGCTGTATGCATGCTGGCCCCTCTACAAAATCAACAAATCCAGCAGCAAATTCTGCTGGCACTCGATCAACAACACCAGCAACTACTTCCCCAGCTGCCTCAGCAACACCAACAGCCACATCAACACAGCTGCAAGCATTGGCCTCCGCAGGAGTAGCCTCAAGACCGAACTGCGATCGCAAGATCGTAACCGGCAATAGCTGCGGCTCGACCAATAACACCTTCTGATGGCGGCTCCAGCATTAGCAAGATCGCGAGAAAAGCGATGGCAACATCATTCCCTACAATGGAAGCATGAACAACAGCAGCAGCAGAGGAAACAGTAGCAGCAACAACAGTAGTCCCTCCAAAATTGGACGCAGTAGCACCAGCAACATTAACTACAGCAGATGCCTCTGCAGCCTGTTTTTGTTTGGTGAGTTTATCCTTGTTTTGGGTTAATTTGTTTTTTGGTTGGACTTTGGAAGGTTGTTTTTGTAGTTGTGGGGTGTTCTTCTTTTGTTTTTTACCGGTAACCACCTGCCAATCATTTGGATTGCTGGGATTTTGTTGTTTTAAGTTTTCAGTTGGTTTTGGATTTTGTGGAGTTTCTTTGGTAGGCAATGGAGGAGGAGGATTCTCTTTTGAAGGTTTCAAAGATGGATTAAGTTTCCAACATCGATGCACATCGTGGCCTTGAAGGCAACACTTAGTGCAATATTTAGGAAGGACATCAAACTCAATTTTGTAAGAATTGGTAATGACCTCTCCCTCCTTAACAATTTGGATTGTGAATTGGGTGGGATGCTCCCTCAACAAATCAACCTCAACTTTGACGCGAGTACAACTAGGTCTAGTCTTATTTATGGTTGCTTTGTATACACAAATAGGCCTACCAACAGTTGAAGCAAATGCCAACAAGGTTGACTCCTCAAAGTAATTGGGTGGTAAGTTTGGAAAAGAGATCCAAGCCCAAGCTATGCTGGTCTCTTTAGTAGGGTCGAAGTTAATCTCCCATTTCATAGAACGCATCGGGTGAGATACGTTCTTCTTCTTAATATCGAACGACCCATTGATTGACATTAACACATCATAGTCCTCCTTAATGGAGCATCTAATGAGAACATGTCTACTACACAGGTAACCGATATTGACACATGCTTTAAGCTTAAGTTGCTTAGGAATCTCAGTCCTTAGGAATTCTATGTCAGGCATACCATGACTGAATTTACCTTTTACTGCCAATTTTAGATTTTGTCTCAAAACCAGGACATCTATTTCAGCTTGTTCAAACTTGAATGTAGGTTCCCCATGTAAGTAGGTTACCTGTTTGAAAGGCAAAGGAGTTGGTATTTGGCTTTTTATAGTGGTAGAAGGACTCGTAGATCCATGTATCACAGTTGAAGATTGGATAGCATGAGCATACTGATTTTCAAGGGTATGCCCAGCTTGTGTAGTCACTGTTAGTGGCAGAACAACATTAGGAATGCCACTGGATGCTGGAGTTATGCGACGAAAATTTCCATTTTGATCCAATGACAGAGAATTGTTGTGTTGGGGGTGTGGTAACGGTGGAAAATCAGTGGAGAGTGACTGGACAACCTCAATAGGAGGTTGCCCAGTCGCAACAGCAACCATTTCCCTGAACTTTAAGAATGAAGGTGCAACAATGACGAAAGGCGTAAAAGGTAGAATTGAGGCACGAAATTGGTATCAAATTGAAGCTAGGAACAAAATGGATACAATGGTGAAACACTCGAACCTCGAAGAACACTGTAATGTCCAGATTCGTCGTCTAGGGTTTCGGGGATAGAGGTTTGAATGATTCGACGATATAGAATGAATTGACGAGTGTAGAGGGTATAGAAATGACGGGAGGGAGAAGGTGAAGCTATTGGTACCACCCCTGAACCTCGACTTAGCCGGAGTTAGCCGGAAAAAGGAAAAGACGATCGGAAAATTAGGGGGTTTATCGATCTGAAAGTTCCGATGATATAGCTAGAATCGAAGGTCAAGGGTACTATGGAATTGACGGGCTAGAGAAGACGAAGCTATTGGGATAGGTTTCGTCTGCAAAGGTTAACGGAGGTGGCCGGAAATGGCTAAATTCCGACGTGGTTACTGTTCATTGTACGGAAATCGCCTAAGGGCTGCCATTTGTTCATGACTAAGTTATGGGTGTCGATCACCAGCATATTTTTGATGGACTGGGTGAATTTTAAACCAATCAGAGACCGTCAACAGAATTTTAGAAAATCTGTGTGCTAATACCCACCGAAAGTGCAAAAAATGACGAATTTGAGTTTTTTGGCATAGAAATGTAATAATTCGTGATGTCGACCATGACTAAGTAATGGGTTTAGATCACCAGCCTATTTTTTATGGATCAGATGAATTTTAGGCCAATCAGATATCATCGATCGGATTCTAGAATATCTGTGTGCTAATTATCCACTGAAAATGTAAAAAATCATGAATTTGAGTTTCTTGGCTTAGAAAATAATGAGCTACGTCGACCATGATGAAGTCATGGGTGTCAATCACGAGCCTGTTTTTCTTAGCTTACTATGCGTTTAGCAAGTGCATAATTGGTTTTTCTACGCACTATGCATTTATATAATGCATAATACCTTTTTCAACGTAGTACGCATTTAGCAAGTGCATAATAGGTTTTTCTATGTATTATATATTTAGCAAGTGCATACTAGGTTTTTCTATGTATTATATATTTAGCAAGTGCATAATAGGTTTTTATACGTACTATGCATTTATCAAGTGCATAGTAAGAGTTTCTACATACATGCATTTAGCAAAGTGCATATTAGGTTTTTTACGTACTATGCATTTAGAAAGTGCATAATAGGTGTTTTTTTACGTATTATGCATTTAGCAAGTGCATGGTAGAGTTTTTACGTACTATGCATTTACCAAGTGCATAATAGGGTTTTTTACATACTATGTATTTAGCAAGTTCATAATAAGTTTTAGGCAAATCAGAGACCGTCTACCAGATGCTACAAAATTTGTGTGCTAATACCCACCGAAACTGTAAAAAATCTCGAATTTGGGTTCATAGGCTTAGAAATACAATAAAATTAGACATCTGTCATGACGAAGTGATAGGTGTCGATCACCAGACTATGTGTGATAAACCGTGTGAAATTTAGGTCAATCAGAAACCGTCAATCAGATTCTAGAAAATTTATGTGCTAATATCCACCAAAGTGTAAAAAATCATGAATTTGAGTTTCTAGGCTTAGAAATGCAATAATATGTGACGTTGGTCATGACTAAGTTATGGGTGTCGATCACCAGCCTATTTTTGATGGACTGGGTGAATTTTAGACCAATCAGAGACCGTCAACCGAATTTTAGAAAATATGTGTGCTAATACCCACCGAAAGTGCAAAAAATTACGAATTTGAGTTTCTTGGCTTAGAAATGCAATAATACGCGATGTCGACCATGACGAAGTAATGGGGGTTGATCACCAACCTATGTCGCTAATTATAAAGATTGACTCCGAAAGAACATTCGGGGACGAATGTTTCTAAGGGGGGAAGAATGTTACACCCCGTATTTACAGGACATGGTGTAAGAACGTACGTAAGAACTCACAAGTGTTAAGATTTGAGACTTGTAAAAATTTATCGGAATTATGAAATTGTCGGAAAACGTTTTGTTGTGACGAATGGGAGGGCGACACGTGTCACCCCCCCTTAGAATGCCTTGGACGAAATTAGGCATGGCCACAATGGTCATTGACCATAGCCTTAGGATGACTAAGTCTTCCAATTAATGAGCTTGAGAATGTTGACTTGGTCAAGGACCCACATAGTCTTGATATTTACTAAGAACTCATCCAAACCACCCAATTGTTTGCATCTTGACCCTCCATGTCCCTTTATAATACTAGTAGTAGCAAGACTTTGTCCAAACACTTAGAAAAGTTTCACAAAATTTGAAGAGAGCTCTAGCTTGCTCTCGGGTTCATGGCACTTGAGAAGAAAAAAAATTTCATTGCTTGTTCTTTAAGCTCCACACTTTAAACCAAGGTTCATGAGTGTTATGTAAGTATATCTCAATAGAAAAATCCCGGAAAAAGAGAGTTTTCGTATTAGTCGCAAGGTGAAAACCTAATGGCTTTTCTAGGTTTTGGTTGGAAGTTTGAAGGAAAATTGTTGGTATGGTTCTAAGGGTCTCAAGTAGCGGATTGAAGTATCTTGGAGAGTCTCTAAGTTGCTAAGGACCGACTTGGTTGAAGATTGGATTGAGAATCGTTAAGGTATAATCTTGTCCTTTAAGATGTTACAAGATTATATATTTTTGTTGTTGTTAGTTTTACGTTGACAACATGAAGTTGGTATGTAGAAGTTTATAAGTATTATGGAGTGCTTGTAGCTAAATTGAAATGTTATATAAGCCACTTGAAAATTGGATTACTAATTGGTCGTTTATTAGAAATCGTCGCATGTTACCTACTTAGAGATTATGGATTGTTATAATCAAATGCGACTTGATATCATGTTATGCTACCAATTTGGATTGAAATGGAAATTTGATAAGAATTGGTATGGTTGAACTCAGGTGGCGAATTTGGACTTTTAGTTTGTTAGTCATTTGTATTTGACTACTTTCTAAATTGTGAGCCAATTGGGTCATTTAGTTATTCATTGTATTGGAATACCTTCTATATTGTTGTGAGCCAATTGGGGCTGTTTGGTTATTGTATTCGGCCTTGAAAAAGGTGGCAAAGTGAGTAGAAACAAAGGAGGTGATGTCCGATTTTCCGTAGAATTTAGCGACTTAGCACCTAAAATATTCTACGTTAGAAGTGAAAGGTTAATGGACATATTGTGACCATTATAGGTTGAAGTACTAAGTATAGCGTATCCTACTTGGAGAGTGGAATAGCTATCAAGGTTGGAGTACTTTGGGGCATTTTGCTACTTGTCGACAATCGTCGCGAGGTATGTGAACCTCTTCCTTCCTTTGGCATGATTCTATGTATGGAATATACGTGGTATCATTTCATGTTTCTGTTACTCTTAGAAGTTAAGAGGTAGTTGTGTGATCTACTCTATGTAGAACTTTTCCTATCTTTAAGCATGACTAGTTGCATTATGTAGTGCGGTGAGCGTCTGACACCTTGATATCCTTTACTAGTTTGTGAATAGCCAAGTCGGGTGAGTTGGAGATTAACTCACTTCTTTGAAAGTATAAAGGATGTCTTAAGTGTTATTAAAGTTAAGGGACTTGAAGAGTTTTAAAGTATGAGATACTTGTTCCGATTTAAACGTATAAGTCCCTTTGATAGTAAAATGTTTTTGTCTAATGTATAAAGTTAATATAACTTCTTTATGGGAAGTTACTTATATATGCTTTATGGAAAGATAAGTGATTTGATTTTAGTGAAAAGGCCACTTGTTTTAAGACATTAATTGCCTAAGGTTTTATAATAAAAGGAGTCACTTGTTTTCTAAGGGTTAAGAGACTATTTGTATTTTTGAAAGTTATGAGAATTTATTTGACAGTATTTAATAATTGGTTTCAAACAGTAGAAGTCTCTTGGTTATAAAATGAACGTGTTGGTCTAAACCATAAAGGGTTATAACGGCTTTATGGGAAGTCGGTTATAACGGCTTTATGGAAGGTTAAGAGAATGGTTTTCTAATAGAGTAAGCAAAGAAATAACTTGTGTTAAGGAAGGGCAAATTGTTTTAAAGGTACCAATTGCTTAAGGTTTTAAATAAGGAAGTCACTTGATTTAGAAGCCGGTAATTGTATTTTCTAAAAAGGTATTGTGACTTGTCTTGAAAGGTGAATATGACTTGATACTACGGTTGTTAGTATCGGGGAAGTTTTATTTGGAAAGGAGTCTTTTGAAAAGAATGTACGTACGTAGTACTTTGGCCTGTTTAATTGAGAATAATTCTATGTGATGCCTTGATTAGTACTTTGGCTTGTTAAATGAGAATTATTCTATTTGTGCCGATAAGTACTTTGGCTTGTTAAATGAGAATTATTCTATTTGTGCCCGATAAGTACTTTGGCTTGTTAAATGAGAATTATTCTATTTGTGCCGATAAGTACTTTGGCTTGTTAAATGAGAATTATTCTATTTGTGCCCCGATAAGTACTTTGGCTTGTTAAATGAGAATTATTCTATTTGTGCCTTGATAAGTACTTTGGCTTGTTAAATGAGAATTATTCTATTTGTGCCCTGATAAGTACTTTGGCTTGTTAAATGAGAATTATTCTATTTGTGCCCTGATAAGTACTTTGGCTTGTTAATTGAGAATTAGCCTATGTGGGCTGGTGATAGCCTTTGAGTGCAAGTATTATGTTTTATTACGATGCCGCGACTCTCGGTTGGAGGGACGGCTGTCTTGTTATAAGTTACTTGGGCGTCAAGCGGTGATGTGGGATTCCACGGGTATGCTTCCGTTATTTGTAGCACTTGGGTTAAATTCCCGGATTTTATAAAAGACATGGTAGTGCTTATGTCTTGTTTGACGACCGGTCGAGATAGGGTAAGAGTATAAATGAGGGGCAAGCCCCAAGACGTTATACCACCTTCTCCAGGGTAAGAGTATAAGTGAGGGGTAGACCCCCAAGATGCTATACCACCTGCTTTACCACCTACTCCCGGGGTAAGAGTATAAGTGAGGGGTAGACCTCAAGATGCTATACCACCGCTTTACCACCTTCTCCGGTAAGAGTATAAGTGAGGTAGACCCCAAGACGCTATACCACCGGTGGGACTTGGTGTTCATGTATGCCTATTGGTGTATTATTATACCTGAATCGCCAGCGATGATGTGGGATTCCACGGGCGGGATATATATATATATGTATTGTGTATGTGTGCAGGCGGTGAGGTGGGATGCCAGGCGCGTCACATGGTTATATTTTACACTAATAGTATCGCGGTGATGGGGATTCCACGGGCATGCTTTGATATTAGTGTGACTTGATCGCGTCCCAGATTGGGCCGGGTAGTATATGTGTCCCTCCGTAGTGGGCCGGACTATGTTATGAAAGATAAGTAAGTTATATGGTAATGAACTTAATGATTCTTTTTCTAATAATGTACGTAAGAATGTGACTATAACTCTTATTGGAAATGGAAAGGATAATAAGGTACGATTAAGTTCATAAGTGGTAATGACACGGCAGGATATGGTATGTATTTTTATACTTGTCCTTGTCATTCTTTTGTACAGTTATGATTTGTTTCATCAGACGTTATATTCTGTTCCATATTCTGCACTGTTATCGACTTCTTCGGGCCGCGTTCATGCCCGCAGTTTAGGTACGATTGTGGATCCGCGAGCTTAGGATCCCGCTCAAAGAAGTTGAGATGGCTCCAGTGTTCGGAGTTGTCACGTTTATGTTCATTCGTGGTATGGCGGGCCGCCCGCCACAATGGTTGTTAAAACTCTTAGAGGTCCTGTAGTCACATTTTGTGGGTCGATTTGTAAAAGAAAGCGAGGCAAGCCGGTTGTTTTTATATATGTTCGTGAAGGTTTACTCGGCTAACCTGTTGTTTTACTTACGATGTTTTATTTTTAAGTTTCGTGTATGTTCCGCTGATTTTCTCGATGTTTACGTAAGGGGTGCCTGTAGGGCACCGGGCCGCGATCCCGGTCGGTCGTGATGATTTGGTCAAAAGGGCAACTTGTGCATTCAGGGCAGTGATGGCATCTATCTCATGAACTCCCACTGTTCTCCTTCCACTCATTTGTCTATCTTCTGTGACATGGTTATTGGTGGCCATGTCCTCTAGTAAATCGTGAGCTTCATGGGTTGTTTTCCTCATAAAGGTCCCACCTGCTGCTGCATCGATAATTGTTCTGGTTGTTCCGCTCAGCCCATTGTAGAAGATGTGGACCAAGTTCCACAACTCGATACTGTGGGGTGGACACTTTCTCTGCAAGTCCTTGAATCTTTCTCAAGCTTCGTATAGTGACTCTCCATCTGCTTGGTAGAAATTATTCAACTCCCCTCTCAACTTTGCTACTTTGCAAGGTGGGAAGAATTTTGCTAGGAATTTTTGTGTCAGCTCTTGCCATGTAAAAATCGAATCAGCTGGTAAGGAATTCAACCATACTTTTGCTCTATCCCTGAGTGAGAAGGGAAAGAGCCTCAATCTGACGGCATCATCAGTAACGTCGTTATATCTGAAAGTTGCACACAGCTCCAAGAAATTAGCTATGTGCATATGTGGATCCTCTGATGGCAACCCTCCAAACTGCACTGTGTTATGCACCATGCTTAGAATTGTCGGTTTGATCTCAAAGTTATTTGCTCCTATTGCTGGGAGCCTAATACATGTCTCAGGTTCGCTCACCCTGCAAAGACGTAGTCTCCCAAGCTTCTTTCTGCCTGGACTTGAACTCTCTCCTCAACATCTATAGGTATTCGCCGAGGCATTCCTTGGTTAGGTAGATTTTCACTTAACCCCTCTCTAAGCACATTGTTGTTTTGACCGCCGTCCATCTCTATCAAGGTTGCAATTCGCTGGTTCCTTCTATTCTGTTTACAAGTTTTCTCAATCTCTGGATTGAAGGGAACAAGAGTGTCTGCTCATCTTCTCCTTCGCATAAACCGGCGCTCAAATGATCAAAACAACCAAACGGATCACGGTACCCTGATTTTTACAAAACTAAAAATTAAAAACGTAAAAATAAATAAAAAAAATAAAAACCAAATTAGAAATTAAAAATAGATAAAATTGATATTGAACTATGCCTAATCCCCGGCAACGGTGCCAAAAACTTGGTGCGCGATTTAATGTACACACTTTAACGCAAGTGCACGTTGTCGACTCAAGTAATATAGTCTAGGTAAGACCGAATATCGTCCTCAAGGATTAGTGTTCAAGTACCAATTATCTATCCTTTGTTATCTATTTGGTAACCGATAATTGAGTTTGTTGATTATAACTAACAATTGTAAATACTAATTAACTATGTGTTTACTTCAGTAGTGATGGAAATAGGGCTTCCAAGTCTCCTCAACTATCCGCTTATATTACTTATTAATGCAATGAATTATGGTTCTTCTTCTTTTGGAGCTAGCAGGTTTACTAATTCGTTTTATACTCCCGTTAAGGCTATATAAACACTCAACCCCAGTAGCGCTCCTTTCTACCTTTCGGTGATAAGGATGACTCTATATGAGGATTAAGAACAAAAACCTTGTTAATCGTCACGCACCATGCGTGAATTTAGGTATTTAAACCCCTATTAACGCTACACAAGTAATTGAGGTATTTTCATCCCCAATCTGACCTATGTCTACCCAACTTACAGCATAGTCACAACCTCCTCTTTTCGAAGTTTGATTAGAAATCATATAAATAATGATAATTAGTGATCAATTAATTACCAAGCATTCAAAGCAATTATTGGGTAAATCTCAACAATAAGAAGAACAACCATAAACATGCATTAATTCATAACATAAGGTTCAAGTGAATTGACATGGAAAGCCCTATAATGGAATTAGTTCCTAGCCATTGACATGACAAGAACTAATTCAATATCCAACATAAACTAAAAGTAAAGTAAAGAAAAGAAAATTACTAAGTAAAGGTCTCCAATCTTCAACTCCAAGAAGTCTTGTGTTTGTGCAAGAAAGGGAACTCTTGAAAACTGCCTAGGGTTCTCTTTTTATAGCCTCAAAACCGCCCTTAAGGTTTTCCTTCAGGCCTGGCCCAAAAAATCGTCAAAACCCTGATTTTTCCCGCGTGGCCATGACTCGTATCGGGCGCCGCGGAACTCGCGATGTTCTGGTGATTAGGCGTCGCGGCGCACTCGCTGTCTGCAGGCGCGCGCCAAACTTCGCGACCCTCGATATTGGGCGCCGGGCGCTGAACTCGCTGGGCGGAGGCGTCGCTACGCAACGCAATGCCTTTGCCTGGTTCGCCACTTTCTCGTCTTTTAAGCTCTGGAACCTCCACTTTTGCCCTCTTTTCACTCCTTTTCCGCCAAGTAGCCATTTCAACCAATTTGACTCAAAAGAAAGAAAATCTATCCTAAGACGACACGTATTTGTACAAAAAGGGACAAAAGAGTAACTAAAAATGACTCAAAAAGTGTATATAAAATACACTGATCAATATGTTAAATCCCCATGCTCATTTCTCACACAAAAACCATATGAGCTTCTACCTGGATTACCTCTTGCCGCACCATCTGTATTGCATTTCCATGTGCCTTGTCTTGGTAATTTCCATAGAACTTTAGTAACACTCCATGTGGGAGTAACCCTCTCCATTACTTGAAGTATGTCAGACCATCTATTGGGAGTATGTGGCATTTTTCCTTTAAGAATATTCTGAACTGTACTGGATATTTGGAAAATCACCCTGTTGATGGAGGTTTTCTTGTCATTCTGCTCATCACACCTTTTCTTCCATAACTCCCATACAATAATAGCAGGCATTGCCTTGTAGATGTTCTTCATATTTGGATTGACCTTTGCATTCCACCATTCTCTCACAATTTGTTTGAACAATTTCCTTCTGATAGAGATTCCAGCAGCGTTAGAGAAATATTCCCAGACTTGTTTTGCAGTATCACTTTGTGCAAATACATGTTCTACAGATTCTTCTTGTGGCTTGGTACAACATGTACATCTGGATGGCATCTGATAGCCCCATCTTTTAACCACATCATTCAAAGGCACATTGTGGTGCCAGACCCTCCAAATTGAAAATGAAATTTTAAAAGGAACCTCTTTATTCCACATGTTTTTGTAATCTTCATGCTCCATTGTTCTTTTCCTTATTAATTCCCATGCAGTTTTGACAGTAAACTGTCCAGTGATATCAAGTGTCCACCAAGGTATATCCTCTTCAGTGGACATTGGAGGGTCCACATTCTGAATAATAAGTTCAGTAACTTCCCTTGGGAGGTGTTGTCTCATAAGTCTTTCATTCCATATTCCATCTTTGACTATGTCCTTTACCATCTGTAGTTCTGTATTAATAACATAGTCTGCTAGAAGTATTGAATACAGAGGGCCTTTACTTGTCCAGTTATCAAACCATAGGGAGCAGTTCCCTTTCTTGACTTGCCACAGGATGTGTTGCTCCATATGATCTCTGGCAATAAGCATGTTCTTCCAGGTTTGTGAGCCTTTCCTCCAATGAGTGGTGATGTGGCTATGTTTCTTGAGATATTTGTTGGTTATATAAGAGTTCCACAATGATTCTTTGGTTCTGAAGTTCCACCAGTTTTTCATATTAAGTGCCAAGGACAGGTCATGCAAATTTCTGAATCCTAAACCTCCTTCTGCTTGAGGTAGGCAGACATTGCCCCATTTAGCCCAGTGTCTGCTATTTTCACCCACCTTGTTGCACCAAAAGAATCTCGCAAAAATCTTGTGAATTCTCTTCACCACAAACATAGGAGGATTAGAAGCAGATAGCAAGTGGATTGGCATGGCTTGCAGGACATGTTTAAGCAAGATAGCCCTGCCACCAAAGGATAATAGTCTTCCTTTCCACCCTTCTAATTTATTTCTGATTTTTGAAATGGTACCAGTATAGAAAGACATTTTGGCCTGGCTATAGTATATGGGACATCCCAAGTACATTATAGGGAAGTCTTGTCTCTTAATACCAGTAATCCCTTCCACATCAGAGATTTCCTGATTAGCCACCAAGTGATGCATATATATTCCACTTTTCTGCTTGTTGATCAGCTGTCCTGATGCCTTCTCATAATCTGCTAGGGTTGTCATGATCTTTTGCAGAGTTTCTGGACATTGTGAGGCAAAAATTATTGTGTCATCAGCATAGCACAAATGATTTATCTTAGGACTCCATTTTGGCAAACTGAATCCACAATAACCTTGAGTATTGAAAAGGGAATTCAGGGCTCTTGTTAATACTTCTGCAACAATAATGAATAAAGTTGGTGACAGTGGATCACCTTGCTTTACTCCTCTTGATGATTTGAAGAAGCCATAAGGCTGTCCATTCACCAGAATAGAGTACCAGTTTTGTCCCACAATTTCATGAATATGTCCAATAAATGTTTCACAGCAGCCTATTTTCCTGAGTACTTGCATCAGGAAGTTCCAAGACAATCTATCATATGCCTTGGTCATATCAAGCTTCATTACCACATTCGAATGTCCCTTGTTTCTCCTGCCAGGGTTTAATCTCATATCTGTGACTATTTCCTGTGCCAGCAGTATATTTTCCACAATGCTCCTGCCTTTTGACAAAACCTGCCTGATTTACAAATACCAGCTGTGGTAGGCAACCTACCAATCTGTTGTGGATTGCCTTTGATATTACTTTGTTGATGAAGTTGCTAAGACTGATAGGTCTTAGGTCATTGAAGGTTGTAATCTCCTTATTCTTGGGCAGCATGACAATATTGGTATGAGTGACAAATCTAGGTAGAGTTGTACCATTGAAGAAGGCTCTGACCATATCCACCATATCTTGGTGCAGTATTTCCCAGCAACGCTGAAAGAAGTAACCATTGAAGCCATCTGGGCCACCGGAGCTGTAAGGATTAAGCCCAAATACTGCCTCTTTCACTTCTTCCTCCATTGGAATGTCAATGAGTTTCCTATTCTGTTCTGGAGTTATACTCAGTTCACCATTGTCCAGAAATCTTAGGATATCCTGATTTTCGAAATTTCCTTCTTCTTTGAATTGATTTTGAAAGAACTCTACTGCTGTTTGGGCTATCTCCTGTTCATTCTCCATCCATTCCCCCTCAGAATTCTGAATTCTAGATAGGGATAGTACCTTCCTTTTCCCATTTACGTAAGCATGAAAGAATTTAGAATTTTTATCCCCCTCTTTGAACCATTCCATCTTGGCTTTTTGTTTCCATATTGGTGATGTTTTGGAAAATATCACCAAATGTATCCCTACTCCATTTAGATAGAACCATTTTAATATTCTTCAGCTTACAGTGCAGTTTCCAGAATGGATTACCATTAACCTCCACATTCCAGTTGTCCCTCACAGTTGCCATGAATGTTTCATGTTTTCCCCAGAAGTTCAGAAATCTGAATGGCTTTTTAAACTTTTGTACACTTTCTCTGAATTCTATCATCATGGGTGCATGGTCTGAACCTGTTCTTTGTAAGATACTGATTTCCATCCCAGGGTAGTCTTGTTGTACCTTAATATTGCCCAAACATCTGTCCAGTCTCTTGAAAATGCAATTATCCCCAGTTCTTCCATTCCACCATGTGTAGGTTGTTCCTTTATATCCCAGATCAGTGAGGGCACACAACTGAATACATTGCCTAAAGTCTTCCACTTCCGCAAATGTCACTCTGTTGCCTCCATGTTTCTCCTCTTCATTAGTGATGACATTAAAGTCTCCTCCAATCAGCCAAGGAGTTGTAGTTCTAGCTGATTGGTGGATTAGGGTGTTCCAAAGATCTCTTCTTTCAGACTCCTCATAGCTTGCATATATGACAGTAATGATCACTTCCTTATTGAGAGACTTGTTGACTAATTTGAATGTTATCTGTTGATCATAATTGTGCATTATAGTAGGTTGCCATTATTCATGTACAAAAGCCCAATTTTATCATTCATATTGTGAAAAGGTGTTACATTGCCCAATCTTCTGCTGTAACTTTCAATTCTACTAGAAGGCTGAAATGGCTCAGACAGTCCAATAAAGAAGAAGTTCTTCTTGTTGTGCATTCTCAGTAATCTAGTAAATGCATGGTTTGTGTTAACAGACCTGATATTCCAAATTATGGCTTTCATCATCACTAGCAGTTAGATTTGGACCATGTCTTTCTCCTTGTCTGAACTCCCACTTGTGTTGGAGTCTCAGTGTTATCTCTTGGACACTTCTTCTTTGGTGCCCTGTTAACAACTTCAGTTTTATTTGAATCTGCATCTTTTTTCTGCTGCCTTTGTTGTCTTTCGCTCACATTGGTATCCTTCTTTTTCTTGTTTTTTATGTTAGTGAATTTTAGTACTTTTACTGAAGTTGTTGCTTTGGCCATAGCAAGCTCCTGGGCATTTGATGTGACCTGAAAGTCATCTATCTCAAATCCCTCCAAATCACCAGTTAATTCGTGTTCCTCCCTTTGTTATACTTCACTACTTTTTTGAATAGCTTCTTCAGTTGAGTGGTACCTGATCGGTGTATTTTATATACACTTTTTGAGTCGTTTTTAGTGAGTCTTTTGTCCCTTTTTGTACAAATATGTGTCGTCTTAGGATAGATTTTCTTTCTTTTGAGTCAAATTGGTTAAAGTGGCTCTTTGGCGGAAAAGGAGCAAAAAGAGGGCAAAAACGGAGGTTCCACAGGTCGAAAATGCGAGAAAGTGGCGAACCAGCACGACAGTGCCACAAGGCGCCCAGCCACAGGCGAGCGCCACGACGCCGAAGATTCAGAGGCTTGCAGAAGTTCCAGCGCCGCGGCGCCTAATCTTCAGAACAGTGCAGAACTTCCGGCGCCGACGCGGAAAAAATCAGGGTTTTTGATGAATTATGGGTCAGGCCTGAAGGAAAACCTTAATGTCGGTTTGGAGGCTATAAAAAGAGAACCCTAGGTCAGAATTAAGAGTTCCATTTCTTGCCAATTCACAACATATCTTGGAGTTCAAGATTGGAGACCATTCTTTAGTAATTTCTTTCTTTTCTTTTACTTTATTTTCAGTTTTATGTTGGATATTGAATTAGTTTTTGTCATGTCTATGGCTAGGAATTAATTCTAATATAGGGCTTTCCATGTCAATTCATTTGAACCTTTATTTATGAATTAATGCATGTTTATGGTTGTTCTAGTTGTTGTTGAGATTTATCCAATAGATAATTTGATTGCTTGGTAATTACTTGATCATTAATTATCACTACTTATATGATTTCTAACCGAAATCCGAAAGGGGAGGTTGTGACTATGATGTAGTTGGGTAGACATAGGTCGAATTGGGGATGAAAATACCTCAATTACTTGTGTAGCATTAATAAGGGTTTTTGTTCTTAATCCTCCTCTAGAGTCAACCTTATCACCGAAAGGTAGAAAGGTGTTGTACTGGGGTTGAGTGTTTATATAACCTTAAAAGGAGTATAAAATGAATTAGTAAACCTGTTATCTCCAAAAGAAGAAGAACCATAGTTAATTGCATTAATAAGTAAATTAAGCGGATAGTTGAGGAGATTTGGAAGCCCTATTTCCATCATTACTGAAGTAAACAACATAGTTAATTAGTCTTTATAATTATTAGTCATAAACAACAAATCAATATTCGGTCACCAAATAGATAACAAAGAATAGAAATTGGTAATTGAGCACTAATCCCTGAGGACGATAACTCGGTCTTCAAAGACTATATTACTTGACTCGACACATGCACTTTCGTTAAAGTGTGTGCATAAATCGCGCATCAAGTTTTTGGCGCCATTGCCGGGGATTGGCGTAGTTCAATATCAATTTTATCTATTCTTAATTTCTAATTTGGTTTTATTTTTGTTGTTAGTTATTACTTTTTATTTTTATTTTTGTGAAAACCAGTGCGCCGTGATCCGTTGTTGGTTTTGATTCATTTCAGGGATCCTGAAGACATGGATTACTACTATCAATATGATAAATCTCCAACCCCACAAGAAAATAGGGAGGAGTTACGAGCAGCCATACTCAGTTTGACTAGGTACCAAACTCAGTTCATGGACGAAACGAGAGTATCCTTGAAGAAATTGGAAACGCAAATAGGACAACTCGTAGTCATGTTGAACAGCGAAATGCAAGAAAAACAATCTGCACATGCGGGAGGAAATATGAAAGCACAATGTCAGGCGATTGACCTGAAGAATGTCGAATCAGTGCAGATGGAAAGTTCGCAGCAGCAGCAGCGCCGCGGCGCCGATGAGCAGGACCGCGGCGTCGAAGATTCTGGGACAGTTTAGAAGTTTGAGCGCCGCGGCGCCCAGGAGCAGGATCACGGCGCCCAGAGCCCAGAAACCGAAAAATTGGTAGAAGCTGTTGTGAAATCACCCCAGGTGAAGATACCATACCCCCAAAGGCTAAAAACATGTGCTCTTGACAAGCAGTTCTCTAAATTTGTGGAAATTCTCAAACAATTGCAACTCAATATCCCGTTTGCTGAAGCACTAGAGCAGATGCCGAGCTATGTAAAGTTCATGAAGGATATTCTTAGCAAAAAGAGGAGGATAGAGGACTACGAAACAGTGGTGTTGACTGAAGAATGTAGTTCCATCCTACAGAGAAAACTACCTCAGAAATTACAAGATCCAGGGAGCTTCACCATCCCATGCACCATTGGAAAGTTTGAATGTCAAGAAGCATTGTGCGATCTGGGGGCAGGCATAAATCTGATGCCCTATCTAGTTTTCTGCAAACTTGGAATGGGAGAAGTCAAACCTACAAACATCACTTTGCAGTTAGTCGACCGCTCCATAGTCCATCCCAGAGGAGTCATCGAGGATGTGTTGGTGAAGGTGGACAAGTTCATCTTTCCCGCTGATTTCGTTATCTTAGACATAAAAGATAACGACATAATCCCCATCATACTTGGCAGACCCTTCTTAGCCACAGGACAAGCTCTCATCGATGTTCACAAAGGGGAGTTGAAACTTCGGGTGGAAGAAGAAGAGGTGATTTTCAATGTTTTTCGGGCAGCAACTTTTCCAGATGCCAGTGATAATTGCTCGGCCATTGATATTATCGAAGATGCAGTGTCGGCCAAAGGGTTCAGACATGATGATACACTTGAAGAAGTACTGACCAAATGGGATGATAATAGTAGAAACGACCCAGGGCTGATGGAGTATGCAAATTGGATGAATGTTTATGAGAAATGGGATAAGAGGAGGTATGAAGAGCTTGGGCAGATGCCAGAAAGATCAATACCATCCACAGAGAAGGCTCCAGAGTTAGAGTTAAAAATCCTACCCAATCATTTACAATACCAATACCTAGGTGAAGATAAAACCTTACCAGTGATCATTTCACGCCACCTATCCACCGAAGAGATTGATAAACTGCTAAGAGTGCTGAGGGATCACAAGCGTGCCATTGGATGGACATTAGCAAACATAAAAGGGATAAGTCCGTCAACGATAATGCATAAGATCCGTCTAGATGAGGAGAGCAGACCATCCATCGAGGCACAAAGGCGACTAAACCCAAACATGAAAGAGGTAGTCAGAAGGAAATCACGAAATGGCTCGACGCGAGTAATTTACCCTATATCTGACAGCACATGGGTAAGTCCAGTACAAGTGGTGCCTAAAAAGGGTGGAATAACAGTAGTGACCAACGAAAGGAACAAACTCATTCCTTCTAGAACAGTCACCGGATGGAGAATCTGCATTGACTATCGCAAGTTGAACAAGGCAACCAGAAAAGACCACTTCCCGTTGCCATTTCTAGATCAAATGTTCGACAGACTTGCAGGGCACAACTACATCGCTTTTTGATGGGTACTGTGGTATCATCAGATTGCGATAGCACCAGAAGATCAGGAAAAGACAACATTCACCTGCCCTTTTGGTACATTTGCATTCAGAAGGATGCCATTCGGGCTTTGCAATGCACCTGCGACCTTTCAGAGGTGTATGATGGCAATTTTCTGCATATGGTGGAGAGGACTATAGAGATTTTTATGGATGATTTTTCGATCTTTGGAGCATCGTTCGATGAATGCTTGAGGCACTTGGAAGCAGTGTTAAACCGATGTGAAGAATCTAACCTTGTGCTAAACTGGGAGAAGTGTCATTTCATGGTAACAGAAGGGATTGTCCTGGGACACAAAATATCAAACCAAGGTATTGAGGTAGACAAAGCAAAGATTTCAGTAATCGAAAATCTCCCACCTCCAGTATCAACAAAAGGAGTCAGAAGTTTCCTTGGGCATGCGGGTTTCTATAGAAGATTCATCAAGGATTTTTCAAAGGTTTCAAAACCTCTTTCCACATTGCTATTGACGGGGGTTGCCTTTGACTTCAATAAGGAATGCTTATCCGCTTTTCAGACACTCAAGGAGAAGCTTATTTCAGCACCCATAGTCATTGCACCAAACTGGGAGCTCCCATTTGAACAAATGTGCGATGCAAGTGATTATGCAGTGGGAGAAGTGCTTGGACAGAGAATCGACAAGGTATTTAGATCCATTTACTATGCTAGTAAAACTCTAAATGACGCACAGTTAAATTACGCGACTACAGAAAATGAATTACTAGCAATAGTGTATGCATTTGAGAAATTCAGGCCATACTTGATTGGAAATAAGGTGATAGTATACACTGACCATTCTGCCATAAAGTACTTGATGACAAAGAAGGATGCAAAACCTCGCCTCATTCGATGGGTCTTGCTACTACAAGAATTCGACGTGGAAATTCGTGACAAGAAAGAGACAGAGAATTCAGTTGCAGACCACTTGTCAAGACCGAGAACACAGAGAGCCGAACACGAGGATGTGTAGATAAATGATCACTTTCCGCATGAGCAATCGCTTCAAGTAAGTGCGAATTTTAATTTACCTTGGTACGCTGATTTTGTTAATTTTCTTGCAGCTAAGGTAATACCCCCAGAATTGACAAGACAGCAAGTGAATAGGTTTTACTCCGAAGTAAAGCACTACTATTGGGAGGAGTCGATGTTATACAAACACTGTGCCGATCAAGTCATCAGGCGATGTATACCAGAGGAGGAGATGCACCAGATTCTCACTCATTGTCATACCCTCCCATGTGGTGGACACTTTGGGGCATCAAGAACAATGCAAAGGTATCGCAGCTGGCGGGTTCTATAGGCCAACACTTTTTAAGGATGCCCATGCCTTTGTGAAGAGATGTGATAGTTGTCAGAGAACAGGGAACATTTCAAGACGAAATGAAATGCCTTCGCAAGGAATATTGGAAGTGGAACTATTTGATGTGTGGGGGATCGATTTCATGGGTCCATTCCCGCCATCTTTTGGAAATCAATACATCCTCCTGGCAGTGGATTATGTGTCCAAATGGGTAGAAGCAGTAGCCACAAAAGAAAACGACAGCAAGACTGTTCAACGATTCCTTCAAAAGAATATTTTCACAAGGTTTGGTACTCCGAGGGCCATCATCAGTGACGAAGGAAGTCATTTTTGCAACAGGCAGCTGAATTCATTACTTTCCCGATATGGAGTCTACCACCGCACCACACTCGCTTACCACCCTCAAGCGAATTGTTATACCCAGTATTTCCAGAGTATGTACGTAAGGGAATACGTACAAAAAGTTTGGCCTTAAAGTTAGCCTTGGACGTTTTTTTTGTACACAACTCACTAAAAGAATCGTTTTCCGACGAAACGTTTCCACAGCTTTCATAGGGAAAATTCCGGCTATGCCATTACTAATTTTTGCGGATTTTTCCGAGAGACGAAACATTTTGGACCAACGGGAGGGAGACACTTGGCACCCTCCCATTGGTGGACTTGAATCGTCCATTTGGACGAATTGGAGAACCATGGCACGTTTTTTGTGCCTTGTGCACAAGTCAAGGAGTTGGTAGGATATTTGTGTATAGTTAATCCTCACCCTACACTTGCCTTGCACTTGTCTTCATCTTGGCCATTGGTTGCTGGCTTGAGCTATAAATACCCCTTAGAGATGAAGAGTTCTTCATCCACAAAGTTATCTTCCAAGTCTTGAAAAATCCTCTCCTCTCCTTAGCCTTTCGTCCCAAACACCTCCCTCGAGTGAGTTTGGCCGAGGGCCTACCCCCCCTAGCCTAGCCGAAATCTACCCCCCCTCCCTTGGTAGAAAAGTTATCTTCTAGTATTGTTATAATGCCCAACATACCCTAGCCCAAATCCCTTAGTCCTTTGTAGAAGTTGTGAAGAACTTCTAAGGTTTCTTGAGCTCTGAGCGCATAACTTAGAGCTAAACCTTGCTCAGGCGCGACTTTATCTAGGATATTATTGGGCTTACCGAGGTAACTAATCCTAACCCTCTTTTGAATTAGAGAATACTTACTGTAGTAGTATAAGAATAAGTATAAATACTTAGAAGAATATCACATAATAGAATTGAACTGTTATCACAGTAGAAGGGTTTAAAAGAAGAATAATCAAACTGTACTTACATAGGACTGTTTCCGCAGTAGACTTATATAGCTCACCGGGTAGGGAAGTGCTGCCCGACTTACCGTAGAATTGTGAACCCTCTGTTTAGAATGACCTTCAGAGTAGTCTTTGATAGATGTCTGTGACTATTATAGGCTGACTCTCTGCGCGCGACATATTCAACTTGGCAGGTGGTTTTCGCTGAGAAGGTATGTGATTCTTCCTAAAGCATGATATTTTACAATATATAGTACGGTAGACGTACATGTGTTAACTGAATAATAACTACGGCAATGTCTTTGACTTAAGCCTGAATAATACTTATGGCAATGCCTCACGGCTTAAGCTCGAATAATACTTACTGAATGCCTCACGCTTAAGCCCAATAACAAAGAACTGAAAGCATTTCAAAAGAATACTGAATCATTTTTTTTAACAGAAGATAAATATTTGGTTTTTAAAACAAAAGCTTAAGAGTTATACTAGCTTTATGGGAAGTTAGGTATAACAACTTAAGAAAGATAAAAAGGAACTGTTTACTTGTTTGTTTATAAAAGCCTTGTATTGATTTCTGTTAAGTGTAGTAAGATTTGTGTGATAAGTAGACATATTATGATGCTACATTGGTTAGTGTCTTGAAATACCGTAAGGGTGGTCATTCTTGCGGGGCTTACGTTGCTAACCGGTAAGTCCGTTGTACTGTTATTGTATCACCTACCCCCTTGACTGTTATACCGAGGGCTTGCCCCCCTTGATGCGGGTCTATACGGCCTATGCGGTCTGTGAGACTATGCGGAGCAGCGGTATGCTCCAGGATTGATCATTCCGGGTGTTTAGCCCGATGCGGGATTCCCTACGCGTCCGCTGAGACTACGCGGTCTTTTGAGGCTATGCGCGCGGGAGCCTAGGCGGATGCCGGGGTTGCTGCCCGACGCGAGGAATACCTCACGCGGTCTGTGTGACCTATGCGGCCGCGGAAGTCAGACTAGGCACGCAGAATGATACTATGGGCGATTGGCCTTGCTTCGATCATTCGCGCCTAGAATAGACTGCTACGCTTTTCCTATTATCGTTGTTGTTTGTGATGTGGCACTATGTGCAATTGAACCGATTGTATTTGTGAAAAGGTTTTAAATACTTTGATTTCATTTCGCTTCTTTATAGTTTCACATACTTGGTACTGTTATCGACTCCTTCGGGCCGCGTCATGCCGCAGTAAAGGCAGCAGTGCTAGATCCGCATCCTTAGGATCTTTGCGTGCCGTGGAGCTCCATCTTCTCCGAGGCTCTACTTTGGGTATGATCTCCTGTTGTAGATAGTTTTGTACAGTCGGTATGGCGGCCCCCCCGCCATAGTTGTATTTTTCCTTAGAGGTCTCAGTAGTCATGTTATGCAGTTTGGGATGTAATCACTGAACCATGATTATTTATATATGCCAAAGGCGACGTTTTCTTACATAAACCGTGTCTTATTTTATGAATCGTTTCGCTTTTTTTATATTTCCGCCGGTTACTCGATGTATGACTACTTGGGTGCCTTTGAGCACTACCACGCCCCGAACGGGTCGTGACAAAAGTGGTATCGTGAGCGCTTAATCCTCGGAAAGTGTCTACGCACCGTATCTAGTAGTTCGATTATCGGTGTGTTGCACCACACCAATAATCGTGAGGCTATAGGATATTTAGGATTGGTTTCCATTCTTCATTCCGAGATCGTGCTTTAGAGGCGTGTTATAGGTTGGACCTCTAACGTATTCCTTTCTGTAATGCTTATGCCTCCACGTAAGGCAACCCGCCCGGCGGCAAGGGCAGCGGCGGAGTCGCTAGCAGACACCCAGAGTCACGAGGGCTCGTGCCCGCCTATACCGAGACGGCGAGTTCTATGACGCCGCGGCCCCAAAGAGAGACCACAGTACCCACACCTCCCGTCCCACACCGGGCGGAGGAGTTAGGGTACAAGGAGACGGCCCACTATTGGCTAGAGTCAGGCCCGACACGAGGAGAGACTGACGGCGGTTCAGCTCCAGCTCGGCCGCACCCGTAGTGCACCCGAGGCGTATAGTTTGAGACTACTGGATTTCTTAGTTGTAGCCCTCCGCAGTTTTACTGTCGAGGCGAGGATGATCCGCAGGAGTTCATCCGTCACCGCAGAGGATTACGCGTGATCGTGGCTTGAGATCGAGTCCGTGACATTCGGTTCGCGACGGCCGCGTGATACCGCAATCGATTGGTTTGATTCATGGAGCTTTCGGGAGAGCATGCACCTCCAGCAGTATGGGATGAGTTTTGAGGCTTTTCTCACCCACTTCTTGCCTCCGCAGATGGCGAGGGCACGAGCCGATAGATTCTTGGCCGAGACAGGGAGGACGCATGCCGAGGGAGTACAATGTCGAGTTTGATTCTTTGGCTCGATATGTCCCTCGTGACCGTAGCAGATGGAGGACCGTGCATCGCTATGTCATCGGGCTAGATGATTACATGGCCGAAGTCTTGTGCGGTGTCCCTTCACCCGTGCATGGACATAACCCGTATGCAGCTCATGCACCGGATGCGGCGAGCGAGAGACCGCCGTAGAGCGATATCAAGAAGAAGAAGGCCAAGACGGCCGGTTCTTTTGGTGGTCCTCGGGGTGGGCGCATCGCAAGTCCGATTTGCACCACACCCGCAGAGCGCCCTACCTCATTTTCGATACCAGAGCCCGGGCGTGTCGGGGCCCTGTGACTTTGGATTTGCAGTAGCGGTGCTAACTGCTCGAGGTCCGCTCGGTGTGCGTTGTGGTAGATACCATTCTCGAGTCAGACCGAGCTCGCTATACTTGTGGCCGCAGGTTATTTCGCGAGAGTTTGTCCGAACGGGCGGGTAGTAGGGCCCGGGCCATGTGGTCTGCTGCCGCTTCTTCATCCCCGAAGCTACTCGCCGGAGGGCAAGGTACTCATGGACCAGCGGTCGCGGCAGGGTCGTGGCGCGGTCCCGATTCTAGCGGTCCTCGTAACCGCATTTATGCTTTGTCCACCGACAGATCGTGAGGCCTCACGATGTCGCCGTGTACCTTATCGGGCCGGGTTTGATGTGTATGCTTTGATAGATCCGGTTCTACTGTCCTATATATCTCCCTTGTTGCTAGTAGGATAGGGATAGAGCACGAGTCCATAGACTTTCGAGATAGCTACGCCGATGGGTGATTCGGTAGCTCGGCGTATATAGAGCTTGTCTGTGACCATTTATCGTCGGACCAGCCGACTTGATAGAGTTGGAGATGATTGACTTCGACGTGATCATGGGATGGATTGACTAGCTTCGCTATGCCAATGTAGACCGCAGAGAGAGTAGTACGGTTCCAGCTTTCTGAGGAGCCATTGTTGAGTGGGAGGAGCACGGTACGCCGAGTGGTAGGTTTATTTCTACCTCAAGGCTAGGAAGATGGTACGAAAGGGTATATCTACCATCTCGTTCGTGTTTGATATCAAGCTGCGGTACCAGATTTTCCGTCGATTCCAGTGGTCGAGAGTTCCCGCACGTATTTCCGCACGACCTCCGGTATCCTCCCGAGAGGAGATTGAGTTTTGTATTGACATATTGCGGACACTCGGCTATTTCCATTCCGCCATACGAGAATGGCACCGCCGAGTTGAGAGAGTCAAGGATCGGCTTAGGGATTTCTTTGGAGAAGGGCTTCATCAGGCCTAGTGTTTCTCCCCGGGAGCGCGGTATTGTTCGTGAAGAAGAAGGGCGACGCCGCGCATGTGTGTTGATTACGTGAACAAGGTGACCATTAAGAACGATACCCCTTCCTGGATTGATGATTTGTTCGACGTTGCAGGCGCGAGATGTTTCTCCAAGATTGATCTGCGTCGGGCTATCATCGAGTTCGTCGAGGTGGATGTCCCTAGATCGCATTCGGACCCTGACGCATTATGAGTTCGTGGTCATGTCTTTTGGGTTGACCAATGCTCCGGGTATTCATGGATTTGATGAACCGAGTGTTCAAACCATTTTTGGACACGTTTGTGATAGTGTTCATTGATGATATCTTGGTTTATTCTCGCCAGAGCGAGCATGCGCGAGCATTTGGCGATCGTGGCCGATTCTCCGACGAACAGACGCCAAGTTTTCCAAATGTGAGTTTTGGTTGACTTGATGGCGTTTCTTGGGCATATTGTCGGGCCGATGGCATTCGAGTGGATACGCCAAGATCGGCGATCGAGACTTGGCCTAGACCTACTACTCCGACGAGGTTCGCAGATTTCGGGCCTTGCAGGATATTATCGGCGTTCAGAGAAGTTTGCTTTATCTACGCACCATTGACTAGGCGACTCGTGGCGGCCAAGTTTGATGGATGATGCTTGTGAGCGGGGTTTCGATTCTTGAAAGAGAGATCGACGACCGCCCGCTTCTTACTCTTCCGAGGGTCGGATGGTTATGTCGTATTGTGATCGTCGAGCATCGGGTTGGGATGTGTTGATGCAGCATGGCGGGTTATAGCATATGCATCCCGACACCTGAAGAAACACGAGAGGAACTACCCCACCCATGATTTGGAGTTAGGCCGTGATTCACGCCAAGATCTGAGGCACTATTTGTATGGGGTTCACGTGGATATTTTTACGCACCACAAGAGCCTCCAGTATATCTTGACCAGAGGAGTGAACTTACGTGCAGACGGTGGTTAGAGTTGCTTAAGGATTACGATGTTGATATCTGTACCACCCGGGAAGGCCAATGTGGCGGATGCTCTTAGTCGTAGGTCACGGGGAGCCTATCGATGTGCGCTAGAGAGGAGGACATGGTTCGTGATTTGCATCGGTTAGCGAGCCTTGGTGTCCGCTTGATTGATTACGATAGCAGGGGTTAGAGTTCGTGAGGTTGCCGAGTCTTCCATCGTCGAGGAGGTGAAGAGGCAAATTCGAGGATCCGGCTTTGATTCGATATCGTGATACGACTCTTTGTGAGGCAAGGTCCTTTTGAGGTAGCACGATGGGTGCTAAGGTTTGAGGGCGATTGTGTGTTCCAGATGTTTGAGTGACTTGGCGGAGGTTCTTGGGAAGCACACAAGCGTTACTCTATCCATCCGGTCGATCAAGATGTACCACGACCTTAGATCGTGTATTGGTGGGATGGCTTGAAGAGGACGTTGCAGAGTTCGTAGCTCGCCCGTGTTGTCGCAGTGAAGGTAGAGCACCGAGAGGCACGTGGTTTGTTGCAGCGATAGAGATCCCGACCGGAAGTGGGAGGTAATCAACATGGACTTCATCACAGGATTACCTCGCACTCAGAGGAGACATGATTCTATATGGGTTATCGTCGACAGGCTGACGAAATCAGCCCACTTTCTTCCCGTCAGGACGACTTTTTCGACTGAGGATTATGCCAGACTTTACATCCGAGAGATCGTCAGACTGCATGGAGTCCCTATTTCGATCATATCAGACAGAGGAGCCCAGTTTACGGCTAACTTCTGGAGGTCTTTCCAGAGAGGTTTAGGGACGCAGTGAGCTCGAGCAATCGCATTTCATCCACGCAGGCACGGACAGCAGAGCGCACTATCCAGACTCTCGAGGATATCCGTGAGCCCGTGTTATTGACTTCGATGGTAGTTGGGAGGATCATTTGCCTCTAGTTGAGTTTGCGTATAATAATAGCTACCACTCCAGATTCGGATGGCGCCTTATGAGGCCTTGTATGGGAGGAAGTGCGGATCGCCTATAGGTTGGTTCGATGTGGGCGAGTGCAAATGTGGGACCAGATTTGGTGCGGCAGTGATGGATAAGGTGAAGCTTATCCGAGAGCGGCTTTGATACCGCAGTCGATGTAAGTCGTATGCAGATCATCGTCGTCGGCATCTTGAGTTCGAGGTTCATGATTGGGTTTTCCTAGGTGTCACCCATGAAGTGTGTGATGAGATTCGGGAAGAAGAAACTCACCAAGGTACATTGGGCCGTTTCATTGTCCGCAGGGTAGGCAAGGTTGCTACGAGTTGAATCTGCCGTCCGATCCGGAGGCGGTCATCCGTTTTTCACGTATCTATGCCGAGGAGATGTATCGGGATCCATCTAGGTAGACCCGATTGACGATGTCCAGTGACCGAGGGTTATCGTATGAGGAGATTCCCATAGCGATAGTCGATCGTCGAGTTAGCGCTCATGACGAAGGGCGTGGCTTCCACAAAGTCTTGTGGCGGAACGAGCTCAGGAAGGAGATGACGTGGGAAGCCGAGGAGGACATGAGGCAGAAGTATCCTCACCTATTCCCCACACCTCCAGGTAATTCACTTTCCTACTTGTAAATTTCCATTATCATTTATGCCTAAGTGTTATTTTGTGGCCATGTGTGGCACTTACAAACTGTTTAAAGCTTCATCGATAACTGTCTTGAGAAGGAACATTCGGGACGAATGTTTCTAAGGAGGGGAGAATGTTATACCCCGTATTTCCAGAGTATGTACGTAAGGGAATACGTACAAAAAGTTTGGCCTTAAAGTTAGCCTTGGACGTTTTTTTTGTACACAACTCACTAAAAGAATCGTTTTCCGACGAAACGTTTCCACAGCTTTCATAGGGAAAATTCCGGCTATGCCATTACTAATTTTTGCGGATTTTTCCGAGAGACGAAACATTTTGGACCAACGGGAGGGCGACACTTGTCACCCTCCCATTGGTGGACTTGAATCGTCCATTTGGACGAATTGGAGAACCATGGCACGTTTTTGTGCCTTGTGCACAAGTCAAGGAGTTGGTAGGATATTTGTGTATAGTTAATCCTCACCCTACACTTGCCTTGCACTTGTCTTCATCTTGGCCGTTGGTTGGCCAAGGCTTGAGCTATAAATACCCTTAGAGATGAAGAGTTCTTCATCCACAAAGTTATCTTCCAAGTCTTGAAAAAATCCTCTCCTCTCCTTAGCCTTTCGTCCAAACACCTCCCCCTTGAGTGAGTTTGGCGAGGCCTACCCCCATAGCCTAGCCGAAATCTACCCCCTCCCTTGGTAGAAAAGTTATCTTCTAGTATTGTTATAATGCCCAACATACCTAGCCCAAATCCCTTAGTCCTTTGTAGAAGTTGTGAAGAACTTCTAAGGTTTCTCGAGCTCTGAGCGTACAACTTAGAGCTAAACCTTGCTCAAAGCGACTTTATCTAGGATATTATTGGGCTTACCGAGGTAACTAATCCTAACCTCTTTTGAATTAGAGAATACTTCTTGTAGTAGTATAAGAATAAGTATAAATACTTAGAAGAATATCACATAATAGAATTGATTTGTTATCACAGTGAAGGGTTTAAAGAAGAATAATCAAACTGTACTTACATAGACTGCTTTCCATGATGACTTATATAGCTCACCGTAGGGAAGTCTTGGCCGACTTATCGTAGAATTGTGAACCCTCTGCTTAGAATGACCTTGAGTAGTCTTTGATAGATGTCTGTGACTATTATAGGTGACTCTCTGCGTGACATATTCACTTAAGGTGGTTTTATTTGAGAAGGTATGTGATTCTTCCTAAAGCATGATATTTTACAATATATAGTGCGGAGACGCATACGTGTTAATCGAATAATAACTACGCAATGTCTTTGACTTAAGCCTGAATAATACTTATGGCAATGCCTCACGGCTTAAGCCTGAATAATACTTACGGCAATGCCTCACGGCTTAAGCCTGAATAACAAAGAACTAGAAGCATTTCAAAAGAATACTGAATCATTTTTTTTACAGAAGATAAATATTTGGTTTTTAAAACAAAAGCTTAAGAGTTATACTAGCTTTATGGGAAGTTAGGTATAACAACTTAATAAAGACAAAAAGGAATTGTTTACTTGTTTGTTTATAAAAGCCTTGTATTGATTTCTGTTAAGTGTAGTAAGATTTGTGTGATAAGTAGACATATTATGATGCTACCTGGGTTAGTGTCTTGAAATACTGTGTAAGGGGGTCATTCTTGCTGTGCTTACGTTGCTAACCGGTAAGTCCGTTGTACTGTTATTGTATCACCTACCCTCGATCGTTATACAGGTGGCTTGCCCCTCGACGCGGTCTATACGGCCTATGCGGTCTGTGAGACTATGCGGAGCAGCGTATGCTCCAGGATTGATCATTCCGGTGTTTAGCACGACGCGGGATTCCCTATGCGGTCCGCTGAGACTATGCGGTCTTTTGAGGCTATGCGCGCCGCGAGCCTAGGCGGATGCCGGGTTGGCTGCCCCGACGCGAGGAATACCTCATGCGTCCGTGTGACCTATGCGGCTGCGAAGTCAGGACTAGGCACGCAGAATGATACTATGGGCGATCGCCTTGCTCGATCATTCGCGCCTAGAATAGACTTTACGCTTTTCCTATTATTGTTGTTTGTGATGTGGCACTATGTGCAATTGAACCGATTGTATTTGTGAAAAGGTTTTAAATACTTTGATTTCATTTCGATTCTTTATAGTTTCACATACTTGGTACTGTTATATCGACCTCCTTCGGGGGGCTGCGTTCATGCCGCAGGTAAAGGCAAGCAGGTGCTAGATCCTCATCCTTAGGATCTTTTGCGTTGGTGTCAGGAGCTCCATCTTCTCCGGAGGCTCTACTTTTGGGTATGATCTCCCTGTTGTAGATAGTTTTGTACAGTCAGGGTATGGCGGGGCCCTGTCCCGCCATAGTTGTATTTTTCCTTAGAGGTCTGTAGTCATGTTGTACAGTTTGGGATGTAACTGCTGAACCATGATTATTTATATATGCCGAAAGGCGACGTTTTCTTACATAAACTGTGTCTTATTTTATGAACTGTTTCCTGTTTTTTTTTTTATATTTCCGCTGGTTACTCTGATGTATGACTACTTGGGTGCCCCGGTAAGGCACCAGTCACGGGCCCCGGAACGGGTCGTGACACGAATGGGCAAGAAAAAGTGTCAAATAGGGAAGTGAAGAGCATATTGGAAAAGACGGTGGATGGCTTAAGGAAGGATTGGTCCATCAAACTGGATGATGCCCTATGGGCGTACAGAACAGCATTCAAAACACCAATTGGAATGTCACCATATAAGTTAGTTTTTGATAAAGCATGTCATTTGCCAGTAGAGTTGGAACATAGAGCTTATTGGGCAATGAGGAAGCTAAACATGGATGCCAAAGCAGCGGGGCAGAAAAGGCTGCTACAGCTGAGCGAGTTGGATGAATTCAGGCATAACGCCTATGAAAATGCAAAGATCTACAAGGAACGAACGAAAGTATGGCACGACAAGATGTTGATGCCAAAAGACTTCCAAGAAGGACAACAAGTGCTTTTATTCAATTCAAGGTTAAGTTTGTTTCCAGGCAAGTTAAAATCGCGTTGGTCAGGACCATACACTGTAGTAAGAGTATTTCCCTATGGTGCAGTTGAAATAAAAGGGAGAGAGGAAGCTTCTTTCAAGGTAAACGGACAGAGGTTAAAACCCTATTTGATCAATGAAATGGAATATATGAACCTAGCAACCTCTCTCACCCTAAAATGATAAGGAACTTGCGTCCGGCTAAAAGACGTTAAAGACAGCGCTACTTGGGAGGCAACCCAAGGTATTTTAAATTGTTTACTTTAATAAAGTTAATTTTTACTTAGAACAGTCTCACGGAAGTATTGTTATGTGTTGTGATGACAGGTGCAAGGCCAAGAACTTGGAGGGCGAAAACTGAAGAAAAGACAAGGATTTCCAGAAAATCGGCAGAGCGCCGCGGCGCACAGGAGCAGGGCCGCGGCGCCAAGAGATCAGAAAAGTTCAGAAGTCTGAGCACCGCGGCGCCCAATTGCAGGGCCGCAGCGCAGAAAATTCATAAGAACGCAGGAATTTTGGCGCCGCGGTGCCACAACGGAAAATCTGAATTTTTGTTGAAGACGCCTTAATCCGCCGGTCCTTTCTCCAAATCAAGAATCTAGAGCCATCCTCCCCTCACGGAATTCAATGCACTATTCACCGCCACCGCCACCATTTTAAACCAAGTTTGTAAGTGTCCTGTTTCTTTTATTTTTCTTTGAGTTTTGCACACATTGGGGACAATGTGTGATTTAAGTTTGGGGGGGTGTCTTATTTGTGTCTTATTGTTGTAGTATGTTTGAGTCTTTTGATTTGTTTTGTGTATTTTTGAGTCATAAATTTTTTTCTTTTTGAGTCATAATTTTTTGTCAAAAGATCATGCATGATGTAGTTACTAGAAACACCTAGTGAAGTAAGGTGGAATAATGTAATGGAATTAGAAGCAACTATCTAAACACTTAGGTTAGATATGCCAAAATCTCATGAAATCTGTCTATTTGGGGTTTCTTGCTTGAATTGTGCATGTTAAATGATTAAAACCTATGTGTATGATTGTTTGCTATTTGAGGCGAAATAGTTAGGATATGCATGTTAGGGAGATGACTCAGGAATTTCTTTGTTAGCCAATTCTTACCACTCTTTTCTATCCCTGACATTAAAAATATCTCTAGTCAGCCCCGTTGAGCCTAAATATTAAATTTTTTCTTTGACACCCTATATTCCCACACTTGTGTCATAAGTAAAAATGTGAAATAGTTGGAATAGAATGTGTTAAAAAAGAAACAAAAAGAGTGAACAAGTTTGATGCACCCCAATAAAAAGGTAATAAGAAATAGGCAAAAGCCTAAGTTTGGGGGTGCCTGTGATTTATAATACACTTCACTCTCTCAAAACAAAAGAGGGGAAAGATAGACATAAAGTGAAGGAAAGAAATCAAAAGTAAAGGGAAAAATTGAAAAGCTAAAGAGCTTATGGTACACAAAATGAGCCTAAATGCCTATTTTTACCTACCCATGCCTAAGCCTACATTACAACCCTGAAAAGTTCTGAAGATCTCTTATATGCATATCCATGATTAGTGGAGAATAGCAAGTAAAAATGTCATAGGATTTTTGAAATTGACATGCATAATTCAGTATTCTTACTTCCATTAAGTATGATTAAAATGAGTTTGCGAAATACCTAGCTTAATGTGTTTAGAATGCTAAATATTTCATGCTATATGTTCCTGCATATTATTCTGCTAACCTTCATGTTTTTCTAAGTGACACCAATGCAGCAAAGTGATCAATGTCATTGAGTCTTTCTATTGTCTTTTTCTTGTATTTTTATTTCTTTCTTTTTGATCTTTGCTCGAGGGCGAGCAAAGGTTAAGTTTGGGGGTATTTGATCGGTATATTTTATATACACTTTTTGAGTCGTTTTTAGTGAGTCTTTTGTCCCTTTTTGTACAAATACGTGTCGTCTTAGGATAGATTTTCTTTCTTTTGAGTCAAATTGGTTAAAGTGGATCTTTGGCGGAAAAGGAGCGAAAAGAGGGCAAAAACGGAGGTTCCAGAGCTCGAAATGCGAGAAAGTGGCGAACCAGCATGCACAGCCAGCAGCGGGCGCTCCAACCAGGGCAGCCACGGCGCCGAAGATTCAGAGGCTTGCAGAGTTCCAGGCCGCGCGCCTGCAAACAGAGTCGCGGCCGCGGCTCAATCTTCGTAATGCAGAACTTCCAGCGCCACGGGCGCTACGGCAGTGCTGGCGCCGACGCGGGAAAAATCAGGGTTTTTGACGAATTATGGGCCAGGCCTGAAGGAAAACCTTAATGTCGGTTTGGAGGCTATAAAAAGAGAACCCTAGGTCAGAATTAAGAGTTTCCTTTCTTGCCAATTCACAACACATCTTGGAGTTCAAGATTGGAGACCATTCTTTAGTAATTTCTTTCTTTTCTTTTACTTTATTTTCAGTTTTATGTTGGATATTGAATTAGTTCTTGTCATGTCTATGGCTAGGAACTAATTCTAATATAGGGCTTTCCATGTCAATTCACTTGAACCTTTATTTATTAATTAATGCATATTTATGGTTGTTCTTCTTGTTGTTGAGATTTATCCAATAGATGATTTGATTGCTCGGTAATTACTTGATCATTAATTATCATTACTTATATGATTTCTAACCGAAATCCGAAAGGGGAGGTTGTGACTATGCTGTAGTTGGGTAGACATAGGTCGAATTGGGAATGAAAATACCTCAATTACTTGTGTAGCATTAATAAGGGTTTTTGTTCTTAATCCTCCTCTAGAGTCAACCTTATCACTGAAAGGTAGAAAGGTGTTGTACTGGGTTTTAGGGTTTATATAACATTAACATGAGTATAAAACGAATTAGTAAACCTGCTATCTCCATAAGAAGAAGAACCATAGTTAATTGTATTAATAAGTAATTTAAGCGGATAGCTGAGGAGATTTGGAAGCCCTATTTCCATCATTACTGAAGTAAACAACATAGTTAATTAGTCTTTATAATTATTAGTCATAAACAACAAATCAATATTCGGTCACCAAATAGATAACAAAGAATAGAAATTGGTAATTGAGCACTAATCCCTGAGGACGATAACTCGGTCTTCAAAGACTTATTACTTGACTCTACACGTGCACTTGCGTTAAAGTGTGTGTATAAATCGCGCATCAGTACCCATCATGTATGTCCATGGCATCTGAGCCTATGCCTACAATCTCCTCTTCATGATTTTTAAGTCATTCCCCCTCATCTGAAACTTTCATCAACATCTGCTGTTTCTCTGCCTGTATTGGGCTGTTATCCTCTTTGTTTTTGTCTTTGAGTCCTTCACTTGATGTCCTGATATTTCCATTCTGTGAATCTGTTGTTGCTTCTTCTTGACTTTCTATAATCTGCATTTCCCCCAATATTTCTCCTTCTTCTAATAGCCAATCTCATCATTTATCTGCTTCTGGTTCCTCCTGCACTTCCATAGTCAAGTCAGGTGGATCTGGTGGTTTATTAACTTCACTCCCATCTACTGCATCATCTGAGTAATTTTCAGGAATTGAGTCTGAAGCCATTTGTTCCAAATCTGAGCTTTTCACATCACATCCCTCTTCTTCTGTTTTCTCAATGGATTTGTTGCTAGGAATGCTTCTGCTCTCTTTATTAATAGTGACGTTCTGAGTTGTTGAACCCCCAGGCTTGCCATAGAAGACATCTTGGATCCATTCTTTGGCAATCTGTGGTAACTCCATTGACTTATCTGTTGGTTGGTTCTTCTGCCTGTTATCTACCACCACCTTGTAACTATTAATTATTGTAGCTATGTTATCTGTTGTCTTCTCCTTTCCTTTGTTGGTTCTCCAATCTTCTGTTCTCTGATCAGTGCATATGAGTGTCAACTGTTGATCACCTTCTGACTTCTCACTGTTCCCATCCTCTTGAGTACCTTCTTCAATTGTCAATAACTCATATCTATTATTGTTAATATCTTCTTTATGGTTTCATTTTCCCCTGGAGCTTTCAGCATTCCATATCTCCTTGTCCCTGGCTTTTGTGTTCCTATTCTTAGCATTACTCTGCCAGATATTGTAATCACCAATTACTCCTCCACTAGGCAGCTGCCTTGGATATGGTTGTTTGAAAGTTTGATCTTTTGAGGCTTGTGTTGCTTCTCCTGCATTATCATTATTATTGTCCAATTCACCATTCATACACTGTACTCTCCAGCATGTTGTCTCGTCATTCCCCTGCAATTTACAATCTCTACAATATTTTGGCATGTAGTCATACTTGATATCTACCCATTGAGACTCTATTTTGTCCTTTTTTGTCACCTGAATTTGAAATATGGTGGGATGCTCCTTAAGTAGGTCGATTTCAATTTTAACTCTTGCGCAGCTAGGTCTGGACTTATTCTTAGTGGCATTATCTATAGCAAGAGGAGTGCCCACAGCTGCTGCAAAGGAGAACAAGTGTTCTTCTCCAAACCAATTTGGGGGCAAGTTTGGGAATGAAATCCATATCACTGTTATGCTTGTTTCTTCGTCAGGATTGAAGTTTGGTGACCATTTAAAAGTACGCATAGGAATTTTCCAACTCTTAGTATCCAGCCAGAAACATGGTTTTGACACTAACGTAATATAGTCCTCAAACAGATCACATCTCATAAGAACATGCCTATTGCAAAGCAAGCCAGTTCTTACCCTTCCTTTCAACTCGCATTGTTTGGGAATTACATTCCTAAGATATTCAATATCCGTCCAGCCATGGCTGAATTTCCCAACAACGACAAACTGGAGCTCCTGTCATGAAATTGTGTCCAAGAGTTCCCTCTCATCAAATAAGAATGTAGGTTCGCCATGTCGTAAGATGCAAGACCTGAATTTGCTATTGTCTGGCTTGCGCGCCAGTGTAACATTACCTGAAGGATTGGGAACAGGTGCATTTTGAATCGATTGGGCATAAATTCTTGTATTGTTATTGGAATTGGTGGCAATAGTAGTTGTTGGTGGTGTATCGACCTCAGTGGGGGGTCGACCAGTAGCCGCTATGGCCATTATTTTTGCAATTTAGTATTGCCTAAATCGCAGATGCTGGGAAAGACCTCAAATGTAAAATCGAAGCTGGTTATTAGTTGGTGTGTGTACTGAGGTGGTCAAGAGTGCTAAGGAAACCACAGTGGGTGATTCCCGAGAGGTGGAGGTTGCCGACGATGGGTAGAATGTCGCCGGCGAAAATGGCGATATGGTGAGTATTTGCGGACTGAGAGTTGAAGGTGGTGGAGAAAGATTCGAGGGATGGGGGTAAGAGACGGGGTGGGGGATGTTGAGGCGACCACAGTGGGTCGCCATCGTTTCTCGGTGGCCTGAGTCGCTAGCAACAGAAACCCTACCGCCGCGAGCTTGTGACGATGGTTTTCATGACTCCATGACTATGACCTTCCCCCCATGACTAAGTTATGGGTGTCGATCACCAGCCTATTTTTGATAGACTGGGTGAATTTTAAACCAATCAGATACCGTCAACCAAATTTTAGAAAATTTGTGTGTTAATACCCACCGAAAATGAAAAAAATGACGAATTTGAGGTTCTTGGCTTAGAAATGCAATAATACGCGATATCGACCATGACAAAGTAATGGGTTTAGATCAACAGCCTATTTTGGATGGATCGGATGAATTTTAGGCCAATCAGATATCATCGATCGGATTATAAAAAATTTGTGTGCTAATACCCACCGAAAGTGTAAAACAATCACGAATTTGGGTTCATAGGCTTAGAAATTCAATAAAATTCCACATCGGTCATGTAGAAGTGATGGGTGTCGATCACGAGACTATTGTGATGAACCGTGTAAATTTTAGGTCAATCAGAGACCGTCGGTCGAATTCTAGAAAATTTATGTGTTAATATCCACCAAAAGTGTAAAAAATCACGAATTTAAGTTTCTAGGCTTAGAGATGCATTAATATGTGATGTTGGCCATGATTAAGTTTTTTTTTTTTTTATAAGGCGATTTTTATTTATCGATAATAAAGATACAGGGGGCCCCAGAGGGGAAAATCAAAGTACAAGAAAACCAGACTAATCCGACTGAGGCACGCAGACCTCTAAAAGCAGGAGTGCAAAAAGAAAGAAGAAGCCAAAACCAAGTACTCTATGATCATCACAGAGTTTATAATACACTCTGTGATGATGTTACACAAGATAATGCTAAAGTAATGAGAATAAATTATAAGTACAAAGGTATAATCACGCTTTGGGCTTATAAAAAATTCTAGATGTTGTGTCGAATCCTTGTCCTCTTCCAAATATTGTTGGAACTTGATCATCTATATCTGGTTCTATTGGGTAATGCTGCTGTGGCCGGAGACACTGTGTTTTTCCTTGGTCGTCCTCTTGTTTTTTTGGCACTTGATGTGGTGACAGGGGCTGACCCCTTATTTTTCACTTGAACCTGTGATATTCGAACCGGTTCAGCCGGCCATTCTATCGGGAACTCGTCGTTAGATGGACTTGCCCCAATGACTCGCTCCCTCTTCTCTGCTCTCTGTATCTCTTTTGATAGCATTTCATATTCGCCGTCTTCATCTGACTCAAACTCATCATCTTCCTCCTCGTAATCATCAGCTGTTGTGGCTGATTTTTCATAGTCTGAATCAAATCGTTTCTTCTTCATCTCAGAATCTCATACTCCTCTTGATCACTACCCGAGGAAGTAATGTCATCACTGGATCAAGAGCACCATCACCGCAGACCAGCAGCCTTTCACCGCAGAATAGCTGCACCACCGCAAAGGCGCAGCCGATCGTAGTTATTCGTTGAGGCATGGATCGAGTTTTGTGTGTTGTGGTGCTAGCTTTAGCAATCTCCTCTGCATTTGATGTAATCCGAAAGTCATCGCCATCACAAGATCATCACTAGTATCCCAAGGATCGATGCAAAGAATGAAATTTCAAAGAAGAGCACAAACTTTACCAAGAAATTTGCGAGTCGCTGCTGGCAAAGAACAGAGTTTTGTCTCGAACCAAAGATCTGTTCCTCAGAACATCAAAACCGAGCAAGATTCGATGGCACTCGAGCAAGAACACCAAAGACAGCACTCACTGCGACAATAGCAAAGAATAGACACTACCTCCCAAAGAAGACCAAATTTTTCAAAGCAGATGCAGAAGTTGGCAATGTAAAAGCAGCAAAGAAGAATAGATTTCAGCCAAACCAAGAACAATGCCTTCCTCCACACCACCTGCAGAAATCACAATAGCAGTAGCAACCTCAATCACAGACCCATCAGTGGTAGCAGCAATAGCAGATGTAGTGACAACATTCACAACATCAGCTGGAGGGCCAACAATAAAATCAACTTGAGGGCCAACAGTAGTTGCACATTCAGCAAGTGTAGCTGCATCATTTTGAGTACAAACAGCCACAACAACCTGCTCAACAGCAGCAGACTTCGCACCAACATCAGCAGCCAAAACAGCATCATTTAGGATCAAATCAGCAGCCACATGACCAGCCTCTGACACAACCACTTTACCACCATCCCCAACAGTGGCATCATCTCCCGACAAGATGTTAAAGGCATTGGAGTTTGATAGAGGGTTGTGGTTTTGGTTTTGAGTGTTTTTGTGAGATTTTTTGTTTTTGTTTTAAAGTGTTTGGGTTGTTATTTGGAGGAGTAGGCTTAGCTATGGGTAGAGGCAAAGGGGGAGTAGTCTTATCCTTTGAAGGTCTCAAAGATGGGTCAAGTTTCCAACATCCATACTTATCATGACCTTGTAGACAACATTTTGTACAATATTTAGGAAGAAAATCAAACTCAATTTTATATGACTTAGTGATAATCTCCTCATTCTTACCAATTTGGATTTGGAATTGAGTGGGATGCTCCCTCAACAAATCAACCTCAACTTTGACACGAGCACAACTAGGTCGAGTCTTATTTATGGTTGCTTTGTCTACGCAAATAGGCCTACCAACGGCTGAAGCAAATGACAACAAGGTAGACTCCTCAAAGTAGTTGGGGGGCAAGTTGGGAAAAGAGATCCAAGCCCAAGCTATGCTGGTCTCTTTAGTGGGGTCGACATTAATCTCCCATTTCATAGAACGCATCGGATGAGATACGTTCTTCTTCTTACTATCAAATGACCCGTTGATAGACATTAAAGCATCATAGTCTTCCTTAATGGAGCATCTAATGAGCACATGTCTAATACACAGATAGCCAATATTGACACATGCTTTAAGCTTCAGTTGCTTAGGTATCTCAGTCCTTAAGAAATCAATGTCATGCATACCATGACTGAATTTACCTATTACTGCCCATTTCAGATTTTGTCTCAAAACCAGGACATCTATTTCAGCTTGTTCAAACTTGAATGTAGGTTCCCCATGTAAGTAGGTTACCTGTTTGAAAGGCAAAGAAGTTGGTAGTTGGTTTTTTAGAGTGGTAGAAGGACTCGTTGATCCATGTATCACAGTTGAAGATTGGATAGCGTGAGCATACTGATTTTCAAGGGTATGCCCAGCCTGTGTAGGAGCTGGTAATGGCAGAACAGCATTTGGAATGCCACTGGATACTGGAATTATGCGACGAAAATTTCCATTTTGATCCAATGAAAGTGAATTGTTGTGTTGGGGATGTGGTAACGATGGAAAATCAGTGGAGAGTGACTGGAAAACCTCAACAGGAGGTTGCCCAGTCGCAACATCAACAATTGCCCTGAACTTAAAGAATGATGGTGCAACAATGACGAAATGCGTACTAGGTAGAATTGAGGCACGAAATTGGTATCAAATTGAAGCTAGGAACAAGATGAATACAATGGTATAACACTCGAATCTCGACGAACACTGTAATGCACAGTTTCGACGTCTAGGGTTTCGGGGTTAGAGGTTCCAGGTGAATCGACGATATGGAAAGAGTCGACGAACCTGGTGGGTATAGAAATGACGGCAAGAAGAAGGTGATGCTATTGGTACCACCCCCAGACCTCGACCTTGCCGGAGTTAGCCGAAAAATGGAAAATCGATCGGAAAATAGGAGAGTTTTTCGATCTAAAGTTTCCGGAGATTTAGGATGAATCGAAGGTCAACTGTACTATGGAATTGACGGGCTTGAGAAGATGAAGCCTTTGGCATAAGTTTCGTCTCCAATGGTTAACGGAGGTGGCCGGAAATGGCTAAAAACCGGCGATTTTACTGTTCACGACGGGAATCGCCTAAGGGCTGCGTTTTTTTTTTCATGATTAAGTTATGAGTGTCGATCACCAGCCTATTTTTGATGGACTGAGTGAATTTTAGACCAATCAGAGACGGTCAAATGAATTTTAGAAAATTTGTGGGCTAATACCTTCCGAAAGTGCAAACAATGACGAATTTGAGTTTCTTGGCTTAGAAATGTAATAATACGCGACGTCGATCATGACGAAGTAATGGATTTCGATCACCATCCTGTTTTTGATGGATCGGATTAATTTTAAGCCAATCAGATATCATTGATCGGATTATAGAAAATTTGTGTGCTAATAGCCACCGAAAGTGTAAAAAATCACGAATTTGAGTTCTTAAGCTTAGAAATTCAATAAAATTTGACATCAGCCATGACGAAGTGATGGGTGTCGATCACAGAAATATTTGTGATGAACCGTGTGAATTTTAGGTCAACCAGAGACCGTTGATCGGATTCTAGAAAGTTTATGTGCTAATATCCACCAAAAGTGCAAAAAATCACGAATTTGAATTTCTAGGCTTAGAAATGCAATAATATGTGACGTTGGTCATGACTAAGTTATGAGTGTCGATCACCAGCCTATTTTTGATGGACTTGGTGAATTTTAAACCAATCCGAGACCGTCAATCGAATTTTAGAAAATTTGTGTGCTAATACCCACCGTAAGTGCAAAACATGACGAATTTGAGTTTCTTGGCATATAAATGTAATAATACGCGATGTAGACCATGACGAAGTAATGGGTTTAGATCACCAACCTATTTATTATGGATCGGATGAATTTTAGGCCAATCAGATATCATCGATCGGATTCTAGAAAATATGTGTGCTAATATCTACTGAAAATGTAAAAAATCATGAATTTGAGTTTCTTGGCTTAGAAATGTAATAATGAGCTACGTCGACCATGATGAAGTTATGGGTGTCGATCACAGGATTATTTGTGATGAACCATGTGAATTTTAGGTCAATCAGAGACCGTCAATCGAATTCTAGAAAATTTATGTGCTAATATCCACCAAAAGTATAAAAAATCACAAATTTAAGTTTCTAGGCTTAGAAATGTAATAATATGTGACGTTGGTCATGACTAAGTTAAGGGTGTCGATCACCAGCCTATTTTTTATGGACTGAGTGAATTTTAGACCAATCAGAGAACGTCAAACGAATTTTTGAAAACCTGTGTGCTAATACCCACCGAAAGTGCAAAAAATGACGAATTTGAGGTTTTTGGCTTAGAAATGCAATAATACGCGATATCGACCATGACAAAGTAATGGGTTTAGATCACCAGCCTATTTTTGATGGATCAGATGAATTTTAGGCCAATCATATATCTTCGATCGGATTATAGAAAATTTGTGTGCTAATACCCACCGAAATTGTAAAAAAATTATGAATTTGGGTTCATAGGCTTAGAAATTCAATAAAATTCAATATCGGTCATGTCGAAGTGATGGGTGTCGATCACAAGACTATTTGTGATGAACCGTGTAAATTTTAGACCAATCAGAGACCGTCGATCGAATTCTAGAAAATTTATGTACTAATATCCTCCAAAAGTGTAAAAAATCACGAATTTAAGTTTTTAGGCTTAGAGATGCAATAATATGTGACGTTGGCCATGACTAAATTATGAGTGTCGATCACCATCCTATTTTTGATGGACTGAGTGAATTTTAGACCAATCAGAGACCGTCAAATGAATTTTAGAAAATTTGTGGGATAATACCTTCCGAAAGTGCAAACAATGACGAATTTGAGTTTCTTGGCTTAAAAATGTAATAATACGCGACGTCGATCATGACGAAGTAATGGGCTTCGATCACCATCCTGTTTTTGATGGATCGGATTAATTTTAGGCCAATCTGATATCATTGATCGGATTATAGAAAATTTGTGTGCTAATAGCCACCGAAAGTGTAAACAAATCACGAATTTGAGTTCCTAGGCTTAGAAATTCAATAAAATTTGACATCAGCCATGAAGAAGTGATGGGTGTCGATCACAAGACTATTTGTGATGAACCGTGTGAATTTTAGGCCAATCAGAGACCGTTGATCGGATTCTAGAAAGTTTATGTGCTAATATCCACCAAAAGTGCAAAAAATCACGAATTTGAGTTTCTAGGCTTAGAAATGCAATAATATGTGACTTTGGCCATGACTAAGTTATGGGTGTCGATCACCATCCTATTTTTGATGGACTGGGTGAATTTTAAACCAATCAGAGACCGTCAACTAAATTTTAGAAAATCTGTGTGCTAATACCCACCGAAAGTGCAAAAAATGACGAATTTGAGTTTCTTGGCATAGAAATGTAATAATACGCGATGTCGACCATGACGAAGTAATGGGTTTAGATCACCAACCTATTTTTGATGGATCGGATGAATTTTAGGTCAATCAGATATCATCGATCGAATTCTAGAAAATATGTGTGCTAATATCAACTGAACATGTAAAAAATCACGAATTTGAGTTTCTTGGCTCAAAAATGTAATAAAGAGCTACGTCGACCATGATGAAGTTATTGTTTTTATAAGCACTTCCCGGACTCGCGGCCCGGGCTATTTTATTTATCGAAAATAAAGATACAGGGGGCCCCAGAGGGGAAAAAGTAAAGTACATGAAATAAATCACCTACCTGACTAGTCCGACTGAGACACGCAGGCCTCTATAAGCAAGAGTGCAAAAAGAAAGAAGATGTCAAAATCAAGTACTCTATGATCATCACAGTGTTTATAACACACACTGTGATGATGTTACACAAAATAATGCTAATGTAATGAGAATAAATTATAAGTACAAAGGTATAGTCTCCCTTTGGGCTTATAAAAAATTCTAGATGTTGTGTCGCTTCCCTGTCCTCTTCCAAATATTGTTGGAACTTGATCATTTATGTTTGGTTCTATTGGATATTGCTGAGGCGACTGGAGCCACAGTGTTTTTCCTTGGTCGTCCTCTTGGTTTTTTGACACTTGGTGTGATGACAGGAGATGTCACCTTCTTCTTCACTTGTACCTGTGATACTCGTATCGGCTCAGTCGGCCATTCTATCGGGAACTCGTCGTGAGATGGACTTGCCCCTTTGACTCGCTCCCTCTTCTCTGCTCTCTGTATCTCTTTTGATTGCAATTCATATTCGCAGTCTTCATCTGACTCATACTCATCATCTTCCTCCTCATAATCATCATCTATTGTGGTTGATTCTTCATAGTCTGAATCAAACTCTTCTTCTTCATCTGTATCTTCATACTCTACTGATGATCGCTGCAGGATGTAATGTCATCAATCGGATCACCGCGAAACAATTTCTTGATTCTTTGTTGCTTATCAATATCAAAGTTGTCCTTCTTTTTGTTGGTTCTGCAATTTGTGTGTTTTGATAGAGTTTTGTATGTAGTGTTACTTGCTTTAGCAATCTCCTCGGCATTTGTTGTTATCCGGAAGTCATCGCTAAACTCGTCATCCTCAGTCTCTACAAAGTTGGCAGCAGCAGCAGCAATTTCTGCAGCAGCAGCAGCAGCAGCAGTAGCATCAGCATCCACAGCAGCACCAGTTGTGTCTGCACCAGCTGCTGGCTCCCCTGCAACATCAATCAAACCAGCAACAATATCTGCTAGCACTCGACCAACAACACCAGCAGATGCAGTCTCAGTTTCCTCACCAACAACAACAGCCACGACCTCCCCAGTTGCACCAACAATTTCTGCAGAAGTAGCAGAAATTGGGAGTGTCGCAGCAGCAGCTCCAACACCAGAAGAGGCGACCCTGCGGCGTATGTATCGCATCGAGTAGCACAACCAAGCCGGCCAAAAAGCACCAGCGATCTACAAAGCGGAACAACCTCCATCTCAGCACCATCAGTGGTAGCACCAACATCTGCAGCATTCACAACAGTAGAGCCAACAATTTCTGCTGCAGTAGTAAAAATTGGACGACCAGCTGGATAGCCTACAATACATTCAGCAAGAGAGCTAACAGCAGATGCACATTCAACATTTGTAGTTGCAACATTTTGAATAAAACCCGCAGCCAATTGACCAGCACCAGTCACAACCACATCAACCACATCCCCAACAGTGACATCATATCCAGACAATATATTAAAGGCATTGGAGTTTGATAGAGGGCTGTGGTTTTGGTTTTGAGGATTTTTGTGGTATCTTTTATTTTTGTTATTTTGGATGGTTTGCCATTCCTTTTGATTGTCTCTACCCTTCCCTTTATGTTGAGTTTTGTTTGGAATAGAATCTGGAACTAGTTTTGAAGTGTTAGGATTGTTATTTGGTAGAGTCGGTTTAACAATGGGTGAAGGCAAAGGGGGCGTAGGTTTCTCCTTTGAAGGTCTCAAAGATGGGTCAAGTTTCCAACATCCATACTTATCATGTCCTTGTAGGCAACACTTAGTACAATATTTAGGAAGAGAATCAAACTCAATTTTATATGAATTAGTAATAATCTCCTCATTCTTACCAATTTGGATTTGGAATTGAGTGGGATGCTCCCTCAACAAATCAACCTCAACTTTGACACGAGCACAACTAGGTCGAGTCTTATTTTTTGTTGCTTTGTCTACACATATAGGCCTACCAACAGCGGAAGCAAATGATAACAAGGTTGACTCTTCAAAGTAGTTGGGCGGCAAGTTGGGAAAAGAGATCCACGCTATCTTTGGTCTCTTTAGTGGGGTCGAAGTTAATCTCCCATTTCATAGAACGCATCGGGTGAGATACGTTCTTCTTCTTAATATCAAAAGACCCATTGATAGACATTAAAACATCATAGTCCTCCTTAATAGAGCATCTAATGAGAACATGTCTACTACACAGATAACCAATATTGACATATGTTTTAAGCTTCAGTTGTTTGGGTATTTCAGTCCTTAAGAATTCAATGTCCGGCATTCCATGACTGAATTTACCAATTAAAGCCCATTTGAGATTTTGTCTCATAACTAAGGTATCAATTTCAGCTTGTTCGAACATGAATGTAGGTTCCCCGTGTAAGTATGTTACCTGTTTTGATGGTAACGGGGGCATAAGTTGACTGCCTTGGATTGAACTAACCGGAGCAGTGCCTGTGGCTTGAGAGTAACTCAATGAATCCCTGTTTGTAACAGTAGGCATTCCTGTAGATAGAATTGGAATTTGAGAATGTTGGGGTTGGATAATAGGCGGGAAAGATGAGTTTAATGGCTGGACAACCTCCCCGGGAGGTCGCCCAGTCTCCATCACTGTCATGGAACCACAGAGCTAAAACCTTTGCAGAACTGAAACGAAGGTGGAGAGTGGAAGTAAAAGGTCGGCTATGTGATGGTGAGTCTAGTTGTACCACCCACTACCGTCGATTAATGCCCAGGTGGTCGGATAGTGCAAGGCGACGGATGGGGTTTCAGGTTCGAGGTGAATCGACGAATTAGAATGAGTCGATGAGCCTGGTGGGTATTGAAATGACGGCAAGGAGATGGTGAAGCTATTGGTACCACCCCCGAACCTCGACCTTGTCGGAGTTAGCCGGAAAATCAAAAAGAACGATCGGAAATCTGGGGAGTTTATCGATCTGAAATTTTCGGAGATTTAGGTAGAATCGAAGGTCAAGGGTACTATGGAATTGACGGGCTTGAGAAGACGAAGCTAATGGTATAAGTTTCGCCTCCAATGGCTTTCGGAGGTGGCCGAAAATGGCTAAAATCCGGCGAGAGTAATGTTATGGGTGTCGATCACGAGACTATTTTTCTTAGCTTACTATGCGTTTAGCAAGTGCTTAATTGATTTTTCTACGTACTATGCATTTATATAATGCATAATACGTTGTTTCTACGTAGTATGTCTTTAGCAAGTGCATAATAGGTTTTTCTATGTATTATACATTTAGCAAGTGCATACTAGGTTTTTCTACGTACTATGCATTTAGCAAGTGCATAATAGGTTTTTCTACGTACTATGCATTTATCAAGTGCATAGTAAGAGTTTCTACATACTATGCATTTAGCAACTGCATATTTGGTTTTTTACGTACTTACGTAATATGCATTTAGCAAGTGCATAATAGAGTTTTTACATACTTTGCATTTATCAAGTGCATAATAGGTTTTTCTACATACTATGTATTTTTCAAGTTCATAATAAGTTTTAGGCCAATCAGAGACCGTCTACCAGATGCTACAAAATTTGTGTGCTAATACCCACCGAAGTGTGAAAAATCTCGAATTTGGGTTCATAGGCTTAGAAATTCAATAAAATTCAACATCGGTCATGACGAAGTGATGGGTTTCGATCACAAGACTATTTGTGATGAACCGTGTAAATTTTAGGCCAATCATAGACCGTCAATCGAACTCTAGAAAATTTATGTGCTAATATCCACTAAAAGTGTAAAAAATCACGAATTTAAGTTTCTAGGCTTAGAGATGCAATAATATGTGACGTTGGTCATGACTAAGTTATGGGTGTCGATCACCATCCTATTTTTAATGGACTGAGTAAATTTTAAACCAATCCTAGACCGTCTAACGAATTTTAGAAAATTTGTGTGCTAATACCCACTGAAAGTGCAAAAAATGACGAATTTGAGTTTCTTGGCTTAGAAATGCAATAATACGCGACGTCGACCATGACGAAGTAATGAGTTTCTATCACCAGCCTGTTTTTGATGGATTGGATGAATTTTAGCCCAATCAGATATCATCGATCGGATTATAGAAAATTTGTGTGCTAATATCCACCGAAAGTGTAAAAAATCACGAATTTGAGTTCCTATGCTTAGAAATTCAATAAAATTCGACATCGGCCATGACGAAATGATGGGTATCTATAACAACACTATTTGTGATGAACTGTGTGAATTTTAGGTCAATCAGAGACCGTTGATCGGATTATTGAAACTTTATGTGCTAATATCCCCCAAAAGTGCAAAAAATCAAGAATTTGAGTTTCTAGGCTTAGAAATGCAATAATATATGATGTTGGCCATGATTAAGTTATTTTTTTTTATAAGGCGATTTTTCATTTATCGATAATAAGGATACAGGGGGGCCCAGAGGGGAAAAGTAAAGTACAAGAAGACCCGACTAATCCGACTGAGGCACGCAGGCCTCTAAAAGCAAGAGTGCAAAAAGAAAGAAGAAGCCAAAACCAAGTACTCTATGATCATCACAGAGTTTATAATACACTCTGTGATGATGTTACACAAGATAATGCTAAAGTAATGAGAATAAATTATAAGTACAAAGGTATAATCACGCTTTGGGCTTATAAAAAATTCTAGAAGTTGTGTCGATTCCTTGTCCTCTTCCAAATATTGTTGGAACTTGATCATCTATATCTGGTTCTATTGGGCAATGCTGCTGTGGCTGAAGACACTGTGTTTTTCCTTGGTCGTCCTCTTGTTTTTTTGGCACTTGATGTGATGTCAGGGGCTATCCCTTTTTTCTTCAATTGTATCTGTGATTCTCGTATCGGTTCTGCCGGCCATTCTAGTGGGAACTCGTCGTGAGATGGGCTTGCCCCTATGACTCGCTCCCTCTTCTCTGCTCTCTGTATCTCCTTTGAAAGAAGTTCATATTCGCCGTCTTCATCTGACTCATACTCATCTTCTTCATCCTCATAATCATCAGTTGTTGTGGCTGATTTTTCATAGTCTGAAACATCATCATCTGTATCTACATACTCCTCTTCAGTATCAACACAATCACTACCCGAGGATGATATGCCATCAAATTGATTTATTGCAACTGCGTATGTTATGCATTAGTGTCCCCGGTTGTCGAACCCGGCGATCGTGTTTTAAGCGACTTTCTACAATAGCAGCTGCAGCTCTAGTTATTCGTTGTGGCATGGATCGAGATTTGTGTGTTGTGATGCTAGCCATAGCAATCTCCTCGGCATTTGATGTTAACCGGAAGTCATCGCTACTGTCAAATTCATCACCTGTAGACTCAAAATCAGAATCAGAATCAGCAGTACAACATCGAGATAGCGGCGATCGCGATTGCGTGAAGCAGTTTGTAGCGGCGGCAGCATCAGCGATGGTGGAGCTCTAGCATTTGCGCGACGTCCTACAGAATTGGCAGCAGCAGCATGGACAGTAGCAGCAGTAGCAATGGCAGCAGCGGAACGGCGTCTAGCGGTGCACGAGAACTGCGTAAATGGCGGCAGGCGAAGGAAGCAACAAGCGGCAGCGTAGCAACAGCAGGGGTAGCAACAACAGCAGGGGTAGCAGCAGAAGCATCCTCATCAACAGCAGCGGTAGTAGCTACGAGGCGGCAGCAGCGGCACGGCGGCCGCGAATGGCCTCAAAGGCGGCGGCCTCGGTACTGCGAACCGCGTCAACGGCGCGGCTCGTGCCATCGGTAGCCGGCTCCTGTTTGCCTCAGAGGATGTAGCAGCGCGCAGAGGCATCACCACGGCATCGGCGTGGCCTCATTAGCGGCGGCCTCGGCGCAGCTGCAGAAATAATCGGCTCGACCAAAACCACCGCACGCAGCGATGAGTAGCTTCATTAGCGGCGGCGTGACGAGGCAACAACATCTTTAGCAACATCTCTTGTGGATGCTGCAGCAGCAGCAGCAAGAGAAGAGACAGCAGCAGCAGCAGCAGCATCAGGTCCTTCAAAATTGTGTGCAGCAGCAGCGACAGAAGAAGCTGCAGCAGCAGCTTGAGCATTCCCTGTAAAGTTGGAGATAGCGATGGCGACCACAGAACCTTGCCCGGCCAACCTGCTTTTTTTGTTTGGGAGGATTATTCTTGTTTTGGGTTAAGTTATTATTTGGTTGGATTTTGGAAGGTTGCTTTTGGGTTTGTGGGTTGTTCTTCTTTTGTTTTTTGCCGGTAACCACCTGCCAATCATTTGGATTGTTGGGATTTTGTTGTATTGAGTTTTCAATAGGTCTTGGAATTTGTGGAATTTCTTTGGAAGGCAAAGGAGGAGGAGGGTTCTCCTTTGAAGGTTTCAACGATGGATTAAGTTTCCAACATCTATGTACATCATGGCCTTGAAGGCAACACTTAGTACAATACTTAGGAAGGACATCAAACTCAATTTTGTAAGAATTAGTATAGACGTTTCCATCCTTAACAATTTGGATTGTGAATTGGGTGGGATGCTCTCTCAACAAATCAACCTCTACTTTGACACGAGCACAACTAGGTCGAGTCTTATTAATGGTTGCTTTGTCTACACATATAGGTCTACCTACAGCTGAAGCAAATGACAATAAGGTAGACTCCTCAAAGTAGTTGGGTGGCAAGTTGGGAAAAGAGATCCAAGCCCAAGCAATGCTAGTCTCCTTAGTAGGGTCGAAGTTAATCTCCCATTTCATAGAACGCATCGGATGAGATACGTTCTTCTTCTTAATATCGAAAGACCCATTGATAGACATTAAAGCATCATAGTCCTCCTTAATGGAGCATCTAATGAGCACATGTCTACTACACAGATAGCCAATATTGACACATGCTTTAAGCTTCAGTTGCTTAGGTATCTCAGTCCTTAAGAATTCTATTTCAGGCATTCCATGACTGAATTTACCTATTACTACCCATTTCAGGTTTTGTCTCAACACCAAGACATCTATTTCAGCTTGATCAAATTTGAATGTAGGTTCCCCATGTAAGTAGGTTACCTGTTTAATAGGCATCGGAGTTGGTAATTGGCTTATCGAATTGTAGAAGGCCTCACGATCCATCTATCGAAGTTGATGAATGGATAGCTTGAACATACTGCTTTTCAGGAGAATGACCAGCCTGCATTACCCCTGTTGGTGGCAGAATAGCCACAGGAATGCCACAGGTTGCTGGAAGAGTTCGTCGAAAAATTCCATTTTGATCCAACGACAGAGAATTGTTGCATTGGGGAGGTGGTAGTGTTGGAAAATCTGTGGGGAGTGACTGGACAACCTCACCAGGAGGTTGCCCAGTCGCAGCAGCAACCATGGCTCAGAACAAGGAAATGAAGGTACAACAATGACGAAATGCAAAAAAGGTAGAAATGAAGCACGAAATTGGTATCAAAGTGTAGCTAGAAGCAAGAGGAACACAATGGTATAACACCCGACCCTCGAAGAACACTGAACAGACCAGAAGCGTCGTTCAGGGGTTCGGGATTAGAGAATGAGTGAAACGACGAAAAAGGATGAGTCGACGGTCCTGGTGGGTATAGAACTGACGGCAAGGAGAAGGGGAAGCTATTGGTACCACCCTCGAACCTCAACTTTTCCGGAGTAAGCCGAAAAATCGAAAAGACGAACGGAAAACAGGAGGTTATTCGATCTGAAATATCCGAGGATATAGGAAGAATCGAAGGTCAAGGGTACTATGGAATTGACGGGCTAGAGAAGACGAAGCTATTGGGATAGGTTTCGTCTGCAATGGTTAACGGAGGTGGCCGGAAATGGCTAAAATTCGGCGAAGTTATTGTTCATGACCCATGATTAAGTTATGGGTGTCGATCACCAGCCTATTTTTGATGGACTGGGTGAATTTTAAACCAATCAGATACCGTCAACCGAATTTTAGAAAATTTGTGTGCTAATACCCACCGAAAGTGCAAAAAATGACGAATTTGAGGTTCTTGGCTTAGAAATGGAATAATACGCGATATCGACCATGACAAAGTAATGGGTTTAGATCACCAGCCTATTTTTGATGGATCGGATGATTTTAGGCCAATCAGATATCATCGATCGGATTATAGAAAATTTGTGTGCTAATACTCACCGAAAGTGTAAAAGAATCACAAATTTGGGTTCATAGGCTTAGAAATTCAATAAAATTCAACATCGGTCATGTAGAAGTGATGGGTGTCGATCACAAGACTATTTGTGATGAACCGTGTAAATTTTAGGCCAATCAGAGACTGTCGGTCGAATTCTAGAAAATTTATGTGATAATATCCACCAAAAGTGTAAAAAATCACAAATTTAAGTTTCTAGGCTTAGAGATGCAATAATATGTGACGTTGGTCGTGACTAAGTTATGGGTGTCCATCAACAGCCTATTTTTGATGGACTGGGTGAATTGTAAACCAATCAGAGACCGTCAACCGAATTTTAGAAAATTTGTGTGCTAATACCCATCGAAAGTGCAAAAAATGACGAATTTGAGTTTCATGGCTTAAAAATGCAATAATAAGCGATGTCGACCATGACGAAATAATGGGTTTAGATCACCAGTTTATTTTTTATGGATCAGATGAATTTTAGGCCAATCAGATATCATCGATCGGATTATAGAAAATTTGTGTGCTAATACCCACCGAAAGTGTAAACAAATCACGAATTTGGGTTCATAGGCTTAGAAATTCAATAAAATTCAACATCGGTCATTTCGAAGTGATGGGTGTCGATCACAAGACTATTTCTGATGAACCGTGTAAATTTTAGGCCAATCAGAGACCGTCGATCGAATTCTAGAAAATTTATGTTCTAATATCCACCAAAAGTGTAAAAAATCACGAATTTAAGTTTCTAGGCTTAGAGATGCAATAATATGTGACGTTGGTCATGACTAAGTTATGAGTGTCGATCACCAGCCTATTTTTGATGGACTTAGTGAATTTTAGACCAATCAAAGACTGTCAAATGAATTTTAGAAAATTTGTGGGCTAATACCTACTGAAAGTGCAAATAATGACGAATTTGAGTTTCTTGGCTTAGAAATGTAATAATACGCGATGTCGATCATGACGTAGTAATGGGTTTCCATCACCAGCATGTTTTGATGGATAGGATTAATTTTAGGTCAATCAGATATCATTGATCGGATTATAGAAAATTTGTGTGCTAATAGCCACTAAAAGTGTAAAAAATCACGAATTTGAGTTCATATGCTTAGAAATTCAATAAAATTCAACATCAGCCATGACAAAGTGATGGGTATTGAAAAGGAGAATTGTCGAACTTAAACTATGGAATAAACAATTTCAGCAAAGAAGAACAGAGGTAAACTTAAAGACAGTAAGGAATGTTCCCAAAAATGTTCTGTGACATGAACTGGAACATTAACAATAACGCAGAACTAAAAAATGAGTTAAGATGCAGCGGAAATAAATCAAGGACACCCAAGGTTGTTTTTCATAAGTTATATAATTGTATATAACTTATAGTGGTCTCATGACCAAAAATTTATTGTATAAAAATTATACAATCTTACAAATCCCTTGAGAATGAATAAAAATCCGTAAAACAAAAAGGGATTAAAAAGAAGTTAAATCCTAACTTCTAAGCCTGAAAAATCTATCTAAAATAGAAGTGAAAAACACCCTATTACAATTGCTTTGAGTTGAAAGAACAAGTATAGATCTAAGAAAGCAATTCGCAATTTCGAACAAGTGTAATCACAAAAACAGGCTGCTCGATCCAGCTGTGTTTGAGGCAATATTTGAGACGTCTCAGATCTGAATTTTCTTCTGCAAAAACTGGATATAAAACCTTGGAGTGAACCCTCTATTTATAGTGGAGAGTTCACCCAAGAGGTTCCTTGATTCTCGGTGGAGGTTGAGCAGAATAGGGTTGGCTGGAGCTGTTCTTCAGCCTTAAAATTCTCAACAGATTTGACTTTGTCTTCCTGAGAATGCTCCTTCCGTTATGCACTCTCCTTGGACTTGGTCTTGTTAAGTATTATCGTGTTTTCCTTAGCTCCTAACCAAGCCAAACATTCACATGATAAAATCTTCTCAGCTTCAGAAATCTGCCCGTGAAGATAGGCAAAACTCTTGCCAGAAATGTCCTCCCAGATGTCATGACATTTGGGATGACATTTTCCTGTTTTTACTTAACACCAAAAAGAGACATGTTACGGAAAATGTTAGGACACAGAACCTAACACTAACAATCTCCCCCTTTTTGCCTTTCTTCACAAAACTAAATAGGTTAATGATTTTATCACAGGCAAAATATCTCAACCTTCGACCTGAAACAGTTATAAAGCACGATATATACACTATGTGCCAGTAAGTTACTCGAATCAGAGTATGATGCAAATGCGAGTATACATTTAAAAGATTAATGCACTGAAACCATCAATATACAAATAAACAGTATAGAATAAATAGAAATATATAAACAGAGTTAAAGTGTCTCAAACAGTCAAGCGAAATAACTACAGTCCACAACTAACAACTAATAAGCATTCAACAAGCATTCAACAACTGCTACTTAGCAGCCTAAACACAGCAACCTTAGAACTGTTTCCCAGCTCAGCTGCCAGCCTCCAGATTGTCCTCTGGTTTCATCTCCCCCTGTATCAAGATCCCCTCTGGTTTGAGCATTCACGCTTGTCGATTGCTCCCCACGGACCTGTCGGTTGCTCCTGGACTGCACCCATCTCCCCCTTTTTGGGAAGAAAGCAAAAATAGGTAACGTTCCCTAGCTTCCACCAGGGCTACCCGTACCTGGTCCACTCCTGCGATCTGGGCATTGAGCTTTGCAATCTCTTGCACCAGCCAGCGATTGTCAGACGCATCGTGAGATGTTCTGGGAGATGTGCGGGACATTTCGGTAACACTAGCAATTCAGTTTGTATTCGTCCATTGAAGATCAATGACTCTGCTCTTGCTCTTCAGGATCGTCTGATTAACAACGTATACTTAAGGTTCTTTCCAGAGCAGATCCTGCTTAAGGGATTGGAATCCCTGTGAGGTTAGTACCAAAGATCAATGAGGAAAGGGAAGGATGATACCTGTGTCCTTTTCTGCCATATTTACAATCTGTTGAAAGATTGTTTTTCCTATATCAACACTAAAACCTTTTCCTATTTTGTATAGGAACAATGCTTGTTCAATTGTTACAATTGATTTGTTCAAAGAACACAACCAATTGTGTATCATTAACTTGTGCAAAACAGCAAATAAGGCAGTGAGTTTGGAGGTTGGACACCTTGAAACCCATTTCTTCACAACTCCACCGGTGAGGTATGAGATCACCTCATCCCTGTCATTTATCACTTCCCATTTTGTCCTCTCATCATCATTCACTCTATTCAAACATTGGTTAATTGTAGTCGGTGTGAAGTCATAAAATTTGTTATAGAGAAACACTTTCCCAAAGTGTTTCGACTTGGGTTTCTCTATTTTACTTGTTAGATTTGCATAAAATAACTTCACTACCTTGTCTACATAAGGACATTTGTTATTTACCGAGTCTAGTAGATTTCTTGAAGTGAAGAAATCCACCAGACCGTGGCTACTACAAGACGCAATGTCCAACACCTTCTCGGTTCGAATGGCTTGACCGTTAAACCAAGACCAATGTTTTGAGTGATTGGCTGTTAAAAACTTGGGAGAGAAATGGGTTACCTCAGACGCAGATTCAGAGCTACTGCTTGTGAGACCTCGGATACTGGAATCTGAAGTTTTGTGGATAGATGATCCAGAAGATGTCATAACATTTTCTGTGACATCTTGAGGGGTTGATGATGATTTTGTTTCCCCTGAGGCATGACCAGATTTCTTGACATAAAACTTCTTCAGCGGGGTGTAAATGCGGAATTTCATCTTCCTCACCTGGATTACGCGGTTGTGAAGGAAGGTGAAGCAGGAGATTCAGGTTGGGATTCAACCGAAAGAGTCTTCTCTGAATCAGCAGAACTGGAGCTTGAAGAGGGAGGAGTCGCTGACTTCTTCCTTTTGGTGGAGGATTCACCACTGCCAAAGGCCTTCTCAAAGTTTCGGACCGATCTGCGAGTGGGAAAAGTTGTTTGATTTGTCCTCTTTGGGAGGACGGAAACATCCGGGGTTTCCTCTAAGTTGATAGGATTGTTTGTCTCCCCTGGATAGGCGATTTCCAGAGGTTCTTGGAAGTCACTTATCGCCAAATCTGTGCACAATGGTGGACTTGTGCTCATTAGTGCGGGTAGTGGTGACATTTTCGGTGACATGGGTGAGACATCCATTGGAGAGAAAGGGGAAGAAGAGAAGGAGAAGTTAGGGTTTTCGGAGGTTACGGGAATGGGAGAAGTTTGTGAGGGAGATGTGTTGTGCGAGGGATTCATCGTGGGTAATGTCACGAAAATTTTGTTCCCACATTTTTTTTTTTTGTTTCTCGAAGGAAGTTTCTTTGGAAGTGAGAATTAGTATTTAGTGAATGGGTATTTATACACTTGGCAAAAACTATCTACATAAGTGTTTAAATTCTATACAAAGACTAGTTCCTAAGGTTTAGAGGTTGTTTCAAAATAGACATCAAAACCAAGAGAAATTTTTCAACAAAAACCAACTCAACATTAATCGACACACGTCTTTTGAAAAATCTGGAAATCTGAGTGTTATCAGAAATGTTAGCACATTTTGTGTAACACGGGAGTCATTTTCTCATAGGAACAGCAGTTTCGGCAACTAAACAAGACACTTTATAGAGTTTTGTCTCTAAATTAGTGGAACAATGTATATTGAGTCCAAATAGATAAGATCTTGTGTCTATCATGATATAAATTATAAGTATGTTGATACTCCTATAGAATAGGAACGGTATCAATTTTGTGGGCTTTGCCCAACATTTTACAATTCTTGAGGAATTTAAGGCTTTGCCTTATTTTTGATACTCCTTTTTATGATTTTTATATCATCGCAGAGAACGCTATCATTTTAAAAAGGTGTTCCATTGAGAAGTCAGGACCCGGTAGAAACACAAAACCACTTTAACATTTCAGAAAGATGCGGTTCAGTTTTACCGGATGAATGTTACCACAAATGTCAGGGACATTTCGGATAACACACCCAGCGGTGTTAATTTTTATATTAAGCGAGAGGCAGAGAGTTTTTCAAGTTTGAAAACCTCTCGTGATCTAAAGCTTTGTAAAAATATCGACTAGTTGATGAGAAGTGTCAACATAATCGATTCTAACTAGTTTGTTTTTCAACCAAGTCTCGAAGAAAGTGATGTCTTATATCTATATGTTTAGTACGAGAGTCTTGAACCAGGATTTTTAGATATATTGATGGCACTCATATTATCACTGATACAAAACTAAGATATTTTTTAAACACCATAATCGTCTAGCATGTGTCTTAGCCATATTAATTGAGAGCAACAACTCCCATTGCTACGTATTGATTCAGATTGAGAGTGAGACATAATTTTGTTTACGTGTACAGAAACTAAGTTATTGCCAAGGTAAAACATCCTCCACTAGTACTTTTTCTATCTTCCACATCCCCAGCCCAATCCGCGTCACTATATCCTATTAGATTAGGATTAGTGTCTTTGGAATACCAAATTCCCAACTCACATGTGCCGGCAACATATCTTATGACACGTTTGACAGCATTTAAGTGGGAAATTTTAGGGCATGCTTGGAATCGTGCACACACACAAACACTAAACATAAGATCTGGACGACTCGCGGTGAGATACAAAAGACTACCTATCATAGATCTGTATAAAGTTGGGTCAACATTCTCCCCAACATCATCTTTGGATATAGTCTGGGTTGATCCCATCGGAGTCTTCATGTGTTTGGCGTTCTCCAATCCAAACTTCTTAACCAGGTTCTTGGCATATTTGCTTTGTGAAATGAAGATACCCTCCTCATTTTGTTTTATCTGCAAGCCTAAGAAAAAGGTTAGTTCCCCTATCATGCTCATTTCGAATGTTGAGGACATAGCTTCGACAAAAGTCTTAAGATGAGACATTGAAGTCGAACCAAAAACTATGTCATCTACATAGATTTGAGCAATAACCATATCTGATCCATGGTGTTTTATAAATAAAGTACAATCAGCTACACCACGTTGGAAACCAAATTCAAGAAGGAATTGAGTTAAACGACCATACCATGCACGTGGAGCTTGTTTTAGTCCATACAAGGCCTTTTTTAACCTGTATACATGTTGTGGATGGTGAGGATCTTCAAATCCTTTGGGTTGTTCAACATATACCTCCTTATCAATATATCCGTTCAAAAAGGCACCTTTCACATCCATTTGGTGAAGAGTTATCTTTAAACAACAAGCTATGGCAAGTAATAATCTAATTGATTCAATTCTAGCTCTTTGGAGCAAAGGTTTCATCATAGTCGATACCTTTGACTTGAGAGTATCCTTGAGCCACTAGTCTAGCTTTATTTCTAATAATAGTTCAGTTAAATCGATTTATTCTTAAAGATCCATTTAGTTCCTATTACATTAGTCTCATCAGGCGAGAACTAGATCCCAAACCTCATTTCGGTGAACTGTTCTAGTTTTTCTTGCATGGCTTGTATCCACCAAGCTGTCTTTTAGTGCTTCATTAATGTTTTTAGGTTCCAAAGTAGAAACATAGCAAGATTGACTTACCTTGTGATGTATGGTGGACATACACGCATACTTCACCATGTCTCGGTAATTTTTGGCTCTTTTCTCCTTGTTTTTATTCCTTCGAATACTTCTCCTATTACATTGCTGGGATGGTTTCTTCTGATTCTGGATGAGGGATCCCTGCGTACTGAATCACGAAGTTCAGTTTCAGAATCCTCATCAGAACCTGCAGTGTTCTCATCTTCGGTTACAGGTGTTGCTGCAGATGTTGTGACATTTGGTGTAACATCTGCATTTTCTGTGGTGCCCCCTCTGTATTATTCTGACGACATCATTCTTGGTGTATTTCTGCATAATCTGCATTATCATCAAAAACAATGTTATGATTCTTATGCAGTTTGGTTCGAAGATTGTACACTCGGTAAGCATGACTATTTTGAGAATAGCCTATGAAAATTCTCTTATCACTCTTAGAGTCAAACTTTGCTCGATTATCTCTATCATTTAGAACATAGCATACACACCCAAAAATATGAAAGTAACGTAGATTTGGTTTCTTTCCATTCAAGATCTCATAGGGTGTCATTTTTGTTCCTGGTCTAAGATAGACTCTATTAGAGATGTGACTTGCAGTGTTTAGGGCTTCTGCCCAAAAACGTTTGTGATTTTAGAACTTAGCATGACTCTAGCCATTTCTTGTAGGGTTCTATTCTTCCTCTCTTACACCATTTTGTTGGGGTTTTGGGAGCAGAAAATTCATGGAAAATACCTTTTTTCTCACAAAATGTAGAAAATTGATTATTTTCAAACTCCTTTCCATGATCAGATCTTATCCGAAAAATAGAGGAATGATATAGATTTCTAATTCTAGAGTACAATATTCTAAACATGTCAAACGTTTGAGACTTTTCTTTCAAAAAGAATATCCAAGAGTATCTTGAAAAGTCATCTACAATCACAAAGGAGTACCTCATGCCTCCTAGGCTATCTACCTCGATTGGACCCATAAGATCCATATGTAAAAGTTGAAAGCAATGAGACGTACCTGAGAAATGTCCATCACTCTGAACAACTTTGTGAGGGACACGGGTTTGCTTACCTTTGAGGCAATCTTCACACACCACGGTTTCACTCATAGGACTTAGTTTAGGAATGTCTTTTACCGCCTCATAAGATATCAATTTTCTAAGGTTGCGGTAATTGACATGTCCTAGTTTTTGATGCCACAATGTTGTGTCATCAGTCCTAACACTATTACATACCTTATGTTCTCCGACAAGATAACAATTATCACTTGTTCTTGTACCTGTCATTATGCATTTGTTAGTTTCATCAGTCACTGTACATGCATGTTTATTGAATCTTACCTCTAAGTTGTCATCACGGTTGGCTTATACTAATTAGGTTAGCCATCAGACCATCAACGTGCAAGACATTATTTAGTGCTGGAATTCCAGGGACATTAACAGTTCCTCTTCCTATTATCTTACTCTTTCCACTTCCTCCATATGTAACATTTCCTCCATTTATAGCTTCGTAGTTCTTTAGACAGTCTTTTGTTCCTGTCATATGGCGGGAACAATGCCAAAGTACCACGATCCAGAGATATTGGTCCTTAGTGCGGTTATGGCTACATTACAACTTGTTTTCTTGATGGGAACCCAAACCTTTTTTGTTACCTTACGATTTTTGTAGATAGAGGAGTCTCTTAGAGTGATGTCTGAAGTTCTTGACAGCATTCTGGAAGACCTTTTCTTTCTAAGTTTTAGTAACTTAAAGCAAAAAGGTTTTAAATGTCCAGATTTATTACAATAATTGCACACATAGTTGCTACCCTTCTTATGGTTCATTTCTCCATTTTTAACAAACAAGTTGGAGCATAATGTATTGATGGGATTCTTGTAGCCCAAACCAGTACATTGAGGTTGACTAACACTAAGGATTTCATCTAATTTGGAGGTGCCTGTGTTAAGCTTTTTGAAGGTTGCTTCGGCCAGATCCAACTTTGCACTTATCTTTCCGAATTCAAGATCTTTTTTGGTAAGAGTCACTTCCAGTCGGGTAATGGTACTTATCAAATCTGCATTCTCACGAGTTAGAGTTTTCACCTTTGATTCAAGTTGATTAGATTCAATGATTAAGTCCTTGCAAAGAGCTTGCAATTCCTTAATCATATCATCCTTAGAGTCTTCTTGAGTCTTAGGATTAGAATCATTTTTTGAAATAAAACCACAGAAGCAATTGACATCTGAAGAATTAAAAAACTCATACCTGTCTGTTGTTGCTGTATCTGCAGATGTTACAGCTGATGTTCCCGGAAATGTCATGACATTTAGTGTATCACAGTCAGCTAAACCTTCATCATCTGACAGAGAATGTTCAAAAACAGTGGCCAGCATTGCTTGTGACTCTATTTATGTATTCTCTTCCCCTTCACCTTCATCATCACTGGAAATCCATAGACTTTTGCCAACATTTCTTAGAGTGTTTGCACACTCGTTGGCATAATGGCCCCATCGAGCGTGCATGACATTGAATCTTTGTTGAGCTTCAGGATCGAACACGGTTGGTCGAATTTATTATCCTAAGTTGATTGCCTTTTTGTGCGGTGGGAAAATTCTTGGTAATTCGTGGATTGAGTCCTTGGTTTTGGTGCTCTTTAGACTTAGATTTATTCTTATCTTCGTTGAATCTTCTTAACATCGTATTGAACCTACGAGTAAGAAGCAACGCGTTGACACCATCCCCAATTTCTTCAAGTGTTTCATCCTCTTCATTGACTTAGTCTCTAAGGATTTTGCTTGAAGGGCAACATCCTTGCCTTTGTATAAAGACCTTTGATTTTCCATGTTCATCTCATATGTTTTGAGGATGCTCATTAAGGTATGTAGGTCCATTGTGGCAAGGTTGTGTGCTTCTTCAATCGCACAAATCTTAATGTTGAACTTTTCAGGAAGAGATCGAAGGGCTTTTTCAACAAGTTGATTGTTGGTCAATGGAGAACCAAGAACTTGACATTCATTAGAGATATCAATCAACTTTTCAAAATAGGTTTTAATATCCTCCGATTCCTCCATCCTTAGCGCTCATACTTACTCACGAGCACGCGAAGCTTCGTTCGTCGAACACTTGAGCTACCTTCACAATGAGTTTGTAAAGTATCCCAAGCATCCTTGGCAGTAGAGCAATTTTGGATGAGTTTGAACATATAAAGATCAACCCATCCGAAAATAGCATTTAGTGCCTTTTCGTTGAAGTCTGCACTATTAGTTTCTTCGAAAGTCCATTCGGCCTCAGGCTTGACCAAAATGTCGCCTTCCTCGTCCGGTGGAAGCATAGGAACAGTGTACCCATTTGTAATAGATCTCCACGCTCTAACATCAATGGATTTGATGTGAGAACGTAGGCGAATCTTCCAATAAGGATAGTTTGATCCATCTAAAATAGGAAGTCTACCAATATTTGGATTAGCCGGATCCATAGTTAAGTAAAAGGACCTTAGCACTTATTATGTCAAGTGTCGGCTCTGATACCAATTGAAAAGGAGAGTTGTCGAACTTAAACTATGGAATAAACAATTTCAGCAAAGAAGAACAGAGGTAAACTTAAAGACAGTAAGGAATGTTCCCAAAATGTTACGTGACACGAATGGAACATTAACAATAACGCAGAACTAAAAAATGAGTTAAGATGCAATGAAATAAATCAAGGACACGAGGTTGTTTTTCATAAGTTATATAATTGTATATAACTTATAGTGGTCTCATGACCAAAAATTTATTGTATAAAAATTATACAATCTTACAAATCCCTTGAGAATGAATAAAAATCCGTAAAACAAAAAAGGGGATTAAAAAGAAGTTAAATCCTAACTTCTAAGCCTGAAAAATCTATCTAAAATAGAAATGAAAACACCCTATTACAATTGCTTTGAGTTGAAAGAACAAGTATAGATCTAAGAAAGCAATTCGCAATTTCGAACAAGTGTAATCACAAAAGCAATTGCTCGATCCAAATTGTGTTTGAGGCAATATTTGAGACGTCTCAGATCTGAATTTTCTTCTGCAAAAACTGGATATAAAACCTTGGAGTGAACCCTCTATTTATAGTGGAGAGTTCACCCAAGAGGTTCCTTGATTCTCGGTGGAGGTTGAGCAGAATAGGGTTGGCTGGAGCTGTTCTTCAGCCTTAAAATTCTCAACAGATTTGACTTTGTCTTCCTGAGAATGCTCCTTCCGTTATGCACTCTCCTTGGACTTGGTCTTGTTAAGTATTATCGTGTTTTCCTTAGCTCCTAACCAAGCCAAACATTCACATGATAAAATCTTCTCAGCTTCAGAAATCTGCCCGTGAAGATAGGCAAAACTCTTGCCAGAAATGTCCTCCCAGATGTCATGACATTTGGGATGACATTTTCCTGTTTTTACTTAACACCAAAAAGAGACATGTTACGGAAAATGTTAGGACACAGAACCTAACACTAACAGGTATCAATAACAAGACTATTTGTGATGAACCGTGTGAATTTTAGGTCAATCAGAGACCGTTGATCGAATTCTAGAAAGTTTATGTGCTAATATCCACCAAAAGTGCAAAAAATCACGAATTTGAGTTTCTAGGCTTAGAAATGCAATAAGATGTGACGTTGTCCATAACTAAGTTATGGGTGTCGATCACCAGCCTACTTTTGATGGACTGGGTGAATTTTAAACCAATCAGAGACCGTCAACCGAATTTTAGAAAATATGTGTGTTAATTCCCACCGAAAGTGCAAAAAATGACGAATTTGAGTTTCTTGGCTTAAAATGCAATAATACGCGATGTCGACCATGACAAAATAATGAGTTTAGATCACCAGCCTATTTTTGATGAATCGGATAAATTTTAGGCCAATCAGATATCATCGATCGGATTATAGAAAATTTGTTTGCTAATATCCACTGAAAATGTAAAAAATGATGAATTTGAGTTTCTTGTATTAGAAATTTAATAATGAGCTACGTCGACCATGATGAAGTTATGGGTGTCGATCACAAGATTATTTGTGATGAACCATGTGAATTTTAGGCCAATCAGAGACCGTCGAACGAATTCTAGAAAATTTATGTGCTAATATCCACCAAAAGTGTAAAAAATAACGAATTTAAGTTTCTAGGCTTAGAACTGCAAAAATATGTGACGTTGACCATGACTAAGTTATGAGTGTCGATCACCAGCCGATTTTTGATGGACTAAGTGAATTTTAGACCAATCAGAGACCGTCAAACGAATTTTAGAAAACATGTGTTCTAATACCCATCGAAAATGCAAAAAATGACGAATTTGAGGTTCTTGGCTTAGAAATACAATAATACGCGATATCGACCATGACAAAGTAATGGGTTTAGATCACCAGCCTATTTTTGATGGATCAAATGAATTTTAGGCCAATCAGATATCATCGATCGAATTATAGAAAATTTGTGTGCTAATAGCGACCGAAAGTGTAAAAAAATCACGAATTTGGGTTCATAGGCTTAGAAATTCAATAAAATTCAATATCGGTCATGTCGAAGTGATGGGTGTCGATCACAAGACTATTTCTGATGAACCGTGTAAATTTTAGGCCAATCAGAGACCGTCGATCGAATTCTAGAAAATTTATGTGCTAATATCCACTAAAAGTGTAAAAAATCACGAATTTAAGTTTCTAGGCTTAGAGATGCAATAATATGTGACGTTGGCCATGACTAAGTTTTGAGTGTCGATCACCAGCCTATTTTTGATGGACTGAGTGAATTTTAGACCAATCAGAGACCGTTAAATGAATTTTAGAAAATTTGTGGGCTAATACCTTCCGAAAGTGCAAACAATGACGAATTTGAGTTTCTTGGCTTAGAAATGTAATAATATGCGACGTCGATCATGATGAAGTAATGGGTTTCGATCACCAGCCTGTTTTTGATGGATCGGATTAATTTTAGGCCAATTAAATATCATTGATCGGATTATAGAAAATTTGTGTGCTAATAGCCACTAAAATTGTAAAAAAACACGAATTTGAGTTTCTAGGCTTAGAAATTCAATAAAATTTGACATCTGCCATGACGAAGTGATGGGTGTCGATCACAGGACTATTTGTGATGAACCGTGTGAATTTTAGGTCAACCAGAGACCGTTGATCGGATTCTTGAAAGTTTATGTGCTAATATCCACCAAAAGTGCAAAAAATCACGAATTTGAGTTTCTAGGCTTAGAAATGTTATAATATGTGACGTTGGCCATGACTAAGTTATGAGTGTCGATCACCAGCCTATTTTTGATGGACTTGGTGAATTTTAAACCAATCTGAGACCGTCACCCAAATTTTAGAAAATCTTTGTGCTAATAATACCCACCGAAAGTGCAAAAAATGACGAATTTGAGTTTCTTGGCATATAAATGTAATAATACGCGATGTCGACCATGACGAAGTAATGAGTTTAGATCACCAACCTATTTTTTATGGATCGGATGAATTTTAGGCCAATCAGATATCATCAATAAAAAATCATGAATTTGAGTTTCTTGGCTTAGAAATGTAATAATGAGCTACGTCGACCATGATGAAGTTATGGGTGTCGATCACAAGACTATTTGTGATGAACCATGTAAATTTTAGGTCAATCAGAGACCGTCGGTCGAATTCTAGAAAATTTATGTGCTAATAACCACCAAAAGTATAAAAAATCACAAATTTAAGTTTCTAGGCTTAGAGATACAATAATATGTGACGTTGGTCATGACTAAGTTATGGGTGTCCATCAACAGCCTATTTTTGATGGATTGGGTGAATTGTAAACCAATCAGAGACCGTCAATCGAATTTTAGAAAATTTGTGTGCTAATACCCATCGAAAGTGCAAAAAATGACGAATTTGAGTTTCATGGCTTAAAAATGCAATAATACGCGATGTCGACCATGACAAAGTAATGGGTTTAGATCACCAGTTCATTTTTTATGGATCGGATGAATTTTAGGCCAATCAGATATCATCGATCCGATTATAGAAAATTTGTGTGCTAATACCCACCGAAAGTGTAAAAAAATCACGAATTTGGGTTCATAGGCTTAGAAATTCAATAAAATTCAACATCGGTCATTTCGAAGTGATGGGTGTCGATCACAAGACTATTTCTGATGAACCGTGTAAATTTTAGGCCAATCAGAGACCGTCGATCGAATTCTAGAAAATTTATGTGCTAATATACACCAAAAGTGTAAAAAATCACGAATTTAAGTTTCTAGGCTTAGAGATGCAATAATATGTGACGTTGGCCATGACTAAGTTTTGAGTGTCGATCACCAGCCTATTTTTGATGGACTGAGTGAATTTTAGACCAATCAGAGACCGTTAAATGAATTTTAGAAAATTTGTGGGCTAATACCTACTGAAAGTGCAAATAATGACGAATTTGAGTTTCTTGACTTAGAAATGTAATAATACGCGACGTCGATCATGACGTAGTAATGGTTTTCCATCACCAGCATGTTTTGATGGATAGGATTAATTTTAGGTCAATCAGATATCATTGATCGGATTATAGAAAATTTGTGTGCTAATAGCCACTAAAAGTGTAAAAAATCACGAATTTGAGTTCATATGCTTAGAAATTCAATAAAATTCAACATCAGCCATGACTAAGTGATGGGTATCAATAACAAGACTATTTGTGATGAACCGTGTGAATTTTAGGTCAATCAGAGACCGTTGATCGAATTCTAGAAAGTTTATGTGCTAATATCCACCAAAAGTGCAAAAAATCACGAATTTGAGTTTCTAGGCTTAGAAATGCAATAAGATGTGACGTTGTCCATAACTAAGTTATGGGTGTCGATCACCAGCCTACTTTTGATGGACTGGGTGAATTTTAAACCAATCAGAGACCGTCAACCGAATTTTAGAAAATATGTGTGTTAATTCCCACCGAAAGTGCAAAAAATGACGAATTTGAGTTTCTTGGCTTAAAATGCAATAATACGCGATGTCGACCATGACAAAATAATGAGTTTAGATCACCAGCCTATTTTTGATGAATCGGATAAATTTTAGGCCAATCAGATATCATCGATCGGATTATAGAAAATTTGTTTGCTAATATCCACTGAAAATGTAAAAAATGATGAATTTGAGTTTCTTGGATTAGAAATTTAATAATGAGCTACGTCGACCATGATGAAGTTATGGGTGTCGATCACAAGATTATTTGTGATGAACCATGTGAATTTTAGGCCAATCAGAGACCGTCGAACGAATTCTAGAAAATTTATGTGCTAATATCCACCAAAAGTGTAAAAAATCACGAATTTAAGTTTCTAGGCTTAGAACTGCAAAAATATGTGACGTTGACCATGACTAAGTTATGAGTGTCGATCACCAGCCTATTTTTGATGGACTAAGTGAATTTTAGACCAATCAGAGACCGTCAAACGAATTTTAGAAAACATGTGTTCTAATACCCATCGAAAATGCAAAAAATGACGAATTTGAGGTTTTTGGCTTAGAAATACAATAATACGCGATATCGACCATGACAAAGTAATGGGTTTAGATCACCAGCCTATTTTTGATGGATCAAATGAATTTTAGGCCAATCAGATATCATCGATCGAATTATAGAAAATTTGAGTGCTAATAGCGACCGAAAGTGTAAAAAAATCACGAATTTGGGTTCATAGGCTTAGAAATTCAATAAAATTCAATATCGGTCATGTCGAAGTGATGGGTGTCGATCACAAGACTATTTCTGATGAACCGTGTAAATTGTAGGCCAATCAGAGACCGTTGATCGAATTCTAGAAAGTTTATGTGCTAATATCCACCAAAAGTGCAAAAAATCACGAATTTGAGTTTCTAGGCTTAGAAATGCAATAAGATGTGACGTTGTCCATAACTAAGTTATGGGTGTCGATCACCAGCCTACTTTTGATGGACTGGGTGAATTTTAAACCAATCAGAGACCGTCAACCGAATTTTAGAAAATATGTGTGTTAATTCCCACCGAAAGTGCAAAAAATGACGAATTTGAGTTTCTTGGCTTAAAATGCAATAATATGCGATGTCGACCATGACAAAATAATGAGTTTAGATCACCAGCCTATTTTTGATGAATCGGATAAATTTTAGGCCAATCAGATATCATCGATCGGATTATAGAAAATTTGTTTGCTAATATCCACTGAAAATGTAAAAAATGATGAATTTGAGTTTCTTGGATTAGAAATTTAATAATGAGCTACGTCGACCATGATGAAGTTATGGGTGTCGATCACAAGATTATTTGTGATGAACCATGTGAATTTTAGGTCAATCAGAGACCGTCGAACGAATTCTAGAAAATTTATGTGCTAATATCCACCAAAAGTGTAAAAAATCACGAATTTAAGTTTCTATGCTTAGAACTGCAAAAATATGTGACGTTGACCATGACTAAGTTATGAGTGTCGATCACCAGCCTATTTTTGATGGACTAAGTGAATTTTAGACCAATCAGAGACCGTCAAACGAATTTTAGAAAACATGTGTTCTAATACCCATCGAAAATGCAAAAAATGACGAATTTGAGGTTCTTGGCTTAGAAATACAATAATACACGATATCGACCATGACAAAGTAATGGGTTTAGATCACCAGCCTATTTTTGATGGATCAAATGAATTTTAGGCCAATCAGATATCATCGATCGAATTATAGAAAATTTGTGTGCTAATAGCGACCGAAAGTGTAAAAAAATCACGAATTTGGGTTCATAGGCTTAGAAATTCAATAAAATTCAATATCGGTCATGTCGAAGTGATGGGTGTCGATCACAAGACTATTTCTGATGAACCGTGTAAATTTTAGGCCAATCAGAGACCGTCGATCGAATTCTAGAAAATTTATGTGCTAATATCCACTAAAAGTGTAAAAAATCACGAATTTAAGTTTTTAGGCTTAGAGATGCAATAATATATGACGTTGGCCATGACTAAGTTTTGAGTGTCGATCACCAGCCTATTTTTGATGGACTGAGTGAATTTTAGACCAATCAGAGACCGTTAAATAAATTTTAGAAAATGTGTGGGCTAATACCTTCCGAAAGTGCAAACAATGACGAATTTGAGTTTCTTGGCTTAGAAATGTAATAATATGCGACGTCGATCATGACGAAGTAATGGGTTTCGATCACCAGCCTGTTTTTGATGGATCAGATTAATTTTAGGCCAATTAGATATCATTGATCGGATTATAGAAAATTTGTGTGCTAATAGCCACTAAAAGTGTAAAAAATCACGAATTTGAGTTTCTAGGCTTAGAGATGCAATAATATGTGACGTTGGCCATGACTAAGTTTTGAGTGTCGATCACCGGCCTATTTTTGATGGACTGAGTGAATTTTAGACCAATCAGAGACCGTCAAATGAATTTTAGAAAATTTGTGGGCTAATACCTTCCGAAAGTGCAAACAATGACGAATTTGAGTTTCTTGGCTTAGAAATGTAATAATACGCGACGTCGATCATGACGAAGTAATGGGCTTCGATCACCATCCTATTTTTGATGGATCGGATTAATTTTAGGCCAATCTGATATCATTGATCGGATTATAGAAAATTTGTGTGCTAATAGCCACCGAAAGTGTAAACAAATCACGAATTTGAGTTCCTAGGCTTAGAAATTCAATAAAATTCAACATCAGCCATGAAGAAGTGATGGGTGTCGATCACAAGACTATTTGTGATGAACCGTGTGAATTTTAGGCCAATCAGAGACCGTTGATCGGATTCTAGAAAGTTTATGTGCTAATATCCACCAAAAGTGCAAAAAATCACGAATTTGAGTTTCTAGGCTTAGAAATGCAATAATATGTGACTTTGGCCATGACTAAGTTATGGGTGTCGATCACCAGCCTATTTTTGATGGACTGGGTGAATTTTAAACCAATCAGAGACCGTCAACTAAATTTTAGAAAATCTGTGTGCTAATACCCACCGAAAGTGCAAAAAATGACGAATTTGAGTTTCTTGGCATAGAAATGTAATAATACGCGACGTCGACCATGACGAAGTAATGGGTTTAGATCACCAACCTATTTTTGATGGATCGGATGAATTTTAGGTCAATCAGATTGTCACGCCCGAACCGGGCGTGGTCGGTGCCTACACAGGCACCCTTACCTTAACAACTAAGTAAACTACGGAATTTAAATAACACCTCTTTTTTTTTTAACCAACGTACGTGCAAGGGCAAAGCCGACAAGGTTGCCATATAATATACATAAAAAAGACACAACACTGTACATGAGTCCAATCCGACATATGAATACAGACCTCTAAGAATTTTACTGAACTATGACGGGACAAGGCCCGCGTGTACCCATGCTTGTACAAAGCACATCTTGAAAGAACTTATACCAAAAGATAAACTCCCGAGCGAAGGAGCTATCCAAAACTACGGCGGGGCCTACACTGTCGATCACCAAGCAGCGTACCTAAACTGCGGCATGAGCGCAGCCGAAAAGTCGATCTGAAGAATGTACCAAGTATGTGAAGCGATGAAATCAGTAATGAAATCATAACGATCTAAACAAAACATGAGACATGTATGATTGCCAACCTACGATTACAATACATAGCGGTCATATCAAGTCGGGGGCGCGTGCCTCAAAGTCACTACTCAAATAACAGTACACAGTGCCTTACTAACAATGAGAGTAAATAAGAGTATACCTACAACATAAAAATAGGAGACTCACGATCAAATCATGGGTAGCAAATCCATGGAAACAGGTGGTATAACGTCTTGGGGGTTTACCCCTCATTTATACTCTTACCACAGGCGGGTGGTCGAACGTCTTGGGGGTTTACCCCTCATTTATACTCTTACCCTGGAGAAGGTGGTAAAGCAGGTGGTATAACGTCTTGGGGGTTTACCCCTCATTTATACTCTTACCCTGGAGAAGGTGGTATAACGTCTTGGGGGTTTACCACTTATACTCTTACCCTATCTCAACCGTGTCATCTGATAAATAAGCAAGTTAGAAATCCCCAACTTCTTATTAGTCTTAATCATCTACACTCATTTTAGTCTCCTAAGGCACTAACATGTCTTTTATAAAGATCCGAATCCACCCGCCTCCCGGTCACATGCCGGAATCCCACATCGTAAGCATGTCCAGGAGTAACACAAATAATGGAAGCATACGGTGGAATCCCACATCGCGTCGATGCGTCGAGTAAACTTCACGACAAGACGGTAGGACCCAGAGTCGCGACAGCGTAACGTAATAAAACATAATACTTGCACTTAAAGGCTATCACCAGCACACATAGGCAAGTTCATAAAATCTATAGACTTTCATTTTATAAACTCAAGGCACTTAGAGAATAATTCCCATATAAACAAGCCAAAGTACTTATCAAGGCACACATAGAATAATTCTCAATTAAACAAGCCAAAGTACTACGTTCGTACATTCTTTTCAAAAGACTCCTTGTTATGTAAAACCCCAAGATACTAACACCCGTAGCATCAAGGTGTGTCTATTTTTCAAAGTAAGTTACTACACTTTTAGAAAACTCTTTTCAAAGCTTGAAATCAAGTAACTTCAAATTTTCACCATCTAGGCAACTTATGCCTAATAATCAAAATAGACAACCTTCTTAACCTTCCATAAAGCCGTTATAACCAACTTCCCATAAAACCGTTATAACCCTTTATGGTTTTAGACATATTCATCCCTTTTTTTTAATAACCAAGAGGCTTATACTTAAAACCAAGTATCACATACTTTAAAACTCTTCAAGTCCCTTAACTTCTTATTAAAACTTAAGACATCCTTAAAACTTTCAAAGAAGTGAGTTATTCTCCTAACTCACCCGACTTGGCTATTTTAAAACAAGTAAAGGATATCAAGGTTTTGTACGTATACCGTACTATATACGTGCAACTAGTCATGCTCAAAAGATAGGAAAAGTTCTACATACTTCTACTTTTAAACCTCAAGTAACTCACACCTTTAAAACAAGTTACTTCTCTTAAATCATGTCATTTCTCCTCTCTTAAAACAATTAAGTAAAACACTCCTTTGTCTCCCCTAAAGTCATTATAACGACCCTTTAGGTTTTGGAACTAAGGCACTAGCCAAAAGATTTGGAAACCACTTCCTTTTCAAGACGCTATGTACTTTAAGTAAAATACTTTCACTTTTAAGAATCCAATTTCACTAAGGCAATGGATTATACAACTTACACTTTAAACATCAAAGTACAATCAAGGAAGTACATAGAACAATTTCTATTTTAGGCAATCCAAATACAACCAAAGAATGGATCATTTAAGGAGTAGGACATATTTTCTTTATCTTAAGGAATCATGATAGAAGAGGAGATAGTTCACATACCTTTTCGGCTAAATCCACAAGCTAAGCCGAATACGCCGTACGTAGAAGTGTCAACCTATAATGGTCACAACAAGACTATCAACTTCTAGTCTCTAACGTAGAATAATACTAAGTATACGGTCTCTAATTCTACGGAAAATCGGGCAGCACTTCCTTTGTTTCTACTCACTTTGCCACCTTTTTCAAGGCCGAATACAATAACCAACATGCCACATTTAAGGCTCAAAACAACAACCAAACAAAGGAGATTACACGCCTTACAATATGTGTAAAATTCCGCCCCACAATTCATACGAAGTAGCTTAATACTCACAAGCCATTCTCGGCCAACAATAACACAACACAAGTCCTTTTCCAATCCTTTTCCAATTCCAAGTTCTAAGGTCTAACATGTTATATAGCCATAAACAACTTCAACAACTACAATTTCCTTCTTTATACAACATGCGACGACTTAAACTAATAATCAACTTGAATTCCAATCTTAAGGCTAAACATGCTAGTTTTCGGATTAGGGTTCCAATAGCCAATACATTTATCCAATTACATAATATATAACTCATGCTTGCTAATATCCATAACTACAACAATAAGTAAACCTTAATTGCTAAAACGACAAAAGTTATACCTTTATAAGCCCTTAAAATTTCCAAGATTCAAAGTCGCGCCTTAGAAATTCTTAGCTCCTTTCCTTATGTTCCAATCCGCTCCAAGCACTCCTTAGAAGCCTATGAAGAACCCATCTTCAAGTTCCAACTTCAAAGTTGAAGAACTCCTTAAGTTTCCGCCTTGCGACTAATACGAAAACGCCGTTTTTCTGAAATCTTTCTATTGATATATCCTTACAATACCCTTAGGGACATTGGGTTCAAGTCTTGTGAATAAAGAACCAAAATTGCAAAATTTTGTCTTCCAAAATACCACAAAGCCGAGAGCAACCTTTGAAGAACAAGGTGTTCTCTAATTTTTCTAAGTGTAGAAATGCCAAGTCTTGCTACTTAGGATGATATATAACACCTTGGAGGGTTTAGATTAAAACACTTGTTAAAATTGGATGAATGGGATCAAGCCAAATGGCTCTTGACTTGGTCAACAATGTCTAGCTCTTAATTAGCAAGACTTTGTCATCTACACATTGGTCAAATGACCATTATACCCTTACTAAAAATCGTCCAAGACCTTATTTGGGGGAGCCACGTGTCGCGCTCTCATTCGTCCATAAAATTCCGTAACCCTCGTGGGCCCCATAAAACGTAAAATCCCTCGGGTGGGCCCCACGTGACCAAATCCATAAAAATAAAATTTCATAATGTTAATAAGTTCCATACTCTTCAAATAATACATTTTGAGAATTCAATTCTCAACAACGAACATTTTTCCTTTCCGACGTTCGGAAGATTTTCCGTCGGAAAAACAATTCTTCCTTTCGTACTAATTTCCAAGTCTTGATTCCTTACGTACATTCTCTTATACATGTCCTGGACTTACGGGGTGTAACACAGATATCATCGATCGGATTATAGAAAATTTGTTTGCTAATATCCACTGAAAATGTAAAAAATGATGAATTTGAGTTTCTTGGATTAGAAATTTAATAATGAGCTACGTCGACCATGATGAAGTTATGGGTGTCGATCACAAGATTATTTGTGATGAACCATGTGAACTTTAGGCCAATCAGAGACCGTCGAACGAATTCTAGAAAATTTATGTGCATTAATCCACCAAAAGTGTAAAAAATCACGAATTTAAGTTTCTAGGCTTAGAAATGCAAAAATATGTGACGTTGACAATGACTAAGTTATGAGTTTCGATCACCAGCCTATTTTTGATAGACTAAGTGAATTTTAGACCAATCAGAGACCGTCAAACGAATTTTAGAAAACATGTGTTCTAATACACATCGAAAATGCAAAAAATGACGAATTTGAGGTTCTTGGCTTAGAAATGCAATAATACGCGATATCGACCATGACAAAGTAATGGGTTTAGATCACCAGCCTATTATTGATGGATCAAATGAATTTTAGGCCAATCAGATATCATCGATCGAATTATAGAAAATTTGTGTGCTAATAGCGATCGAAAGTGTAAAAAAATCACGAATTTGGGTTCATAGGCTTAGAAATTCAATAAAATTCAATATCGGTCATGTCGAAGTGATGGGTGTCGATCACAAGACTATTTCTGATGAACCGTGTAAATTTTAGGCCAATCAGAGACCGTCGATCGAATTCTATAAAATTTATGTGCTAATATCCACTAAAAGTGTAAAAAATCACGAATTTAAGTTTCTAGGCTTAGAGATGCAATAATATGTGACGTTGGTCATGACTAAGTTTTGAGTGTCGATCACCAGCCTATTTTTGATGGACTGAGTGAATTTTAGACCAATCAGAGACCGTTAAATGAATTTTAGAAAATTTGTGGGCTAATACCTTCCGAAAGTGCAAACAATGACTAATTTGAGTTTCTTGGCTTAGAAATGTAATAATATACGACGTCGATCATGACGAAGTAATGGGTTTCGATCACCAGCCTGTTTTTGATGGATCGGATTAATTTTAGGCCAATTAGATATCATTGATCGGATTATAGAAAATTTGTGTGCTAATAGCCACTAAAATCGTAAAAAATCACGAATTTGAGTTTCTAGGCTTAGAAATTCAATAAAATTTGACATCAGCCATGACGAAGTGATGGGTGTCGATCACAGGACTATTTGTGATGAACCGTGTGAATTTTAGGTCAACCAGAGACCGTTGATCGGATTCTTGAAAGTTTATGTGCTAATATCCACCAAAAGTGCAAAAAATCACGAATTTGAGTTTCTAGGCTTAGAAATGTTATAATATGTGACGTTGGCCATGACTAAGTTATGAGTGTCGATCACCAGCCTATTTTTGATGGACTTGGTGAATTTTAAACCAATCCGAGACCGTCACCCAAATTTTAGAAAATCTGTGTGTTAATAATACCCACCGAAAGTGCAAAAAATGACGAATTTGAGTTTCTTGGCATATAAATGTAATAATACGCGATGTCGACCATGACGAAGTAATGAGTTTAGATCACCAACCTATTTTTTATGGATCGGATGAATTTTAGGCCAATCAGATATCATCGATCGGATTCTAGAAAATCTGTGTGCTTAATATCTACTGAAAATGTAAAAAATCATGAATTTGAGTTTCTTGGCTTAGAAATGTAATAATGAGCTACGTCGACCATGATGAAGTTATGGGTGTCGATCACAGGATTATTTGTGATGAACCATGTGAATTTTAGGTCAATCAGAGACCGTCAATCGAATTCTAGAAAATTTATGTGCTAATATCCACCAAAAGTATAAAAAATCACGAATTTAAGTTTCTAGGCTTAGAAATGCAATAATATGTGACGTTGGTCATGACTAAGTTAAGGGTGTCGATCACCAGCCTATTTTTTATGGACTGAGTGAATTTTAGACCAATCAGAGAACGTCAAACGAATTTTTGAAAACCTGTGTGCTAATACCCACCGAAAGTGCAAAAAATGACGAATTTGAGGTTTTTGGCTTAGAAATGCAATAATACGCGATATCGACCATGACAAAGTAATGGGTTTAGATCACCAACCTATTTTTGATGGATCAGATGAATTTTAGGCCAATCAGATATCTTCGATCGGATTATAGAAAATTTGTGTGCTAATACCCACCGAAAGTGTAAAAAAATCACGAATTTGGGTTCATAGGCTTAGAAATTCAATAAAATTCAACATCGGTCATTTCAAAGTGATGGGTGTCGATCACAAGACTATTTCTGATGAACCGTGTAAATTTTAGGCCAATCAGAGACCGTCGATCGAATTCTAGAAAATTTATGTGCTAATATCCACTAAAAGTGTAAAAAATCACGAATTTAAGTTTCTAGGCTTAGAGATGCAATAATATGTGACGTTGGCCATGACTAAGTTTTGAGTGTCGATCACCAGCCTATTTTTGATGGACTGAGTGAATTTTAGACCAATCAGAGACCGTTAAATGAATTTTAGAAAATTTGTGGGCTAATACCTTCCGAAAGTGCAAACAATGACTAATTTGAGTTTCTTGGCTTAGAAATGTAATAATATACGACGTCGATCATGACGAAGTAATGGGTTTCGATCACCAGCCTGTTTTTGATGGATCGGATTAATTTTAGGCCAATTAGATATCATTGATCGGATTATAGAAAATTTGTGTGCTAATAGCCACTAAAATCGTAAAAAATCACGAATTTGAGTTTCTAGGCTTAGAAATTCAATAAAATTTGACATCAGCCATGACGAAGTGATGGGTGTCGATCACAGGACTATTTGTGATGAACCGTGTGAATTTTAGGTCAACCAGAGATCGTTGATCGGATTCTTGAAAGTTTATGTGCTAATATCCACCAAAAGTGTAAAAAATCACGAATTTGAGTTTCTAGGCTTAGAAATGTTATAATATGTGACGTTGGCCATGACTAAGTTATGAGTGTCGATCACCAGCCTATTTTTGATGGACTTGGTGAATTTTAAACCAATCCGAGACCGTCACCCAAATTTTAGAAAATCTGTGTGCTAATAATACCCACCGAAAGTGCAAAAAATGACGAATTTGAGTTTCTTGGCATATAAATGTAATAATACGCGATGTCGACCATGACGAAGTAATGAGTTTAGATCACCAACCTATTTTTTATGGATCGGATGAATTTTAGGCCAATCAGATATCATCGATCGGATTCTAGAAAATCTGTGTGCTTAATATCTACTGAAAATGTAAAAAATCATGAATTTGAGTTTCTTGGCTTAGAAATGTAATAATGAGCTACGTCGACCATGATGAAGTTATGGGTGTCGATCACAGGATTATTTGTGATGAACCATGAATTTTAGGTCAATCAGAGACCGTCAATCGAATTCTAGAAAATTTATGTGCTAATATCCACCAAAAGTATAAAAAATCACGAATTTAAGTTTCTAGGCTTAGAAATGCAATAATATGTGACGTTGGTCATGACTAAGTTAAAGTGTCGATCACGACCTATTTTTTATGGACTGAGTGAATTTTAGACCAATCAGAGAACGTCAAACGAATTTTTGAAAACCTGTGTGCTAATACCCACCGAAAGTGCAAAAAATGACGAATTTGAGGTTTTTGGCTTAGAAATGCAATAATACGCGATATCGACCATGACAAAGTAATGGGTTTAGATCACCAACCTATTTTTGATGGATCAGATGAATTTTAGGCCAATCAGATATCTTCGATCGGATTATAGAAAATTTGTGTGCTAATACCCACCGAAAGTGTAAAAAAATCACGAATTTGGGTTCATAGGCTTAGAAATTCAATAAAATTCAACATCGGTCATTTCAAAGTGATGGGTGTCGATCACAAGACTATTTCTGATGAACCGTGTAAATTTTAGGCCAATCAGAGACCGTCGATCGAATTCTAGAAAATTTATGTGCTAATATCCACTAAAAGTGTAAAAAATCACGAATTTAAGTTTCTAGGCTTAGAGATGCAATAATATGTGACGTTGGCCATGACTAAGTTTTGAGTGTCGATCACCAGCCTATTTTTGATGGACTGAGTGAATTTTAGACCAATCAGAGACCGTTAAATGAATTTTAGAAAATTTGTGGGCTAATACCTACTGAAAGTGCAAATAATGACGAATTTGAGTTTCTTGGCTTAGAAATGTAATAATACGCGACGTCGATCATGACGTAGTAATGGGTTTCCATCACCAGCATGTTTTGATGGATAGGATTAATTTTAGGTCAATCAGATATCATTGATCGGATTATAGAAAATTTGTGTGCTAATAGCCACTAAAAGTGTAAAAAATAACGAATTTGAGTTCATATGCTTAGAAATTCAATAAAATTAAACATCAGCCATGAAAAAGTGATGGGTATCCATAACAAGACTATTTGTGATGAACCGTGTGAATTTTAGGTCAATCAGAGACCGTTGATCGAATTCTAGAAAGTTTATGTGCTAATATCCACCAAAAGTGCAAAAAATCACGAATTTGAGTTTCTAGGCTTAGAAATGCAATAAGATGTGACGTTGTCCATAACTAAGTTATGGGTGTCGATCACCAGCCTACTTTTGATGGACTGGGTGAATTTTAAACCAATCAGAGACCGTCAACCGAATTTTAGAAAATATGTGTGTTAATTCCCACCGAAAGTGCAAAAAATGACGAATTTGAGTTTCTTGGCTTAAAATGCAATAATACGCGATGTAGACCATGTCAAAATAATGAGTTTAGATCACCAGCCTATTTTTGATGAATCGGATAAATTTTAGGCCAATCAGATATCATCGATCGGATTATAGAAAATTTGTTTGCTAATATCCACTGAAAATGTAAAAAATGATGAATTTGAGTTTCTTGGATTAGAAATTTAATAATGAGCTACGTCGAGCATGATGAAGTTATGGGTGTCGATCACAAGATTATTTGTGATGAACCATGTGAATTTTAGGCCAATCAGAGACCGTCGAACGAATTCTAGAATTTTTATGTGCTAATATCCACCAAAAGTGTAAAAAATCACGAATTTAAGTTTCTAGGCTTAGAAATGCAAAAATATGTGACGTTGACCATGACTAAGTTATGAGTGTCGATCACCAGCCTATTTTTGATGGACTAAGTGAATTTTAGACCAATCAGAGACCGTCAAACGAATTTTAGAAAACATGTGTTCTAATATCCATCGAAAATGCAAAAAATGACGAATTTGAGGTTCTTGGGTTAGAAATACAATAGTACGCGATATCGACCATGACAAAGTAATGGGTTTAGATCACCAGCCTATTTTTGATGGATCAAATGAATTTTAGGCCAATCAGATATCATCGATCGAATTATAGAAAATTTGTGTGCTAATAGCGACCGAAAGTGTAAAAAAATCACGAATTTGGGTTCATAGGCTTAGAAATTCAATAAAATTCAATATCGGTCATGTCGAAGTGATGGGTGTCGATCACAAGACTATTTCTGATGAACCGTGTAAATTTTAGGCCAATCAGAGACCGTCGATCGAATTCTAGAAAATTTATGTGCTAATATCCACTAAAAGTGTAAAAAATCACGAATTTAAGTTTCTAGGCTTAGAGATGCAATAATATGTGACGTTGGCCATGACTAAGTTTTGAGTGTCGATCACCAGCCTATTTTTGATGGACTGAGTGAATTTTAGACCAATCAGAGACCGTTAAATGAATTTTAGAAAATTTGTGGGCTAATACCTTCCGAAAGTGCAAACAATGACGAATTTGAGTTTCTTGGCTTAGAAATGTAATAATATGCGACGTCGATCATGACGAAGTAATGGGTTTCGATCACCAGCCTGTTTTTGATGGATCGGATTAATTTTAGGCCAATTAGATATCATTGATCAGATTATAGAAAATTTGTGTGCTAATAGCCACTAAAAGTGTAAAAAATCACGAATTTGAGTTTCTAGGCTTAGAAATTCAATAAAATTTGACATCGACCATGTGAAGTGATGGGTGTCGATCACAGGACTATTTGTGATGAACCGTGTGAATTTTAGGTCAACCAGAGACCGTTGATCGGATTCTTGAAAGTTTATGTGCTAATATCCACCAAAAGTGCAAAAAATCACGAATTTGAGTTTCTAGGTTTAGAAATGTTATAATATGTGACGTTGGCCATGACTAAGTTATGAGTGTCGATCACCAGCCTATTTTTGATGGACTTGGTGAATTTTAAACCAATCCGAGACCGTCACCCAAATTTTAGAAAATCTTTGTGCTAATAATATCCACCGAAAGTGCAAAAAATGACGAATTTGAGTTTCTTGGCATATAAATGTAATAATACGCGATGTCGACCATGACGAAGTAATGAGTTTAGATCACCAACCTATTTTTTATGGATCGGATGAATTTTAGGCCAATCAGATATCATCGATCGGATTCTAGAAAATCTGTGTGCTAATATCTACTGAAAATGTAAAAAATCATGAATTTGAGTTTCTTGGCTTAGAAATGTAATAATGAGCTGCGTCGACCATGATGAAGTTATGGGTGTCGATCACAGGATTATTTGTGATGAACCATGTGAATTTTAGGTCAATCAGAGACCGTCAATCGAATTCTAGAAAATTTATGTGCTAATATCCACCAAAAGTATAAAATATCACGAATTTAAGTTTCTAGGCTTAGAAATGCAATAATATGTGACGTTGGTCATGACTAAGTTAAGGGTGTCGATGACCAGCCTATTTTTTATGGACTAAGTGAATTTTAGACCAATCAGAGAAAGTCAAACGAATTTTTGAAAACCTGTGTGCTAATACCCACCGAAAGTGCAAAAAATGACGAATTTGAGGTTTTTGGCTTAGAAATGCAATAATACGCGATATCGACCATGACAAAGTAATGGGTTTAGATCACCAGCCTATTTTTGATGGATCAGATGAATTTTAGGCCAATCAGATATCTTCGATCGGATTATAGAAAATTTGTGTGCTAATACCCACCGAAATTGTAAAAAAATCACGAATTTGGGTTCATAGGCTTAGAAATTCAATAAAATTCAACATCGGTCATTTCGAAGTGATGGGTGTCGATCACAAGACTATTTCTGATGAACCGTGTAAATTTTAGGCCAAGCAGAGACCGTCGATCGAATTCTAGAAAATTTATGTGCTAATATCCACTAAAAGTGTAAAAAATCACGAATTTAAGTTTCTAGGCTTAGAGATGCAATAATATGTGACGTTGGCCATGACTAAGTTTTGAGTGTCGATCACCAGCCTATTTTTGATGGACTGAGTGAATTTTAGACCAATCAGAGACCGTCAAATGAATTTTAGAAAATTTGTGGGCTAATACCTTAGAAAGTGCAAACAATGACGAATTTGAGTTTCTTGGCTTAGAAATGTAATGTCGCGACGTCGATCATGACGAAGTAATGGGCTTGATCACCATCCTTTTTGATGGATCGGATTAATTTTAGGCCAATCGATATCATTGATCGGATTATAGAAAATTTGTGTGCTAATAGCCACCGAAAGTGTAAACAAATCACGAATTTGAGTTCCTAGGCTTAGAAATTCAATAAAATTCAACATCAGCCATGAAGAAGTGATGGGTGTCGATCACAAGACTATTTGTGATGAACCGTGGGAATTTTAGGCCAATCAGAGACCGTTGATCGGATTCTAGAAAGTTTATGTGCTAATATCCACCAAAAGTGCAAAAAATCACGAATTTGAGTTTCTAGGCTTAGAAATGCAATAATATGTGACTTTGGCCATGACTAAGTTATGGGTGTCGATCACGACCTATTTTTGATGGATGGTGAATTTTAAACCAATCGAGACCGTCGACTAAATTTTAGAAAATCGTGTGCTAATACCCAGAAAGTGCAAAAATGACGAATTTGAGTTTCTTGGCATAGAAATGTAATAATACGCGACGTCGACCATGACGAAGTAATGGGTTTAGATCACCAACCTATTTTTGATGGATCGGATGAATTTTAGGTCAATCAGATATCATCGATCGGATTATAGAAAATGTGTTTGCTAATATCCACTGAAAATGTAAAAAATGATGAATTTGAGTTTCTTGGATTAGAAATTTAATAATGAGCTACGTCGACCATGATGAAGTTATGAGTGTCGATCACAAGATTATTTGTGATGAACCATGTGAATTTTAGGCCAATCAGAGACCGTCGAACGAATTCTAGAAAATTTATGTGCTAATATCCACCAAAAGTGTAAAAAATCACGAATTTAAGTTTCTAGGCTTAGAAATGCAAAAATATGTGACGTTGACCATGACTAAGTTATGAGTGTCGATCACCAGCCTATTTTTGATGGACTAAGTGAATTTTAGACCAATCAGAGACCGTCAAACGAATTTTAGAAAACATGTGTTCTAATACCCATCGAAAATGCAAAAAATGACGAATTTGAGGTTCTTGGCTTAGAAATGCAATAATACGCGATATCGACCATGACAAAGTAATGGGTTTAGATCACCAGCCTATTATTGATGGATCAAATGAATTTTAGGCCAATCAGATATCATCGATCGAATTATAGAAAATTTGTGTGTTAATAGCGATCGAAAGTGTAAAAAAATCACGAATTTGGGTTCATAGGCTTAGAAATACAATAAAATTAGACATCTGTCATGACGAAGTGATAGGTGTCGATCACCAGACTATGTGTGATAAACCGTGTGAAATTTAGGTCAATCAGAAACCGTCAATCAGATTCTAGAAAATTTATGTGCTAATATCCACTAAAAGTGTAAAAAATCACGAATTTAAGTTTCTAGGCTTAGAGATGCAATAATATGTGACGTTGGCCATGACTAAGTTTTGAGTGTCGATCACCAGCCTATTTTTGATGGACTGAGTGAATTTTAGACCAATCAGAGACCGTTAAATGAATTTTAGAAAATTTGTGGGCTAATACCTTCCGAAAGTGCAAACAATGACGAATTTGAGTTTCTTGGCTTAGAAATGTAATAATATACGACGTCGATCATGACGAAGTAATGGGTTTCGATCACCAGCCTGTTTTTGATGGATCGGATTAATTTTAGGCCAATTAGATATCATTGATCGGATTATAGAAAATCTGTGTGCTAATACCCACCGAAAGTGCAAAAAATGACGAATTTGAGTTTCTTGGCATAGAAATGTAATAATACGCGATGTCGACCATGACGAAGTAATGGGTTTAGATCACCAACCTATTTTTGATGGATCGGATGAATTTTAGGTCAATCAGATATCATCGATCGAATTCTAGAAAATATGTGTGCTAATATCAACTGAACATGTAAAAAATCACGAATTTGAGTTTCTTGGCTCAAAAATGTAATAAAGAGCTACGTCGACCATGATGAAGTTATTGTTTTTATAAGCACTTCCCGGACTCGCGGCCCGGGCTATTTTATTTATCGAAAATAAAGATACAGGGGGCCCCAGAGGGGAAAAAGTAAAGTACATGAAATAAATCACCTACCTGACTAGTCCGACTGAGACACGCAGGCCTCTATAAGCAAGAGTGCAAAAAGAAAGAAGATGTCAAAATCAAGTACTATATGATCATCACAGTGTTTATAACACACACTGTGATGATGTTACACAAAATAATGCTAATGTAATGAGAATAAATTATAAGTACAAAGGTATAGTCTCCCTTTGGGCTTATAAAAAATTCTAGATGTTGTGTCGCTTCCCTGTCCTCTTCCAAATATTGTTGGAACTTGATCATTTATGTTTGGTTCTATTGGATATTGCTGAGGCGACTGGAGCCACAGTGTTTTTCCTTGGTCGTCCTCTTGGTTTTTTGACACTTGGTGTGATGACAGGAGATGTCACCTTCTTCTTCACTTGTACCTGTGATACTCGTATCGGCTCAGTCGGCCATTCTATCGGGAACTCGTCGTGAGATGGACTTGCCCCTTTGACTCGCTCCCTCTTCTCTGCTCTCTGTATCTCTTTTGATTGCAATTCATATTCGCAGTCTTCATCTGACTCATACTCATCATCTTCCTCCTCATAATCATCATCTATTGTGGTTGATTCTTCATAGTCTGAATCAAACTCTTCTTCTTCATCTGTATCTTCATACTCCTCTACAGTATCGCTACCCGAGGATGTAATGTCATCAACTGGATCAGCTGCAGAAACAGCTGCTGCTTCGGTTCTTTGTTGCTTATCAATATCAAAGTTGTCCTTCTTTTTGTTGGTTCTGCAATTTGTGTGTTTTGATAGAGTTTTGTATGTAGTGTTACTTGCTTTAGCAATCTCCTCGGCATTTGTTGTTATCCGGAAGTCATCGCTAAACTCGTCATCCTCAGTCTCTACAAAGTTGGCAGCAGCAGCAGCAATTCTGGCGAAGCCAGCGTGCAGCGTCAAGATCCACGGCGGCACGGTTATTATGCGCACGGTTCTTGGCTCCTGCAACATCAATCAAACCGGCAACAATATCGCTGCACTCGACCAACAACACCGGCGGTCACGATCTCGGTTTCCTCACCAACAACAACAGCCACGACCTCCCCAGTTGCACCAACAATTTCTGCAGAAGTAGCAGAAATTGGGAGTGTCGCAGGCGGCTCAACACGGAAGAAGCGACCGCTGCGGCATGTATCGCATCGAGTAGCACAACCGGCCGGCCAAAAGCGGCACCAGCGTCTGCGGCATTCACAGCGGCAACCTCCATCTCAGCACCATCAGTGGTAGCACCAACATCTGCAGCATTCACAACAGTAGAGCCAACAATTTCTGCTGCAGTAGTAAAAATTGGACGACCAGCTGGATAGCCTACAATACATTCAGCAAGAGAGCTAACAGCAGATGCACATTCAACATTTGTAGTTGCAACATTTTGAATAAAACCATGACGATTGACGGACTGATCCACAACCACATCAACCACATCCCCAACAGTGACATCATATCCAGACAATATATTAAAGGCATTGGAGTTTGATAGAGGGCTGTGGTTTTGGTTTTGAGGATTTTTGTGGTATCTTTTATTTTTGTTATTTTGGATGGTTTGCCATTCCTTTTGATTGTCTCGACCCTTCCCTTTATGTTGAGTTTTGTTTGGAATAGAATCTGGAACTAGTTTTGAAGTGTTAGGATTGTTATTTGGTAGAGTCGGTTTAACAATGGGTGAAGGCAAAGGGGGCGTAGGTTTCTCCTTTGAAGGTCTCAAAGATGGGTCAAGTTTCCAACATCCATACTTATCATGTCCTTGTAGGCAACACTTAGTACAATATTTAGGAAGAGAATCAAACTCAATTTTATATGAATTAGTAATAATCTCCTCATTCTTACCAATTTGGATTTGGAATTGAGTGGGATGCTCCCTCAACAAATCAACCTCAACTTTGACACGAGCACAACTAGGTCGAGTCTTATTTTTTGTTGCTTTGTCTACACATATAGGCCTACCAACAGCGGAAGCAAATGATAACAAGGTTGACTCTTCAAAGTAGTTGGGCGGCAAGTTGGGAAAAGAGATCCACGCCCAAGCTATGCTGGTCTCTTTAGTGGGGTCGAAGTTAATCTCCCATTTCATAGAACGCATCGGGTGAGATACGTTCTTCTTCTTAATATCAAAAGACCCATTGATAGACATTAAAACATCATAGTCCTCCTTAATAGAGCATCTAATGAGAACATGTCTACTACACAGATAACCAATATTGACATATGTTTTAAGCTTCAGTTGTTTGGGTATTTCAGTCCTTAAGAATTCAATGTCCGGCATTCCATGACTGAATTTACCAATTACAGCCCATTTGAGATTTTGTCTCATAACTAAGGTATCAATTTCAGCTTGTTCGAACATGAATGTAGGTTCCCCGTGTAAGTATGTTACCTGTTTTGATGGTAACGGGGGCATAAGTTGACTGCCTTGGATTGAACTAACCGGAGCAGTGCCTGTGGCTTGAGAGTAACTCAATGAATCCCTGTTTGTAACAGTAGGCATTCCTGTAGATAGAATTGGAATTTGAGAATGTTGGGGTTGGATAATAGGCGGGAAAGATGAGTTCAATGGCTGGACAACCTCCCCGGGAGGTCGCCCAGTCTCCATCACTGTCATGGAACCACAGAGCTAAAACCTTTGCAGAACTGAAACGAAGGTGGAGAGTGGAAGTAAAAGGTCGGCTATGTGATGGTGAGTCTAGTTGTACCACCCACTACCGTCGATTAATGCCCAGGTGGTCGGATAGTGCAAGGCGACGGATGGGGTTTCAGGTTCGAGGTGAATCGACGAATTAGAATGAGTCGATGAGCCTGGTGGGTATTGAAATGACGGCAAGGAGATGGTGAAGCTATTGGTACCACCCCCGAACCTCGACCTTGTCGGAGTTAGCCGGAAAATCAAAAAGAACGATCGGAAATCTGGGGAGTTTATCGATCTGAAATTTTCGGAGATTTAGGTAGAATCGAAGGTCAAGGGTACTATGGAATTGACGGGCTTGAGAAGACGAAGCTAATGGTATAAGTTTCGCCTCCAATGGCTTTCGGAGGTGGCCGAAAATGGCTAAAATCCGACGAGAGTAATGTTATGGGTGTCGATCACGAGACTATTTTTCTTAGCTTACTATGCGTTTAGCAAGTGCTTAATTGATTTTTCTACGTACTATGCATTTATATAATGCATAATACGTTGTTTCTACGTAGTATGTCTTTAGCAAGTGCATAATAGGTTTTTCTATGTATTATACATTTAGCAAGTGCATACTAGGTTTTTCTACGTACTATGCATTTAGCAAGTGCATAATAGGTTTTTCTACGTACTATGCATTTATCAAGTGCATAGTAAGAGTTTCTACATACTATGCATTTAGCAACTGCATATTTGGTTTTTTACGTACTTACGTAATATGCATTTAGCAAGTGCATAATAGAGTTTTTACATACTTTGCATTTATCAAGTGCATAATAGGTTTTTCTACATACTATGTATTTTTCAAGTTCATAATAAGTTTTAGGCCAATCAGAGACCGTCTACCAGATGCTACAAAATTTGTGTGCTAATACCCACCGAAGTGTGAAAAATCTCGAATTTGGGTTCATAGGCTTAGAAATTCAATAAAATTCAACATCAGTCATGACGAAGTGATGGGTTTCGATCACAAGACTATTTGTGATGAACCGTGTAAATTTTAGGCCAATCATAGACCGTCAATCGAATTCTAGAAAATTTATGTGCTAATAATATCCACTAAAAGTGTAAAAAATCACGAATTTAAGTTTCTAGGCTTAGAGATGCAATAATATGTGACGTTGGTCATGACTAAGTTATGGGTGTCGATCACCAGCCTATTTTAATGGACTGAGTAAATTTTAAACCAATCCTAGACCGTCAAACGAATTTTAGAAAATTTGTGTGCTAATACCCACTGAAAGTGCAAAAAGTGACGAATTTGAGTTTCTTGGCTTAGAAATGCAATAATATGCGACGTCGACCATGACGAAGTAATGAGTTTCGATCACCAGCCTGTTTTTGATGGATTGGATGAATTTTAGCTCAATCAGATATCATCGATCGGATTATAGAAAATTTGTGTGCTAATATCCACCGAAAGTGTAAAAAATCACGAATTTGAGTTCCTATGCTTAGAAATTCAATAAAATTCGACATCGGCCATGACGAAATGATGGGTATCTATAACAACACTATTTGTGATGAACCGTGTGAATTTTAGGTCAATCAGAGACCGTTGATCGGATTATTGAAACTTTATGTGCTAATATCCCCCAAAAGTGCAAAAAATCAAGAATTTGAGTTTCTAGGCTTAGAAATGCAATAATATATGATGTTGGCCATGATTAAGTAATGGGTGTCGATCACCAGCCTATTTTTGATGGACTGGGTGAATTTTAAACCAATCAGATACCGTCAACCGAATTTTAGAAAATCTGTGTGCTAATACCCACCGAAAGTGCAAAAAATGACGAATTTGAGGTTTTTGGATTAGAAATGGAATAATACGCGATATCGACCATGACAAAGTAATGGGTTTAGATCACCAACCTATTTTTGATGGATCGGATGATTTTAGGCCAATCAGATATCATCGATCGGATTATAGAAAATTTGTGTGCTAATACTCACCGAAAGTGTAAAAGAATCACAAATTTGGGTTCATAGGCTTAGAAATTCAATAAAATTCAACATCGGTCATGTAGAAGTGATGGGTGTCGATCACAAGACTATTTGTGATGAACCGTGTAAATTTTAGGTCAATCAGAGACCGTCGGTCGAATTCTAGAAAATTTATGTGCTAATATCCACCAAAAGTGTAAAAAATCACAAATTTAAGTTTCTAGGCTTAGAGATGCAATAATATGTGACGTTGGTCATGACTAAGTTATTTTTTTTTATAAGGCAATTTTTATTTATCGAGAATAAAGATACAGGGGGCCCCAGAGGGGAAAAGTAAAGTGCATGAAAACCTGACTAATCCGGCTGAAGCGCGCAGACCTCTAAAAGCAAGAGTGCAAAAAGAAAGAAGAAGCCAGAACTAAGTACTCTATGATCATCACAGAGTTTATAATACACTATGTAATGATGTTACACAAGATAATGCTAAAGTAATGAGAATAAATTATAAGTACAAAGGTATAATCACGCTTTGGGCTTATAAAAAATTCTAGATGTTGTGTCGCTGCCTTGTCCTCTTCCAAATATTGTTGGAACTTGATCATCTATATCTGGTTCTATTGGGTAAAGCTGATGTGGCTGGAGACACTGTGTTTTTCCTTGGTCGCCCTCTTGGTTTTTTGGCATTTGATGAGATGACAGGGGCTGCCCCCTTATTTTTCACTTGAATCTGTGATATTCGTATCGGTTCAGTCGGCCATTCTATCGAGAACTCGTCGTGAGATGGACTTGCCCCTATGACTCGCTCCCTCTTCTCTGCTCTCTGTATCTCTTTTGATAGCAGTTCATATTCGTCGTCTTCATCTGACTCAAACTCATCATCTTCCTCTTCGTAATCATCAGCTGTTGTGGCTGATTCTTCATAGTCTGAATCAAACTGTTCTTTTTCATTTGTAATTTCATATTCCTCTTCAGTCTCAACACAATCGCTACCCGAGGATGTACCAGCTGCGACAGCTGCTGCTCTGGTTCTTCATTGAGGCATGGATCGAGTTTTGTGTGTTGTGATGCTAGCTTTAGCAATCTCCTCGGCATTTGACGTTAACCGGAAGTCATTGCTACTGTCGCCTTCATCAGATTCTACAAAGTTGGCATCAGCAGCAGCTGCAGCAACAGGAGCCAAATCATCGGCAGCAGCCACAGCAGCATTCGACACAGCAACTTTAGCTGTCCCAATAGCATCAGCAGCAGTTGGCTTTCGACCAACAACACGAGCCATATCTGCAAAGTTGGATGCAGCAGAAAGAAGAACAACAAAGAAGAGGCAACGATCCACGAATAGTTGGATGCAGCGGAAGAAGAAAACAGTGGCAGCAAGAAGAAGAAGAAAGAAGAGCGGCGGCGGAATGGCATCCTCACAGCGGCGGCCTTAGCATGAGCGGCGGCCTCCACAATGTAAGCAGATGTGCTCGCATCACTGTTGCCCTCAGAACATCAAGAAGACAAAGAAGACAAGATGCGGCACTCGACCAAAGAACTCCAAAGAAGAGCAAAGGTGCAGAACCATAGAAGACAGCCACTGGTGCAACATGTCTCGCATCAGTTGTAACACAAACAGTGGAATCTGCAGCCAAACCGACGAAACATCGGAAATTCGAGGTTTGGCGGTTAAAACCACAACAAAATTGGCAAAGAAGACTACAAAGAAAGAAGCAGCCACCATATCAACAAAGACAAAGACTAGCATTGGCCTCAAGAATGCACGGATGCATCAACATCCTCCCCAACAAAGAACCACCCCAAAGAATTTCAAAGAATATCGATAGCGATAGCCTCAAAGAACTGGAAATCAGCAGTAGCCAACAGCAGATTATCCTTGTTTTGTGTTAATTTATTTTTTGGTTGGACTTTGGAAGGTTGATTTTGTGGTTGTGGGATGTTCTTCTTTTGTTTTTTGCCGGTAACCACCTGCCAATCATTTGGATTGTTGGAATTTTGTTGTTTTGAGTTTTCAGTTGGTTTTGGAATTTGTGGAATTTCTTTGGAAGGCAAAGAAGGAGGAGGATTCTCCTTTGAAGGTTTCAACGACGGATTAAGTTTCCAACATCTATGCACATCATGGCCTTGAAGGCAACACTTAGTGCAATACTTAGGAAGGACATCAAACTCAATTTTGTAAGAATTAGTATTGACCTTTCCATCCTTAACAATTTGGATTGTGAATTGGGTGGGATGCTCTCTCAACAAATCAACTTCAACTTTGACACGAGCACAACTAGGTCGAGTCTTATTTATGGTTGCTTTGTCTACACAAATAGGCCTACCAACAGTTGAAGCAAATGACAACAAGGTTGACTCCTCAAAGTAGTTGGGCGGCAAGTTGGGAAATGAGATCCAAGCCCAAGCTATGCTGGTCTCTTTAGTGGGATCAAAGTTAATTTCCCATTTCATAGAACGCATTGGGTGAGATACGTTCTTCTTCTTAATATCAAAGGACCCATTGATAGACATTAAAAAATCATAATCCTCCTTAATGGAGCATCTAATGAGCACATGTCTACTGCACAGATAACCAATATTGACATATGCTTTAAGCTTCAATTGTTTGGGTATTTCAGTCCTTAAGAATTCAATGTCCGGCATTCCATGACTGAATTTACCAATTACAGCCCATTTGAGATTTTGTCTCATAACTAAGGTATCAATTTCAGCTTGTTCGAACATGAATGTAGGTTCCCCGTGTAAGTATGTTACATGTTTAGATGGTAACTGGGGCATTGGATGACTGCCTTGGATTGAACTTGCCTGAGCATTTCCTGCGACTTGGGAATAGCTCAATGAATCCCTGATAGTAACTGTAGGCGTACCAGTAGTTAGAATTGGAGTTTGAGTATGTTGGGGTTGGATAATAGGTGGAAAAGAAGAGTTCAGTAGCTGGACAACCTCCCCGGGAGGTCGCCCAGTCTCCATCACTGTCATGGAACCACAGCGACGAACTTTGCAGAACTGAAATGAAGGTGGAAAGTGGAAGTAAAAGGTCGGCTATGTGGTGGTGAGTGTAGTAGTACCACCCACAACCGTCGACTAAAGCCCAGGTGGCCGGAAAATGCTAGGCGACGAGAAGGGTTTCAGGTTCCTGGGGGATCGACGAAATGGAATGAGTCGACGAACCTGGTGGGGATAGAAATGACGGCAAGGAGATGGTGAAGCTATTGGTACCACCCCCAGACCTCGACCTTGCCGGAGTTAGCCGGAAAATGGAAAATCGATCTGAAAATAGGAGAGTTTTTCGATCTAAAATTTCCAGAGATTTAGGATGAATCGAAGGTCAAGGGTACTATGGAATTGACGGGCTTGAGAAGATGAAGCTTTTGGCATAAGTTTCGTCTCCAATGGTTAACGGAGGTGGCCGGAAATGGCTAAAAACCGGCGACTTTACTGTTCACGACGGGAATCGCCTAAGGGCTGCTATGACCTATTATTATGAAAAAAAAATTATGAAAGAGTTCATGACTAAGTTATTTTTTTTTTTTATGAATTCGGATTAATTTTATATATAAAAAGAAAGTACATGGGGCCCCCGTCGGGGAAAATACACTGCTCATCAGCAGGAGTGCAAAAAGAAAGAAGATGCAATAATCAAATAAGCAATGATCATCACCGAGTTTATAACATACTCGATGATGATACTACAAATGCGGATACAAACAAAATGAAGATACAATGTAAGCCTAAAGCTATAAATTACCTCCGGGCATACAAAGTCTTCAATCTGAAGTGTCTCATCTCTGTCATCCCCCAGATACTGTAAAAATCTGATCATGTAATAGGAGTCCTGGGTCTGGATCTGGATCTGGATCTGGTATTGATGGATGAGGTTGCTCGATGTGTAATCTTAAGAGCATCTCTCTGTACTGGAACCAATGGAACTGGGTCTGGCTGAGCCAGCAATGCATATGTCATGGCCCTGAGTATATGGGTGTCCATCACCAGCCTATTTTTGATGGACTTGGTGAATTGTAAACCAATCAGAGACCGTCAACCGAATTTTAGAAAATTTGTGTGCTAATACCCATCGAAAGTGCAAAAAATGACGAATTTGAGTTTCATGGCTTAAAAATGCAATAATACGCGATGTCGACCATGACGAAATAATGGGTTTAGATCACCAGTTTATTTTTTATGGATCGGATGAATTTTAGGCCAATCAGATATCATCGATCGGATTATAGAAAATTTGTGTGCTAATACCCACCGAAAGTGTAAAAAAATCACGAATTTGGGTTCATAGGCTTAGAAATTCAATAAAATTCAACATCGGTCATTTCGAAGTGATGGGTGTCGATCACAAGACTATTTGTGATGAACCGTGTAAATTTTAGGCCAATCAGAGACCGTCGATCGAATTCTTGAAAATTTATGTTCTAATATCCACCAAAAGTGTAAAAAATCACGAATTTAAGTTTCCAGGCTTAGAGATGCAATAATATGTGACGTTGGCCATGACTAAGTTATGAGTGTCGATCACCAGCCTATTTTTGATGGACTTAGTGAATTTTAGACCAATCAAAGACTGTCAAATGAATTTTAGAAAATTTGTGGGCTAATACCTACTGAAAGTGCAAATAATGACGAATTTGAGTTTCTTGGCTTAGAAATGTAATAATACGCGACGTCGATCATGACGTAGTAATGGGTTTCCATCACCAGCATATTTTGATGGATAGGATTAATTTTAGGTCAATCAGATATCATTGATCGGATTATAGAAAATTTGTGTGCTAATAGCCACTAAAAGTGTAAAAAATCACGAATTTGAGTTCATATGCTTAGAAATTCAATAAAATTCAACATCAGCCATGACAAAGTGATGGGTATCAATAACAAGACTATTTGTGATGAACCGTGTGAATTTTAGGTCAATCAGAGACCGTTGATCGAATTCTAGAAAGTTTATGTGCTAATATCCACCAAAATTGCAAAAAATCACGAATTTGAGTTTCTAGGCTTAGAAATGTAATAAGATGTGACGTTGTCCATAACTAAGTTATGGGTGTCGATCACCAGCCTACTTTTGATGGACTGGGTGAATTTTAAACCAATCAGAGACCGTCAACCGAATTTTAGAAAATATGTGTGTTAATTCCCACCGAAAGTGCAAAAAATGACGAATTTGAGTTTCTTGGCTTAAAATGCAATAATATGCGATGTCGACCATGACAAAATAATGAGTTTAGATCACCAGCCTATTTTTGATGAATCGGATAAATTTTAGGCCAATCAGATATCATCGATCGGATTATAGAAAATTTGTTTGCAATATCCACTGAAAATGTAAAAAATGATGAATTTGAGTTTCTTGGCTTAGAAATTTAATAATGAGCTACGTCGACCATGATGAAGTTATGGGTGTCGATCACAAGATTATTTGTGATGAACCATGTGAATTTTAGGCCAATCAGAGACCGTCGAACGAATTCTAGAAAATTTATGTGCTAATATCCACCAAAAGTGTAAAAAATCACGAATTTAAGTTTCTAGGCTTAGAAATGCAAAAATATGTGACGTTGACCATGACTAAGTTATGAGTGTCGATCACCAGCCTATTTTTGATGGACTAAGTGAATTTTAGACCAATCAGAGACCGTCAAACGAATTTTAGAAAACATGTGTTCTAATACCCATCGAAAATGCAAAAAATGACGAATTTGAGGTTCTTGGCTTAGAAATACAATAATACGCGATATCGACCATGACAAAGTAATGGGTTTAGATCACCAGCCTATTTTTGATGGATCAAATGAATTTCCAATCAGATATCATCGATCGAATTATAGAAAATTTGTGTGCTAATAGTGACCGAAAGTGTAAAAAAATCACGAATTTGGGTTCATAGGCTTAGAAATTCAATAAAATTCAATATCGGTCATGTCGAAGTGATGGGTGTCGATCACAAGACTATTTCTGATGAACCGTGTAAATTTTAGGCCAATCAGAGACCGTCGATCGAATTCTAGAAAATTTATGTGTTAATATCCACTAAAAGTGTAAAAAATCACGAATTTAAGTTTCTAGGCTTAGAGATGAAATAATATGTGACGTTGGCCATGACTAAGTTTTGAGTGTCGATCACCAGCCTATTTTTGATGGACTGAGTGAATTTTAGACCAATCAGAGACCGTTAAATGAATTTTAGAAAATTTGTGGGCTAATACCTTCCGAAAGTGCAAACAATGACGAATTTGAGTTTCTTGGCTTAGAAATGTAATAATATGCGACGTCGATCATGACGAAGTAATGGGTTTCGATCACCAGCCTATTTTTGATGGATCGGATTAATTTTAGGCCAATTAGATATCATTGATCGGATTATAGAAAATTTGTGTGCTAATAGCCACCGAAAGTGTAGAAAATCACGAATTTGAGTTTCTAGGCTTAGAAATTCAATAAAATTTGACATCAGCCATGACGAAGTGATGGGTGTCGATCACAGGACTATTTGTGATGAACCGTGTGAATTTTAGGTCAACCAGAGACCGTTGATCGGATTCTTGAAAGTTTATGTGCTAATATCCACCAAAAGTGCAAAAAATCACGAATTTGAGTTTCTAGGCTTAGAAATGTTATAATATGTGACGTTGGCCATGACTAAGTTATGAGTGTCAATCACCAGCCTATTTTTGATGGACTTGGTGAATTTTAAACCAATCTGAGACCGTCACCCAAATTTTAGAAAATCTGTGTGCTAATAATACCCACCGAAAGTGCAAAAAATGACGAATTTGAGTTTCTTGGCATATAAATGTAATAATACGCGATGTCGACCATGACGAAGTAATGAGTTTAGATCACCAACCTATTTTTTATGGATCGGATGAATTTTAGGTCAATCAGATATCATCGATCGGATTCTAGAAAATCTGTGTGCTAATATCTACTGAAAATGTAAAAAATCATGAATTTGAGTTTCTTGGTTTAGAAATATAATAATGAGCTACGTCAACCATGATGAAGTTATGGTTGTCGATCACAATATTATTTGTGATGAACCTTGTGAATTTTAGGCCAATCAGAGACCGTCTATCGAATTCTAGAAAATTTATGTGCTAATATCCACCAAAAGTGTAACAAATCACGAATTTAAATTTCTAGGCTTAGAAATGCAATAATATGTGACGTTGGTCATGACTAAGTTATTTTTTTTTAAGCACTTTTTCTTTTTTATAGATGGGCAAAACAAAATACAGAGGGTTCCATCAGGGAGGTACAATCAAGGTGGACTAGTCCTTGTCCTACTACACCTGTTGAGACTATAAAATCTATCTAACTATCCCGAATGAAGAAAAAAGGAACTTGATAAAATCAAGTATTCCACAATCAGGGCGGAGTTTATAATGCACTCCGCCATGTTACAAAAGTGTTGAGCAAAAGCTATCAAAAACCAAAATGCTATTCTTGTGTTGAGTTTGTATATCCTCTGTATCCTCTCTATCAAGTTAGAATATGTGAGTTCACCATGTACTGTTGTGTAGTCCGAATTTCCAAAAGTAGCCAAAAGTTCTTCTCTTTCTGCATTTTCTCATTATCCTGCTGATGTTCCTTGCATTTCCGATGCATTGTATACATTACATGGGGTTGAGCCATAGTAGCTAATACCACCCATAGTAATGTTTCCAATGCATCAGTTCTGCCTGTGTCTGTCTCAGTTCTCAGAATTTTCAACAGCCACCATAATTTCATTTCATTGGAATCACGCCAATAATGTATCTGTTGTGGCAGTTGGTGTTTGATGTTCTTACTGTTGTCATCTCTATTTGAGGTTCTTACTGTTGTCATCTCTGGCAAATCTCTTCTGTGGTTTGTCTCCACTTCCCTATTCATTACTTTGGTGTCGTGTGAGTAGTTTCCAGTTTTTGTTCCTGCTGTGGCTAGTGACTTTGCTGAAATCTCACAATAATGCCCTGCAGTTTTCCTGCAACTGCTATTGATTTGATCCACTGTACCTGCAAAAAAGACAATATGGTTAGTGTAAAGGATAATCTTTATATTCTCCTCTCATAGGATTTGAATATAAAGATTTTCTTCTTCCTTGGTGTCCTCACTTTCCTTCAGCTCCTCTTCTGTTTTCTTCTCAAATATGGACATAATAACTTGTCTGAGTTTAGGATCCTTCTCCCTTTTGTGTCCAGATCTGAAAATCTATTAACCACCAAATCTGTCACGACCCGAACCTGGGCCCGTGACTGGTGCCTTACCCCGGGCACCCTAGTGATACAACATCAGAGTAATCAGCGGAACATAAAACACATACATGAAACAAATGAAGTACAAAGCGATGTCCGAGGAAAACTTGCCTTTCGGCATATATATAAATAACTCTTACAAATGAACAGTTAAATACTTTTTACAAACCACGCTTACAACGATTACTGCACTTAAGAAATGATATAACAACAATGGCGGGACGGGGCCCGCCATACCACGAATGTAAATACCTACAACGACAGGACTATACGAAGATAAGCCTCGGAGAAGCGGAGCTTTCCCAAACGCAATTGTGACCCTAAGAGCGAGGATCAACGATCGTGTACTTTACTGCGGCATGAACGCAGCCCCGGCGAGGTCAAGACAACAGTACCAAGTATGTGAAACATGAAGATCTGTAAATGAAATCATAGTAGTCTATAGAAAGCGGGAGACATGTATGATAACCAAACTACGATTCGCGATAAATAAGGTCATGTCTAGTCGGGACTCACACCTCAAAGTCATCACTCCAATATAACAATGGGTCTCACGCCCACAACATCAATCATGCCCGTGGAATACCTTCCTCACCGCGATCGATGATAGAAAAGCACCAGGAATACATATGAACAGCAGTCCCACGTGTCCAAATAAAACGAGACAGTGAAGGCACGGCGCATAGCCGACTACTAACACCAGGTACTAACAAGGTCATAAAGCGTATCATGATATCTGCTGCACTGGCCACATGATCAAAGCCGTCGCCGCTCGCAATATCAAATGTGCGCGTCTAGCCACGAACTCCCGCAGCTCGCATAGGCCAATCTCATAGGCCCGTGAGGTATAACCCGCGTCGAGGTAGCTACTCCCGGCATCGCCCCGACTCGCGATCCGCACGCCACATAGACCGCGTGACCATAAAGGCCGCACACTAACACGAACTCTCGTAGCTCGCATAGGCCCGGGACCCGCATGAGGTATTCTCGAATCATGGTCCCAGACCGCCTGAGTCTACCCCGCATCGGAGGGCAGCTTAACCCCCGGAAACACGGTGAGTGGTATAAATACCAACATAACAGTTTATCGTTTAGACAACATAAGCACAATCAAGGGAAAATCCCTTTACACAAACATCACAGAATACTAACACACGTAGCATCCTAATATGATTACTTATCAAATCAAACACGAAGGTATTACAAGGCTATCACAAACCAATACAATCAAGTTATTCACACATAAGGTACTTCCTACTATATGATTAACGAGATCGGGGTTTTATCCCCAAAGTACTTTATACAATAACTCTTTAAAGATATGTTACTTCACAAAACCACACAATACGTAGTATATGAAAATAGAGTGATTATCTTTTGAAGTAAATCAAAACACTTACCTTTGTAAAATCAAGTAACAACATTATTTTCCAAACGTCCAAGTTTGCCTAATTTCAAATGTTCACGGTTCTTATTTTAGAAAGGTTTCGTATTTCATAGTCTTATTCATTTAAGAATATAATTCTCTTTTAAACTATCTGAGAAACATAAGCCTTATATGTGAGTAGGATATTCTTGTTTATAACAATCTTATTACAGATCTAGGAAATATCATTTTGTCTCATCTTAGCTTCTATGCAGATGGAAGTTTCTCTGGTTTTAATAATACTTAATCTCAAAACATTTCCTTTTATTACGGCGATGGTTTGTCGATACACATTCTGATTTCCGAAATCAGTAAAACATTCTTAAGCCGTTATTATCTAACTTCCCATAAAGCTAGTATAACTCTTAAGTTTTCAAAAACCAAATATTACTTCTTCTTTCGAAATGATTCAAAAATCTTTTGAAATACTTCAAGTTCTTTATTAACACATAACAAGCCAGTTATAGTTCAAATCAGTTACCTTTTAAAAACCACAAGTATTTTCTTACCAACATAAAGCTGTTATAACCAACTTCCCATAAAGCCGTTATAACACTTTATGTTTTAAACCAATCAAATACATTTAGCACATGTACGTCTACCGTACTACATAGTTCACACATATCATGCTAGAAGAGATAGGAAGAGGTTCACATACCTCGCGACGAGTATCGACTAATAGCAAAACGCTCCAAGTACTTCCAACCGCTACTCCTTAAGCCAAGTAGATCGCGCCATACGTAGTACTCAACCTATAAGGCCACAAGGCGCTTATTAATATTTAGATCTTATCGTAGAACATTCTACAGAAAATTCGGCAGCACCTCCCCCCCCCGCAACAGCGTAAATCTCCTCCTTTATCGAGGCCGGCTACCAAGCCAACCGGGGGGGGTTTGCACGTCTAACCGGACGTGTACGATTCTACTACACAGCAAAGCTACACAAGTCTACTGTAATACAGTCCTATGTAATTACAGTTCAGTACTCTTCTTTCGAAAAGGTTTCTTATTATTCAGGCTTAAGTCAAAAGACATTGCCGATAACAACGTTCAGTTCTATATATAGTATACTTCAACTATATAATCATACAACATGTAATTTCCAATTACAATAGAGGGACAAGATATTTACCTCGATAAGCCCATAATTATCCAAGTTATAATGTCGATCCTAAGCAAGGTTTAGCTCTACTCAGTGCGCTCCAAACAACCCTTAGAAGTTCTAACCAACTTCTACTTAAATACTTCAACCAACTGAAGATTTCCTTAGGGTTTGGTTTGAGACAAAAAGGACAAAAGGTAGTATTTAAGGCTCTACGTATAGAGGTAACTTTGGAATACAACAAGGTAAAGGCTAAGGTATTTTGGGCATTATAACAATACTAGAGAGTATTTCTACACCACAAAAAGGGGGGGTATTATGAAAACAACTAGGCTAGGGGTACACTCGGCTAGCACCCCAGAGGTGCTCTCACATGAGGGAGGCCCTACCGAACTCTACACAAAGGGGAGGGAGGAGGATTTTAACACTTAGAAATATTTAGGAATGGATGAACAAGTCTTCCAAGGGGGGGTATTTATAGCAAAACCCAAGGCCAACCAATGGCCAAGATCAAGCCATGTGCAAGGCAAGTGTAAGGCCTAGATCAAGCCAAGTGCACCCTAACCCTACTCCACCAAACATGGCACAAAAAAAGCCACAAAACAAGGCCCACAATAAGGGACCAATCGGCCAAGGCCAACCAACCCTTGACCGCCCCACTAAACCGTCCAATGAGGGTGACAAGTGTCACCCTCCCGTTGGCCCAAAATATTTCGTCTCTCGGAAAAATCCGCAAAAAATATAAATGTCATAGCCGGAATTTTCCCTACGAAAGTTGTGGAAACGTTTCGTCGAAAAACGACTCTAATCGGGTGTTGTGCACAAAGTGAAAATCGGCCAAGCCTACTTAAGCTTCAAAATTTTCTACGTACGTCCTTACGTACATACACTGGAAATACGGGGTATAACAAAATCATCTACATCCAATGCAATATTGGCTAAGTGATATGCTAGCTGATTGCCTTCCCTCAAAATATGGATTATTTCAATGTTATTTATCTCTAGATGTAGCCAAATTTCCTCCACTATGTTTATTACCCTCCATGGTGGCCTCCATTCTCTGTTTATCACTTTTGTCATTGTCATTGAATCTGTTTCCACAACCACAAGACTTATATGCTGCCCATTACAGTACCTTAAGGCCATTAATATTGCAATTTCCTTAGCTTTTATGTTGGTTTTCTGCCCTATCTCTTTTGCTTCTGCATATGTTAAATCCCCATGCTCATTTCTCACACAAAAACCATATGAGCTTCTACCTGGATTACCTCTTGACGCACCATCTGTATTGCATTTCCATGTGCCTTGTCTTGGTAATTTCCATAGAACTTTAGTAAAAGTCCATGTGGGAGTAACCCTCTCCATAACTTGAAGTATGTCAGACCATCTACTGGGAATATGTGGCATTTTTCCTCTAAGAATATTCTGGATTGTACTGGATATTTGGAAAATCACCCTGTTGATTGAGGTTTTCTTGTCATTCTGCTCATCACACCTTTTCTTCCATAACTCCCATACAATAATAGCAGGCATGGCCTTGTAGATGTTCTTCATATTTGGATTGACCTTTGCTTTCCACCATTCTCTCACAATTTGTTTTAACAGTTTCCCTCTGGTAGAGATTCCACAGCTTTGGAGAAATATTTCCAGACTTGTTTTGCAGTATCACTTTGTGCAAATACATGTTCTACTGATTCTTCTTGTGGCTTGGTACAACATGTACATCTGGATGCCATCTGATAGCCCCATCTTTTAACCACATCATTCAATGGCACATTGTGGTGCCAGACCGTCCAAATTGAAAATGAAATTTTAAAATGCACCTCTTTATTCCACATGATCTTGTAATCTTCCTGCTCCATTGTTCTTTTCCTTATCAATTCCCATGCAGTTTTAACAAAAAATTGTCCAGTGGTATCAAGTGTCCACCAAGGTTTATCCTCTTCAGTGGACATTGGAGGGTCCAAATTCTGAATAATAAGTTCAGTAACTTCCTTTGGGAGGTGTTGTCTCATAAGTCTTTCATTCCATATTCCATCTTTGACTAAGTCATTTACCATCTGTAGTTCTGTATTAATAACAAAGTCTGCTGGAAGTATTGAATAAAGAGGGCCTTTACTTGTCCAGTTATCAAACCATAGGGAGCAGTTCCCTTTCTTGACTTGCCACAGGATGTGTTGCTCCATATGATCTCTGGCAATAAGCATGTTCTTCCAGGTTTGTGAGCCTTTCCTCCAATGAGTAGTGATGTGGCTATGTTTCTTGAGATATTTGTTGGTTATATAAGAGTTCCACAGTGATTCTTTGGTTCTGAAGTTCCACCAGTTTTTCATATTAAGTGCCAAGGATATGTCTTGCAAATTTCTGAATCCTAAACCTCCTTCTGCTTGAGGTAGGCATACATTGTGTTATACCCCGTATTTCCAGAGTATGTACGTGAGCGCGTACGTATTATAATTTGAGCCTTAAAGTTGGCTAGTTTCGAAATTTGTACACACCACCCGATTAAAGTCGTTTTTCGACGAAACGTTTCCACAGCTTTCGTAGGGAAAATTCCGGCTATGTCATTTAAAATTTTTGCGGATTTTTCCGAGAGACGAAACATTTTGGACCAACGAGAGGGCGACACTTGTCACCCTCTAATTGGAAGGAGTGGACGGACGAAAGTGGGAAGGTTGGCACGTTTTTTGTGCATTGTTTTTGGTCAAGGAGTTGGTAGGATATTTTGGGTAGATGGATAAGGTTGCACATGGCTTAATCTTGACCTTACACTTGCCTAACACTTGGATGGATCTTGGCCATTGGTTGGCCTTCACTTGACCTATAAATACCCCTCTAGTTGAAGACTTTCTTCATCCAAAAACTTGAGCAATCTAACTAAGTCTCAAAATACTCCTCCTCGAGCTTGGCCCACCACACCCCTCCCCTTTGAGAGCCCTTGGCGAGAGCCACCTCCCTCCTTTGAGGTGTTTTGCCGTGGTACCCCTAGCCTAGTTGTCTCGTATAAATACCCCTTTGTGGTATAGAAATACTCTCAAGTATTGTTATAATGCCCAAATACCTGGCCCAAATACCTTGTAGTATTCCCAAGGTTACACTTTTACAACAGCCCAGAAAATACTATTATACTTACCTCAGTCACAAAAAACGAAACCCTAAGTAAATCTTCACCCATAGTTGAAGTCATAAGTCGAAGTTGGTTAGAACTTCTAAGGGTTGGTTGGAGCAGTTGAGCGCCGAGTAGAGCTAAACGCGTTGTTCAGATCGACATATAAACTCGGATAATTTTGGGCTTATCGAGGTAAACATTCTTGACCTTCTGTAATTGGAAATTACATGTTGTAGGAGTATATAGTTAAGTATACTATATATAGAATCGAACATAGTTGTGCGGCAATGTCTTGCGACTTAAGCTGAATTTAAAGAAGAGAATCGAATCGTAATTACATAGATGTATTACTGAGACTTGTGTAACATTCTTGTGTAGTAGAATTGTACACGTCCGGTTAGACGTGTTAACCCCCTGGTTGGCTTGGTAGCCGCCTCGATAGAGAGGAGTTTTCTGTTGTTGCGGGGAGAGTCTTGCCGAATTTTACGTAGAATATTCTACGTCGGGATCTAAAGATATTAATAGGCGCTTTGTGGCCTCTATAGGTTGTAGTACTACGTGTGGAGTGATCGCTTGGTGAGAGTGTGGCCAGCGGTTTGAGGTACTTGGGCGTTTTGCTATTAGTCGATAATCGTCGCGAGGTATGTGAACCTCTTCTATCTGTTCTAGCATGATATGTGTATAACTATGTAGTACGGTGACGTACATATGTTTAATGTATTTGATTGGTTTGAAACATAAAGTGTTATAACGACTTTATGGGAAGTTGGTTATATGACTTTATGTAGGTAAGAAAGTACTTGTGGTTTTAAGAGGTAAGATTTGAACTATAACTGGCTGGCTATGTGATAATAAAGAACTTGAAGTATTTCAAAAGATTTTTGAACCATTTGGAGAGAAGAAGTAATACTTGGTTTTGGAAACTTAAGAGTTATACTAGCTTTATGGGAAGTTAGGTATAACGGCTTAAAATGTTTCTTGATTTGAAATCAGAATGTGTATCGACAAACCAACTGCGGCGTTAATAAAAGGAAATGTTTTGGACAGATTTAGTATTATTAAAACCAAGAGAAACTTCCATGCATAAAAGCTAAGATGAGACAAAATGACATTTCTAGATCATGGTTGCTTAATAAGATTGATTATAAACAAGAATAACCTACTCACTTATAAGACATAGGTTTCTCAAGCGTTTAAAGGAGAATTATGTTTTAAAAGATTTAAAACTATGAACTACGAAACCTTTTTCTAAAATGAGAAACTTGAGCATTGAAATTAGGCAAACTTGAGCGTTTGGAAAATAAGGTTGTTCTTGATTTTACAAAGGAAAGCATTTTGGTTTACTTAACAATGTTAGTCACTCAAATTTTATACTACGGTATCGGGTGACCTTTGTAAAAGAAATGGATCTTAAAAGGAATTTAACGGACGTAGTACTTTAAGGTTAAAATGGGACTTTGACATAAAATGAAAGTACCTTGAGTCGTGTGTAACTTGCTTATGCTTGTTGTTATGAAACTTGACCATGTTACGTGTGATAGCCTTGTTGTGCAAGTATTGTGTTCTACTCGACTCTGGGTTCATCCAGGAATGTATTTCACTTGATTCAGGGTCATCAGGGAATGTATTTCACTTGATTCTGGGTCATCCGAATGTATTTCACTTGATTACGGGTCATCCGGAATGTATTTCACTTGATTACGGGTCATCCGAATGTATTTCACTTGATTACTGGGTCATCAGGAATGTATTTCACTTGATTACGGTTCATCCAGGAATGTATATCACTTGACTCACGGTTCATCCGGAATGTATTTCATGACTCTGGGTTCATCAGGAATGTATTCCACGTTTCTATATTAGGTCCATAAGATGGGCGAGACACGATATCGTATCACATGATTTGTACCTAGGCTGCGGTGAGGAAGAAGTTCCAGGCGTGAGGATGACTTTGAGGCGTGAGTCACGACTTGACATGGCGCTTCTATGTTGTGAATCGTAGTTGGTTATCATACATGTCTCTGCTTTATATAGACTATTATGATTTCATTTACTGTATTTTCTGATTTCACATACTTGGTACTGTTATCTTGACCTCCTTGAAGTGCGTTCATCTGTGCAGTAAAAGGTACATCAGTGTCGATCCAGCTTTTAGGATCACCTTTCAGCGTATTGGGAAGCTCAGTTCCTTGGAGGCTTATCTTTTGGTATGTTACCACAGTGCAGCAGATTCTTATACATTGTGGTATGGCGGGAGCCTGTCCGTCATAAATTGTAAAAATCTTAGAGTGCATGTGTTGTGGCGAGGTTTGTAAAAAGGATAACTGTTCGGGTATTTATGTATATATGATAAAGGCAACTGTTTTGGTTGGCCTGTTTATTTATCTTTTCTCTTAATTCATGTTCATGTTTTTTATTTCCGCTGATTTTCTCTGATGTTGTATCACTAGGGTGCCCGGGGTAAGGCACCAGTCACGGGCCCGGGTTCGGGTCGTGACACATTGCCCCATTTAGCCCAGTGCCTGCTATTTTCACCCACCTTGTTGCACCAAAAGAATCTCGCAAAAATCTTTTGGATTCTCTTCACCACAAACATAGGAGGATTAGAGGCAGATAGCAAGTGGATTGGCATGGCTTGCAGGACATGTTTAAGAAAGATTGCCCTGGCACCAAAGGACAAGAGTCTTCCTTTCCACCCTTCTAATCTATTTCTGATTTTTGAAATGGTACCAGTATAGAAAGACATTTTGGCCTGGCTATAGTATATGGGACATCCCAAGTACATAATAGGGAAGTCTTGTCTCTTAATACCAGTAATCCCTTCCACATCAGAGACTTCCTGATTAGCCACCAAGTGATGCATATATATTCCACTTTTCTGCTTGTTGATCAGCTGCCCTGATGCCTTCTCATATTCTGCTAGGGTTGTCATGATCTTATGCAGAGTATCTGGACATTGTGAGGCAAAAATTATTGTGTCATCAGCATAGCACAGATGATTAATCTTAGAACTCCATTTTGGCAAGTTGAATCCACAATATCTTTGAGTATTGAATAGGGAATTCAGGGCTCTTGTTAATACTTCTGCAGCAATAATGAATAGAGCTGGTGACAGTGGATCACCTTGCTTAACTCCTCTTGAGGACTTGAAGAAGCCATAAGGCTGTCCATTCACCAGAATAGAGTACCAATTTTGCCCCACAATTTTATGAATGTGTCCAATAAATGTTTCACAGCATCCTATTTTCCTGAGTACTTGCATCAGGAAGTTCCAAGACAACCTATCATATGCCTTGGTCATATCAAGCTTCATTACCACATTTAAATGTCCATTGTTTCTCCTGCCAGGATTTAATCTCATATCTGTGACTATTTCCTGTGCCAGCAGAATATTTTCCACAATGCTCCTGTCTTTGACAAAACCTGCCTGATTTATAGAAACCAGCTGTGGTAGGCACCCTACCAATCTGTTGTGGATTACCTTTGAAATTACTTTGTTGATGAAGTTGCTAAGACTGATAGGTCTTAGGTCATTGAAGGTTGTAATCTCCTTTTTCTTGGGCAGCATGACAATATTGGTATGAGTGACAAATCTAGGTAGAATTGTACCATTGAAGAAGGCTCTGATCATATCCACCATATCTTGGTGCAGTATTTCCCAGCATAGCTGAAAGAAGTAACCATTGAAGCCATCTGGACCACCGGAGCTGTAAGGATTAAGCCCAAATACTGCCTCTTTCACTTCTTCCTCCATTGGGATGTCAATGAGTTTCCTATTATGTTCTGAAGTTATACTCACTTCACCATTGTCCAGAAATCTAAGGATATCCTGATTTTCGAAACTTCCTTCTTCTTTGAATTGATTTTGAAAGAACTCTACTGCTGTTTGGGCTATCTCCTGTTCATTCTCCAACTATTCCCCCTCAGAATTCTGAATTCTAGATAGGGATAGTACCTTCCTTTTCCCATTTACGTAAGCATGAAAGAATTTAGAATTTTTATCCCCCTCTTTGAACCATTCCATCTTGGCTTTTTGTTTCCAGTATTCCTCTTCTATGCTTTGTACCCTTGAAAGTTCAGCTTTTACCCTCTGCCATTGCTCCCTATTTTCAGCAGTAGGGTCTTCATCAAAATTCCTTTGATGTACCTCAACAACTTCTTCCATATTGGTGATGTTTTGGAAAATATCACCAAATGTATCCCTACTCCATTTAGATAGAACCATTTTAATATTCTTCAGCTTGCAGTGCAGTTTCCAGAATGGATTACCATTAACCTCCACATTTCAGTTGTCCCTCACAGTTGCCATGAATGTTTCATGTTTTCCCCAGAAGTTTAGAAATCTGAATGGCTTTTTAAACTTTTGAACACTTTCTTTGAATTCTATCATCATTGGTGCATGGTCTGAACCTGTTCTTTGTAAGATACTGATTTCCATCCCAGGGTAGTCTTGTTGTACCTTAATATTACCCAAACATATGTCCAGTCTCTTGAAAATGCAATTATCCCCTGTTCTTCCATTCCACCATGTGTAGGTTGTTCCTTTATATCCCAGATCAGTGAGGGCACACAACTGAATACATTGCCTAAAATCTTCCACTTCCGCAAATGTCACTCTGTTGCCTCCATGTTTCTCATCTTCATTTGTGATGACATTAAAGTCTCATCCAATCAGCCAAGGGGTTGTAATTCGAGCTGATTGGTGGATTAAGGTGCTCCAAAGATCTCTTCTTTCAGACACCTCACAGCTTGCATATATGACAGTAATGACCACTTCCTTATTGAGAGCTTCGTTGACTAATTTGAATGTTATCTGTTGATCATCATTGTGCATAATAGTAGGCTGCCATTCTTCATGTACAAAAGCCCAAATTTTATCATTCGTATTGTGAAAAGGTGTTACATTGCCCAATCTTCTGCTGTAACTTTCAATTCTACTGGAAGGCTGAAATGGTTCAGACAGTCCAATAAAGAAGAAGTTCTTCTTGTTGTGCATTCTCAGTAATCTAGTAAATGCATGATTTGTGTTTACAGACCTGATATTCCAAATTATGGCTTTCATCATCACTAACAGTTAGATTTGGATCATGTCTTTCTCCTTGTCTGAACTCTCACTTGTATTGGAGTCTCAGTGTTATCTCTTGGACACTTCTTCTTTAGTACCCCGGTAACAGCTTCAGTTTTCTTTGATTCTGCATCCTTATTCTGCTGCTTTTGTTGTCTTTCGCTCACATTGGTATCCTCTTTTTTCTTGTTTTTGATGTTAGCAAATTTTGGTAATTTTATTGAAGTTGTTGCTTTGGCCATAGCAAGCTCCTGGGCATTTGATGTGATCTGAAAGTCATCTTCAAATCCCTCCATATCACCAGTTAATTCGTGATCCTCCCTCTGTTCTACTTCACTACTATTTTGAATAGCTTCTTCAGTTGAGTGGTTTCCATCATGTATATCCATGGCTTCTGAGCCTATGCCTACAATCTCCTCTTCATGATCTCTAAATCCTTCCCCCTCATCTGAAACTTGCATCAACATCTGTTGTTTCTCTGCCTATATTGGGCTGTAATCCTCTTTGTTTTTGTCTTTGAGTCCTTCATTTGATGTCCTGATATTTCCATTCTGTGAATCTGCTATTGCTTCTTCTTGACTTTCTATAATCTCCATTTCCCCCAATATTTCTCCTTCTTCTAAAAGACAATCTCCTCATTTATCTGCTCCTGGTTTCTTCTGTACTTCCATAATGAAGTCAGGAGGGTCTGGTGGTTTATTAACTTCACTCTCATCTACTGCATCATTTGAGTAATTTTCAGAATTAGAGTCAGAAGTCATTTGTTTCGGATCTGAGCTTTGCACATCACATCCCTCCTCTCCTGTTTTCTCAATGGATTTGTTGCTAGGAATACTTCTGCTCTCTATATTAATAGTGACATTCTGAGTTGTTGAACCCCCAGGCTTGCCATAGAAGGCATCTTAGATCCATTCTTTGGCAATCTGTGGAGGCTTCATTGACTTATCTGTTGGTTGGTTCTTCTGCCTGTTATCTACCACCACCTTGTAACCATTAATTATTGTAGCTGCGCTATCTGTTGTCTTCTCCTTTCCTTTGTTGGTTCTCCCCTCTTCTGTTCTTTGATCAGTGCTTATAAGTGTCAATTGTTGAACTCCTCCTGGCTTCTCACTGTTCACGTCCTCTTGAGTAACTTCTTCAATTGTCAATAGCTCATATCTATTATTGTTAGTAGCTTCTTTATGGCTTTCTTTTCCACTGGAGCTTTCAGCATTCCATATCTCCTTGTCCCTGGCCTTTGTGTTCCTGTTCTTAGCGTTACTCTGCCAGATATTATAATCACCAATAACTCCTCCACTGGGCAACTACCTTGGGTATGGCTGTTTGAAATTTTGATCTTTTGAGGCCTGTTTTGCTTCTCCTGCATTATCTTTATTGTTGTCCACTTCACCATTCATACTCTGTACTCTCCAGCATGTTGTCTCGTCATGCCCCTGCAATTTACATTCTCTACAGTACTTTGGCATGTAGTCATACTTGATATCTACCCATTGAGACTCTATTTTTTTCCTTTTTTGTCACCTGAATTAGAAATCTGGTGGGATGCTCCTTTAGTAAGTCGATTTCAATTTTAACTCTTGCGCAGCTAGGTCTGGACTTATTCTTAGTAGCATTATCTATAGTAAGAGGGGTGCCCACAGCAGCTGCAAAGGAGAACAAGTGTTCTTCGCCAAACCAATTTGGGGGCAAGTTTGGGAATGAAATCCATATCACTGCTATGCTTGTTTCTTCGTCAGGATTGAAGTTTGATGACCATTTAAAAGTACGCATGGGAATTTTCCAATTCTTAGTATCCATCCAGAAACATGGTTTTGACACTAACGCAATATAATCCTCAAACAGATCACATCTCATAAGAACATGCCTATTGCAAAGCAAGTCAGTTCTTACCCTTCCTTTCAACTCGCATTGTTTGGGAATTACGTTCCTAAGATATTCAATATCCGTCCAGCCATGGCTGAATTTCCCAACAACAGCAAACTGGAGCTCCTGAAGTGAAATTGTGTGCAATAGTTCCTTCTCATCAAATAAGAATGTAGGTTCACCATATTGTAAGATGCAAGATCTGAATTTGCTATTGTCTGGCTTGCGAGCCAGTGTAACATTATCTGAAGGATTGGGAGCAGATGCATTTTGAATCGATTGGGCATAAGTTCTTGTATTGTTATTGGAATTGGTGGCAATAGTAGTTGTTGGAAGAGTATCGACCTCAGTGGGAGGTCGACCAGTAGCCGCTAAGGCCATAAGTTTTGCAATTTAGTATAGCCTAAATCGCAGATGTTGGGAAAGACCTCAAATGTAGACTCGAGGCTGGTAATGGGTTGGTGTGTGTAATGGGTTGGTCTAGAGTGCTAAGGAGACCACAGTGGGTGATTCCCGTGGGGGTGGAGGTTGCCGACGATGGGTGGAATATCGTCGGCGACAATGGCGATTTGTTGAGTATTTGCTTTCTGAAGGTTGAAGGTGGTGGAGAAATATTCGAGGGGTGGGGGTAAGAGACGAAGGTGGGGGATGTTGAGGCGACCACAGTGGGTGGTCGCCCACTGGTTTCAGGTGGTCGGAGCTGTCTAGCGGCGTAAAACCCTAGTTGTCGCCAGAGCTACAGTAGGTCGCCCATTTCTCATGTCTCCATATGACCATGACTAAGTTATGGGTGTCGATCACCAGCCTATTTTTGATGGACTGAGTTAATTTTAGACCAATCAGAGAACGTCAAACGAATTTTTGAAAACCTGTGTGCTAATACCCACCGAAAGTGCAAAAAATCACGAATTTGAGGTTATTGGCTTAGAAATGCAATAATACGCGATATCGACCATGACAAAGTAATGGGTTTAGATCACCAGCCTATTTTTGATGGATCGGATGATTTTAGGCCAATCAGATATCATCGATCGGATTATAGAAAATTTGTGTGCTAATACCCACCGAAAGTGTAAAAAATCACGAATTTAGGTTCATAGGCTTAGAAATTCAATAAAATTCAACATCGGTCATGTAGAAGTGATGGGTGTTGATCACAAGACTATTTGTGATGAACCGTGTAAATTTTAGGCCAATCAGAGACCGTCGGTCGAATTCTAGAAAATTTTATGTGCTAATATCCACCAAAAGTGTAAAAAATCACGAATTTAAGTTTCTAGGCTTAGAGATGCAATAATATGTGACGTTGGGCATGACTAAGTTATGGGTGTCCATCACCAACCTATTTTTGATGGACTGGGTGAATTTTAAACCAATCAGAGACCGTCAACCGAATTTTAGAAAATTTGTGTGCTAATACCCACCGAAAGTGCAAAAAATGACGAATTTGAATTTCATGACTTAAAAATGCAATAATACGCGACGTCGATCATGTCGAAGTAATGGGTTTCGATCACCATCCTGTTTTTGATGGATCGGATTAATTTTAGGCCAATCTGATATCATTGATCGGATTATAGAAAATTTGTGTGCTAATAGCCACCGAAAGTGTAAAAAATCACGAATTTGAGTTCCTAGGCTTAGAAATTCAATAAAATTTGACATCAGCCATGATGAAGTGATGGGTGTCGATCACAAGACTATTTGTGATGAACCGTGTGAATTTTAGGCCAATCAGAGACCGTTGATCGGATTCTAGAAAGTTTATGTGCTAATATCCACCAAAAGTGTAAAAAATCACGAATTTGAGTTTCTAGGCTTAGAAATGCAATAATATGTGACTTTGGCCATGACTAAGTTATGGGTGTCGATCACCAGCCTATTTTTGATGGACTGAGTGAATTTTAAACCAATCATAGACCGTCAACCAAATTTTAGAAAATCTGTGTGCTACCCACCGAAAGTGCAAAAAATGACGAATTTGAGTTTCTTGGCATAGAAATGTAATAATACGTGATGTCGACCATGACGAAGTAATGGGTTTAGATCACCAACCTATTTTTGATGGATCGGATGAATTTTAGGCCAATCAGATATCATCGATCGGATTCTAGAAAATCTGTGTGCTAATATCCACTGAAAATGTAAAAAATCACGAATTTGAGTTTCTTGGCTTAAAAATGTAATAATGAGCTACGTCTACCATGATGAAGTTATGGGTGTCGATCACGAGACTGTTTTTCTTAGCTTACTATGCGTTTAGCAAGTGCTTAATTGATTTTTCTACGTACTATGCATTTATATAATGCATAATATGTTGTTTCTACGTAGTATGCCTTTAGCAAGTGCATAATAGGTTTTTCTATGTATTATACATTTAGCAAGTGCATACTAGGTTTTTCTATGTATTATATATTTAGTAAGTGCATAATAGGTTTTTCTACGTACTATGCATTTATCAAGTGCATAGTAAGAGTTTCTACATACTATGCATTTAGCAACTGCATATTAGGTTTTTTACGTACTATGCGTTTAGAAAGTGCATATTAGGTGTTTTTTACGTAATATGCATTTAGCAAGTGCATAATAGAGTTTTTACGTACTTTGCATTTATCAAGTGCATAATAGGTTTTTCTACATACTATGTATTTTGCAAGTTCATAATAAGTTTTAGGCCAATCAGAGACCGTCTACCAGATGCTATAAAATTTGTGTGCTAATACCCACCGAAGTGTGAAAATCTCGAATTTGGGTTCATAGGCTTAGAAATTCAATAAAATTCAACATCGGTCATGACGAAGTGATGGGTTTCGATCAAAAGACTATTTATGATGAACTGTGTAAATATTAGGCCAATCATAGACCGTCGATCGAATTCTAGAAAATTTATGTGCTAATATCCACTAAAAGTGTAAAAAAATCACGAATTTAAGTTTCTAGGCTTAGAGATGCAATAATATGTGACGTTGGTCATGACTAAGTTATTTTTTTTTTATAAGGCGATTTTTATTTATCGAGAATAAGGATACAGGGGGCCCCAGAGGGGAAAAGTAAAGTACATGACTACCTGACTAATCCGACTGAGGCACGCAGGCCTCTAAAAGCAAGAGTGCAAAAAGAAAGAAGATGCCAATATCAAGTACTCTATGATCATCACAGAGTTTATAACACACTCTGTAATGATGTTACACAAGATAATGCTAAAGTAATGAGAATAAATTATAAGTACAAAGGTATAATCACACTTTGGGCTTATAAAAAATTCTAGATGTTGTGTCGCTTCCTTGTCCTCTTCCAAATATTGTTGGAACTTGATCATCTATATCTGGTTCTATTGGGTAATGCTGATGTGGCTGGAGACACTGTGTTTTTCCTTGGTCGTCCTCTTGGTTTTTTGGTATTTGATGTGCTGACAGGGGCTGACCCCTTATTTTTCACTTGAACCTGTGATATTCGTATCGGTTCCGCCGGCCATTCTATCGGGAACTCGTCGTGAGATGGACTTGCCCCTATGACTCGTTCCCTCTTCTCTGCTCTCTGTATCTCTTTTGATAGCATTTCATATTCGCCGTCTTCATCTGACTCAAACTCATCATCTTCCTCCTCATAATCTTCAGCTGTTGTGGCTGATTTTTCATAGTCTGAATCAAACTGATCTTCTTCCTCTGTAACTTCATACTCCTCTTCAGTTTCAATACAATCGCTACCCGAGGATGAAGTGCCATCAAGTTGATTTTCTGCTTCCAGATTGTTGTCTCCATTTATGTCAGCTGCAGTTACACCAGCTGCACGAGCTGCTGCAGCTCTAGTTGTTCGTTGAGGCATGGAACGAGTTTTGTGTGTTGTGATGCTAGCCATAGCAATCTCCTCGTCATTTGTTGTTATCCGGAAGTCATCACTACTGTCACATTCATCACCTGTAGACTCATGTCAGTGCGATCGAAGTAGCGACTCCATCAAAGAAACTGTCCAGCGACCTTAGTAGTTCTTTGAAGTATGCAAGCGGCGGCGAGCAGCGATCCCAAAGCGGCAATAGCAACCTTAGCAGCAGCAGATCGCGAGATAGCGGCTTTGACTTAGCGGCGATAGCGATTGTCGTAGCAGCGAAGCGGCGGTTAGCGAGGAGAGCATCGGCAGCGATCCCTGCGGCGAAGCAGTGCGGGAGTAGCGATAGCGGCGATCAACGAGTTGTCCCGGCGATCGGCTCGATGAGCGCAAATTTTCTGCGGGATTGGTTGCGGCGGCCAGCGAATCTGGCAACGGCGGCAACAGCGGCGTAAGCGGCGGCGGCGGCAATATTATCGGCAGCAGCGAAGAAGGCATCAGCTGTTGCGGCATGTCTCTTAGCGATTGTAGCCTGGCGATGGCATCTGCGGCCAAACGGCACCGATAACATCGGCAGAATCGAGGTTTGGCGGTGAAAGCGGCAACAAAATTGGTAGCGGCGGCGGCATGATCGATCGTTGCGGCGGCGGCGGCGGCGGCGGCCATATCGGCGAAGACAACCTCGGCGTTGGCCTCGGCGGTATGCACGGATGCATCAACAACCTCCCAACGGCTACCACCCAAAGGCTCAAAGAATATCGATGGCAGGAGCACGGTGTGACCACTAACGGTACCACTACCAGTAGCCTCGGCAACACGAAAATCGATGTAGCCAATGGCGGTTTATCCTTATTTTGAGTTAATTTATTTTTTGGTTGGACTTTGGAAGATTGTTTTTGTGGTTGTGGGTTGTTCTTCTTTTGTTTTTTGCCGGTAACCACCTGCCAATCATTTGGATTGTTGGAAATTTGTTGTTTTGAGATATCTGTAGGTTTTGGAATTTGTGGAATTTCTTTGGAAGGCAAAGGAGGAGGAGGATTCTCCTTTGAAGGTTTCAACGATGGATTAAGTTTCCAACATCGATGCACATCATGGCCTTGAAGGCAACACTTAGTGCAATACTTAGGAAGGACATCAAACTCAATTTTGTAAGAATTAGTTTTGACTTCTCCATCCTTAACAATATGGATTGTGAATTGGGTGGGATGCTCTCTCAACAAATCAACCTCAACTTTGACACGAGCACAACTAGGTCGAGTCTTATTTATGGTAGCTTTGTCTACACAAATAGGTCTACCTACAGCTGAGGCAAAAGATAATAAGGTAGACTCCTCAAAGTAGTTGGGTGGCAAGTTTGGAAATGAAATCCAAGCCCAAGAAATGCTGGTCTCTTTAGTGGGGTCGAAGTTAATCTCCCATTTCATAGAACGCATCGGGTGAGATACGTTCTTCTTCTTAATATCAAATGACCCATTGATAGACATTAAAACATCATAATCCTCCTTAATGGAGCATCTAATGAGAACATGTCTACTACACAGATAATCAATATTGACAAAATCTTTTAGCTTGAGTTGCTTAGGTATCTCAGTCCTTAAGAATTCTATTTCAGGCATTCCATGACTGAATTTACCTATTACTGCCCATTTCAGGTTTTGTCTCAACACCAAGACATCTATTTCAGCTTGTTCAAATTTGAAAGTAGGTTCCCCATGTAAATAGGTTACCTGTTTAATAGGCATCGGAATTGGTAATTGGCTTATTGGAATTGTAGAGGGCCTCGCTGATCCATCTATCGAAGTTGATGAGTGGACAGCTTGGACATACTGCTTTTCAGGAGAATGACCAACCCGCATTGCCACTGTAGATGGCAGAAAAGGAATGCCGCTGGTTGCTGGAAGAGTTCGTCGAAAAATTCCATTTTGATCCAACGACAAAGAATTGTTGCATTGGGGAGGTGGAAGTGTTGGAAAATTTGTGGAGAGTGACTGGACAACCTCACCAGGAGGTTGCCCAGTCGCAGCAGCAACCATGGTTCAGAACAAGAAGAACGAAGGTGCAACAATGATGAAACGCAAAAAAGGTAGAATTGAGGCACGAAAATGGTAACAAATTGTAGCTAGGAACAACAGGGATACAAAGGTATTACTCCCGACCCTCTACGAACAATGTACTGCACAGTCGCGTCGTCTAGGGCTACGTGGAAAAAGGTTTGAGAGATTCGACGATTTAGAAAGAATCGACGAGTGTGGTGGGTATAGAAGTGACGAGAGGGAGAAGGTGAAGCAGTTGGTAACACACCTGAACCTCGACCTTGTCGGAGTTAGCCGGAAAAAGGAGAAGACGATCGGAAAACAAGATAGTTTTTCGATCTGAAAGTTCCGGTGATATAGTATGAATCGAAGGTCAAGGGTACTATGGAAATGACGGGCTAGAGAAGACGAAGCTATTGCTATAAGTTTCGTCTTCAATGGTTATCGGAGGTGGCCGGAAATGGCTAAACTCCGGCGAGATTACTGTTCATGTACGGAAATCGCCTAAGGGCAACGTTTTTTTTTTTTCTATGAAAACGTTTATTCATGACTAAGTTATGGGTGTCGATCACCAGCCTATTTTTGATGGGCTGAGTAAATTTTAAACCAATCCTAAACCGTCAACCGAATTTTAGAAAATTTGTGTGCTAATACCCACTGAAAGTGCAAAAAAAGACGAATTTGAGTTTTTTGGCTTAGAAATGCAATAATACGCGACGTCGACCATGACGAAGTAATGGGTTTCGATCACCAGTCTGTTTTTGATGGATTGGATGAATTTTAGCCCAATCAGATATCATCGATCGGATTATAGAAAATTTGTGTGCTAATACCCACCGAAAGTGTAAAAAATCACGAATTTGAGTTCCTATGCTTAGAAATTCAATAAAATTCGACATCGGCCATGACGAAATGATGGGTATCGATAACAACACTATTTGTGATGAACCGTGTGAATTTTAGGTCAATCAGAGACCGTTGATCGGATTCTAGAAACTTTATGTGCTAATATCCCCCAAAAGTACAAAAAATCAAGAATTTGAGTTTCTAGGCTTAGAAATGCAATAATATATGACGTTGGCCATGACTAAGTTATGGGTGTCGATCACCAGCCTATTTTTGATGGACTGGGTGAATTTTAAACCAATCAGAGACCGTCAACCGAATTTTAGAAAATCTGTGTGCTAATACCCACCGAAAGTGTAAAAAATGACGAATTTGAGGTTCTTGGCTTAGAAATGCAATAATACGCGATATCGACCATGACAAAGTAATTTTTTTTTTTATGAAGCCGATATGATTTTATATATAAAAAAGAAGTACAGGGGGCCCCCGTAGGGGAAAATACACTGCTCATCAGCAGAAGTGCAAAAAGAAGGAAGATGCAATAATCAAATAAGCAATGATCATCACCGAGTTTATAACATACTCGATGATGATACTACAAATGCGGATACAAACAAAATGAAGATACAATGTAAGCCTAAAGCTATAAATTACCTCCGGGCATACAAAGTCTTCAATCTGAAGTGTCTCTTCTCTGTCATCCCCCAGATATTCTAGAAATCTGATCATGTACTAGGAATTCTGGGTCTGGATCTGGATCTGGATCTTGTAGTGATTGATGAGGTTGCCGATGTGTAATCTTGAGCATCTCTGCATCGGAACCATGGGCCGAGTGCCGAGCCATGATCATCTGTCATTTTCCTAAGTATCCGATCTAATCGGTCGCACCAATCCCGTGTATTTTCCATTTCTGGTGTCTCTCATGCTCTGTATCATCCGCCGCTACGTGCGATGAGTGTAGAACTGATGTTCTGTAACTGCTCCTCTTCCTTTCGAGGCCTCTAATGATATCCAAAGATGGGCCGTAGTTGTTCGCGCGTGTCACCCTTGCCTGTCTCTGACGCCACAACTGAGTTGTTCTCGCTTCCATGAAGGTTTTTATGAAATCTGTGCACTGCGCAGTTAATTTCATCACCGTTCGCAATCTCAAATCCTGAATATCCCTGTTCTGTCGAACGGCCGTCTGAACGATCGATGGCGGTGTAACCTGTGGAATCTCATCACCCTGAAGCCTTATGCCCATAAAAGGATCAGAATCATCCGTGTAAGCATCCGATACCTCAGGAGTGCAATCTGCTACAGTTGGTGTATCCATCACTGTATCCCCATCCTCATCAAATAAGTCAGCCATGTCAACAAAATTATCATTCTTGTCAGTCATGGCTTCCTCATGGATATCAACCTCTACCTCTACATCATCATCCTCAGCAGTGACAAACTCATTACCACAAATCCTCCTCACACTATCAGAAGAGGGGCTGCTAGTATAAGCTTGGTTCAAAGACACAGAATTCTTGGTTAAAGAATGTAGCGCAAGATTAACAGTAGGGGAAGAGGGTGCGGAAGAAAAGATAGGGCGTTTAGCTTTGGCTTTCCCAATATCCAATGGGGATAATGGGTGAGTAAGGGTGAGTGGGGGGAGGGGTGTGGTATCTGGAGGGGGGTAGGTACGAAGGGAGGTGTGGGGTCGGGAGGTGGGATGGGTTACAGTGGAGAAAAGGGGGTGGTGTGGGTTAGAGATGGCTGTGGTGTGGTCTCAGTTGGGTTTGGTTCAGGAGGGGGAGGGTGAGTGGACTCAGGTGGGGTGGGCATTGTGGTAAGGGGCTGGGTTATAGTAGGGAGGGTGTGGATAGGTAAGGCGGAGGAGGTGCTGGCAACGGTGGGAAGTGATTGTGCCATGAATTGAAATAAAGGAAGGGAGTGTTGTAGATGGTTTGGAGTAGGTGTGGGGGTAGGTAGTGGAGTGGGGATGAGTGAAGTTTCTGAGGGTTGTGCTATAGAGGCTTGTGTGTTTTTGTTTGGAGGTTGTTTTTGGTTAACTTTAGATTTTTGAGGCTGGTTTTGATTCCCAGTATTTTTGGTCTTTGGCTTTTGGACTTGTGGATTATTTTTCTTTCGTTTTTTACTGCCAACTGTTTGCCAGTCATTTGGATTTTTGGGGGCTTCTTTGGCTTGATTTGTAGTTTTGGGGTTTCTTTGGCTGGATTTGGATTTTTGGGTGGATTGTTTGTTTTGTTAGGATTATCCTTTGGGTTTTGTGGGTTGTCTTTTGGAGGAGGGGGAGCAAGATGTGTATTTTCTTTGTCCTTCGAAGGTCTCATCTCAGGATTGAGTTTCCAACACCCGTGCACATCATGTCCTTGAAGGGAACAATTAGTGCAATACTTTGGGAGAAAGTCAAACTGAATCTTGTAAGAGTTTGTTTGAATTCCTCCTTCCGTAGCAATTTGGATTTGGATATGTTTGGGGTGTTGACGCAACAAATCTAGTTCGACCTTAACCTTAGCACAACTAGGACGGGTCATATTTTTGGTAGCCGCATCAACACAAATGGGTCTACCAACAGCAGAAGCAATAGACAATAGGATAGACTCATCAAAGTAGACAGGTGGAAGGTTAGGAAATGAAACTCAAGCCCAAGCTATACTAGTTTCTTTTGTAGGGTCAAAGGAAACATCATATTTCATAGTGCGTAAAGGATAGGATTCCCTCTTGTCTTTAATATCAAAGCTGGAAGAGATGGACATAAGCGTATCATAATCTTCTTCAATGGAGCATCGAATCAGAATATGACGGCTAAACAGATAACCAATTCTAACCTGGGCTTTCAATTTCAACTGTTTAGGTAATTCAGTCCTCAGAAAATCTATGTTAGGCATGCCATGACTAAATTTACCTATTACCGCCCATTTCAAATCTTGACGCGCTATCAACACATCAATTTCAGATTTCTGTAGCAATAATGTAGGTTCTCCGTGTAGATAATTTACCTTTTTAGGTGCTAACGGAGGTGGTATTTGACCATTCTGAGCTTTGTTGGGACCCGCTGATCCAGTTGTCGGAGATGATGATTGGAGAACATGAGCAAACTGAATTCCAGGTGTAAGACCGGGCTGAATTGCCGCCAGGGGGGGCTGCACCACCGCTGTACCGCCATTGTTTGGCGGCGATGTTCGCCGGAAAATACCATTTTGATCCAAAGTCAATGAATTATTGCATTGGGGGGTCATTAGTGGTGGAAAATCAGAAGAAATGGACTGGACAACCTCAATTGGTGGCTGCCCAGCCGCAGCCGCCGCCATTGCCGCCGGCGGTTCGCCGGAAAATATGGAGAATTTGAAAAAACGAGTGTTGTGCTTCGAAATTTAATGGGAATTGTAGAGCTTGTTGAGACGAACACAATGGTACCAACCACGACCCTCGACAATACCTGAACCGACCGGAAATCGAACTCAAACCGTCGGAAAAAACGATTTGGTCGTCCCGGCGATCTGGAGAAAATTGACAGTCGTGGGTGGGTGCAAAATGACGGGCTGGAGACGGTGAGACTGCTGGTATCACTCACGACCGTCGACAGGACCTGGTGTCGCCGGAAAATGGAAGGCGGCGTTTAGGGTTTAGGTTTTTAGATTTGAGTGAATCGGAGATTTAGAGAGAATCGAAGCTCGTGGTGGGTATAGAAATGACGGGGAGGGGATGACGAATCAGATGGTACCAGCCCCGTCCGTCAACTCAGCCGGAGTTCGCCGGAAAATTGGAATGACGATCGGAAAAACTGGGCGTTTTTCGATCTGAATTTCCCGACGTTTTAGGCAGAATCGACGTTCGTGGTAGGTATGGGAATGACGGGCTCGTCGAGGCGAAGCTTTTGGTGGTGGTCCCGTTGGCAGTAGTAGCCGGAGTTGGCCGGAAACAGCAGAACGCCGGCGGCGTCACTGTTCATGCGGCGGCGCTAGGGTTTACTGTTTTCATGACAAAGTAATGGGTTTAGATCACCAGCCTATTTTTGATGGATCGGATGATTTTAGGCCAATCAGATATCATCGATCTGATTATAGAAAATTTGTGTGCTAATACCCACCGAAAGTGTAAAAAAATCACGAATTTGGGTTCATAAGCTTAGAAATTCAATAAAATTCAACATCGGTCATGTAGAAGTGATGGGTGTCGATCACAAGACTATTTGTGATGAACCGTGTAAATTTTAGGTCAATCAGAGACCGTCGGTCGAATTCTAGAAAATTTATGTGCTAATATCCACCAAAAGTGTAAAAAATCACGAATTTAAGTTTCTAGGCTTAGAGATGCAATAATATGTGACGTTGGGCATGACTAAGTTATGGGTGTCCATCACCAACCTATTTTTGATGGACTGTGTGAACTTTAAACCAATCAGAGACCGTCAACCGAATTTTAAAAAATTTGTGTGCTAACACCCACCGAAAGTGCAAAAAATGACGAATTTGAATTTCATGGCTTAAAAATGAAATAATACGCGACGTCGATCATGACCAAATATACGATTAAGGTAGGAATATTTGGTGAAATGTTCTATTACTTTTTTTTTTTTTGTTGACGAAGGAACCCGTAGCCGCTACTCTTTCGAGTGCGCACAGGGTAAACCCCGATCGACGCAAAGATCGCAAACCACGCCACCATGTAAACCACACTTGGCAAGCCATGTGCGATGCGCTCAACCAAGAAGGTTTATGCAGGATCGAACTCGCGACCATGGCCCCGCGCTTCATCACTAACTTGACTACCCTTGCGGGTAATGTTCTATTACTTATCATAGACATTGTATTGCTTTCTTATGAATATCTTTTTCACCCGCCTTCTGTTTCAGGTGTATGAAACACGTGGTCAGTTGGCAATAGAAGTTGGGGACTTGTCGGAGTACAATCAGGTATCTTCTTTCCGTGGTGGGAACTCTCAGAATTTGTCAAAACTTCTCAGAACCTTCTTAATCTCTATGGGAAGTTTCTTTTATGTTAATGTGTTTGGAAGTATTTTACTTATCAAAAAAATGTGTTCGGATGTATTTCCACGCTGTTTACATTTCAGTTGGACTCTTCTTTGTTTTAATATTATTGGATGCTGGATCCGTTTTTGCAGTCAAATTTATATACTAAGATAAATATAGATTTTCTATATTTTGATATACCTCTAGCTTTCATTCACAATGTTAATAATATTATTTACCTAATCAAATCAAATAATTTAGTTATGGGTGAAATACCTTACTGGGGCTTCCAATCCAGAAGTTTTAAGTATATCAAGGTGAAACGTTTGTTTCTCTATGGACAAAATTTATGCTGCTTTTCCCATTGTTCAAATCCTTTTATACAACCGCATTACATGCAAGGAAGTTTAGTTGGTAAATTGCGATATGATGATTTTTTGGTATCACCATTATAGTTCTTTGAACCAAATGACAGTGCTACTTCCATAAACTCTTGAACGAAAAAGGAGATGGAGACATTGTGTGGGAAGATCTGGAGCATTTGGGTAGGTACCGGGATTTCGGGTATTGTAGAAGTATTAGATTTGAGGAGATTAAGGGTGTTGTTAGCAGGATGCGCAGGAAAGAGCGACCGGGCCGGATGAAATTTCAGTTGGTTTTTGGAAAAGCATAGGCAGGACAGACTTGGAGTGGTTGACAGAGCTATTAAACGTCATTTTTAAGACGGCGAGAATGTCCGAAAAATGGAGGTCGAGTCCCATGGTTCCTCTGTACAAGAACAAAGGTGATATCCAAAGTTGCAACAACTATAGGGTATCAAGTTGTTGAGTCACACTATGAAAGTTTGGGAAAGGGTCGTGGAGATGAGGGAGTGAAGAGGCGTGTCTATTTCCGAGAATCAGTTTGGATTCATGTCGGGGCGTTCAACTACAGAGGTTATCCATCTTATTAAGGGGTTGGTAGAACTGTATAGGGAAAGGAAAAGAGACTTGTATAGGGTTTTTATCGACCTCGAGAAGGCATACGATAAAGTCCCTAGGGAGGCTCTCTGAAGATGTTTGGAGGCTAAAGGTGTATCACTGGCGTACACTAGGGCGATCAATGATATGTATGATGGAGATAATACCAGGGTACGAACAGTAGGAGGGGACTCAGAGCACTTTCATGTGATGATGGGGATACACCAGGGATCAGCCCTTAGCCCATTCTTATTTGTCTTGGTGATGGATGGACTGGCGCGAAAAATTCAAGGGGAGGTGCCATGGTGTATATTATTCACAGACAACATAGTCCTGATTGATGAGACTCGTAGCGGGGTGAATACTAAGTTGGAGATTTGGAGAAACTCTGGAGACTAAAGGGTTCAGGCTGAGTGGGTGATGCGCGATTTATGCACACACTTAAACGCAAATGCACGTGTCGAGTCAAGTAATATAGTCTTGGAAGACCGAGTTATCGTCCTCAGGGATTAGTGCTCAAGCACCAACTTCTATTCTTTGTTATCTATTTGGTGACCGATATTTGAGTTGTTGTTTATGATTCTAATTATGAAAACTAATTAAACTATGTTGTTTACTTCAGTAATGATGGAAATAGGGCTTCCAAATCTCCTCAACTATCCGCTTAACTTACTTATTAATGCAATTGATTATGGTTCTTCTTCTATTGGAGATAGCAGGTTTACTAATCCGTTTTATACTCCTGTTAAGGTTATATAAACACTCAACCCAAAGATAAAGACATTTCTACCTTTCGGTGATAAGGTTGACTCTGAGGAGGATTAAGAACAAAACCCTTATTAATGCTACACAAGTAATCGGGTATTTTCATCCACGATTCAACCTATGTCTACCCAACTACAAAGATAGTCACAACCTCCCTTTCGAATTTGGTTAGAAATCATATAAGTAATGATAATTAATGATCAAGTAATTACCAAGCAATCAAAACATATATTGGATAAATCTCAACAATAAGAAGAAAAACCACAAACGCATTAATTCATAAATATAAGGTTCTAGTGAATTGACATGGAAAGCCTTATATTAGAATTAGTTCCTAGCCGTAGACATGACAGAACTAATTCAATATCCAACATAAACTGAAAATAAAGTAAAGAAAGAACAAGAAATTACTAAAGAATGGTCTCCAATCTTGAACTCCAAGATGTGTTGTGAATTGGCAAGAAAGGGAACCCTTAATTCTGACCTAGGGTTCTCTTTTTATAGCCTCCAAATCGTCATTAAGGTTTTCCCTCAGGCCTGGCCCATTATTCATTCAAAAACCTGATTTTTTCCCGCGTCGGCGCCGCCTGAATCAGCGCATGGCCGGAAGTTCTGCACCCTCAAGATTAGCGTCGCGGGCTGCAACTCTATGTTTAGAAGCGCCGCGCTGGAACTTCGCAAGCACGAATATTAGGTGCGTGGATCCCGCCTGCTGGCCGGAGTGTCGCGTGGCCGAGTGCGTGTCTGCATGCTGGTTCGCCACTTTCTCGCATTTCGAGCTCTGGAACCTCCGTTTTTGCCCTCTTTTCACTCATTTTCCGCCATTGAGCCACTTTAACCAATTTGACTCAAAAGAAAGAAAATTTATCCTAAGACGACGCGTATTTGTACAAAAAGGGATAAAAGACTCACTAAAAATGACTCAAAAAGTGTATATAAAATACACCGATCAGTAGGACCAAGACAGAATACTTGGAGTGCAAGTTCAGCAGCGAGAGCGACCATGAGACAGGCGTGGAAGTAAGACTTGAGACTCAGGTCATCCCGAAACAAGAAAGATTTAAGTACCTCGGGTCTATTATCAAAGGGAATTGAGAGATTGATGATGATATCACACATCGTATTGGAGTAGGGTGGATGAAATTGAGGCTTACGTCTGGAGTCTTGTGCAACAGAAAACTGCCACCCAAGCTAAAAGACAAGTTTTATAGAGTAGTGGTTAGACCAACTATGTTGTATGGAGCGGAGTGTTGGTCATTCAAGAAGTCGCACACCCAAAGGATGAGAGTGGCAGATATGGGATGCTAAGGTGGATGTGTGGGCACACGAGAAAGGATAGAATTAGAAATGCAGATATCCGGGGCATAGTGGGAGTGGCCTCGGTGGAGGATAAGATTTGAGAAGCGAAGTTAAGGTGGTTTGGACATATGCGGAGGAGAGACACAAATGCCCCAGTGCGAAGGTGTGAGAGATTGGTTATGGACGGATTCAAGAGGGATAGAGGTAGACCGAAGAAATATTGAGGAGAAGTGATTAGATGGGACATGGAGCAGACAAGACTTACTGAGGACATGACCTTAGATAGGGGGTTGTGGAGGGCACAAATTAGGGTAGTAGGTAGTTGAGCGTAGTTATACTTACGCCCACAATCTGGTAGGGGTAGGATTACTACAATAGGCATGCCTAGCATATCATACGAATAGACGTAGTTTTGCTTTAATAGTCTTCTATAGCCTTATTTCTCCTGCTACACGCTCCTTAACATACTTGATTTATTTTATTTATCTGCATAAATACTGATTACTTTTTAGGATGTGCCATTATGGCGTATTAGTGTTTGCTATTAGCATTGTCTTACTGCTTTAAATTTGTAACTTTTTTACTGCGTCTGACCTTTTTCTGTTTTTGTTTTTGCTTGTCCTGAGTCGTGGGTCTCTCGGAAACAGTCGTTCTACCTACCAAGGTAGAGGTAAAGTCTGTGTACACTCTACCCTCTTCAGATTCCACGTCGTGGGATTGTATTGGGTATGTTGTTGTTGTTGCTGTCATTATAGTTCTTACAACCCATTCAGGGGTCGCTACTGGTATAAGAATGATCCACTTTATTCCACAAATAAGTACCGATATTGAATTGTGTCCAGACATAAATGATATTTTGTCTCGGTTGGTGTTTGTTACTAATGTTTGGTCACTCCTTCCTGATGCTTTATCTATTTTGTTTAAAGATTGGAGAACAAAATCTGAGCGTGACAATGTTCACACAGATGGCGTGGCATGTACATCTGCATTTTGCTAAGTTGCACTAATCATTACAACAACAACGTTTGATAGAAGCTTCACATACTCAGCCAACTCAACAAAATGCCTCAAATTTTTGCGTGTAAATAGTGTGTACATATGTTTGAAGGGAGCCTTGAAGTAATTGATAAAATTGATTTCATGTGATCGATAGGTTATGGTTCAAGCCGTGAAAATAGCCTCTGGCAAAAATGCAAAGTAAGGCTACGTACAATAGATCCTTATGGTTCGGCTCTTCTCCGGACCTCATATATAGCGGGAATTTAGTATATCGGACTGTTTTTAGTGTGTACTATGTTTGAGCATTGCGCATATTGCATATGAAAAACAGCTCTTGCACTTAGGCAACTTTTGTGTAATGTCTTACCTGTGATTTGTGAACCTTTACTCTTTTCTTTAAAATTACAGGTACAAAATTACGTAGTAATATATTAATTTTGGATATTTAGCAGTAACATATTAATTGTGAATTATCTAGCACATTATAACATTGGGCCCGGAAAGTTTCGATCCGGTTCTCGATTCGAATAATTTATATTTTCAGGTTTCGGTCCGATCCGGTCCAGGGTCAGTCTGGTCCAGTGAAGGTTGCCCAGTGAACGCATCAGCCATGTCCGAACTCAAGCTCGACCCGTCGACGTTAACAATGGTGTCTTCACGACGAGTGTTAATAGAGGAACGGGGGTAAGTGCTTCTTGTAGTATGGACCAAGATGAATCTAATGGTACCACTGCCGATGCTTGAAACCACCTGAGTTCGCCGAAAAATGAAAAACGACGGCTAGGGTTTCGGTGTTTTGCGATCTAGTCGTCCGAGGTGTAGGGGATGAATCGAGGGACGTGGGAGGTATAGAAATGGCAGTCGGGAGCAGGCGGTGCTAATGACACCACCCACCACCGTCGATTGTTACTGAACTCGCCGAAAAATTAAAAAACTGAGGACGAACTGAACCCGAATTTCGATCTGAAAATTGAATGCCTAAACCTTAAAATTGATTGACGTGGTTAGTATGGGTGTGATGGGCTTGATGAGACGGCGCTAATGGTGTTAGTCTCGTCTCCAATGGAGGTCTGAGCTCGCCGGAATCGTTGTAGCGCCGCAGCGACTACTGTAGCGCCGCGACGGTCGCTAATGACACCACCGACCATGTACCGTACAGGGTCCATTCGGTCCATATAACCAGACCGGATTGAAAAAGACTTGGACCTGACCGATAAATTCGATCCTAATTTTTCGAATATTCAGTCTTCGATCCGGTCCAGTTTTACTCTGTTGTGGAGCCCTACTCGTATATATATTATATATAATATAAGATCTCCATCAACATGTGTGGTTCATGGAATTCTAATGTGAGTGGAGCTCAATTTGGGCATTTTGTGTAGTACTTAGTGCGGTTTGTGCTTGTACAAAAGGCATTATTGTTTTTTATCGATCAAAAGTGACGAAAAAGCCAAAAAGGTTCACGCAAATGCCATGTGGGTCGCACCTTTTCAGCATGGACCCATAAGGGCTCGTTTGGTTTGTCGCACTGAATTGTATAATTTTACATGAAATGTATTGTATTAATATATAATGTACGTTATTAGAGTATTAATATATGATGGACTGTATTATTTTTTTATTTTTTATTTTTAGTACATCCAGGGATGGGTTTCAAAAATGGCAATTGGAGTGTACTATTTCTAAAAATAGTACAGTCCAATCTGACTGAAAACGTTCACCTAACGCTATATTATTTTTTTATCCAATGCAATCCAGCGTAATACATCGTATCAAACGTGGCCTAAGATATTGATGTAAATGTGTTAAAATTGGAGCATTGTAGATGGCTGAAAAGGATGTAAATGTGTTAAACTATTTCACAAAATTAATTAAGAGCAAATTTGGATCAAAGCATCAAAGGGATATTCGTGGAAGGATCAGATGGCGTAATGTTGATGTGGATAAATTTCTAGGTAAGGGGACAGAAGTGTAGGTCCCACGTGTAGACTTGTGTGACGTTTCGAGTGGACCCTTCAACTACTCTATTTATTTCTTTTGTTTGAGTCGGCGAAATTTGTGGAGTAGATTTGGTTTAGCTTTCACTTCCTTATTCTTTATGGATCCGGCAGGCATCAGGACCATGGCCATAATCACCTTAAAACAAAACACTTGCAATCTCACACTCTTTTGCAGAGTCAGGATTTGTATTAGCATTTGTAATTTCAGAATTTAGTCCTTTAGAAATTCTCTAGTGTTTAACCTAAAATTTACTTATTAGGTAATTAGTTGTTAAAATTGAGGTCACAAATAGCATGATTAATTTAAATCTAATTAACTTCTTAATTTTTGTGAATGTAAAAAAATAATTGTCAATGAAAATCGCAAAACAGATGTATAGGGCAAAATTTGTGTTTAACAGCTGAACGAATTATGATGCGACACGTGGCAGTTGATGCCAAGTCGAGTTCAAGTCAGCTTAGGGCATTATCAGTAGCATTCAAGTGGTATCGAGAGCGGCACGAGCATAACTGGTACTGGTAATACAGAAGGCTGAAAGCCGTTTGAGTTGTAACGGGCGACCGTTATCAAATCGGTACACGTCTTTCAATGGAGCTTTAATGACATTTATTGTGATATTGATTTTCTATTATTACAACATTCATTCTCATGTATTAATGAGAACATATCTCGTGGGATGTGTGCCCGTGTAGCTCATGTATAAATAGGACATGTTATTTTATTGCAACTCATCATATTCTAGCTATCACAAGATACTTACTTATATTATCTCGATTTCTGCGCTTTTATACAAGTTATCAAAGCTTTGTCCAGAAGCTGTAAAAAGGCTCAGACTAATATTTTCTTTACTATATCTGATTATTATTTATTTTCAGCATAATTTATCTAGAATTTTTATCTAACGTGTCACTTGAGATCCACGTGTCATTGACCACATATACAAATTCAACTGTCTCGTTTTACGGGTAAATAGTTTGGCGTCAACCGTGAGGCATAAACAATTTTGGTGTCACAAGTGACCTATATACTTATCTAATTTTTCTTTAAGTCGTATTCTTTGTTCGAATCAGACAGATGACAGAAATAGGAGAAAGAAATCACAACATCGGGGAAAACACTAACAATCTTGGGTTGGATGGTTTGCCAATGGGACGGTTAGACTCAACATGGGGATGTTCCCACTGACGAGACACTTGAAGAAGCCATATAGAACTTTGGGGCTCAGAATGCTGCGATGAGTGAGCAGTTGGAGAGTCTGAAGCGATTTCAAGAGGAGTTCATGTCCAAAAATACTGGTTGTACTCCAACCATAGAAATGGTACCTCCACCGAATGCACATGGAGAAACCAGTAATGATCAAGACAGATCGAAAAATGATGGTTCAGAGAGCGAAGCCTTCCCTGAAAATTCGTTCCAAGAAAAGGTCTTGAAGTTCATGAAGAACATGACAAGCAAAGTTGATTCCAATGCAGAGAAGGAGAAATAAAGCGCTCAGGAGTTTCGGCGCCAGTTTAGTCAAATACCGGAGGCTCCTTCCGTAATTAACGGTCCAGATGTAAAGAAATACATTCAGTTGGTTATAAGCCAGAGGTTGCGCCTGAACTGGTCCCCAAAAGTTTCAAATGCCTTTTGTAGTCAAATACGATAGAACTACTGATCTGCGGTAACATATAATGGCCTACACTACAGTCCTGAAAGGAAATGATCTAAGAGAAGACGAAATAAAATTGGTTCTGATCAAAATATTCCCTGAAACACTTGCTAAGAAAGCTCTGAAGTGGTATTCACAACTCCTAAGCATTTAATAGGTTCTTTCATCCAGTTTGTTGACATGTTCATAAAAGCTCATGCGGGGGCTTGGAAAGTGAAGACACGCAAGACGGATATCTTCTGTAATGCACACGGAGAAACTAAACTACTTAGAGACTTCGTTACACGATTCTAGAAGGAACGAATGATATTACCTACAGTCTCGGATGAATGGGTTGCAGAAGCATTCACAAAAGATTTGAACCCTTCAAGTTCATATGATTCACGAAATCTCAAGAAACATTTTGGAATTCTAGGCTACAATTTGGGAGGACGTGCACAATCGATATGAATCCAAATTCCACATTAAGGATGATATGCTTAGATCTAAATCTGGGAGTATCTTTGAAATTTCATATAAAGAGAGGTTCCGAACGAAACAATCAAGGATTGGTGAGTTTCGAGAAGGGTAACTCATCCAAGGGTACCGTTTATCCAAAGTTATTCGAGTTTTCACAGAAAATTCATTTCGATGTTCCTTGACAACCTTAAACATATATGATTCTTTAAGCCTCTCTTTTATGGGAAATTTATGAAATTTGATCTCATAATCCTTCAAACCATACTTTTCTTAATTCATAACTTAAACAATCAATTTGAATATCCAATTCAACTCATACTTTAAGTAAAACAATCCAACAACTTATACCACGTTGATTTCACAAATTTACGGGTACCGATTATGAAAATCCTTTCACAACTTATCCCAAATGATCAATAATCATAACAATAAGTAGAGGAGGTTAACATTTACCTTTACGCCTAATCCCTTCAAAACACTAGGGTTCTTCAATTTCAAGTGTTTCCAAAATCAACTCCACAAGGAGACGACAATTCTTACGATAATCACGAGATTAAGCACGCTAATCTTACAGATTATGGCTTGAATTTGATATTGAGATGTTGAAGTATCTTTGGAAGGGTTTGGAGAGAATTTAGGATCTGCTTTGGGTGAAAAATAAGCTTCAAATCACGAAAATTTATTTTAAACCCGAAAGAAAATCAGCCTCGAAAAGATTATCATTTGTGATCGTCGGCACAACTCGACCGTCAATCTAGTCCTGATATCCAAATTTCTAAGAAAATTTTACTGTTAAAACTTGCATTTTGATGGTCCATCAACCTCTCCGTCAAATTGCATAGTTTTTCTGATTTGGTCGAAATATTTTTTCTTCGATCCGTTTGACTTCCATACACTCCGAAACTTCCATAAATAAGTTGTAAACCTTTATTACCCTTTCTTAAGGTCACACCTCTTCTCAATACATCTGTATCTATTATCAATACGATGGAATGTGAAACTACGGGGTATAACAATTAGAATATGTGGATGATATTCTTTTATGTTTCCCCCCCAAAGCACGGAGTATTGATTGGTTGATTATTTCAAATCCACTTTTCAGTTGCACAAGAGTCACGGTCAGAAAGTACTGGGACTATATGTATAGGAAAAAATTTGTGTATAACAAATGTACGAATTATGATGCGACACATGACAGTTAATGTTGAGTCGAGTCCAAGTTAGCTTGGGGCATTACCAGTAAGTAGCATTCAAGTGGTACTAGGAGCGACACAAACGTAACTGATACCGATAATACAAAAGACTGAAAGTTGTTTGAATTGTAACGGGCGACCGTTACCAAATCTATCACACATCTTTTAATGGAGTTTTAAAAGATATTTATTGAGATATTGATTAGCTAATTATTACAACATTCATTCTCATGTATTAATGATAGCATATTTGTGGGCTCTGTACCCGTGTAGCTCATGTATAAATAGGATATGTTATTATATTGTAACACATCATATTCTAGCTATCACAAAATACTTACTTATATTCTCTCGATATTTGCGCTTTCATATAAGTTATCAAAGCTTTGCCTAGAAGCTGTCAAAAGGTTCGGACTAATCTTTTATTTACTTTATCTAATTATTATTTATTTTCAGCATAATTTATCTAGAATTTTTATCTAATGGAGATCTACGTGTCCTTGACCACTTATATAAATTTAACTGTACAATTTTACGAATAAACAACCTATAATCAAATTGAAATCACTGAAAGGAAAAAATTGATCGAATGATTTTAATTTCGATCAATAGAGAGGTGTCATGTAATAAAAAAAACAAAAAATATTATTATTAGTTTTAAAGGCATAAGTGAGCTAAAATAAACGGAGGAAGGATATTTTTTTTAAAATAGGTGGATAAAAAATATTTTAAACCTTTTTGGCTAATACAAAGATATTTTTTGCCCTTTTTCGTAGATTATAAAATGTAAAATTGATCTACGAAAGTAGATTAAGCTTTTGTTATTTTCACTTGAAGGAGGGAAAAACATTTTTTTTTAATTACCTAGGGAGAAGAAGAACGAAAAATGATCAAGAGAAATATAAGATGTGAAATCGAATTCTGACCGATTTTATAAAAGTTTAAGTGCATTTCTTAGTTTTTGGGTACCTAGAATCAATTCTGGATATCTATTTTCGTGAAAATCAGAAAATTAACATGTTTGACTGATCAAAATCAATTCTATCAGAATCAAGTATATGCAAAATTAACCGATTTCAAGATACTTTTTAAAATAACTACTAAGTATAATATTATTCTTTTTTCTATAATGTATTATTTTAATACATTATAGAGTAAATGCAAAATTAGTATTGTAATAATATTTAAATACTATTTACACTTTAAATTAGTATTGTAATAATATTCTATTAATATTTAAGTACTAAATTGCACTTAAATTCTATTATTTATTTGTAATTTTTATTTACATACTTCCATCTATTTATATGTATATTTTTATTTATATATGTCAATTTTGATAATTCTATATTTAAAAATAATTTTGATCAAAATTATTCAAACATAAATCAATTATAATAATAAATTTTATATTATTGTATCCAAACATAAATCACTTCTGTCAGAATCAATTCTATCATAATCAATTATGTTCATCACTAATCCAAAGTTCCAAACACACTCTAAAGTCTAAACTATCTTCAAAATGAAAATGAAAATGAAAATGAAAATCCACAATAACAAGCGCGTGGGAGAATAATGATGACGTGTGAGGAGGAGCACGAGAGAGAAACAAATCAAACTGGCAGCCACCTTTGCTTGTGTTTTGTCAACAAAAGGCCATCCAAACCAGACGAATGAATGCGGTTGGAAAATGGGACAATTGCGTGTTTACTCGCCACGTCGTACGTTAGGAGCTATCATAAGTCCTTTTTATCTTCCTTCATTAAAGTTCAAAGCAAGCACCCTACGGCAATGAAATGCATTTGACTCGTTTGATACGTCGCACTGAATTATATTAATTTTATTAAATTGGATTGAACTCTATTAATATATAATAGACGATATTAGAATATTAATATATAATGAATTGTATTTTTTTATTTTTTTTATTTTTAATACAGTCCAGTAAAGACTCACCTGCTAGATACAATCCAATGCGGCTAAAAACACTCTGTATTAATTTTTTATCCAATACAATCCAGCTATCAAACGTGCCCTTATAGGGCAAGCTGTTTGGATAAAATTTTACGAGGCCAAAAATCCTTTTATCTCAGGGGTTGAATTGTTTTGCCAAATATTTTAGTGAAAAAGTGCTTTTAAGTAGTAAATTAAAATTTGATGTAAAAAATACTGATAGAATATATGTAATATATTTCTTGATATTATTAGTGATATTGTACACCTATTTTTGAGACGGCCAAGGAGGAGTAGGGCGGCGGAAGTGATATATTTTTGAAGAATGAAATATTTGTCCTAAACTGTTGATATCATGAAAGAGAATAATTCGTTGATTATTTTGATTAATGTTATAATTTTATATACATGATATATAATAGTAAACCTAGTCTATAATTACGAAAATCAAATATACATTTTTCTAATACTAAATATTACTATCATAATTGTTAGTGTCAATTTAGACCTTCAATGTTTAAACCACAATAAAATATATATAATTCAAAGAAATTAAATTCAACAACAACAAAAACAGCAAGTATATAATCTCATACTAACTTGGTGTAGATAGAGGCCTGCAATGACGCAGTGTCCTAAGACAAAATTTCGTCCCCACTTGTGCTGTAGTTCTACGGACGTCTGCCTTGAGGATACAACTATCTAAGTGAGAGTTCTAGCACAAGAACTTCACTTCTGGTGAATTTACTATATGTGTTCTTCAGAAATTTCTTTTGAAGAAGAAGATGAAGATAGAGCACAATCTTAGAACATTAATTGAGTTTAATGATTTGATTGTAATGTATTGTGTGTTATATGTCTTCCAACAAGTGATCAATATGCTTATATAACATGAATTTTCGTCCATTAAGCAGTCATTCATCAAAGGTTGTGACCTTTCATGAAGAGACACACCTTTTGCGCATTCTGAAATTTTCCATTGAATTAGCGCTGCGGCGCTCCAAAACCTGCAGACCTCTCTGAAGTTTTAGCACCGTGGCGCCGCTTCCCAGTGTCGTGGAGCTGTCGACGGTCACGTTTTTTTCCAGTTTTTCGATCACTTTTCACTTCTTCTTTTACAAGTTCCAACAATACCCCACATTTTCTATTCACACATCTCACAATACCCCACATGTGGATAGAAAATAAGATAACTAGGAACTTATCGTCATTTTTGTCAAACGTGATGTGACATGCATCGGAGACGATGTCTTTTGAACTTGAACCGCTCGTAGTGAGTACCTATCGGATCTACTTGTGAAGTAGTGGACGTAATGCCTTGACCTATTCATGTTTTATAGTAAATCGAGACACAAGTATCACACATGCCATATCGACATATGTCAATTCTTACAGTTGTGTTCTTTTCGATCATGAATGTTAGCGATATTTCGAATGCTCACGCAAGCGCACGCATCGTTGACAAGTAATATAGTCTGATAAAATTGAATATCTGTCACGACCCGATCCCGGGCCCGTGACTGGTGCCTTACCCCGGGCACCCTAGTGATACAACATCAGAGAAAACCAGCGGAAAATAAAACATAAACATGAAACAAGATATATGATCATAAACAAAGCAACTAAAATAGTTGCCTTACGGTTATATACATAAAACCCGAACGCTTTAATCCTTTTTACAACCCTACACACAACAAGATTACTGCACTTCTAAGATTTACAACAACCATGACGGACAGGCCCCGCCATACCGAATGTACAAGAACCTACAACTCGTGGAACACATACCAAAGAATAAGCCTCCGAGAAACGGAGCTTCCTAATACGCCGAATCGTGATCCCATGAGCGAGGATCCACTACCGATGTACTCTACTGCAGATGAACGCACTTCGGGCGAGGTCAAGACAACAGTACCAAGTATGTGAAATCAGAAAATATCAGAAATGAAATCATACTAGTCTAAATAAAGCAGAGACATGATGATAACCAAACTACGATTCACTACATAAAAGTTAGCCATGTCGATCGTGGACTCACGCCTCAAGTCATCACTCAAATATAACTATGGGTCTCACGCCCACAACATCAATCATGTTCGCATCACGGCCGCATGCCCCTGAATCGCAGACGGTGTAGACATGTCCATGATGCAACAATAATAACAATGCCCCACGGCCACATGCCCCTGAGTGCAGACGGCAGACACGCCCACGTGACATTAACAACAATAATATCGGGTGATCAACCCCGCCGCACGGCCACACGCCCGAATGCAGACGGTGTAGACATGTCCATGTAACCACAATAACAATATATCGTAATCAACTCCGCCAGATGGCCACATGCCCCGGACTGCAGACGGCAGTATATGTCCACGTGACACCAACAACAATATACCGCACAACCAGCTATCACAAACAAGCTCAAGCAAATTACCATACTTCTAGACTTTTATAAAAGATCCACTCCTTCCCAAGAAGTCACCGATATCAACACTTGCACAACAAAGGCTATCACAACAAGCATAGGCGAGTTACACAACAACAAGCATAGGCAAGTTACACACAACTCAAGGTACTTCCATTTCAGTATCAAAGTCCGGGTTTTAACCCTAAAGTACTACGACATTAACTCTTTTAAAGGATCCGCTTTTCACAAAAGTCACATAATACCGTAGCATAAAATAGAGTGACTATCTTTTTAAGTAAACCAAAATACTTCCCTTTGTAAAATCAAGTAACAACATTATTTTCCAAACGTTCAAGTTTGCCTAATTTCAAATGCTCAAGTTTCTCATTTTAGAAAGGTTTCATAACTCATAGTCTTAATCTCTTTTAAAACAATTGAGTAACATATGTCTTGTACGTGAGCCGTTTATTCTTGTTTACAACAATCTTGTTACAGCAGCCATGATCTAGGAAATGTAATACAATTTTGTCTTATCTTAGCTTCTATGCAGATGGAGGTTTCTACTGGTTTTAATACAACACATCATTATTCAATACATTTTCCTTTATTAACGCTGCAGTGGTCTGTCGATACACATTCTGATTCGAAATCAAGAAACATTATCCCTTTAAAAACCAAGTACTCATTACTCACGAATGAGGTTTCACACAACATCCATATTAAAACAAATAAGTTAAGTCTCTTAACTTCTAACATCAGTAAACCATTTTCTTACCTACATAAAGCTATTATAACCAACTTCCCATAAAGCCGTTATAACACTTTATGTTTAAACCAAACAAATACACTTAGTACCGTGACGTCCACCGTCTACATAGTTACACACATATCATGCTAGAACAGATAGGAAGAGGTTCACATACCTCGCAAGTAGTATCGACAATAAGCAAAATGCTCCAAGTACTACAACCTTGCTAGCCCTTTCCACTCCTCAAGTAGAATACGCTACTCTTAGTACTTTCACCTAAAAAGGTCACAAACGTCTATTAACTTCAAAACACAAGGTTCCATTTCCAATTTTAAAGTCGTATTCTCGTACGTACGTCCTTACGTATATACTCTGGAAATACGGGGTATAACAATATCGTCCTCGGAGACTGGTTTCTAATTACCGTTCATCTATTTTATGTTATCTATTTGACAATCGATATTTGAGTTGAGTTTTTGTTTAACTACTAGAATAATTGTAAGAATTAACTAAACTATTTAAGTTGTGATCAGTTATGAAGGAATTAGGGCTACCAAAATCCTCGATTATCCACTATATTCAATTCTTAATGCAACTAGAATGACTTCTTCTTCTACGTTTAGATATCGGTTAACTAAATTGTCTTATATTCCGGTTAGGACATATAATCACTCGACCCCAGTGCAGAACTCTTCTATATTTCTATGATAGGATTTACCACATAGGAGGATTAAGAACAGTAACCTATAATGCTACACAAGTATCGGCATCGCTGTCCGCGATTTTAACATATGTCTAGTCAATTACAGCATATCCAAATCTCTCCTCTCGGTTCTTGATTCGAAATCATATATATTATGATAATTAGTGATCAATTAATTATCAAATATTCATACCAATTATTGACTAAATCTTAATCAAGTGAAGAAGAAATCAAACTACTGCATTAATTCAAGAATAGAAGTTTCAAGCGATTCATAAGGAAATCCCTAATTAAGTGTTTAGCTCCTAGCCATAGTCACGCTAAGAACTAACATAACATTCAAACATAAACTGAATTAAAAACGAAAGAAAAGAAAATTACTGCGAACTAAGTCTCCAATTGTAGCCTTTAATCCGTGTCTTGTGTTGTATTGTGTGTTGAAATGAACCCTCTTCCAAAAGAATAATCCCTAGGGCTTTTGTATCTATCAATTTTCGTGCCCTATGGACCACTTTGCCCTTAGTCAATTTAACTTCGGAACTGGATTTTTCATACCGGCGCCGTGACCCTGCTGATTGGCGCCGCGACTCCCAATCTTCTGTGGGTATTCAGCAGTTCCGACACCGCGGCGCTGCCTGACTTTTATCCGGGTCTTCATTTTTTGTCATTTCCTACCTCGGATTCCTCCTTTATGCCCCCTTTTCATTTCTTTTTGCTATTTTGCCATTTTGAACCGATGTGACTCAAAAGAAAGAAAAACAAGCCTAATACTATACTAAACACAACAAAAACGAGTAAAATACTAATTAAAAATGATTCAAAAATGGTATATAAAATATGCCTAACAAACCCCCAAACTTGAACTTTGCTCGCCCTCGAGCAAAGAACAAAACAAAACAAAAAAACAAAACAAAAAAACTCAAAGACTCAGGTCAAGCAGTTGTACAATGTCACTTAGAAACACATGAACATTAGTTAGGATAATATGCAGGAATAGATGTAGCATGCATTTAACAATCTAGAATTTCAAGTTAGATATTTCGCAGATTCATTTCAGTCACAATCACTAGAAGCATAAATATCTAACCTATGCATGTCAATTTCATTTCATTTTTCTCAAAGTAATATAGCCTGTTCACTTGTTATTCTTCACTAATCACGGACATACATACTAGGGATCATCAAGACTTTTCAGGGTTGTAATGTAGGCTTAGGCAGAGGTAGGTAAGATTAGACATTTAGGCTCAATTACGTACCATAAGAGCTTTTCATTCAACTCTTTTCTCTTTCTTTGCGGTATTCTTTTTAGTTCATACCCATTAATCCCCTTTCTCTTTTTGTTGAGATCATAACACACATTCACATCGGCACCCCCAAACTTAAGCTTTTCTATATTTTAATTGGGGTGCATAATTTTTGCTCTTTTTTTGTATTTCTTTTTCATTGTTTTTTCATCCCTATCATCAATTATTGCTTATGGCACATAAGAGAATTTGGGGTGTCAAAGAAATAACTTTTCATTTTAGGCTCAACGGGACTGACTAGGGATATATTTAAGTGCAAGGTGGGAAATGACTGGTAAGAATGACTATCAAAGAAATGCCTGAATCCTCCCCATAACATGTACATCCTAATTATTTCGCCACAAATAACAAGCACGCAGGATATTTTTCGCAATTGACATACACAGACTAAGCATAAAATATTTCAACTAATCAAATTTTCATGAATCTTTGACATATTTAACTTAAGCATACTTATTTTTTCATATCATTCCATTACATTATCCTACTTAATTCACTAGGCGTTTCAAGCACTAGAGCATGCATGATTGGAAAAAAAATTGACTCATATAAAACACAAAAACAAACAAAAGACTAAACAATAGACACAAATAGAATACCCCCCCCCCCCAAACTTAAACTACTTATTGTCACAAATGTGTAAAAGACTCAAAAATTAAAAAGGGACGACTTACAGACATACAACAGCTCAAATTGGTGGTGGTGGCAGCAGATACTGCATTGACCATTGGGTGAACATGGAACTCAAATTATCAACACGCTGGGTCATGTGTTGATGGTCTTGCATCATTTGCTCTTGATTTTTCAGCATCTTTTATTGGTTCAAGAGCATCTGATCCATCATTGGCATTAGAGGTTCCAAGGCTAAAGGAGGTTGGTGGCTGTTTTGCCCTGGCTCATAATGTGTGGCTGCCTCAGGCTCTGGCTCATTATGCTCCATTGCAGCTACGCCTGCTCCACCCTCTTCTCGACCACGTCTTCTATCCCCTGGGTTCACAGGGTCTGGATATGCATGGACTAGACTGTATGTAATGGGCGGCAGAGTCTTCTCAAGAATGTCCGTGGTGAATGTTGGGACTCTGTGCCTAGTACATAGTGCAGTGATGAAAGAACCATGTCTCAACCCACCAGTGATAGTCAATCTTGTGATGTCCCCAATACTCTGTGCTATCTCCATTCCAATGTCAATAGTCAGGCCCTTCATGATGCCAAAGATGAGCTTGATTCTATCTTTCGGTACGTTAGTGAAATGAGTCGATGGAATCAAACGTGCATTTACGAAATATAGTCAAGCCTTGGCTACTCTATTGAACTGGCACCTGGCAAGTCCTCTGCCCCCGCTGCGGGAATAACGAAACGGTGTGCCTGGATAACATAGGGCCTCCACAACTATCTCCCAGTGTATGTAGTTTGCATTCCTGGACCAGGTTCTGAAATGGGTCGGATAGTTGCACTGGTCTCCAATATCAGTTATCCCAAACATAGCATTCAATGCTTCAGCACTAACTGGGACATGACGCCCCCTTACAAAGCATCTCCCATTGCTTTGTTCTGGGTAGTTAGCATAGAATTCTCTCACCAAGCTGACATTCTGTTGTGGAATAGCTTTATTATCGACAAACCTCTCCCACCCATTAGCTTCAATCACCGCTCTAATGAGCTCATAAACATCATCCTCATCGAGTGATTCGACTTGATAATCCATCCCGCACTCATGTATCACTGCCCTACTACTTATTCTGTTATACCGATCCTCCGCATTCCGATTGGTGAATCGGGTAACATCATGATCTGGGACTGATGAAGATGAGGTAGTAGCAGCGGTTCTTTTCCTTGAATGCATTATTGTTATATCCCGTATTTCCAGAGTATGTACGTAAGGACGTACGTAGAAAAATTGAAACTTTTAATTAGGCTTGGCCGAATTAACTTTGTTCACAACACCCGGTTAGAGTCGTTTTTCGACGAAACGTTTCCACAGCTTTCGTAGGGAAAATTCCGGCTATGCCATTTTTAATTTTTGCGGATTTTTCCGAGAGACGAAACATTTTGGACCAACAAGAGGGCGACACTTGTCACCCTCTCATCGTTAGGCTCAAGCAGTGCCGAAAGCGTGGTTAAAGTGGTCAAGGGTTGGTAGGATATTTTGTGTTAGTTGGTTAGGTGCACTTGGCAAGATCTTGCCCTACACTTGCTATGCACTTGGCAAGATCTCGCCATCGTTGGCCTTGGCTTGTCCTATAAATACCCACCCCTTTGGAAGACTTCTTCATCCATTCCTAAATATTTCTAAGTGTTAAAACCTCCTCCTCCCTTTGTGTTGAGTTCTACGAGAGCCCTCTCCCCGCTTGCCGAGAGTACCCTCAGAATGGCAGCCGAGGGTATACACCCCCACTCAGGTGCTAGCCTGGTACCCCACTGTGGTGCTAGCTGGGGTACCCCTAGCCTAGTTGCTTTCAGATAATACCCCTGTGGTGTAGAAATACTCTCCAAAGTATTGTTATAATGCCCAAATTACCTTAGCCGTATACCTTGTTGTATTCTAAGGTTATACCTATACGAAAGCCCGTAAATACTATTATACTTCCGTCACTACAAAACCGAAACCCTAAGGAAAATCTCCATAGTCGGTGGAGTATTGTATGAAGTTGGTTAGAACTTCTAAGGTGGTTTAGAGCGGGTCGAGCGCTGAGTCGAGCTAAACGTTGCCCAGATCGACATCTATACTTGGATAATTATGGGCTTATCGAGGTAATTATCTTGTCTCTATCAGAATTGGAAATTACATGTTATTGGAATATATAGTTGAAGTATACTATATATAGAATCGAACATAGCTTGTGGCAATGTCCTCGACTTAAGCCCAATTTAAAGATGAGAATCGAATCGTAATTACGCAGGACAGACATTACGCAGACTTGGTAGTTTGACCGCAGTGGCGGTCGCCCAATTTACCGTAGAACTCGTGATCTAGATTTATTCTACTAAGTAGTCTAGACTTTGATAGACTTGTATAACCCGTATAGGTTGAATGTTCGCGAGAAGATGTGCTACTTGAGGAGCGACCAAAGCAATGTTATAGCCATGAGCGATTTGCTTTTAGTCGATAATCGTCGCGAGGTATGTGAACCTCTTCCTATCTCTTCTAGCATGATATGTATAACTATGTATTACGGTAGACGACGTGTGTTAATTGAACGTAGTTGTACGACAATGTCTTTGACTTAAGCCCGAATAATAATCTTGAAGAGTTCAAGAGAATTAAGAACTGCTTTTAAAAGAAGAGTAATACTTGGTTTTAAAATCTTAAGAGTTATACTAGCTTTATGGGAAGTTAGGTATAATGGCTTAAGAGAGATAAAACGAATGATTTATTTATTTTAGAAGTTAAGAGACTTGATCTTGTAAGATAAGAGACTTAACTTAATTGAATTATGTGAATTTTATGTGAAACCTCACCATGAGTAATGAGTACTTGGTTTTTTAAAAGGGTTAATGTTTTACCGATTTCGGAAATCGAATGTATCGACAAACCACCGCAGTTAATAAAAGGAAATGTTTTGACTAATTAAGTATTATTAAAACTAAGAGAAACCTCCATCCGCATAGAGCTAAGATGAGACAAAATGATATTACATTTCCTAGATCACTACCGCTTTAATCGATTGATTGTGAACAAGAATAACCTACTCACATATAAGGCATATGTTTCAAAGTTGTTTTAAAAGAGGATTATATTATTACGTGGTTAATAATATGAACGATTTAAACCTTTCTAAAATAAGAAACGTGAACATTTGAAATTAGGCAAACTTGAACGCTTGGAAAATAATGTTGTTACTTGATTTTACAAAGGTAAGTGTTTTGGTTTACTTTAAAAAGATACCATACTTTTTTGTACTACGGTATTGTGTGACTTATGTGAAAGAAATGATTCTTGTAAAAGATTTAATGAATGAAGTACTTTGGGGAATAGATACCGAACTTGTTAGTAGAAAGTACCTGTGTGAATAACTTGATTGTATTGGTTTGTGATAGCCTTGTAATACTTTCTTGTTGATTTGATAAGTAAACATGTTAGACGCTACGTGTGTTAGTATCTTGTGGTTGTTATGTAAGGGGTCATTCTTGCCGGCTTTACGCTAAACGGTAAGTCCATCAGATCGTTATTATATCACCTACCCTCGACTTATTATACCGAGGCTTGCCACCCTCGACGGGTCTATACGGCCTATGCGGTCCTTGGACTACGCGGAGCGCGAGCTCCAGGATTGATCATTCCGGTGTTTAGCCCGACGCGGGATTCCCATGCGGTCCGTTGAGACTATGCGGTCTTTTGAGACTACGCGGCCGCGGAGCCCAGCGGATACCGGAGGTTGCCGCCGACGCGGGTGTACCTCAAAGCGATCAGACCATGATTCGAGGAATACCTTACGCGGTTCTCGTGTGACCTATGCGAGTCGCGAGAGTTCCAGTGGATAGACGCGCACATCGATATCATCGCGGGCAAGCGCCGCCGATCTCGGTGCGGTCAGAAAGACCTCGTGATACGCTTTATGGCATTTGTGGTACCGGGGTCTTAGTAGTCGCCATGCCTTCGCATTTACCCCGCACGGTTTTATTGTGATGACTTTGAGGCGAGTCCTCGACTTGACACGATCGCTATCAGAATCGTAGTTTGGTTATCATACATGCTCCTATTTTTTTATAGACTACTATGATTTCATTTACGTGATTTTCGGGCCACATACTTGCAATTGCCAGATCGACCTCCTTCGGTTGCGTTCACGCCGCAGTAAAGGTACACCGCCGCCGATCCTCGCTTAGGGTCACAGTCAGGCGTTGGAAAGCTCGCTTTCTCCGAGGCTTATCACGTATAGTCCTCGCGTTGTAGGTATTTACATTCAGTGGTATGGCGGGCCCCGTCCCGCCATTGTTGTCGCATCATTCTTGAGGTCCAGAGTAATCCATGGCGTAAATTGTAAGCAGGTCAGAATCGCTCAAATTACTATTGATATATATACGTATGTAACCGCTTTGGTTATCCCGCCTTCTTATTTTCACCGCCTTATTACATTGGTTTTATGTATTGTCTTTATATTCACCGATTACTCGATGTTGTATCACTAGGTGCCCGGTAAGGCACTACCACGCCCCGAACGGGTCGTGACAAAAGTGGTATCGAGCGCTTAATCCGCGGAAAGTGTCTACGCATCAGATCTAGTAGTTCGATTATCGCGTTGCGCACCACACCAATAATCGTGAGGCTATAGGATATTTAGGATTGGTTTCATTCTTCTCACTCGAGATCGTGCCTCAGAGCCGTGTTGTAAGTCGACCCTCCGACGAAATTCTTTCCTTACCGCTATGCCCGCCGCAGTGGCAAACCCGCCCGTGAGGCGCGCACCGGCGGAGCCGCGAGTAGAGTTCGAGGGTTACGTGGCACAGCTCACTCATTACCAAGGGTAATGCTTCATTCGGGGATTTCTGCGACGTCACTAGCCCAGTAAAGTTTAGCACGGCGGCGGCAGTTCCTACTGCGGCCATGATATTTGAACCTTCAGTTCCACGACCGGGAACAGTGAACTTAGAATGCAAGAGGCGACCCTGTTACTAGCTATGGATTTGGCTACCAGAGAGTATACCGATGTACCGCGAGTCTTGATGAATATCAACGAGAGGGTTGTGCAAGAGTAATTCTTCAGTTAGGCTTGAGCATGGCCTGTGTACGGGCTTATGCGCAGCAGGCCAAGAAACGTAGAGATCGACGGGTTAACAAAGGACAGCAGAAGAGGGCCAGAGCAGCAAGGTCCTTTGGTAACTTTCGAGGCGAGTCGCCTCACCAGCAGATTAGATATGCACCTCCGCCAGTGCAGGGTGGTCTTCCACGGATTTTATGCTCGGGTACGCAGGAGTCGGCTCAACTCTGTGGCTTCCGCTCACAGATGATGCACGCCATCCCGGGAATGTCGCTTTTAGTTGGTACTTGTTGCATCGGCGACCGCCGTGGTCCGATGTCGAAAGAGTATCCTAGTAGAGGACTTAGCCTTCGGTTTGGGTAGTTCGTCATCTTCCCTAGCTACGCTTTACGGGGCGTTTGATTAGAACAACTAAGGGAGTGAGACAAGAGATACAGTATATCTTTAACCCTGTAGATTAGTATTGTGTGATGAGATGAGTATATCTTAAGTGTTATGTTCAGATAACATAAGTGTATTGTGATTAGAAATCATGGTTAGTTACCGGGAAAGATTGGGGGATAAGGAAAAGTGTGAGCCTTAGAGCTTTATACGTAGAGACCTTATGAAAGGCCATCTCGAGTAAAAGACGATGTTTGACCTTGTCGGAGTGCATAATGCACGTGAGCTATGTTCGGGTAAGTCCCCGAGTAGCGTGGAATGAAAGAGGTAGTTGAGCTAAGAAGACCGCCAGGTTTTCGTAACGTGATTTGTGAAATTGTTCCGGATCGGGAGCTAGTGTTTCGCGCTGCCGGGCGGTTGAGGACACGTTGCGGGTCAACCCGCGACTGCTTTATGGCGGGTCGGGCCATGTGGTCCCGCCGTGGTAGGTCACGAGGTGTTAGGCCCAAGTTTAGTTAACCAGCGCATGTTCGTGGACGCTCGACCGCAAGGTCGGGCCGATGGTCACCCGTGGTCTTTCACCAAGACCGCTTACTCGGCAGGTTATGCGAGACGTTATATCGTAAAGGTTGTAAGGTCGCACGGGTGCCTACCTTCACCTTATGACGCATGAAGCCCGTGTTGTGGCTATTTTCGCTTTCAAAGTTTTACCAGCAGGTCGGGAACTCAGCGAGTCTCGACCACGTTCGCCTTCGCCGTGTTCGATTTCGCGGGTAGTTGCAAGGATTGTTGTCTCTGTTGAACGAGTGTTTTAAGCCACCGCTTCGTTGTTCTGATGTCGCCTTACGGCCTCAGAGGGCGGAAGTGTAAGTTGCCGGCCGATTGGTCTGACGTTGCGCGTTCGAGATAGTTGGTTCATACGTGTTCAGCAGGAGCGGATAGGTGAAGCTTATCCGTAAGAGGTTTTGGCAGCTGCAGGAATCGTATGGATTATCTACGACGACGCCAGAGTTCAGCCGACGGCCTCTTCAAGGTACCACCTGATAGGTGTAAGAGAAACTTAGCCCGAGTTACGCTGGGCCTTTGAGTTCATGTGAGGATAGGCCAGTTGCCTATATGTTAGCATTTGCCGTCCGATTTAGAGGCAAGACGTCCGGCCTTTTCGTATTGTTGTTCGGGCCGAGCGATAAAGAGGCCGAGCTCTACCACGAATGCACCGAACCGTGGCTCTCCGTATGGCACATCCCGAGAAGGTCGTAGGCATGCCTCGTGATCGACGCAGTCCGGCATCATCATTTGTTGGGTCGACGAGTGACACTAGAACCTCGCGCAAAGTGACAAAAGTGGTACCATTTGTTGGGTCGCCGAGAAGGTTAATGCCTCGCAAGGTGACAAAGTGGTAGCTACGACGAGTAAAGAAGAGAGTATGTATGGCGAGCATAGAATGTGATCATTTCTTTTGTAAAGAGAAGCGCGGGCGAAGTATATTTAGACCCGCGGTGAAGTGTTTTATGGTGATGTTAGAGGTGTTTCTCGTGAGTTGGATGTAGCCATGCAAGTTGTTTCGTGGCTATCAGGGCAGGATTGTTTCGTAAGTATAGTAGTGAAGACTATACCGCGCACGCTTGTTTTGAGACTTAGAAGGAACATTCGGGACGAATGTTTCTAAGGAGAGGAGAATGTTATACCCCGTATTTCCAGAGTATGTACGTAAGGACGTACGTAGAAAAATTGAAACTTTTAATTAGGCTTGGCCGAATTAACTTTGTTCACAACACCCGGTTAGAGTCGCCGACTAAACGCTTCCACGACTTCGTAGGAAAATTCCGCTATGCCATTTTTAATTTTTATGGATTTTTCCGAGACGAAAACATTTTGGACCAACAAGAGGCGACACTTGTCACCCTCTCATCGTTAGGCTCATGCAGCGGCCAAAGTGTGGTTAAAGTGGTCGGCGGTTGGTAGGATATTTTGTGTTAGTTGGTTAGTGCACTTGGCAAGATCTCGCCCTACACTGCTATGCACTTGGCAAGATTCGCCATCGTCGCCTTGGCTTGTCCTATAAATACCCACCCCTTCGGGAAGACTTCTTCATCCATTCCTAAATATTTCTAAGTGTTAAAACCTCCTCCTCCCTTTGTGTTGAGTTCGCCGAGAGCCCTCTCCCCTTGGCCGAGAGTACCCCCAGTGGGTAGCCGAGGTATACACCCCTCAGGTGCTAGCCGTGGGGTACCCCCCCCCTAGCCGAGTTGCTTTCGGATAATACCCCCCTTGGTGGTGTAGAACTACTCTCCAAAGTATTGTTATAATGCCCAAATTACCTTAGCCAGATACCTTGTTGTATTCTAAGGTTATACCTATACGAAAGCCCGTAAATACTATTATACTTCCCACTACACAAAACCGAAACCCTAAGGAAAATCTCCATAGTCAATTGGAGTATTGTATAGAAGTTGGTTAGAACTTCTAAGGGTGGTTTAGAGCGTCGAGCGCTGAGTCGAGCTAAACGTTGCCAGATCGACATCTATACTGGATAATTATGGGCTTATCGAGGTAATTATCTTGTTCCCTATCAGAATTGGAAATTACATGTTATTGGAATATATAGTTGAAGTATACTATATATAGAATCAACATAGCTTGTGGCAATGTCCTCGACTTAAGCCCAATTTAAAGATGAATCGAATCAGTAATTACGCAGACTATTACAGAGACTTGTAGTTTGACGCAGGAAGGTCGCCCAATTTACCGTAGAACCTTGCATCTAGATTTATTCTACTAAGTAGTCTAGACTTTGATAGACTTGTATAACCCAGATAGGTTGAATGTTCTCGCGAGCAAAGACGTGCTACTGAGGAGGTGGACCACGCTAGCCGTTATAGCCATGAGCGATTTACTTTAGTCGATAATCGTCGCGAGGTATGTGAACCTCTTCCTATCTCTTCTAGCATGATATGTGTATAACTATGTATTACTAGACGACGTGTTAATTGAACGAGTTGTACGCAATGTCTTTTGACTTAAGCCCGAATAATAATAATCTTGAAGTAGTTCAAGAGAATTAAGAACTGTTTTAAAAGAAGAGTAATACTTGGTTTTAAAATCTTAAGAGTTATACTAGCTTTATGGGAAGTTAGGTATAATGGCTTAAGAGAGATAAAACGAATGATTTATTTATTTTAGAAGTTAAGAGACTTGATCTTGTAAGATAAGAGACTTAACTTAATTGAATTATGTGAATTTTCATGAAACCTCACTCGTGAGTAATGAGTACTTGGTTTTTTAAAAGGGTTAATGTTTTACCGATTTGAAATCGTAATGTATCGACAAACCACCGCAGTTAATAAAAGGAAATGTTTTGACTAATTAAGTATTATTAAAACCAAGAGAAACCTCCATCCGTGATAGAGCTAAGATGAGACAAAATGATATTACATTTCCTAGATCACTACCGCTTTAATCGATTGATTGTGAATAAGAATAACCTACTCACATATAAGACATATGTTTCGTGTTGTTTTAAAAGAGGATTATATTATTACGTGGTTAATAATATGAACGATTTAAACCTTTCTAAAATAAGAAACGTGAACATTTGAAATTAGGCAAACTTGAACGCTTGGAAAATAATGTTGTTACTTGATTTTACAAAGGTAAGTGTTTTGGTTTACTTAAAAAGATACCACTCTTTTGTACTACGGGTATCAGGTGACTTATGTGAAAGAAATGATTCTTGTAAAAGATTTAATGAATGAAGTACTTTGGGAATAGATACCAACTTGTTAGTAGAAAGTACCGCGTGAATAACTTGATTGTATTGGTTTGTGATAGCCTTGTAATACTTTCTGTTGATTTGATAAGTAAACATGTTAGATGCTACGTGTTAGTATCTTGTGGTTGTTATGTAAGGGGTCATTCTTGCCGTGCTTACGTTGCTAAACCAGAAGTCCATCAGATCGTTATTATATCACCTACCCTCGACTTATTATACCGAGGGCTTGCCACCCTTGACGCGTCTATACGCCTATGCGGTCCTTGTGACTACGCGGAGCGCAGAGCTCCAGTGATTGATCATTCCGGTGTTTAGCCCGACGGCGGGATTCCTACGCGGTCCGTTGAGACTATGCGGTCTTTTGAGACTACGCGGCCGCGGAGCCCAGCGGATACCGAGGGTTGCCGCTTCGACGCGGGCGTACTCAGCGTCTAGGACCATGATTCGAGGAATACCTTACGCGGTCCGCGTGTGACCTATGCGAGTCGCGAGAGTTCGAGTGGATAGACGCCACATCGATATCGCGGCAAGGGCCGCCGATCTCGTGCGGTCCAGAAAGACCTCGTGATACGCTTTATGGCATTTGTGGTACTGGGGTCTTAGTAGTCGGCTATGCCTTCGCATTTACCCCGCACGTTTTTATTGTGATGACTTTGAGGCGAGTCCTCGACTTGACACGATCGCTATCAGGAACTGTAATTTGGTTATCATACATGTCTCCTATTTTTTTATAGACTACTATGATTTCATTTACTGATTTTCGCCACATACTGCAATTGGTACCAGATCGACTCTCGGCCGCGTTCTGCCGCAGTAAAGGTACACCGCCGTTGATCCTCGCTCTGTGGTCACAGTCATTGGGAAAGCTCCGCTTCTCCGAGGCTTATCAGCCGTATAGTCCCCTGTTGTAGGTATTTACATTCGTGGTATGGCGGCCCCGTCCCGCCATTGTTGTCGCATCATTCTTAGGTCCAGAGTACCGCCAAGGGCGTAAATTGTAAGAGGTTGTAGAATCGCTCAAATTACTATTGATATATATACGTATGTAACCGCTGGTTAGCCTGTCTTCTTATTTTCACTGTCTTATTACATTGGTTTTATGTATTGTCTTTATATTCCGCTGATTACTCTGATGTTGTATCACTAGGGTGCCCGGGGTAAGGCACCAGTCACGGGCCCCGGAATGGGTCGTGACAATTATTGAAAGTTATTGGGAAATTTTCAGCAGCGTTTCCTTTGTTTCTTTGAGATTTCCCAACAATTTTCCACTTCATACCGCAATAATAACCAAGCAACACCAAACCACAACAGAAATACACCACAATACACCACAAACCACACACTACACAGCAACACACACAACAAAAATACACAGCCCACCAACACGCCGCAACCCACACAGCAAAAACACACAACCCACCAACACGCCGCAACCCACACTAAAGTTCACACCCAAATACCCACAAATCACAATCCCAAGTTGCTAGCAACAACCCAAGGGTAAGGTTCCAATTAGTTACCTTTTTGATGAATCTTGTCGAAATTGCCCTAGCCCAAGTGAGTTGAATGATTGTGGAGAAGGTTGGAAGGTTTTGATGGTGATAGTGTGTTTGATTTGGAAGAATTTAATGGAGTTTGTGAAAGATTCTTGTGTGTGGGAGAGATGATGTTTGGTATTTTTTTTAGAGAGGGGAAGGTTTATGTTATTGCGAGAGAAGATTGAGGATTTAGGGATTTATATTTTGAAAATCCGTCCCGACGCCGCGGTGCCCAAACTCCTACACTCCTCTGATAAATCGACGCCGCGACCCTGTATTTTGGTGCTGCGCCGCTCCAACTCCTGCACATGTCTGGACTTGCGGCGCCACGGCCCTACACTGATTTTCTTCCTTCTATATTTTTCTGTGCTTCGTGTCCCATTCCTTCACATGTCATCACAACACCACAAAAATACCACAAGTGAGACTGTTCAAACAAAACTAAATTGCATAAATTAAACCTTGGGTTACCTCCCAAGTAGCGTTGTCTTTAACGTCTTGTAGCAGACGCAAGTTCCTTATCAAAAATCATTGGGGTAATTTAACCCCACAACCTATCCATTTCAAAATCATCCTCCTCTTTCGTACTCTGTTTTTCTTTTTCACAAGAGGGGGCTTAGTAAGACTTACCTGTTCGACAACTTCCATGACATCAATTTTTGTTTCAACATTCTTGCTGACCTGTGGGTTCACTGTTGTAGGAATGATCTCCTTACCTTTGACCCGTGCTGGCTGAACTACGGTGTCAGCTGTGCTGACTGCGAAACACTTGTTGATGGCTTGGGATTCAATGGTGGATTTGAACACCTTGAATGTCATCTCCTCTTCCTGGACTCTTAGTCTCAGTTCTCCCTTTTCTACAACAATTAGGGCTCTCCCAGTTGCAAGGAATGGTCTCTCCAAAATGATGAGTATTTCATCATCTTCTTCTATGTCAAGGATGAGTAAGTCTGCTAGGAAGAAAAACTTTCCCACCTTGACAAACACATCTTCAATTATACCTCTGGGGTGCACCACGGTTCGATCGGCCAACTGCAAATTTACTGTGGTTGGTTTGGCTTCCCCCAAACTCAATCTCTTAAATACAGACAGAGGCATGAGATTGATACTAGCCCCTAAGTCACACATGCCATGTTGCATGTAACCTTGCCAATAGTGCAGGGCAAGGTGAAGCTTCCTGGATCCTTCAGCTTAGGAGGCAGTTTCTTTTGCAGAATGACGATGCACTCCTCTGTCAAAGATAATGTCTCATAATCCGCAATCCTTCTCTTTTTTCCAAGTATCTCCTTCATGAATTTAAAGCATGATGGCATCTGTTCTAGTGCTTCAATGAAGAGGATATTTATGTGAAGTTTCTTAAATACCTCCAAGAACTTGGAGAACTTCTTGTCTATTGCCATTTTTTGCAACCTCTGAGGGTAAGGGATTCTATCATCGTATTCCTTCAAAGGTGCTGATGGAGCTTTCTCCACTGTAGGGCGATCCTCAGTGACCCCCTCCTTCTCTACCTCAACTGCTTTCTCACACTCCTTCTCACTTACCATCGCGGCCGGGAGCACTCGCCCAATCGCTTCCGCCTCAACAACACTGCATGACATTATTCTCTAGGATTTACCTCTGTATTGCTTGGGAGAGTGCCTTGAGGCCTGTTGGTTAACATCTTTTCAAGTTGCCCAACCTGTGTTTTCATGCTCTTGAGAGAGGACCTTGTTTCAGACATGAACTGGTTCTACGAATTGGTGAGTGTAAGCAATGCAGCTCTCAGTTCATCGGGCTTCTCCTATTGTATAGGTGGTCTAAACTGCTGGGATGAAGTGGCCTGATTTTGTACCTGCTGGTTCTGGTAACTACCTTGATATGGTTGCTGCTGGGGTTGATTGTTCCTCCACCAAAAGTTAGTGTGATTTATCCACCCTGGGTTGTATGTATTGGAGTTATACGACCGCTGAAAATTCCCAACTTCTTGCACCTGCTCCATTGGCACATTATTGGGATTCACCGCTGTGCATCTGTCAAAGGAGTGCGGCCCACCACAAATCTCACAATTAACCGACATCTGGACTGCATTCACAGACATGGTGTTCTGCTGCAGTTGCTTCGTCAAAAGAGCCACATGTGCATTTAGAGCAGGGATATCATCTAGTTCATGTATGCCCATAGCCTTCCTGCTGGTCACTGACCTGTCGTCTGCCCTTTGATGGTTGTTAGCAGCCATATATTCCAGTAACTCAAGTGCCTCATTGACACTTTTTCTCATGAAAGCACCCCCTGTTGCCGCATCAATGATGGTACGCGTAGTACCACTCAGCCCATTATAAAAAATGTGGACCAGCATCCACTTCTCTATGCCATCATGTGGGCATTTCCTTTGCAGATCCTTAAATCGCTCCCATGCATCATAGAGTGACTCACCCTCCACCTGGTAATAATTGTTTAACTCTCCTCTTAACTTTGCAGCTTTTGAAGGAGGGAAGAAATTTGCAAGAAACTTTTGGCCAGTCCCGCCAGTGGTGACGAGAGGCGTGCATTGAGTTCAACCAGCTCTTGGCCCTGTCCCTAAGTGAGAACGGGAAGAGCCTCAGTCTAATGGTATCGTTAGTAACACCATTGTACTTGAAAGTGGCACACAACTCCAGAAAGTTGGCAATGTGCATGTGGGAGTCTTCAGATGGAAATCCCCAAACTATTCTGTGTTCTGGACCATGCTCAGGATGGTTGGCTTGATCTCAAAGTTGTTCGCCCCTATTGCTGGGAGCCTGATGCATGTCTGTGCACCAGTAACCGTGGGTAAAACATAATCTCCCAAGCTCATTTCTGCAGGTGGTGGGATGTGTACCATGGCAGCCGATACCTCATTATTCAACCCCTCGTCAGGTACCCCGTTGTTGTTCTGCTGATTTTCCATGGCTAGTAAATCAACAATTTTTTTCTCACGCCTGTTTTACTTGCACAATTTTTCGATTTCAGGATTGAAGGGAACAAGTGTATATGCTCCTCTCCTTCTTTGCATACACTAGATCCCTGAAATAGACCAAAATCAACAAACAAGTCAAGGCAACAGTGTTCTAACGCTAAGAAAAAAAATAAAAATAAAGTCAAAGGAGAAATAAAAATAGATGGTTCGATATTAGATGTACGCCAGTCCCCGACAACGGCGTCAAAAACTTGTTAGCGATATTTTGAATTCTCACGCAAGCGCACGCATCTTTGACAAGTAATATAGTCTGATAAGACTGAATATCGTCCTCAGAGACTGATTTCTAATTACCGTTCATCTATTTTATGCTATCTATTTGGCAATCGATATTTGAGCTGAGTTTTTGTTTAACTACTAGAATAATTGCAAGAATTAACTAAACTATTTAAGTTGTGATCAGTTATGAAGGAATTAGGGCTTTCAAAATCTTCGACTATCCACTCTATTCAATCCTTAATGCAACTAGAATGACTTCTTCTTCTACGTTAAGATGACGGTTAACTAAATTGTCTTATATTCCGGTTGGGACATATAATCACTCGACCCCAGTGCAGAACCCTTCTATATTTCTATGATAGGATTTACCACATAAGAGGATTAAGAACAGTAACCTATAATGCTACATAAGTATCGGGGTACTGTCGTCCGCGATTTTAACCTATGTCTAGTCAATTACAGCATATCCAAATCTCTCCGCTCGGTTCTTGATTCAAAATAATATATATTATGATAATTAGTGATCAATTAATTATCAAGCATTCATACCAATTATTGACTAAATCTTAATCAAGTGAAGAAGAAATCAAACTACTGCATTAATTCATGAATAGAAGTTTCAAGCGATTCACAAGGAAAGCCCTAATAAAGTGTTTAGCTCCTAGTCATAGTCACGCTAAAAACTAACACAAAATCCATACATAAACTGAATTAAAAACGAAAGAAAAGAAAAATTACTGCGAACTAAGTCTCCAATTGTAGCCTTCTGTTATACCCCGTAGTTCTGACCCTACGTATGAGAGCGTACGAAAGCATGTAAGACTTAAAATTTCCAAAGGATAGGTTGACGGATTGTTCCGGACGGGTTTTAGTAGACTTTGAGGCGGGTTATGACCCGGTACATTGAGAATTCCTAAGTGTTTCAAAGGCCCAGGGCGTAGTTCGTTGAGTCTAGATTCCAACGCAACCAACCGTTCGTCGATAGGACGTCGGAGTAGAAAATTATGAGAATTACAAGTTCAGTGCGCAGTCGGACAAAAATGTGTTTCGCATGAGCGACAGGCCGCGCCCGGATGCAGGGTCGCGCCAATGTACCGAGGGGTCGCTGAAGTTTCAGCCGCGCGCCGGAAGCTGTGGCGCGCGCCGAAGATCTGAGGGTCCGCAGGAGTTGCGGCGCCGGGAAGCAGGGCCGCGGCGCCGAGGCGGGATTCTGGGCGGAAAAACTTAGGAAAAGTCAGATTTTTCTTTAAAAGACCTTGGGAGGGTGACAAGTGTCCCCCCCATCTGATTTTGCATGCACTATATTGACCAAGTCTTCAAGACTTGGTCATACTTCATCTCTCTCTTAGACAAAAGCTCTCCCTTCTCTCTTAAAAGTTCAAGCTCCTCCTTCTCTCTAAAATCCCAAGAGAAATTCTAGCCTTAGGAAAAATCTGAAAAGTTAAGAACAAGAAGGAAGCTTGTGGCTAGCTTGTTGGTGGTGTTCTTGGCAAGGAAGATAGCAAAAATATTTGGAATAAGTTTGACTAAAACTTTAAGGTAACATTTCTTCCTTTAGAATTAGTTTCTAGTGTTGCATGTTAAGAAGAAAGAACTTGTGGTAGTGAATAATGCTCTTAGAGTCATTACATGTAAGAAATATGGTTTGGATGTGAAAGAATTGGTTAAGAAAATTATGTGAGCATGTTGTAGCCTAAAAACTACCTTAGACTTGTTAAGTTAATTGTTTTACCTTTTGGGGCAGAATTTTACACACCCAAGTTTAGGTGTGTAATCCCCTTGAGATTGTTTGGATTGTTGGGCCTAAGAAGTGGCGTTTGGATGTTGAATTCGGACCTTAAAAGGTGGCAAAGTATGTAGAAACAAAGGAAACGCCCAATTTTCCATAGAATTTAGGGGCTTTGAACTTAGATAATTCCTACATTGAAATTAGAGGTTAATAAACGTATTATGGTTATTATAGGTTGGCATATTACTTGCGGTAGTTTGAGTTTAGCAAGTGGATTGACCGAAGAGGTATGTGGAAACTTTCTTATCCTTTGAGCATGAGTAGTTATAACTATATAGTACGGTAGACGTACGTGTTTTGAATGAAGTAAATCATTTTGTTATACTTGACCTGTTTTAAGAAAAATGTCTAAGTTGGTTGGGTTAAGAAGTTAACCCGCTTGTTCTTAAGGAATGGTTTATCCTAAATAGGATATACAAGGATTTTCTTGACCTAATGAAGTAAAGAGTACTTTTGGTGTGAAAGTATTGAATATTGAATTATTCTAAAAGATAAGAGACTTAAAGTATTTTGAAAATTGTATGAATTTGTTTGAAGTATAAGCCTCTTGGCTAGTAAAAGAACGAAATGGTTCATAAGGAGTTATAACGGCTTTATGGGAAGTTAGTTATAACGGTCTTATGAATGGATAAGGATGTCGTAAATTTCTAAAGCATAAAGTTAGTATAACGGCTTTATGGGAAGTTGGTTATAATAACTTTATGGAAGGTTATGAAAGTTGTCTATTTTGATTAATGAGCATAAGTTGTCTAGATTGTGGGAAAATTGAAGTTACTTGGTTTCAAGCTATGAAATGATTTTTCTAAAGGTATAGTAACTTACTTTGAAAAATAGACACGCCTCGATACTACGAGTGTTAGTATCTTGGATTTTACATAAAAAGGAGGCTTTCGAAAAGAATGTACGTACATAGTACTTTGGCTTGTTTAATTGAGAATTATTCTATGTGTGCCTTGAAAAGTACTTTGGCTTGCTTAAATAAGAATTCTCTTGGTTTATGTGAAAAGAAGGCATGGTAACTGTCTTGGTTTATATAAAGGCATGGTATTGCAATTCGAATTAAAAGCATGTAATTATGAGTCTATTTGGGCGTACCGTCAGTGATGGAGGATTCCACGGGTATGCGGCCATGATGAGGGTTCGTTTCCCTGTTGACGATTATTCCATGGATTAGCTCTCCACGAGGTCTCACGATGCGGTGGATCTAGTAGTTAGCTCGCACCGCCCGCCGAGACGTGATGCAGGGTGGATCTGGTAGTTGGCTTTCGTACTTGCCCCGGTCAGGGTTAGGGCGAAGTGGTGTGATGCAGGGTGGATCTGGTGGTTAGCCTGCGTACTTGCCCCGGTCAGCGATGTGACGCAGGGTGGATCTGGTAGAGGCTATCGCACTTGCCCCGGTCAGCTTCGTGATTTCAGTTATAGTATTGTTGGTACGGGTGGATCTGGTAGCTGGCTTTCGTACTTGCCCCGGTCAGTTGAGGATGCAGGGTGGATCTGGTAGCTATGCCTTCGTACTTGCCTCGTACGGTTCTTATGATACAGGTGGGATCTAGTATTCATATGTACTCTTTAGTGTTGTTATATCATAGACTGCCGGCAGTGAGGAAGGAATTCCACGGGCACGATTGATATTATGGGCATGAGACCTATGGTTATATTTGAGTGATGACTTAGAGGGCGTGAGTCCCTGACTTGACATGGCTGCGTATATGTTGTGTACTGTAGTTTGGCTATCATACATGTCTCCTGCTTTATATATATGCTATTATGAATTCATTACAGTATTTTCAGTTTCACATACTGTACCGTTATAATCGACCTCGCCGCGTGCGTTCACGCCGCAGTCGAGATACGTAGCTTCGTCCGCACTCTTAGGATCACTGCTCATTTCTTGGGAAGCTCCATCTCTCCGAGGCTTGTCTTTTGGTATGATTCCCGAGGTTATAGACTTTTGTACATTCAGGGTATGGCGGGCCCTGTCCCGCCACGATTGTTATTCCTAAGTGCGTAGTCACGTTGGTGTTTTGGGCTATAAGAACCATTTGTATTACTATACTTTTGTTTAAGTATGTTTTATAGAAGGCAGCCTTATCGGCTGGCCAGTAATGTTTACCCTTTTTTTCTAAGTAATGTGTTATGTATGTTCCGCTATTCTTCGACATATACTGAAGGTACCGGCAGGTACCAGTCATGGCCCCGGGGCTGGGTCGTGACACCTTCAATCAGTGTCTTGTGTTGTATTGTGTGTTGGAATGAACCCCCTTCTAAAAGAATAATCCCTAGGGCTTTTGTATCTATTAATTTTTGTGCCCTATGGACCACTTTGCCCTTAGCCAATTTAACTTCGGAACTGGATTTTCCGCTGCGCGTGCCTGTTGGCCGGGCGCCACGACGCCGAATCTTCTGTGGGTATTTCGCAGTTCGGCGCCACGTACCGATGATCGCGACGCGCGCTGTCTTTCGTCCGGTCTTCATTTTCTCCTTTCTTTCTCGATTCTCCTTTTATGCCCCTTTTTCATTTCTTTTCGCCATTTTGCCATTTTGGACCGCTGTGACTCAAAAGAAATAAAAACAAGCCTAATACTATACTAAACACAACAAAAACGAGTAAAATACAAATTAAAAATGACTCAAAAAGGGTATATAAAATATGTCTAACAATGAACAACTCCTTTCTTCATGAGAATTTCTAGAGAACGTAGCCATCTCAGTTCTCCCAGATGCAACCCCACATCAATCTCACATAGGTAATATTAATCAAGAATAGTCTGTACTATCCCGCCATAATGGCTATTAATAGTATTAAGAACTGAAGTTCAGCCCTATATCGTCAACGGAGTAACACATTTGGTACATCATAGGAATGAGCATATGTGTGTTTTACGCTCATTGAGTCTTCCCCAGCTAGTTTGCCTTTTGAACCTAAACCATGGGATCTCCAATTATGATAGGTAAGGTTTCCACCAGTTCACAACTTATTGTATTGGCTTTAAGCCCATTCCTCTCGATGTAAATACGACTTGCTCTCGTGTAAGGCCTTTGGTCAAAGGATCTGCTATATTGTCCTTTGATTTTACATAATCAAAGAAAATTATTCCATTTTTCAGCAAGCTTCACATTGTATTATGGCGTCGCCTTATGTGCCTTTTGATTTGTCATTATATATTTGATTATTTGCCCTCGTCAGGGCAGCCATACTATCACAGTGTATGCAAATGACGGACACTGGCTTTGTCCACAACGGAATACCTTCTAGAAAGTTTCTTAGTCATTCTGCCTCTTCAGCAGCTTTATCTAAGGCTACAAACTCTGCTTCCATAGTTGATCTCGTATTTACCGTTTGATTTGATGATTTCCATGATACCGACGCTCCACCAAGTGTAAATACATACCCACTTGTGGACTTACTTTTTGAATGGTTGGAAATCCAATTAGCATCACAATATCCTTCTAACACGGGAGGATATTTTGTATAATGGAACTCATAGTTCATTGTATGCTTTAGCTATCGTAGTGCCCGTATTAGCGCTACTCAATGATCATTTTCAGGATTATGTGAGTATCAACTCAGTCGACTCACTGTATATGCTAAATCCGATCTCGTATAATTCATTATGTACATCAAGCTTCCAAGAACTTGTGTATACTACAATTGAGACACAATATCACCTTCATTCTTCTTAAGGTGACTAGTGGGATCAAATGAGGTAACAACCGGTCTATCATCATAGTGTCCAAATTTTCTAAGGACCTTCGCAACATAATGGGATTGAGTTAATATATTGTTAGGCATATTTTATATACACTTTTTGAGTCATTTTAGTTAGTATTTTATTCATTCCGTTTGTGTTTAATATAGTATTATGGTTGTATCATAGACATACATACTAGAGATCTTCAGGTCTTTTCAGGGTTGTAATGTAGGCTTAGGCGGGGTAGGTAAAAGTTGACATTTAGGCTCAAATTACGTATCATAAGCGTTTTTCTCATTCAACCATTTTGTCCTTATTTTTGGTATTCTTTTCAGTTCATACCTATCCTTCCCCTCTTCTCTTTTGAGAGCATGAAACAAATTCACATAGGCACCCCAAACTTAAGCTTTTATATTTTTTATTGGGTTGCATCAATTTTTCACCTTTTTATCTCTTTTGAGTCACAGCGGTCATAAATGGAGAAATGTCAAAAAGAAGATGAAATGAGCTTATTTGAGATGGAATAGCACAATAAAAGGCCAATAAATGAAGCCTAAGAAGTCCCGGGAAGTATAGAAGAAATCAGACGAAGTCCGGACGAGAAAATGACACAAAATTAGAAAACTGTGCAGAGGGACGTCGCCGGAGCCGCGACGTCCAATGTACTGCAGTGTCTGATTCGGCTACAAGACTTGCGGCGCCGCGACTCCACCTAGCAGGCGGGATTTCGCGAGAAAATTTCGATTTTTCCAATTTTTTGAAGGGCAAAAGGGTCCGAACGTGATTTATCTCAGATATAAAATCCCTAAACCCTAGCCTCATTATTCATCTGGGATCTTACATCTCACATCATACTTTGAAGAGGAAAAGGAGGCTACAACACAAGATTGGAGACAACTTTGGTTCAAGTTTCTTTTCTTTTCTTTGTTTTTATTTCAGTTTATGTTGGTTTGTATTAGTTCTTGACATGACAATGTTTAGGAGCTAATTACTTAATTAGGGTTTTCCTATTGAATCGCTTGAAACTCTCTTTCATGAATTAATGCATTAGTTTGATTTCTTCTTCACTTGATTGAGATTTATTCAATATTGGTATGAATGTTTGATAGTTAATTGATCACTAATTATCATAATCTATATGATTTCGAATCAAGAACCGAGAGGAGATATTTGGATATGTTGTAATTGAATAGACATAGGTTAAAATCGCGGATGAAAGTACCCTGATACTTGTGTAGCATTATAGGTTATTGTTCTTAATCCGCCTATGGGGTAAATCCTATCATAGAAATATAGAATGGTTACTGGGGTTGAACGATTATATATCATAACCGGAATATAAGACAGTCTAGTTAACCGCTATCTTAACGTAGAAGAAGAAGTCATTCTAGTCGCATTAAGGATTGAAAAGAGTGGATAGTCGAGTATATTGGAAGTCCTAATTCCTTCATAACTGATTTAAACCAAAGTATTATCATAATTAGTTTATTTTCTGCAATTACTTAGTCTTATTTATTAGATAAAAATACAAACAAATTAACGTTCACCAAATAGAAACTAAAGCTTAGATAATCAGTACTTGATAACCAGTCTCTGAGGACGATATTCGGTCTTACCAGACTATATTAGTTGTACCGATATGTACACTTGCGTGAGCACGTGGAAATTGCCTAACAAGTTTTTGGCGCCGTTGCCGGGGACTGACGTACTTTTAATATCGAATTATCTATTCTTATTTCTAATTTGGTTTGTATATACTCGATTATGTTATTTTATTTCTAATTTGGTTGCTCCAGGAACAAGTTTCTAACTTATTCTGCGAGCATCTTTTTATCACTTTTTGTTATTTTTCTTATTTTGTAGGTAAAGTTGAAAAAAATGGACTACTACTACTATCAGGGGCAGTGGAATCAGCAACAACAGTTTAACCCACAGGTTCCACAGAAAGATCCAAATGAGTTGCAGGCAGCCATACTCAGGCTCACCAAGTGCCAAACTCAGTTTATGGCTGAGACAAAGGTGTCCCTCAAAAATTTAGAGACACAAATAGGGCAGCTGATGGATATGGTGATCAATGTACCGCTAGAAAATCTGCCTAGCGACACAGTTGTGGGGGGTGATAAGAATAGTGAGAAACCTGAACCACAACAAGCTGTTGAGAATAATGAGGAATTGAGAGAGATAGTTGGTGTAGAGAAATAAGAGGTTACCGAGATCCAAATGTTCGCCTTTTTGGATTCATTGGAATTTCTTTTTTCTATACCCGTTGCAGAAAAGACACCACCAACTATCATTGATGAGCCCCAACCAGAAAGTCCATACCCTCAAGGGCACCCCCAAAAGTTGAGAGATGTAGGGAGTTTCACTGATCCCTACATTATAGAGAGCCTAGAAGACAAGCCTGCCTTGGGTAATTGGAAGATAATCTTAGATATGAGGCCCTTGTTTGAAAAAGGTATTGTTGGTGAAGTGAGACCCACAACAATAACTGTGCGGATTGCAAACCGTTCGCAGAAGGATCCACTGGGCACTAGTAAGGATTAATTGCGTCCGGCTAAAAAACGTTAAATACAGAGCTTGTTGGGAGGCAATCCAATATTTTAATTATGTTAGTTTGATTTTCTGTTTTAGTTTGTTTTTATTTTATCTCGAACAGTCTCACGATCTGGTATGTTAGTGTTTTTGGATGGCAGGTGGACTAGGAACTGACCCTGAACAAAAAAAAGAGCAAAAACGCTGAAAAAAAGGAAAAGTTGTCATCAGCGCCGCGGGCGCCAATATGCAGGGTCGCGGCGCTAGAACTTTAGAGAACATTCCCATCGACAGCGCCGTGGCGCCAACATGCAGGGCCGCGACGCCAGAAGTTCTGAAACTTCAGAGAGCCCAAAAGATGTGCAATTTCCAGAATCTCATCCCAGACCTCCGTTATGATCGCTGTGTTGTGTCAGTAAGTTGTCCCTTATTTTTAGTCTTCATACAGTAGGAACAATGTGTCTTTTAAGTTTGGGGGGACCTTAGTTTGTTTTATGTGTCTGTTTTTGAGTCTTTTTTGTTTGTCTTTGTGTTGTTCCATGTGTTTTTGAGTCATAATTTTTTATTTTTTTTGGATCATGTATGTGGTAGTTGCTAAAGATATTGAATGGATAGAGTGGGATAATGTAATGAAATTAAAAGCGACAATATGTGTGCTTAAGTTAGATATGCCAAAAATTCATGACATCTAATTCTTTGAGATATTTGTGCTTAGCCTATGCGTTGTCAGTTATGGAAAGAAAGGTTGAAAATGTCTAGAAAATCTGTTTGCTTGTTATTTGAGGCGAAATAGTTAAAAATGTACATGTTTAGGGAGATGATTCAGACATTTCTTTTATAGCCTTTTTGACCATTCATTACCTACCCTGACATAAATTGTATCATTAGTCAGCCCCGTTGAGCCTAAAGTAATATCTTTGTTTGACACCTATAATTCCAAGTTTGTGCCATAAGTGATAATTGAAGATTCTTGGAATAAAAAGTGTTGAAAAAAAGATAAAAAGAGAATGAAAATTTGATGCACCCCAATGAAAAATATGCAAAAGTCTAAATTTTGGGGTGCTTGTTATAATGTGTCTCATTTTCTTAAAATAAAAGAAGGGAGAAGATATGTATGAGACTAAAAAGAAAGTCAAAAAGAAGGAAGAAGGAGTTGAATGAAAATAGCTTATGGTACATAATTTGAGCCTAAATGTCAACTTTTATCTACCCCTGCCTAAGCCTACATTACAACCCTTAAAAGTCCTGATGATCTTTAATGTGTATGTCTATGATTAGTGGAGAATAGCAAGTAAACAGGTCTATAGCATTTTGGAAAAGATGAAATGAAATTGACATGCAGAGGTTAGGTGTTTGTATTTCCAGTGATTATGATCCAAGTGAATTTGCGAAATATCTAGCTTGAAATTCTAGATTGCTAATTATTCATGCTATATATGTTCTAACATATTACCCCATCTTTCATCCATGATTTTGAAAGAGCATTGCTATAACTATTTGATCCATTTTATTGAGTCTTTTATTTGATTTTGTTTTCGTTTTTATTTTTTGCTTTACTCGAGGGTTAGTAAATGTTAAGTTTGGAGGTTTGTTAGGCATATTTTATATACACTTTTTGAGTCATTTTAGTTAGTATTTTACCCAGCAGGGCCACGGCGCCGAGGTGGGATTTCGCGAGAAAAATTCGATTTTTCCAATTTTTCGAAGGGCAAAAGAGTCCGAACGTGATTTTTCTCAGATATAAAATTCCTAAACCATAGCCTCATTATTCATCTGAGATCTTACATCTCACATCATACTTTGGAGAGCAAAAGGAGGCTACAACACAAGATTGGAGACAACTTTGGTTCAAGTTTTTTATTTTATTTTATTTTATTTCAGTTTATGTTGGTTTGTATTAGTTCTTGACATGACAATATTTAGCAATTAATTACTTAATTAGGGCTTTCCTATTGAATCGCTTGAAACTTTCTTTTATGAATTAATGCATTAATTTGATTTCTTCTTCACTTGATTGAGATTTATTCAATATTGGTATGACTGTTTGATAGTTAAATGATCACTAATTATCATAATCTATATGATTTCGAATCAAGAACCGAGAGGAGAGATTTGGATATGTTGTAATTGAATAGACATAGGTTAAAATCGCGGACGAAAGTACCCCGATACTTGTGTAACATTATAGGTTATTGTTCTTAATCCTCCTATGTGGTAAATTCTATCATAGAAATATAGAAGGGTTACTGGGGTTGAGCGATTATATATCCAAACCGAAATATATCTAGTTAACCGCTATCTTAACGTAGAAGAAGAAGTCTCTAGTTGCATTAAGGATTGAAAAGAGTGGATAGTTGAGGATATTGAAAGCTCTAATTCCTTCATAACTGATTTAAATCAAAGAATTATCATAATTAGTTTATTTTATGCAATTACTTAGTCTTAGTTATTAGATAAAAATACAAACAAATTAACGTTCACCAAAAATAGAAACTAAAGCTTAGATAATCGGTACTTGATAACCAGTCTCTGAGGACAATATTCGGTTTTACCAGACTATATTACTTGTAACGATATATACACTTGCGTGAGCACGTGGAAATCGCCTAACATATATAACCCTTAGAATTCCTTTGAATTCTAATACCAAGAATGATATCCGCTATTTCCATATCTTTCATATCGAAAGCGGCATGCAACATCTTCTTAGTTTGATGAATTACATCCTTATTTGTTCTCATAATCAGCATATCATCCACATACAAGCATATAATGACATATGCATTATTACATTTCTTAATGTAGACACATTTGTCACATTCATTTATTTGAAAACCATTTGATAATAATGTATTATCAAACTTCTCATGTCATTGCTTTGGCGCTTATTTAAGTCCATATAACGACTTAACCAACTTACAGACTTTCTTCTCTTGACCTTTCACAACAAACCCTTCGGGTTGTTCCATATATATTTCTTCATCTAGTTCACCATTTAAGAATGCGGTCTTCACATCCATTTGGTGTATTTCCAAATTGTGAATCACTGCTATAGCAATTAACGTCCTTATAGACGTAATTCTAGACACTGGTGAGTAGATATCGAAGAAATATACACCTTTCTTTTGTCGGAATCCTTTGGCTACTATCCGAGCTTTATATTTCTCTATAGTACCATCAGGTCTTAACTTCCGTTTAAAGATCCATTTATGGCCTATTGGTTTCTGTCCCGGAGGAAGATCAACCAATATCCATGTATTATTTTGTACAATGGATTCTACTTCACTTTGGATGACCTCCTTTTAATAAGGTACTTCATATGATTCCATTGCAACCTTATACGTTTGAAGTTCTCCTTCAATGGAAAAAGTCATAAATTCTGATCCAAAATCCTTGGCCATTTTACCATGTTTACTTCTCCTTGGTTCAGAATTTTCTTCTTGAACCGATGAAGTAAGATTATCATCATTTTGGTTTGATTCATTTTGAGGCAGGTCCTCTTCTTATCATTAGGAACGCTTTTATCATTGTCTTTATAATGAAAGATCTCCTCAAAGAATTCTGCTTCCGCAGATTTCATAAGTGTATTTTTATGGATACCTTCAACATCAAAATGATACACCAAAAACTTATATGCTGCACTATTATTGACATGACCAATATATATGCAATCCACCATTTTGGTCCAAGTTTAGTTCTCTTTGGTAAAGGAACTTGAACTTTCGCTAGGCAACCCCACACTTTCATCTTTTTGAAAGTAGACAATCTTCCATTCCACAATTCGTATGGAGATTGATCATTTTTATTTTGAGGAATTCTATTCAATATCATATTTGCAGTAATTAATGTCTCACCCCATAGACTAAGATGTGCATCCGAACTAATCAACATTGAATTTATCATATTCTTCAACGTTCTATTCTTTCGTTCGGTTACTCCATTTTGTTGTGGGGTATATGGCGCAGTGGTTTGATGAATGACACCATGAGTAGAACAAAATTCTTTGAACTTATTTGACGTATATTCACCACCTCGGTCTGACATTAGAATCTTAATTCTTTTGTCAATTTGATTTTCCACTTCTTCTTTGTATGTTTTAAACATGTTCAAAGCCTCATCTTTGGTATGTATTAAATATACATAACAAAATTTACTGCAGTCATCAATAAATGATATATAATAATTTTTTTCTCCACGAGAGGGGTTGATTGGTAATCACACAAATCACTATGAATTAGACCAATCACTTCATTTGATTTCACAACAGATTTATGAGGATGACTTGCATATTTTGATTCTATGCATACCTCACATTTGATCATTTTGTTCATAGAACATTTTGGCAATATGCCTATCTTTACCATTCTTTGTAAGAAACGATAATCTACATGGCCTAATCGAGAATGCTATAGAGAAGGGGAATCAATCATATACATAGAAGCAGTGCTAGTGCCTGCATTTTCGTTGATAATGGCAATTGCCTGAGTAGGTACAACACTTAGTTTGAAGAGTCCCTCACTGAGGTAACTCTTTCCTACATACACCCACCTTTGGTGATTACAAATTTGTCAGATTCAATTACAACTTTGAAGCCTTTGTTACTAAGAACAGACCCAGAAATTAAATTTTTACAAATTTCAGGCACGTGCAACACATTTGTGAGCACAAGATCATTCCCGGAAGTGAGCCTCAATGTCACCTTCTCTTTCCCTTCTACATTCACAGCAGCGGCAATTTCCACGAACAATGGTTCTCTATCTTTGATGGCTTGGTATAATGAAAACATATCATTTTCATAACATACATGTCTTGTAGCACCCGTGTCGATCCACCAATCGGTTGAATTTGTAACCAGATTTGCTTGTGCAATAACAACACCAATGAAACTATCATCAGCCTTTTCATTCTTCCGGTTATCCTCTTCAACTCGAATTTTAAGAACCAATTGCTCAAAATTCATTTCCTCAGTTAGATGCTTAATAAAACCTTTAAAATTCTTCCAAGAAGGAAGTAATTTCTCAATAATAGCACCAACAAAAAAAATCTGAGTTAAGGTCCATGCCTTCAACCTCTAACTCACGAACAATGATTTGGAGTTCCTCCACTTGCTTGACAACTGGATTTGCATCGCTTATCTTGAAGTTTAAGAACTTGTCGATGACGAACTTCTTTGAACAAACAACCTATGTCTTGTACTTGTTCTCAAGTGACTGCCACAATTCCCTCGCCATTTTGAACGTGGAGTAGATATCATAGAGAATCATCCAAGGCATTGAGAATATAGTTTCTACACAGAAACTTCCGACTTTCCCAAGTTTGAATTGCCTTCAGCCTTTCGGCTTTTGCTTTCTCAGTAGGAACATTCTCCCCTTCTCCTTCTGGCAATGCCAAAGGAGCCTAGCAGTCAACACGTTTGCCACGTGAAGAGTTGTCAAATAGAACAACAACTTCTGTTGCCAGCGCTTGAAATCAGAGCCTTTGAATTTCTCAGGCTTCTCAACACGGTTTTTCACATTGACGGTCCAGATTGATCCATATTTGCAAATCAGGAAATGTATTCTCTGAAAATATTTTACAAACTCAACAACATCAGAAAAATATATATTTTCTGAGAATTTTTTGTCTTAGATTGTTTAGTGTCAATCTAGACCTTCAATGTTTAAACCACAATAAAATATATATAATTCAAAGAAATTGAATTCAACAACAAAAACAAAAACAGCAAGTATATAATCTCATACTAACTTGATGTAGATAGAAGCCTGCAATGACGCAGTGTCCTAAGATAAAAATTCGTCCCCACTTGTGTTGTAGTTCTACGGATGTCTTCCTCGAGGATACAACTATCTAAGTGAGAGTTCTAGCACAAGAACTTCACTTCTGACGAATTTACTATATGTGTTCTTCAAAAAAAAATTGAAGAAGAAGATGAAGATATAACACAATCTTAGATCATTAATTGAGTTTAATGATTTGATTGTAATGTATTGTGTGTTATATGTCTTCAACAAGTGATTAATATGCTTATATAGCATGAATTTTCATCCATTAAGCAGTCATTCATCAAATGTTGTGACCTTTCATGAAGAGACACACCTTTTGGGCATTCTGGAATTTTTCGTTGAATTAGCGTCGCGGCACTCCAAAACCTGCAGACCTCTCTGAAGTTTTAGCGATGTGGAGCTGTCGACGGTCACGTTTTTTTCCAGTTTTTCGATCACTTTTCACTTCTTCTTTTACAAGTTCCAACAATACCACACATTTTCTATTCACACATCTCACAATAATTACAAATATATAATAGCACTTATAATATCAAGGAATATACTACGTATAGTAGAAATATACTACGTATATTCTATCAAATAATTTGCGTTATAGTAAGGTTGAGGGAAGAGTTGCGCTTAGAGATGACAGTGGATCCTGGACCCGGTGGATCCAGATCCGTTTTATAGGATATGGATACTCAAATTTTGGACCCGACGGATCCGGATCAGACCCGGATCTATTTATGATGGATCAAATCTGGATTTTATCTTTGAAATCCGTATTCGGTCCAGATCCGACCCGTGAATCCATTTTTCATTAAATACATTATACATTCAGCCCAACGTTAATTCTCGGCCAACCCAAGTGCATAAAGTACTGAAGCCTGCCCAGTATGCTGTTACTACCACTGCTGCTTATATAATTGTTTCATCTTTTTATTTGCCTTATTTTTATAGTAATAAACACTTAATTAGATAGGTTTTGCTCCGGCGATTGTCTGTGTTGTTAATTTGCGGTGGGAGAGGGGATTAAAATAATAAGATGTTCAATTTGTTTTTATAAATAGAGGAATGTGGAGGGGATCAGTAAGTGGCGTGTTTACCCCTTCACCCATTTCTTCATCTGGTAGACTAAAATGCTGATTAGTCACGCGGATTACTCTATTAAATAGCGCAGATTATAGTCTCTGCTTGAAATTGCAGCCAAAAGTTGGATATTAATCTACTTGGCCTCGGAAGTTCTTGTTTCTAAGTAAAATGACATAATCTATTTGTTCTTTTCATTTAGGTTACGAAGGTGCCATGTCTTTCTTTTTTGTTGAAAAGGTAATGATTGTATTAATAGAACAACACTAAGAGAGTGCTGAGAAAATTCCTTAGCAAAAAGAGATTGCTGAGAATTATGTACAGGTGAGCAAAAGTGTAAAAAGAAAAAAACCAAACAAGTTGCAAGTTGTGTTGCAGTAAGTCAATAAAATCTTCACTATATCACTGCTTCAACTTTATTCTTATCAATTGGATGCTAAGTTGCAAGTTGTCATATGAATGTTGTTCTGTACTGGAAAATTGCATGTTGTACTTGAAAATTCAAAGTAATTATTTTTATATGTGGATTCAGATTCGATTCGTGGATTCGGTGGATCATACTAGATTCGGTCCAGATCCTACCCGTTGTCATCCCTTTTTTCCAAAAAAGGTGGATCTCCCACCCCAGGAGCCCCACATTCCGGTCCGACAAGATTGTGAAGGAGTTAATCATGGTAACTCAACTGGTTTCAAAAGTTAGATCACTACTACGCTGCGCACAAGGGACCCTCCTTTATTTCAAGAAGTAACCCCCACTCTGCCGCTGACGGGATTCGATCTTGACCATTTTTTCAATTATCCCCTTGAGAACCAATTGAGTTGTCCATGCGGACTACCCGTTGTCATCCCTAGTTGCACTTTAAGTGGTGTGATGTAGACAATGTATCTTAACGTAAGTATTAGTGGTTGTTTTCACAACTCAAATTCGTGATATATTTTCATGGGAAGAACATCCCAAAGAATATGATGTAGACAACGTATACTGATACAAAAATCAGTGACTATTTCTACCGCTCAAATTTGTGACTTATAGGTGATAGATATAAATTTATCGTTGCTCCAAAGTCCAAACTCCCCTTTCTTTTAAGTACTAGAATGAATTATTTTCAAAAGCTAAATAATAATTGTTACTTCAAGGTACTTTTAAAACTTTAGTTAAATATAAATTATTACCTTAACGTTGATAAACGTATCTTTTAAATTGATTCACCAAATACAAATCACTCTTTGCTTTCAAAAATATTTGCCATCGTTTTGCTTCTAGAGGTCCAATTTAACTACTTAGCTACAAATTAACGACGAAGTTCATTCTGTTGTATTTACTGCCAAACGATGTAGGCGCTTTAGTCACGCACAAAGCGTGTACCCGAATTACAAATGGTAATAAACATCAAGAGAAAATCACAAGGCTGCGAATTAAAAAAAGAAGTGTCTTTGAACGTATATACAAAAATTAGTAGTCAACATTTTAAGCTTCCATAGGTGGAGGAGCAAGGTTAAGATCAAGATTTAGTTCTTTTCTACATACAAAAGATGAATCAGATTCACTATGAACTACTCTACCAGTTACGCCGTTAAACTGAGCCGCCACCGGTTCAAACCGGTATGCCTGTGGCCGGTTCACTAATCCGGTTCTCCCAAAAGTACTACTATCAAACAACAAAATTGGCTGTCCATTAAGCAGGACCGCCATGGTAGGTTGCTGATGAAAAATCGGAAACCCATTTCTTACATAGTCACCCCTTTCTCCACCAGTACCAAGACGGCGAGTGAGATTATGCACAAGCTGCGCGTGGACACCAGTTGGGCTGCTGTTATTAATAGGTGGAGCTGCCATTGCTAGTTGGTGATGGAAACTCGGAAACACATTTCTTACAATCCCACCTTCAGCAGAACGGCCACCATTTTCACCCTCTTCTCCATCAGTACCAAGGCGGCGCCTGAGGTAGGTTTCAGGAAGAGCGTGCACAACAGTTTCTCCACTAGGTGACTCTGCATGGCTGCTGCTGTTGCTAGGCCGAGCTACCATTGCTGGTTGTTGATAGAAAATCGGAAACCCATTTCCATCCAACCCAACTTCGGTATTAGGGCCACCATTGTCACCCCCTCCACCACCAGTGACAAGGAGGCGCTTGAGATCAAGCTCAGGTGGCGCGTGAATACATGTTTCTCCAGTAGAGGACTCAGCTGGACTGCTGTTATTACTGGACAGAGATGCCACGGCCAATTGATGATGGAAAATCGGAAACCCATTTCTTAACAACCCAACTTCAGCTGAGCCGCCACCTTTTCCACTAAAGCTGAATTGGCGCGTGAGGTCGAGCTGAATTGGCGCGTGAACACCGTTACTTACAAACCCAACTTCAGCAGAATTCCTACCATTGTTACCCTGTGCACCAAGGCGGCGCGTGAGGTCAAGCTGAAGCGGCGCGTGAACACCATTTTCCCCACTAGATGACTCCGTAGGACTTCCACTGTCACCAGAACTTTGATTTTCCGACTGCAACGGAAAATTTGTCTTGGCTTTAGGTCCACGGAACTCTCTAGCGGCAGCATCATAAGCCTTTGCCGCCTCCTCCGCCGTATCAAAGGTGCCTAACCAAACCCTGCTCTTCTTGCCGGGATCACGAATTTCAGCAGCGTAACGACCCCATGGCCTCTTCCTTACTCCTCTGTAGCGAACATCTTTATTATTATTATTCACTCCGTTTGTTGCTTTTTCCTTCATAGCCATTATTTTTGTGACTGGACGTGTAAGAATAGCTTGAGAAGCTATGGCTTGGTTGCTTCACTTATGATGTACATAGAGTTGCTTATATAATGGAGGATAGAAGAGAGGGTAAAATTTTTGTCTGCATTTTAACGGTGTAAATTGATCTAAAAGACAATGGTACAATGTTGTACATAGTGGAATTTTTAACTCTAACCTAACCAATAATATTTGCAAATCAATCAAGTACTTTACAATTTTGTGTAATATTCCAAATCTAGATTGAAATAAAGAATTTGAAGTTACGTTGAACCATTATTTTGAGGGTATTTCTTAAAACTAAGACGGGACCGAAGTTAGGGAGAGAAAAAATATTTCCGATATTCTTTTTTGATTTCATTCATTATAATTCTCTCTTTATATAGAGATAAATGTTTCTTATTCTAACAAGGAAATCATATTCTAATAAACTACTATAATTAAAATTTACTAAATACTTAGACTATTTTATCATAAAACTAATAGAGTTAAACTAGAAAACATTTCAATACCCCCTCAAATTGAAGCATAGGTCTCATATTCATATTGTGATTTGCCTAAAGCCTTTGTAAACACGTCGGTCAATTGTTCGTTGGTTGACACATAACTCAGAAGAATTATACTTGATTGGAGTGCGTCTCGGACATAAAGACAATCAACTTCAATATGTTTAGTCCGTTCGTAAAATACTGAATTTCGTGCAATATATAATATTGCTTGACTATCATTATACAATTTAACTGAAGATTTATGTTTGATGCCCAAGCTACGTAGGATTCTCTTCGACCATTTCAATTCACAAAACGTCATTGCCATTGAACGATATTCCGCATCTGCTGACGAGTGAAAGACAATGTGCTTCTTCTTGTTTTTTCATGATATCGGTGAATTTTCCAGGGAAATAAACCATTCGGGTCAACGGACATCCAGCCCAGTCTGCACCATACCACCCATACAATTGGATATCACAAACCTTACTAAACACATTTCCTTGCCCAGTGTTCTTTTTCAAGTATCTTTCATTCGGACGACGACTCTTCAGTGCGATTCCTTCAGCTGGTGCATAAATTGGGACATAACATATACACAATAAGACAATTCTGATGGCGTAAAATTAAGGTATATCAATCTGCCTACCAAAAGTCGGTATGATTTCAGATCTTTCAAATTAGCTCATTTGGTCAACGCCAAATTATGATTATGTTCTATGGAAGTTCTAATCGATTTTGCTCCCAGTAGTTCATACTCATATATTATATTCAAAATATATATATAATGTGTATAAGAGAGGAATTCTGATTCGGTAAGGATTCTGATATATCATAAATATACATTATTCATAATTACACAATATATGACGAATATATTGAGAATATTCGCTAATAATATGACGTCAATTTCAGAACTTTTAGCATTCACTTAAACAAAACCAATTAATAGTACATGAAAATTTATCTTTTAATTATAATTAATTAATATGTTTCTCTTTGCTTCTTTTTTAGAGTGAGATCCGTAGGTGGGGATAAAAATGCGGTTAACATTAGGGATGTCAGTGGGGCGGGTAAATGTGGGTACCGCTCCGCATCCGCTCCAATTGGGGCGGGTATGGGGATGGTTTGGTGGGTGGTGGGGCGGGTATGGGTATCAAAAGTGTTATCCGCCATGGGTAGTGGGACGGGGGTGGATTTCATATAAGACCTGCCCCGCACCCGCCCCGCACCCGCCCCGCCCCGCTACCCGCACCATACCCACACCGACCGTACCCGCACCGCCCATATTCGTATCATCTATTAGTTTATTTACGAATTTATTTGGCCCTTTCTTGATTTAAAATGTGACTTGAGCTAACCCGCACCGTAATGCACCACGTTTCTTTTTCTTATTATCTTTGTTCTCCTTTTTTTTGTTAAATATTTTCATCTTTACTGTTTTTAAATATTCATAATATTTTGACAAGGTTTTAGAATTGATATTCGATACACAATAGTGGAAAGCTTCCCTTTTTTCCCCTTTTTCTTATATAACTTTCATTTTGGTGACTAAAACAATTGCTAGACATTATTTGAGCATTTTATTAATGGGTACCCGCCGGGTAAGTGGGTATCCGCGTGAAGTAAGTGGGGCGGGGGCGGGTGAAAGAATTACTACCCGTGATGGGTGGTGGGGATGTGTTTTAGGTGGTGGGTACGGGTATGTGATACCCTTACCCCGCCCCCGCCCCGCCCCATTGACATCCCTAGTTAACATGGAGTTTGATTGGAGATGAAGGGACCGCCCAAACGAGGAGACAATCCATCTGTTTCAAATTATTTGTTTTTTTTTTAATTTACACGTCCATTAAAAATATTAATTAAGATAAATATTTAATATATTTTACTTTTATTTATGTCTAAGTTATAATATCTCTACATTAATTTATCTTTTTTTTAATTTATACGTCCATTAAAAATATTAATTAAGATAAATATTTGACATATTTTACTCTTATTTATGTCTAAGTTATAATATCTCTGCATTAAATATTTACTTTATTTATATATTATCTTTATTAAGGATAAAGAATAAAAAATATTAATAATATCTTAAAATTTTAAAATAATAAATAATTTAATATAACTATTTTTAATAACTATCCTAAATAATTTGAGAGGAAAGGATTACGTGGGCACGCGGGCGTTTGTAAGACCATCTCCAGCAGGAGATAATTGAAATCACCTTTATCTTCTGTCACATCATCAGATTATTCATTTATCACATACACTCCACAGGAGATATTTCATAAAATAATTCATTTTCTCTTTCCTCTACATCAATACATATACCCCACCATATATATTCATTTCATCTCATTTTCTATTTTGTATATGATATTATTATTGTAATTCATATTATTACACGTATAATAATAAAATTATAAATTACTTATATTCATTTAATTTTGACACTTATCAAATATTTTTATAATATTAAAACACAACAATACATGATTTTATTAATGAAGATAAATTAATCGTACAATTTATCAAAAATATACTAAAATATTAATAATATTAAAATCACAAATTGAAAATTAATTTTCGATTGTTCTAAACTTTTGCCAAATTCCAAACTTTTCGGTTATACGGATATTGCATACCAAAATTAGTTGGCATCATATATGACATTTGAAAATTGGATGACATATTTTGAGAATTTTGTGGACGTTGAATATTGGAATTTTGTAGTTGGCTAGAAAATATAAAATTCAGAGGAAGATTAAAATTTTGATTAGGATTCATATTTTAAAAAAAACAAATAATTTGAAAGAAGATATAAATTTTGGGAAAATAGCCAAAATATTTTAGTGTCCAAATGAAGTAAAACTTAGTCTCTTTTTATAGATCTTGAAAAATAAATAAATTTGTTTTTTTTTATTTCGGTCAAATTATTGATCAAAAATATCAATTAAAGTAGTGGTGGAAAATAAATTTCTGGCAGCCAATCGCTGGCTGGCACATGGCGCTGCCAGATTAATTTGTCATTTCACCTTCTCCAGCAGGAGATATTATCTCCACGTGACAAGATTATCTCCTATATATTTAATAATTCTCAATTATTTTCACGTCAACATATTATTCAAATTATTTTCTAATGTGTATAATTGACGGGAACAATATCCCTCGTCGGAGACGGTCTAAAGACAAGCGCTTTAGATGTTTGATTGACGGCCCCTGCCGGCTTTGTATTTGTACTCCCAATTACAAGACGGCCACTGTTTTCTGTCCTAATTCTAGAGCGCGTTTGTCCTCCTCTACACGTGTAATTCACTCTTTTTTATGTGACAACACAACTGCCACATTCTTCCTCTTCTTATATATCTACTTCTTGACATAGGTTTGTAAATATTGGACTTGGTAAAACTTACCTACCAAGATACACTATACCAGTCAGGGGTCGGGTTGATCCGGAATCGGACCGGTTGACCCGGTACAAAATCCAATCAGGTCCGAACTGATAAGGCTTACCAGGTTGGAGGTTGGTTTGGCCCCAACCCCAACCCGCACGAATTACAGAGAAATCCGATAAGGATCCGGACCGGTTGAACCGGTAACGAGAAATCGGTAACCTTACCGATAAGAAAAAAAAATTAAAGGGTTGTTGGTGCCCAACGGTAACATTACCGTTGGGGCTGGGGGAAGGGGCCAACGGTCAGTGGACTGTTTGGCATTTTTTTTTGTTTTTTAATTTTTTGTTAATTACATATTTATCCTTTAAAAATTTATAAATACTCTACATTTTTCTCATTTTTATCACATAATTATTTATATAATTCTCTCAATTCTCATACTCTCTTAATTCTCTATATTATCAATTCTCAAGTTATTATTATTATTAATAATTTTCAAAGTAGCAAGACTACGAGCTTCGGCCTTCGAGTTTCACTTGAATTCTGAATCCCGAAGTTTGGTACACTCGTTTCATTCTCTAATTATTTTATTAAATTGTCATATTTTTTTGTTGATTATTTAAATATTTTATAATGTCTTTGCTAAGGGGAATTGGATCGGGACTGCGCCGTAAATCTAGTTCAAGGGGTAAAAAATTTATAGGTTCTTCATCATCTAATCAAAATATTGACTATGATCAAATGCAAGAAGATTTTGGAATAGAAGATAATGAATATGATAACGTTCAATTAGATAATATTGTTGAACTTGAAGAAACTGAATCTCTTACACCTACTAGTGTTCCTTCTGTCAATGTTGATACTGCTAGTGGTAGTCGTAGACCTCCTTTACCAGAAGTTACAGAACCAGAAGTAAGGAGAAAAAGAAGTAAAGTGTGGCTCTTTTATGATAGAGTTGAGGACATTGATAGAGTTAGATGTAATATTTGTGGTAAAACTTACAAACATGAGAGAGGGGTGGTGACGGGGGAACGGGCACTATAGGTAGACATTTATTGAAAGATCATCCGATACAATGGGGGTGTTGCCACTGATTTAGAACCCGGTCAATAACAACTTAATCCATTAACGGGGGGTTGGCTAAGTACGATCCAAAGAAGGATCGCATTGAATTAGCAAAAATGATTGTCGGAGTTGTTTACCTTTTTCTTTTGCTTCTTCTTCATATTTAATTACATATATTCAAAGAGTATATAATCCTTATTTTACAGGTGTTCCTCGTAGTACTGTAGAGCCGATGTTTTTAGACTTTATAATGATTATGTTATTTTTTTGTAATATTTGTTCACTAATCTTCCATGCCTAGTTAGTTTTACTGCATACATTGGGCATGCTTTAAACGGTTATGATTATTTAACAATTACTTGTCATTGGATTGATGAAAATTTTAAAATGGAAAAAAGTATTATTGCTTTTGCGTATGACGAGGATCAAAGTCATACTGGAAAATATATAAGCGAAACTATTTGTGCTTATGCCAAAAATTATAATCTTTATAAAAAAATACTTTGTATATCATTTGATAATGCATCTAATAATACTACTGTTGTAGATCTTTTAAAAGTGGAATTATAATCGCTACTTCGATATATTTCATGTTCGTTGTGCTTGTCATATTTATAATTTAATTGTTAAAAGTGGTCTTGAGTTATTTGCAATCAAATACAAATTGTCAAAAGAGCTGTTGGAGTTATTCAAGGTAATAATAGAAAAATAGAATTATAGAATTTAAAGAAAAATGTAAACAATTTGATTTGAGACCTAAATTCATGCCACAAGAGATTATTACACGGTGGAATTATACTTATTTATTTTTAAAAGAATGTTATAAGTATAAAGACCCCATAACACATGTTTCAAATGCTCATTGTAAGAACGCGATTTATATGTTAACCGACGATGTTTGGAAATCAATTGCTGAACTTTTAAAAAATTTACGTAAATTTTACACTGCTACTGTTGAATTTTCGGGATCTTATTACCCAACAGTTTGTAATGTAAAGCTCATATAGCTGAAATTTCATATTTACTTTATGATTTAAAATCAAATATAAAGCTGCAGTTACAGTTATGTTTGAAAAGTTTAAAAAATATTTTTTCCTATTCCTGATATTTATTGTATTGGTGCAGTCTTAAATCCTTCTGTTAAAAAAGTAGATTGTCATAATTTAATATTTAGTTTATATACTTATATGAAAATATGTGAAACTAAAACTCCATCTTCATTTGATTGCATATGTAAACTTGATACTAATTTAGCTAAATTATATGATTATTATACTACATTATATGACAACAACAACTCTGCTACTAATATTCCTTCTAGTTGTGTTTCTGCTTCTGTGTCTACATCTCCAGGATTCGATGAAGACGATGAAAATGAATATTTATCTATATGGAGCACTTTTGCAACAACACAAGCAAGCACAACTCGAAATTGTGATGAGATGCAGTTTTATTTGCAAAAGTCAACGGAGTCGAAGAAAAACTTTCAACCTTTACAATGGTGACAGGATAACAAAAGACAATTTCCGGTACTAGCAGCTATGACACGAGATGTTCTTAATGTGCCTATCTCAACAGTGGCTTCAGAAAGTGCATTCAGCCAAGCACGAGATCAAATAGGAGACACACGTCACTCATTGGCCGGAAGCACACTAGAAGTGTTAGTATGCTTAAGGGATTTGATCAGATCAGAGAGAAGAAATCAAGGATATGAAGACGTTGACTCTCCGGAAGATGAAGAAATCGGCAATATTTTGGAAATCGGGAGCGCAACCGGGACTGAAATTAATATTCCAGATTTAGAGGCTATGGAGCAACCTATAAATTACGAAGAACTTGCAAGAAGGATGCATAATATGTAAATAACAATTATTATTACTTCATTATGTACTCTTATTAACAATTAACATTATGAATAATGAAAGTTCGAAAGTTTACATCTTATCATTAGTTTTTATTTTATTATCTCTTTAGTTGTTATTTATTAACTTATCTTATCTTTATAATTTAATAAATTAATAAATTTTTGGAATACAAAAATTTAATATAGTTTATATAACTACAATATAACTATAAAGTATAAAGTTATAAACTATATTATATTATTATATTACATATTTAATTTGAATTTAGTTAAATTTTCGAAATTTTCAAAAAAAAAAAGCACGCACGCGTCGATCGAAATCGGTAATGAACCAGACGGTAGGTGAAGCCGATGGACGGACTGCAGAATCGATTCAACCCGATAACGGGCTACCGATCCGGTCTGGATCGATCCGTTAGAGAGGTATAAGATACACTAATAGCTACTCATATAATGTGAATTATTTAATTGATAGGAAATTTAAAATAGAAAAAAAATTGTTAAAATTTATAAGCTAAAATAAGTAATGAACACAATAATAACATATTCAGTGTAATTTTATAAGTAAATTTAGGGAGAGTAAAAGCTCGTAAATCTTATTCTTACCTCGAGTAAGATAGATATTTGCATAAAAAAAAACTTTCGGCTCGAAAAAAGCGTTTTCAAAATGAATTTGAAAAATATAAAATAAATAAATTATAACACAAAAAACTGAAGAAGAGAAAAGTATTGACAACAAAATAGTAGAATTTCAAAGTGAAAGGAACAATAGCAATATCAAAATTGAGGAATATGTTAATACAAACACAATATATAATAGTGAAACTGATAAAGAAAAGGGGATGTCAATAAAGTGTTCTAAAGTCTAAACTAACGCCAAGCTTTTCCATAGGAAAACGAGGAAAAGTTCAAATACCTACTAAGTATTTTAAGTGTTTATTAATTTTTAAGCTTTTATTTTATTTTTTGTGATGTTTGGGAAAGAAAAAAATAATATTTTAAGCACTTATTTTTAGATTAAAAAAAATATAAAAATAAGTCAAAAGTTGAGTATTACCAACTTATATCTTTTGACTTTTAGCTAATAAGTTACTTTTAAAAAGTCAATCCAAACACCCTCTAATTTTCTATATGAATCCTTGACCTACACGATCTCGCCTCCTATCTAGTGTCTTCTCCTCGGTGAGCTGATAGTGTGTTATGTCATGTCTAATCACATTCTCAAATTCTGCTTCGGTTTACTTCTACCTCGTCTTAAACATACCACTGTTAATCTCTTACACCTCTTCATCGGGCATCTACGCTCCTCCTCTTCACATGTCTAAACCATTTTAGTCTCGCCTCAACATTTTATCTCCCATGTAGGCCGCTTTTATCTTGTTCAGAATATTCTCGTTATATTATCTCTTCTAGTTTGTTCACATATTTATGTAAGCATCCTCATTTTCACTATTTCATCTTCTGAATATGTGAATTCTTGACTGGATCAACACAGATATACAACATCGTTGACGTGACAACCGCTCTATAAAATTTATTTTTAAGTCTTGGTGATACTAACAAAAATATGTAATAAATATTTATATAATTATAAAATTATGTCATATTGTTAGGTCTTTCACCATCTATTTTTCCTCGAGAATGTGAAACTGCTCACTCTCAGTAATCCGCTCTTTTCATTCATTGTACAACTTTCTCTAAACAAGAAATTTCTAGGGAGTCCTCCCCATCGGCTAAAGGCGCAATGACTTTTGGTTTTGAATCCGGCTAAGGTGTGAGAAAGAATATCTTCTTTGGAGTCTATCACCATAGCCATTTCCTTTAACTATTACGCTAGCCTTATAATCAGCTAAGGTTGAATTTGCTTTTGCTTTAATTATTATCGTAGAGCGACCTTATGTTCTTTTAGTTAGGTAAGCCTTCCACCTCGGAATTTGCTTCAAAAGATTGGAATGAGTTGTGTTGAAAAATTATGTAGTCCCTTTGTTTTATTTTATCTAACATTTTTGGGTATATGTTTATAATATAATATTATTATACACTTAAAAATTATTTAACTTTAAGCTTTGTATTTTTACTCTTAAAATATATTTTTATAATCACAAATATATGAATACATATAATAATTTTAAAATATAGAATATATTTGCGTCCAATTATCCTTTTTGTAGAAATCGTTTTCAACTAAATCTCACAAGGAAGCTTCTTCAAGTGTTGCTAAAAAAAAGGATTTGAAACTTTATTCCTAATATTAGAATACTCGATAGCCTGGAATGGTTTGTAAAAACATAGACATAAGTCATGTAAATATTCCAGTTAGGGGAAAGAAGTTGCAGTTCTATAACTACTTTTAAAATCAGTAAACACTGGGTGCTTGATCTTAAAGTAAGCGGTCAAGTCTGGTTTTGGAAAGAGAAGTGGATGCATTTCTGTTGAAGGATCAAAGAGGATGGCACAAGTGTAATTTAATAGAAACAGAAGGTGACACAGACCTTCATAATTTGGCATTAGTGACAAAAGGAATATACTATCTGTATTATCGTTGTTGTTAGAATCCATTATCGTTGCGTATTTGATTTTTACTATCTGCATGTTCATAATTTTCTCGTCTGAGGTTGATTATTTTTCATACTTTGTTTGATTTTACTTGCTTTACCTGATTATGCTTTATCTTGAGCCGAGAGTCTCCCGGAAACAGTCGATCTACCTATCAAGGTAGATGTGAGGTCTGTGTACATTCTACCCTCTCCAGATCCCACAATGTGGGATTTTCACTTGTTGTTGTTGTTGTTGTCACCTGCAAATAGGGATGACATACGGGTATAATTTTACGGATTTCGCACCGTACCCGTCCCAGTTGGAGTGGGTATGGATATAACTTTGACGGGTATGGATAAATGGTGTATTTGCAGTTATATCCGCCTCATACCCGCCTGCCCGCCCCGCATCCAACCGCCCGCCTATACCATTTAACTATAATTTTATTTGTACAATTTTATATTTATCTAAAGCCAAAATAATTTGGCACACATAATTTTTGCAGCCATAAACCCAATAATAATGAATTTTAAGGATATCCACTTGGGTGATGGAGCGGATGTTTTAGGAATATACCCGCCTAAACAGATATAGATATTAAAAATGTATCCGTCATAGGTGATAGGTAGGTGACGAATATAAACTTTTTTAATGGGTACCTATACGGGGAGGGGTACCCGCCCGCCCAATTGCCATCCATACCTGCAAATTGGAACTTCTTAGCTGCCGATTTGATGACTTGTATAAGTATTCATCTAGAGGGTGTTGGTATTGTGCGAAAAATTAACAAGTGGTACTATTGATTACCCAACGACTACTCCTATTTTAGTACTACTGGACTCACTGCTGTGCCAATAATTCAATTAGCCGTCTTAGGCTCTCATATCTTTCAAGTCTGAAAGTGACAATTCATCAGTCCACTATCTTCATCAGAAACGTGGTCACGCGTCTTCTTAGAAACGCCGCGTTTTAAAATCCCCAACTCCCATTTTCCCATTACTATTTTTTTTTATATTCAGGTTCGCTCTGGCCATACGACTACTCTATGAGAATATCGATCTCTCAACACTCACCAAGAATTACGGATACGCTTAATAACCAAGATTGAGAACGGATAACCGATAAAGACTCTGGCGATCAACCCCGTAAGAGAAGCGAACGCTCCCACCGAATCAATTTCACGCCGCAGTGTGTCGTCAAAGCCTTTTTAAGTCCTGTCATTGACCGTGTGCCAGGAACTCCTTTTACTATTATTGGTATTTGTGAGAGAGATAGAGTTTATGAACAAGCATTAACTTTGTATATTAATAATATTTTATTTAATACACTTTTTTATTCTATGTATAACTAACCCTATTTGGTAGTATGCTATACATAACTTATAATACCTAGCATACTATGGTATTAGCAATGCAATGAGTTTTAATGCATGCGTTATAATGATTAAAGACACAATTGCTCATGAAGTTCCCAAAAAATATAGTAATGGAAGCTATTTTTGTAAATAACTAATTATTTTTAAAAATTATGTAATGCATGTTATTTCTAATACACCAAATCAAACGTCGGTGGATTAAATAAACTCTGCATAACTAATATCAACATTACTAATACTAGCATTACTAATACATCTTATTCAACATTATTCTTATATGCACCCTTAAAGTAGTTGGTCTAGCTTTAAATTTATGTTTTTAAAGAAACTCGCAGAGTAAAATTTCTATATTTCAAGATTTTCTGAATATGACATATTACTGAATGATATGTGTGAAAATGTCAACTTTACAGAGTGTTTTAGGAACTTCCTCAGCACAAGGATGTAATTTGAGAGAATGGATGAAGAAATTAATAAGAGTAGAATGTCCGTCCCAAGGTTTTGAAACAAGTAGAGGAAAGGAAGCCTTCCCAAAATATATTAAAATTTCAATTGCTACTACATTGAAAGCCTTCCTTGTGTCAATGTGAATTATCATATGGTTTAAAATAATTAAACTATAATGTAACCTTCCGATAAAGAGGATCCAATTGACCACCTTGGCCAATATGCGCCGTACATTGTCAAGATTAATTAAATACATGAATCACCCAATAGCTCTTATGTATCCAAGGCTAGTTTTAGATTTTATTTCAGTGGATTAGCCAAAGGATTTAACATGCTTTTAGAATAGCTATCCCAATCCGAACGCCTATCCCGAGATAGAGAGATTATCCACTATGTAAGGAATAGTCTAGTCCAATATTTCTTGTCCTTAACATGCTGATCGTTTCTAAATTCAGCTTCAACCAAACATACATCCGTGTTACATATATCGTGATATACAACCATGTATATCACTGTTTGCCGATTTTGTACCACACGATTTGTACCATAATTAGTGTACCTATTTAGTGCAATTGTACCATAATTAAAATTGTATACTTACCATAATTATAAGAATATTCTTGAACAAGTAGAATAGGGTTTTGAGAGTAGAATAAGAATAAGTTTTTTCTATTATGAAAATTATAAATTGTATATATACTCTTTCATTAATGAAAATAATCAAGGATTATTTCTTACAAGGACCCGACCTGCTATCGCAGTCTTGCAGGGGCTCTTCATTATCTTACTTTTATAAGACCAAATATTATGTATGTCGTACAACATGTGTGTTTGTTTATGCATGATCTCAGAGTTGAGCACATGAATGCACTAAAACACATTATTCGATACATTACACTTGACTATGACTTACATTTATATCCTTCATCGACATCGACACTTGTCTCGTATACATATGCTGAAAGGGGTGACTGTTCAGACACCAGACGCTCTACGTCTGGATATTGTATGTTTTTTTATAATAACTTGGTCTCCTGGTCTGCAAAACGTCAGTCGACTTTATCACGCTCTAGTGCAGAGACCGAGTAGCCAATGTGGTCTATGAATCCTGTTGGTTACGTAATCTTCTTTTGGAGATTCATTGCCCTATTCAGAAAGCTACCTTGGTTTATTGTGATAATGTTCGTGTCATCTACATTTCTGGTAATCCGGTTCAATACCTGCGCACTAAACATATAGAGATGAATATCCACTTTGTTTGTGAAAAGGTAGCTCGAGGACAAGTACGCGTCTGTCATGTCTCTTCATGATATCAAATTGCAGACATCTTTACCAAAGGTCTTCCTCGATCCTTTTCAAAGATTTTAGGGACCATCTCAGCGTACGAAGACCGCCGCTATGACTGCGGGGGTGTGTCAAATATACCGTGATAAACTGTAAGATGATATTAATCTCCCTTAGGGAGTCTTCTCATTAATATCAAAGTATATATAGAGTACAATATTCATCCCTTATACAATAGGAATCCTAAGCCTATACAAAAGTGAAATTCTAGTCTTACCATAATTATATTTACACAATATATGGAAATATTCTAATTATGGGTAGGGAATATTACGTTCTCTATATACACGTTTACACACCTCCTCAGTCGGAGCGGGAGGAGGCCGGACGCTGAGACTGGATCTGAAGTCAAGAAATAACTGTATGAAAAGTCCTTTGGTAAATATGTATGCATACTGATAAGATGATGAAACATGTAACACTCTGACATGGCCTAGCGCAACTTTCTCATGAACGAAGTGTAGGTCTATCTCAATATGCTTGGTTCGCTGATGTTGAACCGGATTATAAGAAAGATAGATGGCAGAGATGTTATCACAATACACAATAGATGCCTGACGCAAAGGACACTGAAGTTCTAACAGTAAATTTCTGAGCCAACAAATCTCAGCTACCATATTTGCAACGCCTCTGTACTCAGCCTCGGCACTGGATCGAGATAGGGTAGCCTGTCACTTGACATACCAAGAAATTAGATATCCCCTAAAAAACATAAAAGTCGGAGGTGGAGCGTCGCGTGTCCGGACACCCTGCAACATCTGAATCCGTATATGAAAGCAACCTGTTTGGTGTAGATGGTATAGGTGCAAACCATAATCAAGAGTGCCTTTAATGTATCGAATGATACACTTAAGAGCAGTGAAATGAGACTCCATGGGGGCATGCATGAATAAGCACACCTGCTAAACAACATAAGCTATGTTTGGCCTGGTGAAGGTGAGATACTGAAGTGCACCTGCAAGACTCCTATACAGAGTAGGATCAGAGACTGGAGCACCATCCATGTCACTGAGCTTAGATTTTGAATCAACTGGAGTAGGCACCTCTTTGCAGTTCGCCATCTTAGCCCTGTACACAATCTTCTCTGCATACTTATGCTGACACAAGAACATATGATTGGAAGACCTGGTCACTGATATCCCCAAAAAGTAACTCAGCTTCCCCAAATCAGTCATTGCAAATTCAGACTTAAGCAAGACAATAATCTCATTTTTCAATCCGTCGGAGGAGGCAGTAAGAACAATATCATCCACGTAAAGTAATAAGTAAGCAGTGCTACTACCTCGATGAAAAACGAATAGTGATGTATCACTCTTGCTGCATACAAACCCAATCTGCAAGATATACCTAGAAAAATGATCATACCATGCACGGGGGGCTGGTTCATGCAATATAGTGACTTACGGAGACGACACATATAATGATGAACTGCTAGATGGGTGAACCCTGACGGTTGATGCATGTAGACTGTTTCTCTCAGATCCCCATGTAAGAATGCATTCTTCACATCAAGCTGATAAATCGGTCAGTGTTTGCCCATGTCAATGCTCAAAACTGTACGAATGGTAACCGGTTTAACAACCGGGCTGAAGGTCTCACCACAATCAATGTCCTCCTACTGATTTGTGCCATTAGCCACAAATCGTGCCTTATACCTCTCAAGATCTCCACTGTCTCTGAATTTGTGATGAAAAAGCCATAGACAACGAATTACATTCACCCCCTCAGGTCTAGGTACTAGATCTCATGTGTGTTGTTTAGTTAAAGCATTCAATTCCTCAGACATAGTCGCATTCCAATTAGGGTCTTGTTTAGCCAATATAGGGTTTTTGGGAATTGGAGAAATAGTTTGGGCAGAAAAGTTAAATTGGACTTTGGGTTTGAAGATTTCATGCTTGACATGAGTTTCCATTTGGTGAGTGGGAGGCGGTTCTGGATAAGTAGGGAGGGCTGAGACAGATGGTAGGGTTGGAAAAGGAGAAGGTGGGGGTGAAGCCGTCGAAGGCGCCACGACGTCTGGATCTAGCGCCGCGACGTTATCTGAGTGACAGGCCTCTCTATAAATATGGTGTCGCGGCGCTGTCGACGAGTCAAAAGAGATAAGCTGATCAAGGAAGATGAGAGAGATAACAGGCTCGTCAAGGAATGAGTAATCCGGTTTTTGGAATTTCTGAAGATTCGAAAACGGGAATGTGGTCTCGTCGAATGTGACGTGACGAGAGATGTGGATTTGACGAGTGGACAGGTCGTAACATAGATAACCCATATTGTTCGGTGGAGAGCCTAGGAAGACACATGGAGTGGACCTAGGAGCGGGCTTGTGAGGGGCGGTAGATCTAAGATTGAGATAGCACAGACAACTGAAAATCCGTAGATGATCATAGGAGGGACTCTATGGTAGATGATTTCGGTAGGGGTCATGTTGTGAAGAGTGCCAGTAGGGAGAATATTGAGAATGTATTCTGACATTTTAGCAGCATATACCCGGAAGGATGGATGAAGGGAGGCATGAATCAATAGGGTGTGAATCATATTGTTAATGTTGCGGATGATTCTTTCAGCTTTACCATTTTGTGGTGAGGTGTGAGGGCAGGAGAAGCGAAAAATCATGTCATTATTGGTACAAAAACGATGAAACATAGAGTTATTGAATTCACGACCACTATCGCACTGAAATGATTTGATACCTTTTTCAAATAGTGTTTGAATGAATTGTCAAAACTCAAGAAATTTGGTAAACACTTCCGATTTATATTTGAGAGGGTACAATCAGATATAGTGAGAAAAATCATCTAGCAAGACAAGATAATATTTATGACCAAGAGAACTAGCAACAGCTGATGTCCATAAATCGGCATGTATTATATCAAATGGTGCAAATGTAACACTAGTAGATGATTTAAACGGAAGACGAGTATGTTTTCCTAAAGAACAAGAAATACAATTTTGGGTAAGCTTTCCATTACAAGTAATGAAATTATTGTCTCTAATAAAATTAAAGACTGGGAGTCCTGGGTGACCAAGCCTATTATGCCATATCGAAGAAGAAATAGCCGCTAGAGAGACGGGAGAGCAAGATCTGGCAGCGAAGTTGAATGTGAATGGATAGAGATTCCCCGTGCTATTGCATCTCGTAAGAGGTGTCCCCGTACGAAGATCCTTTACAGTGAAATCAAAAGGGTCAAAGTCAACAGAGACAAAATTATTACGAGTAAATTGACGGACAGAGATTAGGTTCTTAATCATGTGTGGGGCATATAAGATATTTTTAAGATAGAATGGTGGATGGGGAGGTTGTGTGTATGATGTACCATAACCCTTTATTGGAATGCGTTGTCCACTACCAACTGTAACATATTGAGGATGCTTTAAACCGCACAATTTGGGAATAGTACCTGCAGACTGGGTAATATGAGATGTGGCTCCGGAGTCCATGTACCAATTTTTATCAGGCTGTTGCCTTTTGAGGGTGCTGAAAGCCTGACCCAACTCAGTGGGTGTCATGGCGGAAGAGGGCTGCTAAAATTGTCCCTATATGAAGTGGGATTGCTGTGGTGCTGGACCTAACAACTCGTAGTGGGAATAAGGGTTGAAGGACTGCTGGTACTGGAATGGGGCAGGCGTCGCGGCTCTATACTGAGGCACCACGACACTGGTCTGCTGCTGCTTAGCAACTATGAGCGAGCTTTGTTAAAGCTGGGTAACGGATCCGCCTGTTGAATCATGGTGGCCAATGTATCATATTCGCCTTTAGGGAGGCCAGTAATCAATTGTAACACCATTTTGGTGTCGATCGCTACAAAGTAGTCGACAAAGCAGAAGTCGATCCGCTGAGCTTTAATTGTTTGCAGTACTCAGTCACATTGAAAAAAAATTCAAGACGTGTATTGTTAAATTGCTCCTCTAAATACACAGCACAGGTGTGTTTGTTGTCCTGAAAAATTTCCTCCAAACGATCCACAATTCACGGGCTGTGGAGTCTGATTTCATGATAGTAAGAAGTAGATCCTGAGAAATACTACCATATATCCATTGTTTGACGCCGACGTCTAGACGACGTCAAGTAGAATCATCAACCTCCGAAGGGCGCAGAATTGTGTCATCAATATGATCAAGCACATTATAGAGACATGCATGATTGCGAAACAGTTCAACCCAAGGATAATACTGACTGCTTTCTTGATCAAGACAGATAGGGATATGGTTCTTGATGTTAGAAACAGTGAGAGCGGGATGAAAAAAGGGTGACGACTTGGTGGTGTGATTTGTGGAGGTAGAAGCGTCAACAACAGTGGGAGAATCCTGAGTATCCATTTAGAGAAGAGAGGAAGAAAAGAAAAACCAAGATTTTTTTTTGAAGAGAAGAAGGGAGTCGCGGCGCCGTGGGAGGGGGGTGGTGCAGACGGCTGGGAAAGATTTTTTTTAGGGTTTTTGGAGTTTAGGCTCTTGATACCATGTAAGATGATATTAATCTCCCTTAGGGAGTCTTCTCATTAATATCAAAGTATATATAGAGTACAATATTCATCCCTTATACAATAGGAATCCTAAGTCTATACAAAAGAGGAATTCTAGTCTTAACATAATTATATTTACACAATATATGGAAATATTCTAATTATGGGTAGGGAATATTATGTTCTCTATATACACGTTTACATATACAACCATGTATATCATAGTTTGCCGATTTTTTACCACACGATTTGTACCATAATTAGTGTACCGATTTAGTGCAATTGTACCATAATTAGAATTGTATACTTACCATAATTACAGGATTCTTGTAAAAGTAAAATAGGGTTTTGGGAGTAGAATATGAATATGCTTTTCCTATTATGGAATGGTAAATTGTATATACTCTTTCATTAAAGAAAATAATGAAGGGATTGTTTTTTTCAATCCGTCACAAGAAACATAAATAATTGTGTACGAGAAAAAAAATACAAACTAATGGCGTGAAAGAGGGAAGCCAATTCCATGGCGAGTAGTAGGAAATGCAACGAACATCAACATGCAAATCACGCCCACAACCATTGGCAGTATCGCGAGGATCTCTTGAGCAGCTGGTGATGGAGAAGGATACAAGCATTTCATCACATTCTGATCAAAAGCCGCGACAACACAAAAAACAAGTATTGACAAAAGGGCATGAAAGACATCCAAGAATCTCAGTTTGTATTTTGCTGCATCTTCAGGAGGGCATGATCCATCAATAGTCCATAGGCCTCTAAATGTGGCCATTCCATAACGGACTTTTCCTCTTTCGTCACGAAAACTATCCGTAAAGCGGAGGAAGAAACATGAAATCGCGCAAAACGCTAAGAGGCCTAATGTCATAGAATGGCTAATTGATGAACGACATTGGCCTTCATGTGTTATAACTGGTGACAACATTTGGAACGCAAGAACAGAACCTGAGGGTAAAAGGTTGGATAAAAGGGCTGTTTTTTTGAATGTTTTTCTAATGACTTTTTGTGCTGGTGTTTTCTTTGGTTTTTCCAGCATTAATAAATCTTCTAACAAGGGTATTTCCAATTGATTTTCACTTAGAACCACAGTTTCTGCTCCTAATTTCTCTGCACTAATCGTCACGGCATTCGAATTCTTGGTGGCCTCCATATCAACAATGTGTTGAATCTTGTAAATTTTGTTATTAAGGTTTTAGTTCAATGCATGAAGACTTTAGGGGAATTTACAGGTATATATAACGTAATGATGAAATGAAAAGGAAAATTTAACGTTGTAATATGCTAAAAACAGAGATTCAAGATATAGGATTCTGGTTCATTCGTTGTTAAAAAGGCTATATGGATTTTTAGTAAAAGGTTTAAAGGCCATAATTAATCACACCTTTATTTTTAGAATGTTGTTTGACTTGGCTCGTCAGGGTTTAAATGTGGAGTTTATTAATTTAGTTTTAAGTTACGATTTAATAATGTAACCTATTTTCAATTGAGTCTAAGATATACTTTAATATTAACGAACATAAGTGCATGACCAGACCTTTTTATAGACAAATTGATCATTCTCCCTCGTGAATCTCTTAAAAATGAACTAGCTAAAAGTCTTTCTAATTTAAAAACGTGATAACAGGAAGCAAAGCAAAGTACTTCTTAATGCTTCATATGTTTATTAACAAGAATACGCTGCTAAAAAAAATAACACAGCATGAGTTGCTAACATTCGCTCGTTCTACTCTCCACTAAAACATGTATAGACAGGTAAAGAGTAGGTTAAAAGTATAAAAGAATGCTTTATACAACAACAACATATTCAGTGAAATCCCACAATGTGGGTATGAGGAGGGTAGAGTGTACGCAGACCTTACCTCTACCTTGATAGAGCGGCTGTTTTCGAGAGACCCTCGGCTCAAAACAGAGCATAAGCACACACAAAGCAAATGCAAAAGCACATCCAGATCAAAGCTAGAGAAATAGGAAAGTAAGCAGTAACTAGCGCAGGTAAATAAGCTAAAAAAGTACACTCAAGAACACCTAGCAGCAGAAATCAAACTACAAGGTACTATAATGGAATGGTACGCCTACCACTATGAAAGGCTAAGCTTTATATGATTTGGATATTCTTACCTCAGAACATTTAATAGCGTTTCTGAGAAAACAATAATGAGTTGTTTGATCAAGACGTATTTGGAACAAGGATGTCTCAATATGATTAGATATCTAAAGCTAAATTTTAATTCAAAGTCCTTAAGTACATACACATACATAAAAAAATTAGTGTTGCCTTTTTATGTTTTTATACTTGTTGCCTTTTACTTCACATAGTAGCATTAATATTTGTAATAGTGATGATTAATTCAAGTTAATGAGATGTTAGCCATGTGTTTTAAATATATTACCTTGGATGTTGTTTTAATTTTATATTTTAATATTATAAAAATTTGAGTAAGTTAGTTCAAAGTTCTAAAACATTTTTCTTAAAAAGTAGATAATTTTTTTCTTTCTTTTATTATATGAAATTTTGTATATCCTTTTACAGTCTTCAATATTGTCTAATATAAAATAAAATCATAAAATCAATCCATAAAACTTTTTGATGTCTCAAACGTTTGAGGGCCTAAAACAAAGGTTTTACTAGCCTCATCCTTGAGCCACCCCTGATTTGGAAACAAGGACATTATATGCTGCTCCTACTATGGATACAGGTGTTAATAAAGAGGAGGAACAAGAAGCATGTGCTATATGCTTACTTGAATATCAAGATCAAGACACCATTGCCACATTTCAATGTGGCCATGAATTTCATGCTGAATACATCAAGTGGTTGATGAGGAAGGAAGTGTGTCCGTTTTGTAGAGCTCCAGTTTTGCCCACATGTGACCAACCTAAATTATTCTTAATCTTAAGTGAATTCAATTACAGTAGTCATTAGTATTATTAATTTTTGTAATGATCATTGCAATAACAATTCACTTTTTTAGTCCTTTCCCTGTTCTTACTTTTTGGCCATATGTAATATGTTTATATGGCATCCAAAACACAGATTGAGTGTTGTGCTATGTTGCTCGGACTATTAAAAAATGTTGCCGCTCCCATCTCGAATCCTTTAAAATTGCATTACTTTTGGAAGATCCGACACGGACCCGTCAACATTTTTGAAGAGTCCGAGCAAGATAGGTGTTGTTGATACTTTTTTTTATCATGTACTTGTTTATGTCATCTATATTCTATAATAAAATTTTCATGGCTCACACTGATATTTATGATTTTCTTGAGCAAGCCCAAAACTATAGAGCTAATTTGTTCGCTACATCGAAGGAAAACTTTTAAGATGTACAGTAGGACAAGTTATTTTTTTAAGAGTTGATCTGCATTCTGCATTCTGCATTCTGCTTCTGTTCCTTTTCGTGCTCATTGTATCACTAAAATTTTTTGGTTCTGATTCTTAGAGTTGCCACTTGCTGCTTGTCCATGTCCAAGATCTTCCTTCCAGTTCCAGGCATGTCCTTAAACTGATTGTAGATCAATCTTCCTGGTTTGCCATAAAATATGCTAAAGCATTTGCTTCTCTGTATATATGTGTAAAATCAGCATGACAGAAATGCAAAAACTTCTGAATGTCTTCCACAATGATGTTAATTGATAGAATAGCCAAATATATTTATTCATAATTAGTTATAATTATCTATACTTTGTATATGGTAGAGGTATATTTTAGGTATTACTTATCGTAATTGTAGCCTAGGATTATGCTTTTATTTTAGTATATGTACTATGACTTTGAAATGAAATAAGCAAGAAAGAATATTTCTTACATGGTATCAAGAGTCTAGGAAAAATTTCTGAAACCCTAAATTCCTTCCTTGTGTCGTCGGCCCCCCTACCTTCTCATTTTGCCGCCGACCACCAACCTCCCCCGTCAGACTCGAAATCCTCTTTCCATCCAGTCCTTACAGTTTCAAACATTAAATCTCATGTTTTCATCACTCTTGAGATGGAAAACGTCCATTATGCAACATGGGCGGAGCCCTTCAAGATTCACTACCGTTCGCACCGAGTTATTCATCACATAATTCCGCCGAAAAAAGGAAATGAGAAGGTGACGAAAACTGACGACGGAAGAGAATTATGGTAAACCCTCGATGCGACAGTTCTTTAATGGATTTATGTCACTATTTCTAGCGATTTGCTGCATACAATTATTGAGCCTGACTCTACGGCAATGGAGGCTTGGGATCATTTATGCGACATATTTCAAGACAATAAAAATTCCCAGGTCGTCAACCTTGAGCAGAAATTCTCCACCACCGACATGACATATTTTCCCAAAGCATCCACATATTGTCAACGACTCAAGGTTTTGTCGAACTAACCCAAGAACGTCGGGGCGCCTATAACCGTGTCTCACTGCCCCTATCCTCACCGCGATGCACACTCTTGGGCTTAATCCTCCCGACGCAAATTGATATATGGAAACTCGTGCATCGTCTTATATGACGTCCTCACAAGGCTCTCGTCCTATTTTTAATTTGAGCAATAATCGTGGTATAATTGTCGGAAATGGTCATTCAATTCCAATTCAAGGTTATGGTACTACAAACTTGTCTCCCCCAAACCCGTCGTTAACTTTAAAAAATGTCCTTCATGCTCAATTAATTTCATTAGATAATTTACCACAAATAATTGGGTTTCTGTTGAATTTGATCTTTTTGGGTTTTTCGTGAAGGATTTTCAGACGGGGATACATCTAATGAGATGTGATAGTCGGAGCGAGCTATATCTAATCACCACAACCATATATCAAGCCACGTTATCATCCACTTTTGCAGCTTTAGCTCCTTATTTATGGCATAAATGTTTGGGTCATCCGGGAGTGCATGTTTTTGCATCTCTTAAACAAAATAAATTTATTGAGTGTACTAGAACTCGTAATTCTCATGTTTGCCGCTCTTGTTCTCTTAGAAAACATGTTAAGTTATCTTTTGTTACTTCTAATTCTCGTACTGTTATGCCTTTTGATATTATCCATACTGATATTTGGACATCTCCCGTTTTGAGATCTTCGGGCCATAGATATTATCTTTTTTTGTTGGGTGATTGCTCTAATTTTTTTGGACGTTTCCTTTATCTAAAAAGTCACAAGTTTTTTCCACATTTCTCTCCTTTATAGCATACATCCTCACTCAATTTGAACGGGACATTAAAAATATTCAATGTGATAATGACAGAGAATTTGATAATGGGCCATTTGGGATTTTTGCAAAACTAATGGTTTATCGTTTCGTCGCTCGTGTCCATATACATCATCTCAAAATGGAAAAACAAAAAGAAAAAAATTGAACCATTAACAACATTGTTAGAACCTTACTTGCCCATGCCTCTCTACCACCATCCTTTTGGCATCATGCATTACAAATGACAACCTATCTTTTGAACATACTTCCAAGTAAACAATTAGCCTACCAATACCCTTTCAAACTTTTATACCTAAGGGACCCATCATACTTTCATTTATGGGTTTTCGGCTTATTATGATATACCAATATCATGTATTTTTTGGAATATCCGTCAAATCATCATGATTACAAATGTTTACGACTTATCCTCTAATACAATCATCGTGAGTTGTCACATAATTTTTTATGAAACAAATTTCCCTTTTGTCAAATTGCATTATTCCATGTCTTCTACCTATGAATTTCTTGACGATAGCATAACCCCGTATTTGATCCATAAATTGTCCTCCTAAACATGCCTAATATTTCCTAGTATCTCAGCCCAATTACCGAGTCCAGTGGTTGCCGGCCCATATGAGCCTCTCGCTGGTAGCCCACTGCCGAGAGGCCCAGTTACCTTTCTGTTGACTTGTCAAATCTCTGTACGGGCTGAAACAGGCCTCGAAGAATGGCACGAAAACTTTGATAATACTCAACTATCGAAGGGTTTCTCTGCTAATTTACGTAGATGATATGATGATCACAAGGAGTAGTCCTAGTTTAATCCTAGAGACTAAAAATATATTGAAACAAAATTTCAATATGGAAGATATGGGTATCACATATGATATCTTAGGAATTGGAATTTATAAGACATCTAACAGACTGTTCTAATTCTAAACTCATTTGTGAAGTGTTTGACAGTCTCGTTGAAGTCACCAATGGATACGAATTATAGAATTGATTGGAATCATGGTGCACCCATATACCATGAGCGATATGCGCAGGTCACGTGTAGTTCAATGTATTTTACACACTACAACCGACCTGATATCGTCTCACCAAGTAGATCAGTTGAACTAAGGTTCACTGGAAATAATCGATAGAAGGCGTTATAATCAGATATGACGATATCTGAAATATTCGCTTATCTATGGATTTTGGTATTCTGGATGTCCAGCGGTTCTGGGATAACACAGTGATGCAAACTGGACATCATACTTGAAGAACACCAAAATCCATAAGTGGATGTGGATGGTGTGTCTTCTGAAAATCCTCTAAGCAAATATGCATCGGCTGATTCGTGATGGAATCAGAGTTTATCGCTTTGGACAAGTGTTGAGTGTATTTTATACACTCTTTTGAGTCCCTTTTAGTTAGTATTTTACTCTTTTATTCTGCGTTTAGTATAGTGTTAGGTGTGTTTTTCCTTCATTTTGCGTCACAGCGGTTATAAATGAGAAGATACTACTTTTGAGGATGAAATTGCACAAGAAAATGCCAAGAAATGAAGTCTACGAAGTCCGAACGAGAAAATAACAAAAAATCAGAAAATCCGGGAGAAGGACGTCGCCGACGCCGCGGTGCGAATATTCCTGCAGCGTCTGATTTTGTTTCAGTATTTTTGGGGCCGTGGAGCCAGCCTGCAGGGTCACGACGCCGACGCGGAAAATCTGATTTTTGGGCCGAATTTCAGAGGGTTAAAAGGATCCGAAGCGCAAGTTTTCTCAAGTATAAAACCCTAAAACACTGCTCATTATGTCATACCTTATACCAGATTACAAATCATACTTTTGGGAGGCAAGAAAGAGGCTACAATTGGAGACTCTTGTTCAAATTCTTTTTCTTTCCCTTATTTTATTTCAGTTTATGTTGGATTGTAATTTAGTTCTTGACATGACAATGTTTAGGAGCTAAATACTTTAGTAGAGTTTCCATCGAATCTTCTTGAAGCTCTTTCATATAGTTAATGCATTAGTTATTGATTTCTTCTCAGCGTATTAAGATCTATTCAATATTGTTATGATTGCTTGATAATTAACTAGCTATTAATTGTCATAACTTGTATGATTTTGAATCGAGATCTGAGAGGGGAGATTTGAATACACTGTAATTGTCTAGACATAGGTTAAAATCGTGGACGAAAGTACCCCGATACTTGTGGAGTAATTAAGGTTACTATTCTTAATCCTCATGTGTGGTAAAACTTATCATAGAAATATATAAGGTTTATGCACAAGGTTGAGCTCTTGTATGTCCTAACCGAAATATAATGACAGATTAGTTAACCTGCTATCTTAATAAGAAGAAGAATCATTAGCTTTGCATTAACGCGTGAAAGAGTGGATAATTGAGGAGATTGGAAGCCCTATTTCCTTCACAAATGTTATAAACCTAAAGTATTATAATCTTTAGTTTAATTTTTGCACTTAGTCATAATTCTTAGTCATAAATCTAAAACCAAAGAACGTCAACCAAATAGATACCATAGAATAGATAATCGGTACTTAATAAACCAGTCTCTGTGGACGATAAACTCGATCTTACAGATCTTTATTACTTGAACGATACGTACACTTGCATAAACATTTAGAAATATCACAACAAGTTTTTGGCGCCGTTGTCGGGGACTGGCGTACTGTTAATATCGATTTATCTATTCTTATTTCTAATTTGATTTTTATTTTCTGTCTTTTTATTACTTTTATTTTAGAACATCCTGCCGTGATCTGCGTGTTGTTTTTTATTAGTCTCAGGAACTTGGTTTATGCGAAGTAGGAGAGGGACTGACATTTCTATCTCTATGAACCCTGAGATTGAGAGATTGTACAGACAGAACAGGAAAGAAAAGAGAACTGCTAATTCCTTAGCCATGGGAGATCAGCGAAACAACAATTTGGTGAATGACGAGTTACCGACTGTCTTAAGACAAGTCCCTGAAGAAAGGAGCTTGGGGGACTATGTGATGCCGACTATTATAGGGGTGCATACTTGCATCAGGCTTTCAGTTGTTGAAGCCAATAATTTTGAAATCAAACCAGCCATATTGCACATGGTTCAAGGCTCAGTTCAGTTTGGGGGATTACCGTCTGAAGATCCCCATATACATCTAGCAAATTTCCTGGAGCTGTGTGCAACTTTCAAGTACAATGGTGTTACTGATGACGCCATTCGGTTGAGACTCTTCCCATTCTCACTCAGGGATAAAGCAAAGTGTTGGTTGAACTCATTACAGGCGAACTCCATCACTACATGGCAAGACTTAGCCCAGACGTTTCTTGCCAAGTTCTTTCCTCCAGCTAAGGCAACGAAGCTTAGAGGTAAGTTGAATAATTTTTATCAACTGGAGGGAGAATCACTATATGATGCATGAGAGCGGTTTAAGGACTTGCAGAGAAAGTGTCCACATCATGGGATTGAGAAGTGGATGCTAGTCCATATATTTTATAATGGGCTGTGTGGTATAACTCATACCATCATTGATGCTGCAGCAGGAGGTACGTTCATGAGAAAGAGTGCCAATGAGGCACATGATTTGCTAGAGGATATGGCCACAAACAACCATCAGGGGGCCGATGAGAGAGAAATGAATAATAGGAAAGTGGTTGGGATTCATAAGCTAGATAATATCACTGCATTGACTGCACAGGTAGCCACTTTGACAAAGCAGATGCAGCAGAGTACCATGTCAGTTAAAGCGGTTCAGACACCAGTGAGATGCAAAATTTATGGGGGTCCCCATACTTTTGATAGGTGTAAGCAGTGGACCCAAATAATGTGCCTATGGAGCAGGTTCAGGCAGTGGGGAATTTTCAGAGGCCCTACAACAATGCATTCTCCAATACATATAATGGGGTGGAGAATCACCCAAATTTTTCATGGAAGAATGAACAAGGACAACAACCACAATTTCAGGCATCATTCTCACAGTAGTTCAGTCCACCGGACCCACAAGAGAAGCTAGATGACATAAAAGCAGCACTGTTGACCTTGGCTAATTCTCAAACTCAATTCATGGCTGAAACTAGGTCCTCAATTTCATCCTTGGCTAATACCCAGACGCAGTTTATCACAGAGACCAAACCGTTCATGACAGAAACAAGAGCCTCTATTAGGAACTTAGAGACTCAGATGGGGCAGTTGGCAGGGAAGTTGAATGACAAACCTCAGAGGGCTCTCCCTAGTAATACAGTGATGAATCCAAGAGAGAAATGCTAGGCAATCAGTTTGAGAAGTGGGAAGCAGTTAGAGCAGGTTGGATCCCAACCAGTAGTGAAGAAGGAGAATGATGTGGAGAAGACAACTGAGGTAGAAAAACAGGGGGTTACTGATGACCGCCCTATTTTAGAGAAGGCTTCACCCACAGTAATGAGGGAGTACTGATGCGCGATTTATACACACGCTAAACGCAAGTGCACGTATCATGACAAGTAATATAGTCTAGAAGACTGAGTTATCGTCATCAGGGATTAATGTCCAATTACCAACCTCTATTCTGTAGTATCTATTTGGTGACCGGTAATTTGATGATTTCTTTATAGCTATGATTATAGATGCTAACTAAATTATTTTACTTTACTTCAAATAAGGTGGAAATAGGGCTTCCAAATCTCCTCGACTATCCGCTCGCTTTACTCGTTAATGCAAATAATTAAGGTTCTTCTTCTATGTTGAGATAGCAGGTTAAGTAAGCCATTTTATACTCCTGTTAAGGTAATATAAACACTCAACCCCAATGTAGAACCCTTCTATCTTTCGATGACAAGATTGACTATAAAGGAGGATGAAGAACAATAACCTATCAAGCTACACAAGTATCGGGGTACTTTCGTCCACGATTTAAACCTATGTTTATTCAACTATAGCATATTCACAATCTCCCCTTTCGGATTTCGATTAGAAATCATATAAGTTATGATAATTAGTGATCAATTAATTACCAAGCAATCAAAACAATTATTGAATAAATCTCAACAATAATAAGAAGAGACCAAAACCTTGCATTAATTCATAAAACGAGGTTCAAGCGATTCGATATGGAAAATCCTAAATTAAGTTAGTTCCTAGCCATAGACATGCCAAGAACTAAAATATTATCCAACATATACTAGAAAGAAATAAAATAAAGAACAAGAAATTACTCAAAAATAAGTCTCCAATATTGATCTCAAGTTGTGATGAATGGTAAGGTGTGTAACTCTCAAATCTGACCTAAAAGGTCCTTTTATAACCCCAAAAACATGCAAAACCTTTTCCTCTTTGGCGTTGGCCCAATCCTATTCGGATTTGTCAAATTTCCCGCGTCGGCGCCACGGCCCTGCAACCGGCGCCGCGGCGCCAAAACTTCTGCGGCTGGTCTGCTTCTTGGGCGTCGTGGCTCCGCTGCTACTGATGGTCTGGCGCCGCGGCGCCGCCCTGTTTCTCGTCCGGATTGCCAACTTTTCAGCTTTTTGAGCTCTGGAACCTTTGTTTCTGCCCTCTTTTCGCTCATTCTCACTAATGTACCACTTTAAACCATTGTGACTCAAAAGAAAGAAAATCGATCCTGACACGACACATATTTGTACAAAAATGGGCAAAAGACTAACTAAAAATGACTCAAAAGATGTATATAAAATACACCGATCAAGTACACAGACAAAATTTCTTACCCTCAAAGACTGCAGAAGAAAGCCTTGGCTAAGAAGTTTTCGAAATTTTTGGAGGTATTCCAAAAACTGCATATCAATCTTTCATTCATTGAGGCCTTGGAGCAAATGTCAGCTTATGTGAAGTTCATGAAAGACATCCTGTTTAAGAAGAGGAACCTGACAGATTATGAGACAGTGGTGCTGACAGAGGAGTGCAGTGCTATATTACAGAAGAAACTTTCCCCTAAGTTGAGAGACCCAGGGAGTTTCACCTTGCCTTGCACCATAGGGAATACTACATGTAAAATGGCTTTATGTGATTTGGGGGAAAGTATCAACCTGATGCCCCTCTCTGTGTTTAGAAGACTTGGTTTAGGGGAGGCGAGACCAAACACAGTCACCCTGCAGCTAGGTGATCGCTCGATTGCGCATCCCCAAGGAATTATTGAAGATGTGTTGATACAAGTAGGTAAATTCATCCTTCTGGCTAATTTCCTCATTTTAGACATGGATGAAGATGAAAATATGTCCATGATCCTTGGGAGATTATTCCTAGCCATAGGGAGAGCCATCATTGATATTGAAAAGGGGGAGTTAAAACTCAGAGTCCAAGGTGAGGAAATGGTATTCAAAGTTTTCAAGCAGCCCACTGAACCTCAAGTCGATGCTAGATGTTTTTCTATTGGGGTAGTTGACAATGTTGTGCCTAAGAAAAGCCTCACATGTACTGATGCTCGTGGGGTACCACCAAAGCAGCATGAATAACCTGATGGTAAGACTTCTGAACTAGCTATTGATGAAAAAGAATTGAACTCCTCTAAAAGCAGTCGTGTGAAAAAGAAGAGGAGGGAGAAGAGAATGGTGCTGAAATGGATATGCGGAGGGGACACCCTACCCCCTTGATTTAGTAAGTAACATGCGTCCGGCTAAAAGATGTTAAAGACAACACTACTTGGGAGGCAACCCAATGGTTTTAATTATGTTATTTCAATTATGTTTTAGTTGTTTTATTTTATCTTGAACAGTCTCACAGTCTTGGTTTTTGTTTTATGTTTTTGATGGCAGGTGTACTAGGGACCGACCCTGACTGGAAAAAAGAAGATAAAAAATGATGGAATTTGGAAAATCAAGCACTGCGCCGTGGCGCCAAAAAACAGGGTCACGACGCTGAAACTTCAGAGAGCCCAGATGCCGTGCAATTTCCAGAATTCTTCCTCCCAGACCTCCGTTATGACCGATGTGTTGTGTCAGTAAGTTGTCCCTATTTTTAGTCTTCACACATTGGGGACAATGTGTCAACTAAGTTTGGGGGGGTGTCTTATTTTGTTTTATTGTTTTGTTTTTGAGTCTTTTTAATTATGTTTAGTCTGTTTTATGTTTTTTTGTGAGTCTAATTTTTTTTATGGATCATGCATGTTGTAGTTGCTAAAGATATAAGTGGATAAAGTGGGATAATGTAATGGAATTGAAAGTAAAAATATGTGTGCTTAAGTTAGATATGCCAAAAATTTATGACATCTAATTATTTGGGATATTTGTGCTTAGCCTATGTGTGTCAGTTATGGAAAGAAAGGTGGAAAAATGTCTAGAAAATCTGTTTGATTGTTATTTGAGGCGAAATAGTTAAGATATACATAATTAGGGAGATGATTCAGGTATTTCTTTGTTAGCCCTTCTGATCATTCATTACCTACCCTGACATAAATGTATCACTAGTCAGCCCATTTGAGCCTAAAATAAGATCTTTCTTTGACACCCTATGATTCCCGATTTGTGCCATAAGTAATAATTGAAAATATTGAGATGAAAAGTGTTGAAAAAGAAACAAGAAGAGAGTGAAAATTTGATGCACCCCAATAAAAAATATACAAAAGCCTAAGTTTGGGGTGCTTGTTAGTTATAATGTGTCTCATTCTCTCAAAAGAAAAGAGAGAGGAAATAGGTATGAGAAAAAGAAGGAAAAATAGTTGAATGAAAATGTTTATGGTACGTAATTGAGCCTAAATGCCTACTTTTATCTATCACAGCCTAAACCTACATTACAACCCTTGAAAGTCCTGGTGATCTTTAATGTGTATGTCTATGATTAGTGGAGAATAACAAGTAAACAGGTATATAGCGTTTGGAAAAGATGGAACGAAATTGACATGCATAGGTTAGATGTTTGTATTCCCAGTGATTGTGATCTAAGTGAATTTGCGAAATATCTAACTTGAAATTCTAGATTGCTAAATATTCATGTTATGCATGTTCTAACATATTATCTCAACTTTCATCTATGATTGTGAAGAAGCGTTTCTATAACTACTTGACCAATTTTATAGAGTCTTTGTTTTGTTTTTGTTTAGTGCTTTACTCGAGGGCGAGTAAAGTGTAAGTTTGGGGGTGTTTGTTGAGTGTATTTTATACTCTTTTGAGTCCTTTTTAGTTAGTATTTTACTCTTTTATTCTGCGTTTAGTATAGTGTTAGGTGTGTTTTTCCTTCATTTTGTGTCACAGCGGTTATAAAGGATAAGATACTACTTTTGAGGATGAAATTGCAGAAGAAAATGCCAAGAAATGAAGTCTACGAAGTCCAGACGAGAAAATGACAAAAAATAGAAAATTCGGGAGAAGGACATCGCCGGCGCCGCGGCGCCAATATTCCTGCAGCGTCTGATTTTGCTTCAGTATTTTTGGCGCTGTGGCGCTAGCCTGCAGGGCCACGGCACATACCCGAAAAATCTGATTTTTGGACTGAATTTCAGAGGGTTAAAAGGGTCCGAAGCGCAAGTTTTCTCAAGTATAAAACCCTAAAATCCTGCTCATTATGCCATACCTTATACCAGATTACAAATCATACTTTTGGGAGGCAAGAAGGAGGCTACAATTGGAGACTCTTGTTCAAGTTCTTTTTCTTTCACTTATTTTATTTCAGTTTATGTTGGATTGTAATTTAGTTCTTGACATGACAATGTTTAGGAGCTAAATATTTTAGTAGGGTTTCCATCGAATCTTCTTGAAGCTCTTTCATATAGTTAATGCATTAGTTATTGATTTCTTCCTCAGCGTATTAAGATCTATTCAATATTGTTATGATTGCTTGATAATTAACTAGTTATTAATTGTCATAACTTGTATGATTTTGAATCAAGATCCGAGAGGGGATATTTGAATACGATGTAATTGTCTAGATATAGGTTAAAGTCGTGGACGAAAGTATCCCGATACTTGTGGAGTAATTAAGGTTATTGTTCTTAATCCTCCTGTGTGGTAAAATTTATCATAGAAATATAGAAGGTTTCTGCACAAGGTTGAGCTCTTGTATGTCCAAACCTGAATATAATGACAGATTATTTAACTTGCTATCTTAATAAGAAGAAGAATCATTAGTCTTGCATTAACGCGTGAAAGAGTGGATAGTTGAGGAGATTGAAAGCTCTATTTCCTTCATAACAGTTATAAACCCAAAGTATTATAATCTTTAGTTTAATTTCTGCACTTAGTCATAATTCTTAGTCATAATTCTTAGTCATAAATCTAAAACCAAAGAACGTCACCCAAATAGATACCATAAGATAGATAATTGGTACTTAATAAACCAGTCTCTGTGGACGATAAACTCGGTCTTACAGATCTTTATTACTTGAACGATATGTACACTTGCGTAAGCATCTAGAAATATCGCAACACAAAGCATGATGAGAAGTTTAGTAACTTCACGACCTCTTAGAGGATGTCTCTTGTTGGGAGAAACCCGTGCCTTCATCAGTTATACATTATAGGGCACGGATGACGGCGTCTAGACATATCTGTCGGAGACATAAGACCGTATGGTCGTTAATCTTCACGGGTGACACCTCCTTGATTACTAATCAAAGGATATAGTAGACCTTTTAACTAAGGGACTACCCGAAGATCAAAAGTTTTGTCGATCTAGGGGAATAGGCGTAAAACCCAAACAATAAGAACTAATACGATGGATACCCAATCTTACTGACTGGAGAACCCAAGAATTAGGTTCAATGGGAAAACGAAATCGTAAAGTTTCAGTTGAGCGCTTCGATGGAAGCAAGAGCACTTCGGATGATGATTTATGTAAAGAAACATGAGTCTAAAGTCATTCCCGCGATAGACCTTAAAGTGCTACCTGCATGGTGGGTAGAGGTTAAGTTTTCAAAACCTTTAATGATCCTCACCGGTTGAGGTTAGATTTGAGGAATCTTTTAATAGTGCCTAAAACTTGTGAAGTGGGGTATAGCAAGATACCTTGTAGGAGACCACCTATTTAAGTGAGAGGATAGGCCGCTTCAAATGAACGCACTTAAGAATCCAAGTGTGTCCACGACCACAACGGATAAAACATTAAGAAGAACAGAGTAAGGAAAGTTGTTGTGTTGGTACCATTGTCTTGGCTTACACTAAACACTGACGGTTCAAGACATCACATTCACCACACAGTAAGTAAGTCCGATGGTATTCAACTATGGAAGGTTCAAAGCTACGGCTACCTATCCAGATGCAATATCGATCCACCGAAAGATTGCTAAAGGCACCATGTGAGTGTGCCAAAACTCTTTCAAGAGGAAATTGTTGGAAATTTACTAATGTGGAATTAAGTTTAATCCATTATTTATGACTCGAACAATTGAGACCTCGCACGTCGGAAATTTTGTTTCCACACACGTGCACTCGTAATGCCAAGTATCATAAATTTTATTTGTGAAAGAGATATTGGTACGTGAGTAAACGTTTGAGACATAAAATGATGGACGGTCGTTGGTTAAATGACGAGTGTTCCACGTTGGTAAATGAAGGAAGAAGTGTACGAAGTGTAAGGTGAAATAAGTCGAAAATCGCCTCGGAGCCGCGAAGGGCCGCGACACAGCCCCGTCGAAGTCGTGGCGTCGTAGTGCCTCCCAGGCAGTGCCACGACGTTTGTTGGGCAGTAACCTACTTGAGCTCAGGAGCTGCTTCCCAGGCAGTATGTGCGATGAGAGATGAAAAGTTTATGACTTTTGGGCTGGTTTGGAACATTGAACCTCCATTACTTGACACTTGAATTCAGCCATTACTTGGCTGATTGTAACCCCTCAATAAGTGTTATTACATGGCTATTGAAAGCCATTAGTTGGCTAGTTGGAGGGCCATCATCCTTACACTATAAATTGAAGCTTTGACTCAATTGGAGAGGTACAAGACAAAACACCACACTTAACACTTGCAAAACTCAGATTTTCTGATCTTCTTCTTCTTTAAGCAATCTCTCAAACACTCAAAGGTTCTTATTGAGAAACACTTGAGTTTCATTTGCTCATTTGTTAGTTGTTTTATCTTGGGAGACAATTTCCCATCAACGTAAAAGGATATATACGGGGCAATCTTGTCCTAAGGACGGAGTAAATATCATTCAACTCAGCAGCGCCCTTGTAATGGTACCAAATTTAGTGTTTCTTGATTTCAGGTTGTCAAGATTCAAGGAGCGTTCGACAATTGAGACGAAGATCCAAGACTAATTCGAGAACAAAAATCAAGACCTCACAAGCTTATTGTTGCCACAACTCTTGTTGGCTTCAAGTTTGTTAATATTGTAATCCATATAGTTTTATCTTTCGAAACACTTGTAATAGTTGTTTAATATTCCCGTACATCCATTGTTTCACTCACATGTCTTAGAGTCTTGATGATGACACTGAAGAGCACATAAAGCGAGGCGAAGCTCTCAACATGTTTTGAGCCTCGCTTCAGGACTTAAGTGCGCCTTTGACAACACTGGTATCATATATAAGTGATAAAGGTCTTTATATAATAAATGTAATTTAGTTAGGGATGGAAAACCGTGCGGGGCGGGGCAGTTGCTGGGCAAACCTGCCTAAACCCGCGAAGACTCTAACCCGCCCCGCATAGCTAAAGTTTGCATTTTAAACCCGACCCGCCCGCATAGACCCGCCCCTCCCCGCAAACTATTTTTTTTAAAATATTATTTCCTTCTTTGAATATATATATGATACCCAAACAAATAAAGAGCAATAAATATGGAATTCTCATAACTGTTCTTTTGATTAATGTCATAATAATGGATATTTTCATATCAAGTTTTCTAAAATTTTAATATTATCTCTTACTTCTTCATCTCTGGTGTTCAAATCCAGTTGGTATTGAATTATTCATGATGGTTTGGCCCAATGTAGAATGTGAAATGTTAAAATATATTGTATATATGCATTAAGCAAAATTTTCAGATTTCCTACACTAGCAGATGCTTTTAATTGCATGCTACATCATTTTTCTGTGGAAGGTTGTACCGCAACAAGGTGAAAAGGGCACCTACAAAGAAATAACTTGAATTATTTTGACGATTAAATGAGATATTATTTTCATATGCAGTTATATAATAAATTATTTGACAATTAGTCGATAATATGTGCATGTGCGATTTCAAATTATAAAGTTTTAGCTTTCGCTCGGTTTAAACCCATGTAAACCCTAGACTCGACCCAACCCACATCAATTTTTCAAAAATTATTTCAACCCGCCCCGCCCCGCCCCCGCATAGCCTAAAATAGTGGCGGAGCCAAGATTTCAATAACGGGGTTCAAAATAAAAGAGAATAATCCCTTGATTATTTCATTAATGAGGAGGTATACATGATATACAATATCTATAATACATTTTCTTAATACAATACTAATACCATAATTACACTTGTACAAGCATTCTACAAATATGGTAATTTAATTAATGAATTTCAGTCCAAGTGGTATACACGGTGTCTATCACACCCCCGCAGTCATAGCGGACGGTTGTCGTATGCTGAGACGGTTCCTAAAATCTTTAAACAGAACCAAGGGAAGACCCTTAGTAAAGATGTCAGCAATTTGGTACCTTGAAGGGACATGCAAGACATGTACTTGTGAAATTCGGAAAAAAATAAAATAATATATAGTTGTGGTTGGGTTAATAAAAATAAACATTATTGTGTCTATGTGATTATGTTACGACCTTATTCACATTCGAGGACGAATGTTGCTTAAGGAGGAGAGAATGTGAAATCCGAAAAAAAAATATATATATATAGTTGTGGTTGGGTTAATAAAAATATATATATAAGAAAATAAAGAATAAATTGCATGGGATAGAGTTAGTGTTAAAGTTGGATAAATAGATAGATGAAATGAAAATAACAAAATAAAACAAAAACAAAACAAAAAAAAAAAAAAAAAAAGGTGCAGCAGCCAACATGCACGTAAATGTGTGTTTTCCCCCCTTTTCATTTCCCCTCCAACTCTTGTCATTTCACCTCCCATAGGTTATAGAAAACTCTCCACTTATACATTGTAATTACACACAAATAAAATACCTAACACAAAGAATAGGAAATCTAAAAACAAGTGAAAAGAAGAGGGAAAAATACCAAGAGGCAAGAAGAACAAGGAGCAAAATACTAGAGAAGTAAGGATAATTTTAGCAACCACACAATAATAATCTTCACACTTACAAGGTGAGTTTTCTCACTCAGAAATTCTTGGTAACATCCTTTATTTTTAGTTCAATACATGTTAGAATAAGAATTGAGTGTTGAAAAGAAATATTGAACTTTTGATGGTTTAGATAACTAGTTGCGTCATGAACTTTACGAACTGTTCTCACTGAGTTATAATTGTTAGAATTTGATGAAATTCGGAAGAATTGTACACCTCTCTAATATGATCATATAGAACCAAAAATGAGGTAAAATGGACATACGGTTTGAAAGTTATCATAGTTCAAAGTTCCTGCCTTAGATTTGGTCGAAATTCGGAAAGGCATAATTACAGACTATTTTTATTGAGTTTTACTTATTAGAATTATATGAAAATTTACATGGTTGTAAATATCTCTGTTACGGACAGATTTATATAAATATTTATTAAAACGGACTTACGATTTGAGAGTTATGGTAGTTTGAAGTTGCTGCCTCGAATTCGTCGGAATCCAGAAGGGCAGGACGTTGAAACGTAAAACTGTACTAATATGTGGGGAATATGAAAATTGTTGCTAAATGGAATTTCTAGATCTCTTTTTTGTGGACATTTTGAGACCTTACGGGGGTCTATCCGACTTACGGATTGAGATTTATCGCTGTTTAAAGTTTCTGCCTCGGATCTATCGATATCCAGGAAGGGCAGCGAATAAAAGTGTAAAACTGTACCAAATGGTACAGAATATGAAAGAATGGTTCACATGGAGACGTGTAGCTCTCTGTTCTCGTCGTTTTGAGAATTTATGGGGATTGAACGGGTTTACAGATTAGGATTATGACTATTATAAGATTGGGTGTTGTTTAATAAAAATTCTGCCGAAATAAATTTTATGGGGCTGTTTTGAGGATAAATTTGTGTTAGTTACCCAAATTAGTTTTAAATGAAATTTGGTACAGTGAAAGATCCCCGTCTTAACTTAGTTTCCGCTTGAGAAACACCTTAGTTGGAGTTATGGTTAAAAAGTTATAATCGTTACAAGTATGAATGACAGAATGTTGGGAAAGAGAATATTATTTATTTGATCTTCTGAAAAATATGAAAAGTGAATACGTGTTCACATAAATATATAAATATAAACATAATGGATCGGGTTGCACGCCGCAATAAAACGTAAAGTGAATACGTGTTCACAAATACGTAAATATAATGGATCGGGTTGCACGCCGCAACAAAACGTAAAGTGAATACGCGTTCACAAATACGTAAATATAATGGATCGGGTTGCACGCCGCAACAAAACGTAAAGTGAAAACGCGTTCACAAATACGTAAATATAATGGATCGGGTTGCACGCCGCAACAAAAATGTAAAGTGAATACGCGTTCACAAATACGTAAATATAATGGATCGGGTTGCACGCCGCAACAAAACGTAAAGTGAATACGTGTTCACAAATACGTAAATATAATGGATCGGGTTGCACGCCGCAACAAATATGAAAGATGAATACATGTTCACATATATATAAATATGAAAAGTGAATACGCGTTCACAAATATATGAATGTAATAAACATGTGGAAATGCAGGGGAATGTCTTAACGTATAATACGGGATAAAATGAAGTGTTAGTTAAACCGAGAATTTCCTATGAAGAGTTGTTGCATATTTAAAAATGTTGTAACCTGATATGTTTTTGCAATATGCTTATTACGTTATAATGTGATTGCACTTAGAATATTGTGGTGTTACTTTGAATTGCAGGGTAAGGTTCTCACCACGGGATGGTAGGTGACTCTTTATTTAACATGTTTCAGGAAAGGGTGATAGAGGAAAGGCTCCACGTCAAGGCTAGCGATCGTCCCGCAGCCTCTTGTCATACCAAGTCCATTGTTTCGGGCTTGGTACTCGTCAGGTTCAGAATGTCAGTTCCAATGTCTCGGGATATGCCCGTGTGGAATGATCTCCCTTCCAACTTAGAATAATATTTGTCAGTACGTCTATGTAGAAACAATATTTGCACGAGCATGGGCTCGTGTTATATTTTCAATAAAGTCACAAACAAATTTCTTTATTGTTATATTTATTAATAGCTCCGTATTTGAATATAAGTTTAAATTTCTAAATAAAGAGAATTAAAGGGTGCTCCTGGTGGAAAATAATTGTCCAGGTGCCATCACGCCCTAAGTAAAGACTTAGGAAAATTTGGGGCGTGACAAGTTGGTATCAAAGCTAAACCAGGTTAGGAGATTCTAGAAAGTTTCTTCGAGTTGGGTGTTTGAACGGTTACTTATTGCGACGGTGTGCGCGCCACCTTAGTAATAAGTAAACGGAATAATATCCTAAAGTTTCACTTCTTTCGTACTCTTCTCGTGCCTATCTTGAGTCTTTTCAAAGATTTGGTTCTCGTACTTCCTCCTTCAAATGATTGTGGAAGGGGATGTGCAACGATAAACTATGGACAATACAGGGGTGTGGTGGAGAAACTTTAGAAGAAATCGTTCCCCGATGTCACCACCGATGATGTGGGGGGAGTTCAGAGCCGTATTCATTAAAAAGTACATGCCTAACACCCGAAAAGATGCGCTCAGGCGTGAGTTTGAACAATTGAAACAAGAAGACCGCAATGTGAAAGAATATAATACCTAATTCATGCAATCTTCAGCATACAACGTGCATATTATTCCTACGAAAGGGAGAAGGTCAAAAGATTTGTGAGGGTTTAAACCCGAACTTGGTAGAGAAGGTAGTGGCATTAGCCTATGATCGGACGTACCTTCAGATCGTCAACATGACAATGAGGGTAGAAGGTTTTGCCAAATCAAAAAGAGAGTATTCACGAAAGAGGCATTTATGTGACTCGACCTTTTTCAACTATCCGATTGGAGTCATACTATAGAAAATAGTCAACTCCATCCAGAGAGAGTTCCACTTATCGTTTAGAAGATCAATAAAGGTATGTGGAACTTTCCTATCTCTTGAGCATGAATAGTTGTACTTATATAGTGCGTGTTATACCCCGTATTTCCATAGTATGTACGTGAGGGCGTACGTATAATAATTTGAGCCTTAAAGTTGGCTAGTTTCGAAATTTGTGCACAAGTGCCGAAAAGAGTCGTTTTCTGACGAAACGTTTCCACAGCTTTTGTAGGGAAAATTCCGGCTATGTCATTTTTAATTTTTGCGGATTTTTCCGAGAGACGAAACATTTTGGACCAACGGGAGGGTGACAAGTGTCACCTCACATCGCCTCGAGTGGACGGCAAAAGGACGAACAAGGTGGCTTGTTTTGTCTTGGAGTTGGTAGGATATTTTGTGTGCAAGTTGGCTTAGGACACTTGCCCAAATCTTGGCCTTACACTTGCCTTGCACTTGGCATAATCTTGGCCATTGGTTGGCCATCCCTTGACCTATAAATACCCCTCTTATGTTGATGAACTTCTTCATCCAAAAATCCTTTCTAAGTGTTAAAATCTCTCTCCCCTTAAGTGTAGTTCTCGTCCAAATCACCTCCCTCATGAGCCCTCGCCGAGAGCCACCCCTCCCTTTGTGGTGTTTGCCACTGGTACCCCTAGCCTAGTTGTTTTCGTATAATACCCCTTTTGTGGTATAGAAATACTCTCCTAGTATTGTTATAATGCCCAAAATACTCTAGCCCATATACCTTATAGTACTTCCAAAGTTACCTCTATCGTAGAGCAGGAAATACTATTATACTTCCTCACCAAAAACGAAACCCTAAGTAAATCTTCACCGTAGTTGAAGTTATAAGTAGAAGTTGGTTAGAACTTCTAAGGGTTGTTGGAGCGGATTGGAGCGCCGGAGTAGAGCTAAACCTTGCTCAGATCGACATATAAACTCGGATAATTTTGGGCTTATCGAGGTAAACACTCTTGACCTTCTATTGTAATTGGGAATTACATGTTGTAGGAATATATAGTTGATGTATACTATATATAGAACTGAATAATACTTACGGCAATGTCTTGCGACTTAAGCCTGAATTTAAAGAAGAGATCGAATCAGAATTACATGGTGTATCAGACATGAGACTTGTGTAACATTACTTGTAGTAGAATTGTACACGTCCGGTGAGGCGTGTTAACCCCCTGGTTGGCTTGGTAGCCGGCCTCGATAGAGGACGAGATTTACGCTGTTGCGGGGGGGTTGGGCGAGGTGGTCCCGAATTTTCTGTAGAATATGGAACGATGAGATCTAGATGTTAATAAGCGCCTTGTGGCCTTATAGGTTGAAGTACTACGTGTGGTGCGATCTACGTGGCTTAAGGAGTAGCCGACGGTTTGAAGTACTTGGAGCGTTTTGCTATTAGTCGGCACTCGTCGCGTGAACCTCTTCCTATCTCTTCTAGCATGATATGTGTGAACTATGTAGTACGGTAGACGTACATGTGTTAACTGTGTTTGATTGTTTTTAAAACATAAAGTGTTATAACGGCTTTATGGGAAGTTGGTTATAACAGCTTTATGTAAATAAGAAAATACTTTGTGGTTTTAAAAGGTAACTGATGTGAATTATAACTGGCTAGTTATAATAAAGAACTTGATGTATTTCAAAAGATTTATAAATCGTTTTGAAGGGAGAGTAACACTTGGTTTTAAAGGTTTTAAAAAGAGTTATACTAGCTTATGGGAAGTTAGGTATAATGTCTTAAGAAAGGTAAAGAAAATGGTTTACTGATGTTAGAAGTTAAAAGACTTGATCTTATAAGATAAGAGACTTAACTTATTTGTTTTAATGTGGATGCTTGTGTGAAACCTCATTCGTGAGTAATGAGTACTTGGTTTTATTTAATGGGATAAGGTTTTACTGATTTCGGAAATCAGAATGTGTATCGACAGACCACTGCAGCGTTAATAAAGGAAAATGTATTGAATAATGAAGTATTGTATTAAAACCAGTAGAAACCTCCATCTGCATAGAAGCTAAGATGAGACAAAATGATATTACATACCCTAGATCATGGCTGCTTAATAAGATCGATTATAAACAAGAATAAACTACTCACATATAAGGCATATGTTTCTCAAATCATTAAAGGAGAATTATGTTTTAAAGGATTAAAACTATGAACTACAAACCTTTTCTAAAAATGAGAAACTTGAGCATTTGAAATTAGGCAAACTTGAACGTTTGGAAAATAAGGTTGTTACTTGATTTTACAAAGGAAAGCATTTTGTTTATTTAACAATGCTCGTCACTCTATCTTTTATACTACGGACATCGGGTGACTTTTATAAAAGGAATGGATCTCTTTAAAAGGAATTTAACGTACGTAGTACTTTAGGGTTAAAAACCCGGACTTTGGCATAAACTGAAAGTAACTCGAGTTGTGTAACTTGCCTATGCTTGTGTTGTGTAACTTGCCTATACTGGTTGTTGTGTAACTTGCCTATGCTTGTGTTGTGTAACTTGCCTATGCTTGTTGTTGCGTAACTTGCTTATGCTTGTGGTGATAGCCTTGGTTGTGCAAGAATGGTTATTTTATGGACTAGCTCCCCATGAGGTTTCTTACTGTTCGGCCTTGGTCCCTGGTGGTCGGCTCTCGTACTTGCCCCGTCTCATGGCTGATTCGGCCTTGGTACCCGGTAGTCAGCCCTCGCACTTGCCCCGTTCAGTGTAGTGACGAAGTCTCGTGATACGGCCTTGGTCCCTGGTGGTCAGCCCTCGTACGTGCCCCGGTCCACTACGTGCCCGGCCTTGGTATCTAGTAGTCGGCTCTCGCACTTGCCCCGTGACGGCCGTGTTTTGGTTGCATTATATTATTGGTACGGTCGGATCCGGTAGTTATACTTGTCTATACGGTTTTTATGACACAGTGGGACTCGGTGTTCATGATACTCCTTGGTATTGTCATATCATAAACCGGCGATGAAGAAGAAATTCCACGCACGAGTGATAATTTGGAGGCGTGAGTCACCGACTTGATGTAATTAGTTATATGTTATGATCGTAGTTTGGTCATCATACATGTCTCTGCTTTAGATAGACTATTATGATTTCATTTACGTATTCTGATTTCACATACTTAGTACTGTTGTCTTGACCTCCTTCGGGGGTCTGCGTTCATGCAGCAGGTAAAAGGTACATCTGCTGTCGATCCCCGCTATTAGGATCACCTTTCAGCGTATTGGCAAGCTCCGGTCCTTCGGAGGCTTATCTTTGGTATGTGTCCCTGAGTTGTAGGTTCTTGTACATTCAGGGGTATGGCGGGGCCCTGTCCCGTCATAGTTGTTGTAAATCTTAGAGGTCAGAGTAATCAAGCAAGGTGGTTTTGTAAAAGGATTAAACTGCTCGCTTTTGAAAGAGTTGTTTATATATATTTTAATGGAAGGTAACCGTTGTTGGCCTGCTTTTATTATCTTGTCTCATGTTCATGTTTATGTTTTTATTTCCGCTGGTTTTCTCGATGTTGTATCACCAGGTGCGGGTAAGGCACGATCCACGCCCGGATCGGTCGTGACAAAAGTGGTATCGAGCGATTAATCCTCGGAAAGTGTCTACCGTGCATCTAGTAGAGTCTTGATTATCGATGTGTTGTGCACCACATCTATAATCAAGAGGCTATAGGACATTTAGGATTGGTTTCATTCTTCTCATTACGAGATCGTGCCTTAGTGTGTGATAAGATCGACCCTCCGACATACTTCATTTTACCGGTGATGCCTCGCGTAAAGGCAACCCGCCCGTGGGCGGCAAGGCGCAGAGGAGTCGCGAGTAGCAGCGGCAGAGGCCACAAGACTGAGCCTCGATCCCCGCACCGGGAGCGAGGAGATGAGTTACAAGCGAGTGGGCCCGATTGATGGCCGTGGTCAGGCGGACTTGAGGATAGCCGACGCAGCAGCCCGATGCACCGTGGTTCACCCTAGATCGATAGTTCGAGGCTACGGATTTTCCGAGTCAGAGCCGCGAGTTTTATGGGTCGAGGCACGAGGATGATCCGCAGGAGTTCATCAAGCGATTCTGATCATGAGAGTGATCAAGGCATCGGAGACCGAGTCGGTGGTCCTAGGTTCGCATCAGCTGCGTGATACCGCAGTCGACTGGTTTGATTCGTGGGAGCTGTCCCGGGGAGAGCATGCACTTCCAGCTTTATGGGACGCACTCGAGGCCTTTCTTGCACATTTCTTGCCTCGCGGATGGGAGGGCTCGGCGACAGATTTTTGGTGTTCTGGCGAGCAGGCGTGCGGTTCGAGAGTACAATGTGGAGTTCGACTCATTGGCGTGACGTCCGCGTTGGTAGCTAGTATGGAGGATCGAGTGCACCGATTTGTTCTGGTGGCTCGATGATCACCTAGCCGAGAGTTGTTGGTGTAGCTCTTCACCGCATGGACATTGCCGCACGCAGCTTATGCACTGGGATGTGAGGAGAGGATAAATCGACGGAATGACCAGGGTCAGCAGAAGAGGGCCAGAACAGCAGGGTCCTTTGGTGACTTTCGAGGCGGACCGCCTCAAAGAAGAGCGCCATGCGCCACCAAGTCTGAGTGGTCCTCCACGCCTTCGACCTTCGATATATTCAGAGCGGTCGTGGCTCCTGTGTTTCAGATTCTCGCGAGCAGGAGTGCTCGCGGATGAGGTTGCCCTTGTCTCCGTGGCCGTTGTGGAAAGCTTCATAAGGGAGAGTGTCGTACTAACTCGGGAGATTGTTATTTTTGCGGCCAACAGGGCCATCTGGCAAGAGACTGTCCGACCAGGGGTAGCACTGGTAGGATAGCATGGACTACTAGAGCAGCGATGGGTTCTTCACCTTCCATGCCAGCAGATGTTCGTGACACCGCAGCCCCTAGAGGTCGCGGTGGAAGTTCCCGCTTTAGCGGTCCTTGAACCGCCTATTTTTCAGTATATCCTTAACCCTTTAAAGATTTGTATGTGATATGATGACCTTATTATTGTGTGCTACGTTCGGATAGCGTTATGATGGTTATGAGTTAGAAAGCTTGGCTAGTTGAAAGGATTTGTATGGGGGCATGGAAAGTGTGAACTTTAGAATATTTCATGTTGAGACCTTAGATGTAAGGTCGTCTTGAGTACTGATTTTTCAAGTGATCCTTGTCGGAATACATTTTATGCCTAGAATGTGTTGTGTGATAATTTCCTTGAGTAGTGTTGAATGGAAGTGGTAGCTTTCATGACTGTTGAGGTAAGATTGTTAGGCCGGGAACAAGAGCGTGATGCGTTAGTGGATCGGGTTGGGGCCATGTTGAGGGCCAACCGCGGCCGGTTTCAAAGTGGGGTCAGCCACAGGTGGTCCCGGTGGTAGGGTCACGAGGTGCTAGGCCCAGTTTAGTTGACCAGTATGAGTTCGTGGGTGTTTCGACCAGTGATGATCGTGAAGGCGGGAATGGCCTTAAGGAAGATCGAGGCTAGTAAGATGACCAAGTTTGGGGGTAGTGACTCCAAAGTTTTGGAAAGCGAAGTATGGTGCGTATACTAGAAGAGTTCGGTGTTCGAGAAGAGTCTGACGAGTAAGAGTAGAAACGGCATGTATTGCGAGCATAGATATGATCATTTCTTGTAAAGAGAAGGTGTGAAGGATGTATATTTTAGACCTCGGGGATCGCATGCGATCGGTACCATTTGTTGGGTCGCGGGTGACACTAGAACCTCGCGGCAAAGTGACAAAAGTTGTGATGTTAGAGGTGTTTCCTCGTGGACTTAGATATAAGTATTTGCGTGCAGTGTTGTTTAAGTGGCGGTTGTGGCGTTGCAACTTATTAGAAGAACTTTATCGTTATCAGTCTTGAGAAGGAACATTCGGACGAATGTTTCTAAGGAGGAGAATGTTATACCGTATTTCAGTATGCGTGAGGCGTCGTATAATAATTTAAGCCTTAAAGTTGGCTAGTTTCGAAATTTGTGCACAAGTGCTAGAAAGAGTCGTTTTACGAAAGCGTTTCCACGGCTTTTGTAGGGAAAATTCGGCTATGTCATTTTTAATTTTTGCGGATTTTTCCGAGAGGCGAAACATTTTGGACCAGCGGGAGGGTGACAAGTGTCACCTCACATTGGCCTTGAGTGGACGGCAAAGGGACGAACAAGGTGGCTTGTTTTGTCTTGGAGTTGGTAGGATATTTTGTGTGCAAGTTGGCTTAGGACACTTGCCCAAATCTTGGCCTTACAACCTTGCACTTGGCATAATCTTGGCCATTGGTTGGCCATCCCTTGACCTATAAATACCCTCTTATGTTGATGAACTTCTTCATCAAAAATCCTTTCTAAGTGTTAAAATCTCTCCCCTTTAAGTGTAGTTCTCGTCCAAATCACCTCCCCTTTGAGCCCTTGGCGAGAGCCACCCACTTTGTGGTGTTTGGTAGTAGGGTACCCCACAGCCTAGTTGTTTCGTATAATACCCCTTTTGTGGTATAGAAATACTCTCCTAGTATTGTTATAATGCCCAAAATACTCTAGCCCATATACCTTATAGTCTTTGAAGTTACCTCTATCGTAGAGCAGGAAATACTATTATACTTCCTCGATCAAAACCCTAAGTAAATCTTCACCCGTAGTTGAAGTTATAAGTAGAAGTTGGTTAGAACTTCTAAGGGTTGTTTGGAGCGGATTGGAGCGCCCGGAGTAGGAGCTAAACCTTGCTCAGGATCGACATATAAACTCGGATAATTTTGGGCTTATCGAGGTAAACACTCTTGACCTTCTATTGTAATTGGGAATTACATGTTGTAGGAATATATAGTTGATGTATACTATATATAGAACTGAATAATACTTACGGCAATGTCTTGCGACTTAAGCCTGAATTTAAAGAAGAGAACTGAACTGTAATTACATAGGACTGTATTACAGTAGACTTGTGTAACATTACTTGTAGTAGAATTGTACACGTCCGGTTAGACGTGTTAACCCCCCCCCCTGGTTGGCTTGGTAGCCGGCCTCGATAGAGGAGGAGATTTACGCTGTTGCGGGGAGAGTCTTGCGAATTTTACGTAGAATATGGAGCGATGAGATCTAGATGTTAATAAGCGCGCTTGTGGCCTTATAGGTTGAAGTACTACGTGTGGTGCGATCTACGTGGCTTAAGGAGTAGCCGGCGGTTTGAAGTACTTGGGCGTTTTGCTATTAGTCGGCACTCGTCGCGAGGTATGTGAACCTCTTCCTATCTCTTACAGCATGATATGTGTGAACTATGTAGTGCGGTGAGCGTCGTGTGTTAGCGTGTTTGATTGTTTTAAAACATAAAGTGTTATAACGGCTTTATGGGAAGTTGGTTATAACGACTTTATGTAAATAAGAAAATACTTTGTGGTTTTAAAAGGTAATCGATGTGAATTATAAGCGGCTAGTTATAATAAAGAACTTGATGTATTTCAAAAGATTTATAAATCGTTTTGAAGGAGAGTAACACTTGGTTTTAAAGGTTTTAAAAAGAGTTATACTAGCTTATGGGAAGTTAGGTATAATGTCTTAAGAAAGGTAAAGAAAATGGTTTACTGATGTTAGAAGTTAAAAGACTTGATCTTATAAGATAAGAGACTTAACTTATTTGTTTTAATGTGGATGCTTGTGTGAAACCTCATTCGTGAGTAATGAGTACTTGGTTTTATTTAATGGGATAAGGTTTTACTGATTTCGGAAATCAGATGTGTATCGACAGACCACTGCAGCGTTAATAAAGGAAAATGTATTGAATAATGAAGTATTGTATTAAAACCAGTAGAAACCTCCATCTGCATAGAAGCTAAGATGAGACAAAATGATATTACATACCCTAGATCATGGCTGCTTAATAAGATCGATTATAAACAAGAATAAACTACTCACATATAAGGCATATGTTTCTCAAATCATTAAAGGAGAATTATGTTTTAAAGGATTAAAACTATGAACTACGAAACCTTTTCTAAAAATGAGAAACTTGAGCATTTGAAATTAGGCAAACTTGAGCGTTTGGAAAATAAGGTTGTTACTTGATTTTACAAAGGAAAGCATTTTGTTTATTTAACAATGCTCGTCACTCTATCTTTTATACTACGGACATCGGGTGACTTTTATAAAAGGAATGGATCTCTTTAAAAGGAATTTAACGTACGTAGTACTTTAGGGTTAAAAACCCGGACTTTGGCATAAAATGAAAGTAACCTGAGTTGTGTAACTTGCCTATGCTTGTGTTGTGTAACTTGCCTATACTGGTTGTTGTGTAACTTGCCTATGCTTGTGTTGTGTAACTTGCCTATGCTTGTTGTTGCGTAACTTGCTTATGCTTGTGGTGATAGCCTTGGTTGTGCAAGAATGGTTATTTTATGGACTAGCTCCCGTGAGGTTTCTTCTTGTTCGGCCTTGGTCACGGTGGTCGGCTCTCGTACTTGCCGTCTCATGGCTGATTCGGCCTTGGTACCGTGGTCACCCTCGCGCTTGCCGTTCGGTGTAGTGACGAAGTCTCGTGATCTGACCTTGGTCCCCGTGTGGTCACCCTCGTACTTGCCGGTCGACTCGTGACCGGCCTTGTATCCGATGGTCGGCTCTGCCCCGTGTCGGCCGTGTTTTGGTTGCATTATATTATTGTACGGTCGGATCTGGTAGTTATACTTGTCTATACGGTTTTTATGACACGGTGGGACACGGTGTTCATGCATACTCCTTGGTATTGTCATATCATAAGCTGCGTGATGAGGAAGAAATTCCACGCACGAGTGATAATTTGGAGCGTGAGTCACGACTTGATGTAATTAGTTATATGTTATGTCGTAGTTTGGTCATCATACATGTCTCTCGCTTTATATAGACTATTATGATTTCATTCTGATATTCTGATTTCACATACTTGGTACTGTTATCTTGACCTCGCTGAGGCTGCGTTAAATGCATGGTAAATCGTTAATTTGTCGATCCATTATTAGGATCACCTTTCAGCGTATTGGGAAGCTCGTTCCTTGGAGGCTTATCTTTTGGTATGTGTTCACTGTGTTGTATGTTCTTGTACATTCGGGGTATGGCGGGGCCACTGTCCGTCATAGTTGTTGTAAATCTTAAGTGCAGCCTTGTGTGGGCGGGGTTTTGTAAAAGGATTAAAGCTATTCGTTTTGAAAGAGTTGTTTATATATATTTTAATGGAAGGTAACGTTTGGTTGCTTTGTTTTATTATTTTGTCTCATGTTCATGTTTATGTTTTTATTTATTGGTTTTCTCGATGTTGTATCACTAGGGTGCGGGGTAAGGCACGATCCACGGGCCGGGATCGGTCGTGTGATACGCTAGACGTCTGATACTTTGATATCCTTTACTTATTTAAGAATGGCCAAGTTGGGCGAGTTAGGAGGTTAACCCACTTCTTTAAAACTATTAAGGATGTCTTAAGTTTTCAAAGTTAAGGGACTTGAAGTGTTTTGAGTATATGATACTTGTTTTGTTTTAAAAGTTTAAGTCCCTTGGAAATAGAAAAATGTAATTGACTAAGGTATAAGATTAATATAACGACTTTATGGGAAGTTGGTTATATTCGCTTTATGGAAAGTTAAAAGGAGAGATTTACTTTAAGTAAGATAAGTAAGGACAAGTGACTTGATGCTATGGTTATTAGTATCTTGGAAGTTTTATATAAAAAAAAAGAGTCATTCGTTTTAAAAGAGTAGAATTATGTAGTACTTGGGATTAAATTTCCGGATTCTTTTATTAAGACATGTTAGTGCCTTAAGTGAACTAAAATGAGAGGATATATTAATAATGTCAATAAGAAGTTAGGGGATTTCTTGACTTACTTATGTTATGTAGGATAGTAGGTTGAGCTAGGGTAAGAGTATAAATGAGGGTAAACCCCAAGACGTTATACCACCTTCTCCAGTAAGAGTATAAATGAGGGTAAACCCCAAGACGTTATACCACCTTCTCAGGTAAGAGTATAAATGAGGGTAAACCCCAAGGCGTTATACCACCTTCTCAGGGTAAGAGTATAAATGAGGGTAAACCCCAAGGCGTTATACCACCTGCAGGGTAAGAGTATAAATGAGGGCAAGCCCAAGGCGTTATACCACCTTCTCGGGGTAAGAGTATGAATGAGGAAAGCCCAAGGCGTCATACCACCTTCTCCAGGGTAAGAGTATGAATGAGGAAAGCCCCAAGGCGTCATACCACCGCCTGAGGTAAGAGTATAAATGAGGAAAACCCCAAGGCGTTATACCACATTAGTGGATTTGCTACCCGTGATCGAAAAATATCCTCACGTCGACTTATTTCCTACCTTAGGTCTCAAAAGTTATTAAGGAGTCACAAAGTGGAAGTGCATGTATCGGCTAATATAGTAGATACCCAAAAGAGTCCCCAGCGGTGCATGATGTCCCTATTGTTTGAAAATTTTCGAAGGTTTTTTTTCCTGAAGATCTCTCAGGCCTTCCTCCGGGTAGAGAAGTGGAGTTCGCTATAGAGTTAATTCTGGGTACAAGACCTATTTCTATTCTTCTATATCGAATGGCCCCATCTCAATTGAGAGAGTTAAAAGAAGCAGTTGAAGGATCTTACGGATAAAGGATTTATAAGGCCTAGTGTTTCCCGCAGGCGCGATCCTTTTGTGAAGAAAAAGATGGATCGCTCCGAATGTGCATCGATTATCGACAACTCAATAAGGTCACGATCAAGAATCGATATCCATCACCAAGAATCGATGATCTTTTTGACCAACTTCAGAGAGCCAATTATTTTTCCAAGATTGATCTTCGTTCGAGATATCATCAGATGAAAATAAATCCGAATGATATATCAAAAACAGTCTTTAGGACCTGATATGGCCATTATGAGTTCTTGGTCATGTCTTTCGGATTAACCAATGCCCCAGCAGCTTTTATGGATCTAATGAACATAATCTTTAAACCATTCTTGGATTTGTTCGTAATTGTATTTATAGATGATATCCTAATTTACAGTAAGAGTGTTGAAGAACATGAAGAGCACCTGAGTGTAGTGCTTCAAGTCTTGAAACAGGAGAAACTATATGCTAAATTTTCAAAGTGTGAATTTTGGTTGGAAAAGGTAGCCTTTTTGGGCCATGTTGTGTCAAGGGATGGAATTATGGTAGACCCCGGAAGATAGAAGCGATGAAGCGGCCAAACCAGGCACTCAAAGCAGAGGTTAGAAGTTTCTTGGGTTTGGTGGGTATTATAGAAGATTCGTAAAGGTTTTTCTAGTCTTCTGCTCTTTTGACCCGATTGACTCAAAGCGGTTAAGTACGATGGTCGAAGCATGTGAAGCAAGTTTTGGCGAAGGAATTGTTGACTCTGCACGATCCTAACCTTACCATCGGGACAAGAAGGGTTCACGATCTATTGCGATGCCTCGAGTTGGGTTAGGATGTGTCTTGATGCGATTTGGAAAGGTTATTGCGTGCATCTAGGCGATTGAAGATACATGAGAAGAATTATCCAACTCATGACTTGGAATTAGGCTGCGGTGGTGTTTGCCTTACGAATATGGAGACATTATTTGTATGGTGTGCATGTGGACATATTCTGAGATCATAAGAGTTTGCGGTACATAACCACGCGAAGGATCGAATCTCGACAAAGAAGATGGTTAGAGTTGCTTAAGGATTATGACCTTAGTATTCTTTACCATCTGGAAAAGCCAACGTGGTGGTGATGCACTCGATGGGAGATCGATGGGCAGCTTGACCCGTTTGGCAATACAAAGAGGGTATTGTTCGTGAGGTACAAAGATTGGAAAACCTCGGGGTTAGCTTAACTGAGATCGGTGAAGGTAGGGTGGTGGTACATGATACCTCGCAGTCTGCCTTAGCTTCAGAAATAAAAGAAAGTCAGTTTGAGGATACGGAGTTTGTTGGATTTCGAGAGAAGATCCATCAGGGAAGACCTTCACGTTTACATTGGGAGATAATGGCGGAACCTCCAGGTATAAGGGTAGGCTATGTGTTCCTAAGGTAAAGGATCTAAGGAGGAAGATCTTAGATGAGGGTCACAACACAAGATATTTCATTCATCCAGGGTCAACAAAAATGTATCAGAACCTCAAGGCAAATTACTGGTGGGACGGGATGAAGAAAGACGTTGCGGAGTTTGTCGGGAGGTGTCTTATATGTCGTGGTGAAAGTGAACATCAAAAACCTGGCGGATTACTTGAGACATTGGAGTCCCCATGTGGAAGTGGGAGGCGATTCATATGGATTTAGAATCGGCCCACCAAAACTCGAGAAGGGTATGATTCTATTTGGGTGATTGTTGATCGGCTTACAAAGTCATTTCATTTCTTACCGGTCAAGACTACGTATCGCGCACCACAAGATAATACAGATTTATTTGAGGAGATTGCGGTTACGGGATTCCCTTACAAATTATTTGAGATAGGGTTCCCGATTCACCTCACACTTTTGGCAAAGTTTCAGCGGTCTCGGACAAAAGTTAAGTTAAGCACGGCTTTCCACCCGCAAACAGATGGGCAAGTGAGCGAACAATTCAAACACTTGAGGACATGTTGCGATCTTGTGTGTTAGATTTTCGGGAAGTGGTTGGACCATCTATGTCTAATTGAGTTCGCCACAACAATAGTTTTCACTCTAGCATACAAATGGCCGTTTGAAGCATTATATGGGCGAAAATGTAGGTCTCCACTTGGATGGTTCGAGGTGGGTGACGAATCGTTTCGGACACAAGTCATTCAAGAAACAAATGATAAGGTGAGATGATTCGGGAGCGGATCAAAACAGCTCATAGTCGTCATAAGTCTATGCGGATCATCTAAAAGAGATCTTGAATTCCAAGAGGAGAAAGTATTTTTAAAAGTGTCCCCAATGAAGGAGTGATGCGCTTTGGTAAGAAAGGGAAATTGAGCCCAAGGTTTATTGGGCCATATGAGATCTTGCGAAGAGTGGGAATGTGGCTTACGAATTAGCACTTCCACAAGAGTGGAAGCGATGCATCCGGTATTCCATGTGTCGATGTTACGAAAATACTTGCACGATCCAAGTCACGTCATCCTTCCCGGAGATAATTCTTAATGAGGAGCTTGATATGAAGAAGTTAGGTGGAAATACTTGATAGGAAGGTTAAGCGCCTTAGAAATAAAGATATTGCTTAGTGAAGGTCTATGGAGGAATCACTCCACGAGGAAGCCACGCAGGAAGTGAAGATGCGATGAAAGTCAAATATTCATTCCTATTTGACTAAGGTAAAAAAAATGCATTACATAGTACTTCATGTGTGTCATTTGCGTGTCTATGTGATTATGTTACGACCTTATTCACGTTCGAGGGCGAATGTTGTAAGGAGGAGAGAGAATGTGAAATTCGGAAAAAATAAAATAATATATAGTTGTGGTTGGGTTAATAAAAATAAACATTATTGTGTCTATGTGATTATGTTCGACCTTATTCACATTCGAGGGCGAATGTTGCTTAAGGAGGAGAGAATGTGAAATCAGAAAAAATATATATATATAGTTGTGGTTGGGTTAATAAAAATATATATATAAGAAAATAAAGAATAAATTGCATGGGATAGAGTTAGTGTTAAAGTTGGATAAATAGATAGATGAAATGAAAATAAGAAAATAAAAGAAAAACAAAAGAAGAAAAAAAAAAAAAAAGGTGCAAGCCCAACATGCACGTAAATGTGTTTTCCCCTTCCCTTTTCATTTCCTCCAACTCTTGTCATTTCACCTCCATAGGTTATAGAAAACTCTCCACTTATACATTGTAATTACACACAAATAAAATACCTAACAAAAAGAATAGGAAATCAGAAAAAACAAGTGAAAAGAAGAGGAAAAAAATACCAAGAGGGCAAGAAGAACAAGGAGCAAAATACTAGAAGTAAGGATAATTTTAGCAACCACACAATAATAATCTTCACACTTACAAGGTGAGTTTTCTCACTCAGAAATTCTTGGTAACATCCTTTATTTTTAGTTCAATACATGTTAGAATAAGAATTGAGTGTTGAAAAGAAATATTGAACTTTTGATGGTTTAGATAACTAGTTGCGTCATGAACTTTACGAACTGTTCTCACTGAGTTATAATTGTTAGAATTTGATGAAATTCGGAAGAATTGTACACCTCTCTAATATGATCATATAGAACCAAAAATGAGGTAAAATGGACATACGGTTTGAAAGTTATCATAGTTCAAAGTTCCTGCCTTAGATTTGGTCGAAATTCGGAAAGGCATAATTACAGACTATTTTTATTGAGTTTTACTTATTAGAATTATATGAAAATTTACATGGTTGTAAATATCTCTGTTACGGACAGATTTATATAAATATTTATTAAAACGGACTTACGAGTTGAGAGTTATGGTAGTTTGAAGTTGCTGCCTCGGATTCGTCGGAATCCAGAAGGGCAGGACGTTGAAACGTAAAACTGTACTAATATGTGGGGAATATGAAAATTGTTGCTAAATGGAATTTCTATATCTCTTTGTTGTGGACATTTTGAGACCTTACGGGGGTCTATCCGACTTACGGATTGAGATTTATCGCTGTTTAAAGTTTCTGCCTCGGATCTATCGATATCCAGGAAGGGCAGCGAATAAAAGTGTAAAACTGTACCAAATGGTACAGAATATGAAAGAATGGTTCACATGGAGACGTGTAGCTCTCTGTTCTCGTCGTTTTGAGAATTTATGGGGATTGAACGGGTTTCTGATTAGGAGTTATGACTATTATAAGATTGGGTGTTGTTTAATAAAAATTCTGCCGAAATAAATTTTATGGGGCTGTTTTGAGGATAAATTTGTGTTAGTTACCCAAAGTAGTTTTAAATGAAATTTGGTACAGTGAAAGATCCCCGTCTTAACTTAGTTTCCGCTTGAGAAACACCTTAGTTGGAGTTATGGTTAAAAAGTTATAATCGTTACAAGTATGAATGACAGAATGTTGGGAAAGAGAATATTATTTATTTGATCTTCTGAAAAATATGAAAAGTGAATACGTGTTCACATAAATATATAAATATAAACATAATGGATCGGGTTGCACGCCGCAATAAAGCGTAAAGTGAATACGTGTTCACAAATACGTAAATATAATGGATCGGGTTGCACGCCGCAACAAAACGTAAAGTGAATACGCGTTCACAAATACGTAAATATAATGGATCGGGTTGCACGCGCAACAAAACGTAAAGTGAATACGCGTTCACAAATACGTAAATATAATGGATCGGGTTGCACGCCGCAACAAAAATGTAAAGTGAATACGCGTTCACAAATACGTAAATATAATGGATCGGGTTGCACGCCGCAACAAAACGTAAAGTGAATACGTGTTCACAAATACGTAAATATAATGGATCGGGTTGCACGCCGCAACAAATATGAAAGATGAATACATGTTCACATATATATAAATATGAAAAGTGAATACGCGTTCACAAATATATGAATGTAATAAACATGTGGAAATGCAGGGGAATGTCTTAACGTACAATACGGGATAAAATGAAGTGTTAGTTAAGCGAGAATTTCCTATGAAGAGTTGTTACATATTTAAAAATGTTGTAACCTGATATGTTTTTGCAATATGCTTATTACGTTATAATGTGATTGCACTTGGAATATTGTGGTGTTACTTTGAATTGCAGGGTAAGGTTCTCACTCAGCCCCAGATGGTAGGGCTGACTCTTTATTTAACATGTTTCAGGAAAGGGTGATAGAGGAAAGGATCCACGTCAAGGCTAGCTATCGTCCCGCAGCCTCTTGTCATACCAAGTCCATTGTTTCGGGCTTGGTACTCGTCAGGTTCAGAATGTCAGTTCCAATGTCTCGGGATATGCCCGTGTGGAATGATCTCCCTTCCAACTTAGAATAATATTTGTCAGTACGTCTATGTAGAAATAATATTTGCACGAGCATGGGCTCGTGTTATATTTTCAATAAAGTCACAAACAAATTTCTTTATTGTTATATTTATTAATAGCTCCGTATTTGAATATAAGTTTAAATTTCTAAATAAAGAGAATTAAAGGGTGCTCCTGGTGGAAAATAATTGTCCAGGTGTCATCACGCCCTAAGTAAAGACTTAGGAAAATTTGGGGCGTGACAGTACTTGTCCACGAGCTACCTTTTCGTGAACAAAGTGAATATCCATCTTGATATGTTTAATGCGCTGATGTTGGACCGGGTTCCCAGAGAGATAGACTACACTAACATTATCACAGTAGATCAAGGTAGCTTTCTGAATAGGAAAGTAACGCTATAATAGAAGATTACGCAACCAACATGACTCAGACACCACATTGATTATCCCTCGATACTCGGCCTCCGCACTGGATCGCGATAAAGTAGTCTGACGTTTTGCCGACCAAGATACCAAGTTATCACCAATAAATATACAATAACCCGAGGTCGAACATCTGGTATCTGGACACCTACTCCAATCAGCATCAGTATAAGACACGAGAATAGAGACGGGGGATGGATATTGCAAACCATAATCAAGTGTGCCCTGTATGTATCGTACAATGCGTTTGAGAGCATGCATGTGCTCAACTATCGGATCATGCATAAATAAACGCACCTGCTGTACTGTATAAGTATTATCGGGTCTCGTGAAAGTAAGATATTGAAGAGTCCGTGCAAGACTGCGATAGTTGGTGGGATTCTCGTATGGTGTGGTAGAATTAACACTCATCTTCGATTTGGTATCAACCGGAATAGAAGAGGACTTACAAGATGACATGCCAACTCTCTCAATATTCTATAATATTCCACTAATACTCTCTTCATTTCAAATCATATATGGCATCATATGATAACCTCCCCCCTTTTAATGACGGCAGTAACTAAGTTAGTTTATGCGCAACTCGACTATTCCATCATGTACCTGCTATCTCACAACGGGTAGTAAGTAATCCCGGCCACCAAGGCTTAGCAAACCGGAAAAAGTCTCCTAAGTTTGAATCGGATGATATTCCAAACTTGCACAAGCATTAATTCATTAAAGCTACAAAATTCTTAATCTTTTTGAACCGACAGTGACAAGAAACTATTCTCTCACATCTTTTTGATAAGGTAATAAGGGGAAGTCCGGTGCACAAAGCATCCTGCCTTAGAAGGGTTCGGAGAAGAGTCGCACTCTGAGGAGTGTGATGTAGACAGCCCACCTGATGCAAGCATTAATGGCTGCTTCCACGACTTGAACCCGTGATCTATAGATCACACAGAGATAACTTTATCCAAGGCTCCCCTTCATATTTTGATAAGGGAAGGTAATAAAATTGTTCTCTCACATTTATAAAGAAAAAGAAAACAATTATACACTATCACAGTAAGAGAACTAACATTCATCCTTCCATTGAGCAGGATTCATCGGTTCATTCCAGCAATTGACCTTAGGAGGCCCGTGATGATCTGGCAATCCAGAAATAACTTTTACATCGTTAGATCATTCAAACATATCTACTGATTAGTTTTTTAAAAACTGGAATTTAAAATATTAAAGATGACTTGATAATGTAACAATTATTTTCACTGATAATTTAAGATATCTACACCATCAAATCATCATTTTATCTTGAGACGAGGGTCTATCAAAAACATCATTTCTACCCTCTAAAATAAAGGTGAAGTTTGTATAAACTCTATTGTCTCTGGATCTCTTTGTGGGAATATATTAGGTATGTTATTATTGTACACCATTAAATCACTTTTACCTGTTACAAAAGTATCATATTAATTTTTAAAATTTCAAATCTCATACTTCATGAAGGCTTGCATATAGATATTTGTTTAATAATTTGATGGTGTAATTAATTACTCTGACAATATGAAAAAGTTAAAATCATAATTATCTCCGAGTTGAATACAATTTCTAAAAGGAAGCTTTTTTTTTCACACTAAAGGCGTGTCTTAGGTGGAAAACACTTCTCTCTAAGTCATTTGATCGAATTATGATTATTTTATTTTAACCTCTTTACACTCTACTTTGTAAAATTATACGGTATGTTGTAGAAGTATTAAACATGTGCACCAAAGTACCATGAGGATCATAATAGAGGATTAATCCCATTCATTAAGTCATTAAGTTAGTTATAGGTGGTTAGTGACTAATTGATTGATTAGCTAAGATGTAAGTTGTTAGAAAATGATATGTAGATGTGTATATATAGGATACATGGTATTCATTGTGTAAGTAAGGAAATAATACAAAATATCCGAAGAGCAGTTATTTTGCTCCCCAAACTACTGTCTCTTCTTCTCCATTTCTCACTCTCGCTTCTTTTCATTCTCTTCATCAAATCTTAGTTTCTTCTACAGATCGTACACATGCAGTGTATGATTATTAACATGATATCAGAGCCCAAGGTTTTTGACGCATCTACGGGACAATTTGGTGAAAAAATCAGGTAGATCAAGACGCAAACTAGTTAGCACTAGTATTGAGGCAATCTTTATAGAGTACTGATCGATTTTGGTGCGAATGACACAAAATCGACAAAGAGTAGTATCAATTTTAATTGAGGATCGATTTACCGTATCTGTTAACCGCCTTTGATTCATATTTGTTGATGATCTATTGATCAAATTTTATCGAGGATCGCTTTATCGCATTTGTTGATCTGGTTGCATGTGTGTATATCACTTCTGTTGATCACATCTATTGGTCTGGTTACATGTGTGTATATCACTTCACTTAATCATTCATCTGCATTTCTGGATCTGTACTTGAGGAAGAATGGGAAGTGTTAAAGAATGTCATCTAATGGATCAGATTTGGCTGTTAACATTGACCACAATCATCCATTAAATCTATATCCATCTGATGCTCCTGGTTCACTGTCAGTCGGGATCATACTTATAGGGATGGATAAATATACACTATAGAGCAGGGCAATGAAACTAGCACTATTAGGGAAGAATAAATTGGATTTGTTGATGGAACTGTTAAGAAGGAAAATTTCTCTGGAAACCTTGCAAATCTGTGGGAGAGGTGTAATGCGATTGTAGTATCAGATGGGGAATGTGAGTAAAAGCTTGTTAAATGAAATGCTATTTAACTCAGATTCACACATGATATGGAAGGAGTTGCGAGACAGATTTGACAAGGTCAATAGTTCTAGAGCTTTTCAATTACGGACATATTCACATTGCGACAGGGAACATCTCCTGTATCTGTGTATTACTCAAGGCTCAAGGACTTATGGGATGAATATGATTCCATCATACCTATACCAAACTGTTGTGCCAAGTCCAAGGACTTTGTAGATCATTTTCAATACCAAATGATGCTACAGTTCTTAATGGGGCTCAGTTATGGTCATGTGAGGAGTCAAGTATTGCTAATGCATCAAATAATCTAAACCAAGTCTATGCTATGATCAATCAGGTGGAAAGTCAGAGATGTCTAACTGGGACCAGTCAGGGGAGTGTACATGATATAGGTGGTTCTTCTGCCATGTTCACTGCAACCAAACATAGGAGTGAAGCTTACAGACAAAGGAGGCCATACAACCCAAATGTGATGTGTGACTTCTGTCATACCAAAGGGCATATGAAGATAGACTGCAACAAGCTGAAGAAGTGTACATTCTGTGGAAATAAAGGACATGTACAGAGAGACTGTTACAGGTTAAATGGCTATCCAGAGGATTCCAAGAGCAAAACAAAGAAGGTGAACATGGTAACTAGAGGTGATTTTCTCTATGAGGACACTGGACAAGGACATGAAGATCAATATCCATCACAGCCTAACACTGGACAAGGACATGAAGATCAATAGCCATCACAGCCTATGGAAAATCATAAAGGCCAGAATGTTGCGAGAGACAAATAGGACAGAGAGGACCACATCAGTTCACACCTCAACAACATCAACAATTACTCAACTTACTCAAGGATCAACCAGAGTCTGGAAGGATAAATACCATTGTGGCTAATATGGCAGGTATCTGTAATCTAGACACACACACCTTAATAAAATGGATAGTAGATTCAGGAGCCACCAATCATATGGTTGGTAATCAATAAAATTTACATAATAAACACTTGACAGAAGGTGCAGGTAAAGTGCAGTTGCCTACTGGAGAGTCAACTAAGATATCACATATAGGTGATTATCACATAGGAGGAGGTGATGTCTTAAAAGATGTTATTTGTGTTCCAACTTTTCAGTTCAATTTGATGTCAGTCTCTAGAGTGACAAAGGAACTGAACTGTAGTGTTACCTTCTTTTCCACATGTTGTATATTTCAGGATCTCTCATATGGGAAGGTGAGGACGATTGGTACTGAGGAGGATGGATTATACATATTATGTTTGGACAAGCAGAATAAAGAAAAGGAGTTCCACTAATGCCTGGCAGCAACTCAGAAGACTGATGCAGCAGCTTGACATCTGAGAATGTGTCATGTGCCACTGAGTGTGTTGAAGAAAATACCTTATTTTTAGAATAATAGTCCATATACATTACATAATTGTGAAGTATGCCCTCTAGCAAGGCAGACTAGGATACTATTTCCTGTTAGTTCAACTAGAACATCTAATCCTTTTAAATTGTTGCATATGGATGTATGGGGACCTTATAGAGTTGACACCTATAATGGAATGAGATACTTTCTTACAATTGTAGATGATTATTCTAGACGGACCTGGGTGTTTCTGATGAGATTGAAGTCTGATGTGTTCACTCTACTAAAGAATTTCTTTCTAACAGTGAATACACACTTTGAAACTAAAATCAAGACATTAAGGTCAAATAATGGGACTGAGTTTTTCAATAGTAACTATAGGGAGTTATTTCAGCAACATGTTGTAGTGCATGAGAGCTCATGTCCTTACACTCGTCAGCATAATGGGGTAGTTGAGAGAAAACATAGACACATTCTAGAAACAGCAAGGGCCATCAAGATTCAAGGGTGTATACCAGATAGATTCTGGGGATTTTGCATTGAAGGAGCAGTATATGTCCTGAACAGAATCCCCTCTTCTGTTCTAAAGTACGTGTCTCCTTATGAAAGGTTATGCAAATCTGCTCATTCCCTATCTCATTTAAGGGTGATTGGAAGTCTATGCTTTGCAATAAATCTCCTTAATCATGATAAGTTCAATCCTAGAGCAGTAAAATCAGTCCACTTAGGATACGGTTCAATGCAAAAGGGATATAAATTGTATGATTTGGATAATAGAGTTGTCTTCATAAGTAGAGATGTAGTCTTCATGGAGAACATCTTTCCTTTTAAGAATGATGTTGGTGAGAATGGGATGGAGTCTATCCACACATATGATTCATTCTGTTATGATGATCTAGTACACCCAAGGGAGATTACAGGTTGTCCTTACTCAGATAATGGTGGTACATCTGAAAACAGGATTACTTCTGATTTCCAGCACACAACTATAATGATTCAAACATGCAGATTTTTGAGTCAGACATGCAGGTTCCTGATTCAGGCCTGAGAAGATAAAAAAGGGCTAGCAGACCTCCTATTTGGCATAAGGATTATGTCACACAATATTGATCCACTAGCTGTCTATATTTTATTTCTGCAGGCCTGACCTACTATAATCTTTCTTCCAGTTATCAGGAATTCATAGCAAAGTCTTCAGTTGCTACAGAACCATGCAATTATAAGGAGGATGTCAAATGGATTGAGACAATGCAAGCTGAAATCCAGGTCCTGGAGGAGAATAAAACTTGGGAACTGGTGTCATTGCCTAAGGTAAAGAAACCTATTGGATGCAAGTGGGTGTATAAAATCAAATTACAAAGCTACTGGGAAGATTGAAAGGTTCAAAGCAAGACTAGTTGCAAAAGGGTATAACCATAAAGAAGGACTTGATTATCAAGAGACATTCTCACTTGTTGTTAAAATGGACACAATCAAAGCTGTTATATCCATTGCAGCAGTCAAACAGTGGATCATATACCAAATGGATATCTACAATACTTTTCTGCAATGTGATTTATTTGAAGAAGTCTTTATATAACTCCCAGAGGGATATTATTCAGACACATGAGATAGCAAGGTGTGTACACTGTTGAAGTCTCTGTATGGGTTGAAGCAGACATCCAGACAATGAAACATCAAGTTAACCTCAATATTAGTTGCTTCTGGATTTACACGGAGCCTCAGAGACTATTCCCTGTTCACCAAGCACCTGGATGGGAAGATTGTCATTGTGCTGGTTTATGAAGATGATTTGTTATTCACTGGGAATGATAGAGCATTGCTTCAGTCGACTAAGGAGATACTACAGCCTGCTTTCAAGATAAATGACCTTGGTGAACTTAGATATTTTCTTGGCATTTAATTTTCAAGGAGTGATCAGGGAATTGTCATGCATCAAAGAAAATATTCCCTGGAGTTAATCTCTGACATGGGATTGGCAGGAGCTAAGCCATCTCCTTCTCCTATGGAAATGCATCAGAAATTGACAACTTTAGAGTTTGATCAACACATTGCTGCACCTACTATTTTTTAGAATACCAATATACTAAAGGATCCATTACTTATGGATCCTGGAGTTTACAGGAGGCTTATTGGCAGGTTACTCTATTTCATTAATACCAGGCCAACTATTTAGTTCAATCAGGACTGCCCTGCTGCAACCTAGGGATCACCTGGTGAGAAATTGCCTATTCATTTATGTGCCTTAGCCAGTTCATGCAAGCTCCTAAACAATCTCATCTTGTGGCAGGGCTAAAGATTGTCAGATATATCAAGGATGCACTAGGAGCTGGTGTTCTTCTGAGCAGAACTTGTTCACCTAGTTTGCAGGTATTTTGTGATGCTGATTGGGGATTTTGCCCCAACAGCAGAATGTCCATTACTGGTTACTTTGTTTTATTTGGCACATATCCTATTGTGTGGAAAGCCATTAAGTAGGTCGCTGCAGTGGTGTGGCTTGAAGGCCTTTATAGGGATCTAGGTGTATCTGTCGAGTTGCCTGTTCTAGTTCATACTGACAGTCACTCTGCAATTCTTATTGCTTCCAATCCAGTTTTTCACGAGCGTACTAAACACATCGACATTGATTGTCACTTCACTAGGGAGAAAATTATGGTTGGCCTCATTCATACAGTGTACATACCTTCTAAAGAATTGCAGAGTGACTGTCACTAGGGAGAAAATTATGGTTGGCCTCATTCATACAGTGTACATACCTTCTGATGAGCAGCCAACAAATTGGTTTACTAAGGCTGTCCGACGTGGGCAGCACAAGTTCTTATTGTCCAAGCTAGGAATGAAGAATATTGCAAGTGCTCGTCTAGCTCCCTCTCCTTGATCTCTTCTTTTTATTTTTAGCCGGATTTGGCCTTCCCTTCGATCAATCCTACGTTTTTCTTTTTTTCCCACGATAGCGATATTCCTTTGCTACTTCTTTCCTCGGCTAATGGAAAAAAATCCTTCATATCTTCATCTCTCCTAGCTTGAGGGGGGTGTAGAAGTATTAAATATGTGCACCAAAGTACCATGAGGATCATGGTAGATCATTAGTCCCATTTATTAAGTCATTAAGTTAGTTATAGATGGGTAGTGACTAATTGATTGGTTAGCTAAGTTGTAAGTTGTTAGCAAATGATATATAGATGTGTATATATAGGATACATGGTATTCATTGTGTAAGTAAGAAAATAATACAAAATATCTGAAGATCAGTTATTTTGCTCCTCAAACCACTGTCTCGTCTTCTCCATTTCTCACTCTCGCTTCTCTTCATTCTCTTCATCAAATCTCAGTTTCTTCTACAGATCGTACATATGCAATGTATGATTATTAACATATGTTATTATTGTTGTATGCTCACAGTCAATTATCGATAGAATTTTTTTTTAACTTTTTCCCATTTGGAAGAGATGTGTGCTAGAGATTAGAGGCGGACATAAATCATTGAAAATTGAATTATCGAATCAAATCAAAATTCATTGTACCGAAATTTAATTTACTGTAGTGGACAAAAATTTGAAAGTTCGATATTTGATATTTTATTTTAACTATCGGTTACCGAATTATCGAAATTAAATTTTAAAAATACCGAACCAAATATCAAACGCTCATACCTATATGGGTAACATTAAAGAATTATTTGGATGTTTTGATTGATTTATGACGCAAAATTCATAATTTCAGTGCTTGTGAATGGAGAACTAACCTCTATATGTGTTTTTTTTTAAACTAACATGTCAAATGTGGATAAATTATGATATATCTTGTCAAAATATCTTATCCTTCGATACGTAATAACTGAATTACCATACCGAAGTTTAATTTATCGGATTGAACTTCAAAACTTCGATATTTGACATCTACTTTAGTGGAACTTTAAAAATCAAATCAAATACCAAACCTCTACTGCTATCTGGAATTTATAGAAATTTGAGGACGTTGTAAGTTGTAACGAATTCTTTTGTACATTAACTAAAGCCACTATCCCACGCAAGTAAAGCATGCAAGACGAATGTAGAGCCCTGGTTGATCACAAAAAACGGTGTTTGCCCGACTCAGTTTACTTAAAAGTTAGAGGATAATCAGACCAATTAGGCAAGAGAACGTATTTTATTAACTAAAAAGAAATGCCTTTTGTACAGTTCCCATGCCATGCACATTTATCCTTCAAACCTTGTTATTTCCGCTACTCTTTTCTTTAGGCTGTGTTTGGTATGAACGAAACACTTATATTTTTCTGAGAAGTAAATAAGAGAAATTATTGACTTTCTGATATTCGATAAGTACAACAATAATAATAACATATTCAATGTAATCTCACAAGTGGAGTCCGCGAAGAAGTCTGTACGCAGTCTTACCGCTACATTGTGAAGATAGAGAGATTGTTTTCAATAGACCGTCGGCTCAAGTAAAGCATAACAAAATAAGTATGGGAAAGTAAATACAGTAGTGAATAAGTCATGCTAAAAATAAAGGAGCATAGAATAGTAGCAACAACAAATATTATTAAAATGAAGCAAAGGAAACAAGTATTTATAAAATCGAAAAATAAGATAATAGGAGAGTAATAATAACAATCCTGATAAGAACTCGATTACCTACTAACATTTCATCTTAATCCTCGATCTTTATATCCTCCTATTTTATATATAAATAAAAAATATTATCTCAAGAATATTTATATATAATTTAGCAAACATAATAAGAGTGGTGGAGGTAGAAGCTGTGGAGGTGTGATGGGGCGTGTTGGAGGATTGGAAAGACTGAATGTCACTTGTAAAATTTATTTTTTCTATTTTTATTTTCTTCGTTGTTAAAAAGCTTGTTCTACTGGAAAAAATATTGTCCTCCATACCAAACACGCCCTTAAATGTGCCTCCATGTGTGTGCTCAGAGAAATAGAAAAAATAGAGAGATACAGGGGCAGTTTGAAAACCACTTTGAGATGAAAAGAGACATGCAAGATGTGACACTTTCTATTTGACATATAGGAAGAGAGAGAGATTGAGGCCATTCATGTTTTGTCCATTTTCTATATATTTCTAGAGAGAGAGAGAGAGATGGCAAAGGGGGGAAGCATGAAGGGACACATGCAGAGTCACAACAATGGAAGAAGAGGTAGAACATATGCAGTGTTGGTGCTTCTTGCTTTTGGGGTTGCAATATTTGGAGTGACGATTCTCCACAAGCTCAGAGAGAGGCGCATCTTCAACCTCCATGTCAAGGATAAAGAAACTCAACTCATCAGTCTTAAACTCCTCCTGCAGGTGCTCTCTCTACATATGTTGTGTGTGTATGTGTTTTTTTTTTCTTGTAGGGTGGAGGGTGGGGGTGGGAGTGGATGTGGGGGATACATTAACACAATCGTTGAGCAAAATCCACTGCCATGCATGTATGTTTCTTTGTTTCCTATTCGGTCTGACCGACTAATTCAGATTCGCACATTAAGATAAAGCTTCCTAATAAAGGCGATTCCATAGATCAGGACTCAAATTCGAGATCTTTGATTAAAAATGAAAGAGTACTTACCGCTCCACCAAACACTGGTTGGTCATGCATGTATGTCACAATCATTGTGGGTGGCTCTAGTTTAGACTTTAAACCATTTGCTGCTATTAAACAAATATTTAACAGGTGATGGGTTTGAAGGGTTCATATTGCTTCAAGGGGATTAAAGGGAAAAAACACAACTTTTTTATCTAGTCTTGAGCCTTAGACTCTGTACTGACAGATCAGATACACTTATATGCTAAATCAATTAAAAAGAAATGTGAAAAGTATTTTATTCTTCCTGTTCATAAGATGAAAAGAACAACAAACAAGAAGATTTTTCAGTACTGTAATACTGCTAATTTCATGTAACCATTATCTTGAAAGTTTTCATGGTACCAGCTGAAATGTATGATGCGTATAGCAAGTATGAACCTCGAGGCAGCCTGCAAATCCTACTTATACTAATATTAACTTTGATCTGTGGGACAGAAAGAGAGAGATCATACGAAAGAAGCTAAAAGGAAAGCGGAGGAAATGAAATCCAAGATGCAGTGGCTTCGTACTCAGAAAAGGGATCTAGAGAGCAGCATCATGGAAATGAAATCGACAATCTCTTCCCTTAAAGATGAACAACGAATAATAGAAGTGGAACTCGAGGAAAAACAGGACGAAATCAAGATGCTTAGAGAAAAACTTGCAGAAAAGAATCAAGAGGATTCACAGGTTAAGCCTCTTTCTGAATCATTGCAACATAAGGATGCTGAAATTGACTTGCCTGTAAGGATCTGGTCAGTCAGTGCAGACGATCCATCAAATCCACGTATAAACTTCACCGCCAAGGCTGTTGGAAGAAAAGAAACAACTGGAGGAGAAACCAAAGAAGTGCATGAAACGCTTGAAAGAGATGACCAGAAGAATTCAACAGAAAATACAGAGAGAAATGCTGAAGCACAAGATGGAGAGAGATCTGCTGACTGGAAGAGCAATACTGGGGAACAGGATTCTCCGGAGTTGAGAACTGCTCAAGAAGATGTTCCAGGCAACAGAAGCACCGTTTTTCAGAGTTTGGATGGCCAAAGAGAGAACACTAACAGTTCTAAAGCCAGGGAAGATTTCCTAGAAGAGAAAAGGTACAATAGCGGGGATGCATCCGTGGAAACTATCAATCATAGTGGTCAAGTGCAAAAGCAAAGCAAGGAAGTTGGTGTAGTAGATGCAACAGATTGGAAAGAACATGGAACAGCAAATGGAGGTGATTTTGCGGAATCTCAAGGTAATAACCAGGAGTCTGGACGAAAGTATAAAGATGCGCAGAAGTTAGAAATGCAGTCGATGGTCAACCAGGAGAACATAAGAAGGACAAAAGGGAAGAGTCGGCGAATAATTGCAGAAAGCGGAAACAGAAAGTTCTTTAAAGAAATACAGGGAAGTGAAACAAATGAGAGAGTTGGAGGCAGTAAACAGGAACATAAGCAAGAGAAGAATATGAACCCGGACAGCAGGACTGAATATGGTCCAGAAGATCACAGGATCGATATGACCTATAAAACCCAACAATTTACAGATCTGGAGGAAAAATTCGGAAACCAAATCAGTTCTGTACCGGAAAAGAAACCAGATATAAGGAGACAGAAAATGCAAGATGATATCTCAGACCTCGATGATGCTTCACCACGTAAGACATTACCTAATCCTAAGAAACCTGCAGGAACCGAAAAAGGTATCCGAGAAGGAATGAAATCCGAGACAAATAAGATAACTGAGAAAGGCCAAGAAAGAGAAGCCAACCCGGAATCTGATATGTCCTGGAGTTCTCAGGAAGTGCCTACAAAGACAGCTGCTTCTAAGGTCAACAGAGTTTCAAAAGACACCAGAAATAAGAAACCGGATGAAACTACACAATCACAAGAAGTAACAGGCATCAATAGAGAACGTCAAGAACAACAGGCTGACAATCTTCACAATTCTTCGGAGCATGCTAATATTGCTGAAGGAGAGGTAGACCAGTCAAGGAATTTCACAGGAGGCCATGTATCAAAAACCCAATAGCATTGCACAAGCAGAAGAGAAAAACAACACCATTTTTAGAGATACAGAGCAAAGGCTGGTTGGCGATCAGTTCTTCCACACATGTGAAAACAGCTGAAATGGCTTTAGAAGATAACAACCTTGACACTGAGAATGATAAGGAAACAGAAGGCGAAGACCATTCTAAAAGCTCTGCTGCCAACTTGGACGAGGAGGGAAAAGACATGGACTGAAACAGATGTGTCTGAATTGTAGTATATACAGTTGCCTGACAGAATGTTAAATGTTTGCTTCATTTCGGTGTAAGATTATTATGTTTCTATGTTTAGTGTAATGTAAGACATACACTTGCGTCTTTGTTAGGTTCCTGCAGCAGTTGCAATTTGTTGTTTCCACCTACTAATCACTTCCATTTCTCTTCAACCCACCCCTAAAACCCTTTCCCTAACGAAACTCCTCATGCCCTATGATATAAGAATCTTGCAAAAGGAACACTGAAAAGAATAATAAGGGGTGAGAGGGGCAAAGAAGAAGAAGCTCGTCTTAATAATAGGTAAAGGCGTAAAATGGAAATCACCAACTTTTAAGCTCGAGATTTTGGATGAAGGATGATTTTGGGAAATTTTCACGAAATCACCTAGTAAATCATATTTTCTACTATCCAGACTCGTAATGATACTAATGGAGAATCGGGTATGCTTATGAATGTTTAATGACTGATTCAGTTCAAATTACACAGTTGTTTGAGGACATCTTCATTAACTCAATTCTTGGTGACATCAAGATTTACTGCATCAGTCTGCATGCGCAAAGCTTCAAAAAGTTATGGTACGCGGATCTTCATATTAATGTGTACAATTTCCATACTACTAATCAAGATGACAATGAAGCTTAGAAAAGCAAACATAGTATACAAAAGAAAGAAGTGCATTGCAGTATTGATGCAACCAACTTTTGTCCATCATTTAGTAGCTCGCAGGCTCTTTGGTAATTTTTATAATGATTATGAAAATTCATAAAATGAGAATTGAATGTCCAATAAGTTGGATTATTAGAGAGAACTTCTCAATTTCGAACTTGAAATATCCCAACCTCTATTATGCACGTAATTCCCACCTTATTGTGACGCTTGCACCAAATTCTGCACAAATAAAGGATAAGTAAGATGTCATTCCCCTCACACAGAGAAAAACTCATCCACGTTTGCAAGGGAAGGTATAGGACACTAAAAAAGAAGTGATTATTGTATGAACTAATAATCCCTTTGATCATAATTAATCTGCCATAATTTCAACTGACAGAACTTTAGTAAAAGGGCAGTCCGGTGCACTAATCTCCCGCTATGCGCGGGATCCGGGGAAGGACTGGACCACAAGGGTCTATTATACGCAGTCTTACCTTATATTTCTGCAAGAGGCTATTTCCACGGCTTGAACTCGTGACCTCCTAGTCACATGGCAACAACTTTACCATCTTCGACTGACAGAACTTTAGTATCCCAAAATATATAATTCGTACAAAATCAAAGTCCATCTGGCATACATAGCTGGAAATTCTTGTTCTATTATGTATGAAGAATTGAGTTTTAGTAAATTCTTTGCTTATATGAGCTATTATCAATATGAGAATTCAACTAAAATGTAAGTCTTGTTCAAAGCTTAGCATTTCTCTTCATTTCAAAATAAAAATAAATTTATTTTAGCCTTCCTCTAATTTGAATCAAGAGTAGCTTTTTACACCGCCTTTGAATGCTGGTTATATCCAATGTCTCCTACAGGCTTAAAATCCTCTTTGTCTAGGGTATAGTATAGCCTTTTTTAATTACATTTGATTTGGTTCTCGAATTCTTTCGAGGTTTCGGTACACACATAAAAGTAGAGATGTTATTTGTTGTTTGAAGAAAGCTTTTATCAACCACATACTCTAGCCTCCTTTCTTCTATCTAAACAAATCCCTTTTCCACCAACTTGGCTCCTATATTCATTTCTCATATTTCCTATGACCGTAAAGAATCTGTAGCAATGTTATTCAACAACAAAAAGGTTCTTCAAAACATCCCAGGGAAATATGTTGGATATTCTCAACAAAGAAAATGCATTTGAATTATTTAGCCTATTCTAGAGTTTTGAGCAAATGAAACAGCGAATACATGTATCAATCATTATTTGGAATAGGTGAATCCATTAGAACTGTATGAGGAAAGGAGGCCGGGGATGAGTTTACAACTTTAAAATATCAAATGGACACAAGACTCCAACACTGACATAACTAACTGCTTGAATAGAAAACAAAGTTTTCGAACTTTGTCGTTTTGGCACCTACATAAATCCCCCAAAATGCAACCTCCCAGTCTTTCCTCACTTCTCCCTCCCTGCTCTCACAACTGATAAAATTTACAAAGAAATGGAAGCTCACAAATTCTACTTGCTCTCACTATGTCTAGCCCTTCTAATCATATATCTAAGGTGACACACTCTTTATCTCCCCTCACTGATAGGTTAACTTATTTCTTAAATCATTCAACTCTGCCTCAATCTCAAATTAGTTGGGGACAACTATATGAAACATTTGCTCCAATTGGCTTTAATCATGTCATTCAATATTCAGATTTCATCAAATTTAAACTATTTTTAGCAGGCTGTCAAGCTACTGTAATCCTCCTAATTATTCTAAGCTTGGAACCGGCAATGCTTAGCGAGGCTCAGGCAAACTTAGGTAAACATATCCTTTTTGGTATGAAAATCGTGTGCCAAAAAGAATACATGAAAAATAATACTACACTTGACAGAAACGACCACAAATATGCCCTATTACATGATAAATCAATTGGCCAGGAAAATGTTAGCTGACAACTGATCTGACCATAATATTGTGATAGTGTTCTTTCTCTTTGCACCAACCATCATCAGGGAGAGAGCAGTTCTAGGAGCAAATTACAAATTAAGCACCCTGTTTTCAAGTTTCACGTTCATTTTTTAAAATCAAGAATACCACAGAGCATCACTTTAGGAATTTAAAGGACACGGATTGCTGGTATGTGGTTTTTAAGAAAGAAAACACATACACCAAGCTAAGGTTTCCTGGTTTTTAGCTTGGTTCCCGAACAGCCCTTTAATTTTTTTTAGTTGTTCCAGGTAGCCTTTTCATGTTTTAAACAGGCCATTGAATTTTCTCGACACTCCCTTCTCACTCTAATCCTAGGTTGATTAGATTCTAACTAGATTGGGAAATCTTTGAAAAACATTGCTTATAGAAGATTAGATCATCTCTGTTTCCAGAAACAGTTCGTCAAAAGTAAATAGGTAAGTGCAGAGCAGAGAAGTACCTCTTCTTTGTTCTTCTTGCCTCCGGTGAAGAGCTTGTATCCACCATAGAAAAGCAAGCCCCAACCGGACAAAGATACAATCACAAACTGGAAAGAGAAACATCATTTGCAACCATAAATGTCTTCGCATTTTACATTCCAAAAAGCGCCAAAAGACAACCTTACTTAGCTTGAGATTGTGAACTTCCTTAATAAGGGTATAATAGGAATAAGTTTGATCCTGTTTTAAGATTCTAGTGTAGCCAAATATGATCAAATTGGGTCCAAAATCGGCTAAATCTAAATTAGTTTTACACCAAAACAGACTTGAACAAAATTGATCCAGGTTTAGTTTGATCAAGAAAAACAAGCACCAGCAACACAATTCTCTATCTTGTTTCTTCTTAATTTTGTCAAACTACCCTTTACTTATTTATATTGGGTTGTTACCCTTTAATTATTCGGGAAAAACATACTTTCTCATATGATATTCCTAATATATAGAAGAGGCCAGAAGCAGAAGGGGGTCGTCATGCCAGCTTACTGACTAAAGGGCATTTTCGTCATTTCAGTTTGAAGTTACTTTTACTGAATTAGAAAATAGTACGTCAAGCATTATCAACTGGACTGCTCGGCCCACTGTCTGCCATAATGACAAAAAACCATGGTCTTCCAGATAAATTCAATAAAGCTAACCATTGAGGGGCAATTTTGTAATTACGGTTAAATGAAGCAATCTTATTGGATGATTAAAGCAATCACTGTAGCTCACTTGAAAACTTTTGCTGCTTTGATCATCTTGCCCTTATGCTTTGACATCTGTATATTTCATTTCTTTCCTTCGGTGTAAATTTTTTTAAAAAGGGTTTTAGTGTTTTTAGAGTTTTGATCGCTCTGCCTGCATAAATTTTTAACGCCTAAGAGGCAACATTTTCATGTACAATTAAATAAAAAAGAACAAGGCATGCAAGCAATCAGTACATGTTTGACCTGTTCCTCATTATCTGATTTTTGTATTAGTTTTGTTTTAGATTTTCTGTGATGGAAGAATATCCTTCGTCAATTACTCCATATACATGCATGAACAATGGATCAGAGGAGTCAGGGACTATAAATAATGAAAGACGTAAATGATTACACAATTAGACGTAATTTTTTGCTCTTTAATACACTAATCTTCATCGTCCAAGTTTTCCGATTCATCAAGATTATGCTATATTATGGTAGCCACAAATTTATTTTTTGCAATTAACAAAATTAAAACTTAAATGGTAGCGCTCAATGATCCTATTTGTGCAAATCACCCACACATTTAAATTATTGGGCACGTGCTAGCCCGGGCCAATGGCATCTAGTATATAAGATAAGTGATACAAGTTCTTCATATAATGTACTTTAGTAGGTTCCTCAAGGCAGGATCTAACAAGATCATGACCAACACAGTGGTGAATTGGATATGTACAGTTAGACTAAGATATCATTTTTTAACAAAATCCATTTTTTGATTTATTTAGGTAAAACTATAGCCATATTAACAAACATAGCCTCAGCTTTCTTATACTCCAATAGTTAGCTTAAGTTATTTCTCTTATCCATGGACCAAAAAAACATTTCTCTTATCCTATTTCAACTTAAAATACAGTAAGGACGATTAGGGTTCTGGAAAACTATTCTAATAGTTAGCAGGTCTGTTCCCATACTCTTTTAGTACCTATTCATCCTTGATATGGATGTGCCTAGGAACCAAGTAGCTGTTGATAGTGTCTTAATCAAAGTCTTGTATACTAAGACACTTTGAATACATAATATATACCAGTTCTCCAAGTTTGAAAAAAAGGGCAGCCTGGTTAAGCTCCTGCTATGCGCGGGGTCCGGGGAAAGCCGGACCACAAGAGTCTATTGTACGCAGCCTTACCTTGCATTTATGCAAGAGACTGTTTTCACGGCTTGTACCCATGACCTCCTGGTCACATGACAACAACTTTACCAACTCTCCAAGTCTATATTACATAATTTCATATACTACCACACCTACATTCCTTCCACAGGTAATCTAGCTTTTTTTTCATTAGTACTTCGTCGTAGTTCACGTACACCTTGTTATTCTGGAAATCCGATAATATTCATACAATTCCACTAGTACTCTCTCCTTTATAAGTCAGAAGTTTGATTGTGTATGATTATTACAACAAGAACTGAACCTATAATATTGTTTAGTGTTTGTTGATAGAATAAATGGTTTCATATGATAACATTTTTTTTGGATATTGAATCCAATCATATTCCGAGTTGCAATTTTCAAACTTGCACAAGCATTAATTCGTTAAAGCTCCAAACTTACTCCTTTCGAACATAAAATGGCAAGAAAATTACGCTATCACATTTATAATTAAAAAAAGGAAAAAGAGAAAAACAATTACACTATCATAAAATGTACTCTAAAAAAGAAAGCTTCATGTATAACGTGGAGGGAATAGTAAGAGAACTAACATGTTCTTCCTTCCATTGGGCAGGATTCATCGGCTCTTTCCAGCAATTGACCTTAGGAGGGCCGTGATGATCTGGCAATATTCACATTTCAATACCATCATTAAATTAAAAACATAAAATAAGAACTATATGAAGGAAAAATATTTCATTCGTGTAATCTCATAAATTCTCCACTACTCTTTAACTGCAGAAAATAGTTAGAAGCGCTTCTATTTATTATAGTGCAAAACTTACTTTAACTAAAAATTAAAAAGTCTACTCCAATATTAATAGGACTACAAATCCTAACTAGACATGAATCGAATAACTTAGTGCTCTCTCCGTCTCAATTTATGCCATTCTTTTCGCTTTTCAAGATTCAAACGTTTTAATTTTTAACGTCTGTTTGAACATAAAATCTTTAAATTTTTCGAAATAAAATTAACATATTTGGAAACTCCGTAAAAATTATTATAAATCACAATAATTAATAATTTCAAATATTTAAATGACACAAAAAATTACGGCCAAAGAACAACTCATTTGACTCTCGAAATCTGAACACTGTCACATAAATTGGGATGGAGGGAGTAACAAATACCAAATCCCAAACACATTTAATTTACTATACAACGTTTTAATTATTCTTCAACACGATATCAATAAATCAAATGATTGTATATTCACGGATTAACATTAATGAAAATCAATCCGTCAAACAAACTTACTCATCTGAATGAATGAATAAAAAATTTAGTGAAAGAGAGCATAAGATAACATTACCAGCTGCACCGGCAAGGCCGCGGCGCTGAACACGAAGAGAGGTTTGAACTTTTCATATATATTTTGAATATTTAAATTTAAATTTTAAAATATTGAGTTAGATCAAATCCAATTTAACTTCACCGATTAAGTAAATCGACTCTCGAAGAGCGAAAAGTGACGCATAAATTGGGAAAGTAACAATAAATCAAATGATTTGTATAATCATGGATCAACATTAATGGAAATGAATCCGTACACAACTGTTACACATCTTAAATGAGTCGATTTAAAAGTTTTTAGAGAAAAAGAGTACAAGAGAACATTACCAGCTGAGCCGGAAAGGCCGCGGCGCTGAATAAGAGAAGTGGCTTGAGATGCAGGGAATCGAGTGAAGGTTACTGCTCGACGAGCCGCAATTGTCAACGAAGTAGCCATGGCTTTGTTGTGAGATCGAAGAGAGAGAAAATGAAATTAGTTTGGGATGTAGGCTTAGATTTGGAACTTAAGGTCTTTGAAACGACGTCGCTTGTGTTTTTATTGATTTCTTTGTTCCATTTTACTCCCTCTTTTTCGCTCATTTAATTTGTGCGACAAAGGATAATAATTTCGAAAATAATGTGGGATTTGTTATGAAATAATAAAACTAGAATAAGAATATTGAGGAGAAATAGAGGATAGTTATTTCTTTCTCTCAAGGGATAAAATGCATAGAGAGTAACATCTCTATTTATAAGGTCTAAGTACATTGTTTTAACCCTAATTTTTCTTGTAGACATTCATAATAATAAATATCATTTATAACATTCCCCCTTGAATGTCTATTTAGTAGATAATATGCCTCATTAAAATCTTACTGAAAAAATTCAGTGGGAAAAAATTCTAGTGAAGGAAAAAGAGTACATATTTCTAATAATACACATTTTGGTTGCCTCATTAAAAACCTTATAAGGAAAACTCAGTGGGACAAAACCTTATATGGAAAAAAGAGTACAACATGTATTAACTCCCTTTGATGAGAACTTTAGTCCAAATATTTGAGTCTTCATATTTCAATCTTGTGCACCATCTTCTCGAAAGTTACAGTTGGTAGAGACTTAGTGAACAAATCAGTCACATTATCACTTGAATGAATATGTTGCACGTTGACATCACTATTCTTTTGAAGCTCGTGTGTGAAGACAATTTTGGTGAAATGTGCTTTTGTCCTATCTCCTTTTCTGAATCCTCCCTTCAATTGAGCAATGAATGTTGTATATCTTCCTTTAAGGTTGTGGGTATTTCAAACCACATTTACTTCCAAGCGATTCAAATAGTCATAACATCAATTAGATTTATTGATGTTTCTTCATTTTTTTGAGTTTGCGGCTCATTGATTTCTTAAAGAATATCAGGATTGATCAAATCTTGCATTTCTTTATGAGATTCATTCTTAGTGTCAGGTTGAGCATTTATTTTTATTTTTCTAGGATTCCGATCCTTAGAACACAATGGTCTATCACACTTCAGGCGTGCTTATGGATTTATTTGCTATGACATTAGTAGATGTAGACATCAATCTGAATTGGCACATTCTCTGCAGGGATATGTGATTCAGTAATCATTTTCAAATCTGTAAATGCGTCTGACATTTGATTTGTTATTTTCTGTAAGTGAATAATCTTTTGGACCTCTTGCTCACTAATAGAAGCACGTAGATCAAGATGAGACGACGATGAATTTTTTCACAAAATTTCCCTTTTTAATTTCATTATTTTTTTCCTCTAATTTTTGGGGGGGGGGGGGGGGGATCTCTCATCAAATCGATAATATGCCATTTATCTTATTTCTGTATCTCCGTGTAAGGAAGAAATCGTGCTCATAGTTATAGCAAGATAAATAAATGCATCAATTGAACGAATATATGGTACTTCAGGACCAATCTAATTTTCTCATTTCAACTTCTTTTAGCAGGTAGTCTACTGCTTTTCGAAGAATCTTCAAAATCTCCAATCATATTCAAGTCAGCAACTTGCACAACCTTATGAAAGATTTTGAATATTATAAAGGGAAGAGGTTAAACATAGTCATTTTTGTACCCTTCATCAATAAATATTTATTAAGGTGATTTCAGTACATCAACCTTAGTTCATTTAATTCGTTTAATGATTACAAACAAGTTTTTCAATAACTTGTATATGCTTCAGGCATTTTGAATCCTTAAAAAAATCATATAAATTTTATCATGTAAGCCATATAGCTGAGAATTTTTTTATTTACACGACATCTTCTAATGTCGGGACTGCAGGTCCGTAAATTTACTCTTATCAAGATACATCTACTTGATAATTATTTCTACATCAACATGCTTTAAGAGACGTAGAATTCAGATCCTCATAATATTATACAATATTGCGCACTATATTGTATCAAATATATCGTCGACGAGATATCATTTTGTATCGGTATGCAATTAGACATAACGTATTAAGATCTTATCACTTTATTATTTTTCAGGTACCTGAACCTCGTACGAGATTTTATGAAGTGTTATGTCGTAGGATCTTCAAGAGCACATTGTCTCCTTATTATGATCATTTTGATCATTTGCTCCTCTCCCTTTTCAAGGATTATTGCGTTTAAAACCGAATTGTCTACCATGTTTCATGCATGTTGTAAATCATGCCCTTCATGGACATTTAGGAGCATCTTGGAGCTGAAATATGAAATAGTTGGGTCAGCAAATGCTTCTAGCATTTGACTTGAATTATCGTTTGAACGAGGATAATACCGGTGATAATTCACAATATATTTCTTAGCTTTTTATTCTCTCTACCCTTATGTTAGAAAAACTAACATAGTTTTCACCTTCTTTGGGAAATCTATCTGTGTGCATCGTGGTAGATTCATTAATCATATACCGAACAATGAAACTATTAGATGAAAATATTTGATTCCTGACCTTGAACCGATTATGAGGGGAAAATTTATCATAATTTATTAGTCTGAAACATACTAACATCGTTGTATGCAATATATCATATTTCATATCAACACATGAAGCTTTGTTCTCATTCGCAATGGTTTAGCTATTTATCAGAGACATTCAACACTAAACCAGCTTGAATATAAACCAGCATTAACAAGATGAATTATCTTGATTACATAATCTGAAAATTATATCTCAACTCAATTATTTTGAGCAAGCAACTTTGTAAATATCAAGTTGCATGTTGACAATAAACGCACATATGACCGTCTTATCGATGGATATATTTAAGACATCACATAACAGGTGAACGAGCCCTTATTCACCTTTTATATTTTTCAGAATTTAGGGAATTCAATCCCAACGTTAGCTGGTGTAATCAACTTATCATGAGAACAAACAAATTAATTCTTGAAGAATCTTCTAGTTCTTCAATATGTTCTGAATACAAATTTAGCACATTAAATTTAAATCAGGACAACTAAAATTATCATGTCAATTGATAAAATTATCTGTACTAGTAAACTTCAAGTTTACCATGTCATGTGCTATTTTTTTAGTAAACTTCTGATTTACTATTACATGAATTCTATTTTGTACAATAAACTTCTGGTTTATCGTGACATGTAATTTCATCATGCTCATATTTGTGCACTACAATTTGCAGAATAAAAAGGGTAATATTTCAAATACATATTCCTTACCCACTATGATTTAGTCATCTAATCATTTATAACTTCAATATGATAGTCATTTACTTTAGTAAACTTCGGGTTTACTATAACTTGTGCTTCGATCATAACAACTTTGTATATTACAATCTAGAACGAATGACATAATATATAGACTCTTCAGGAGTCTGTATTTTATTCTCCATATTCACACATATTGTTTGGACACTAATGATGTCATGATCTTCTAGATAAATAGTTAGCTCTTCTGGAGCACTTGATTATTAATTTTGTACAATCAAATATTGCTTAGATACTAATGGTATCATAAAAGAAGTTATAGTTAGACATTGCTGGTGTCATGAAGTAAATAGTAATCAAATGGACATTTAAAGACAATACGATTTATAAATGATGAAAAGTAAGTTCTAAACTTTAGTATTTCATACATCTTATTCAGGGGAGAATACCATTAACATTCGAATATTTATCATCAAAGATGCTACAATAACCATAATATATCAACATGATTATAATAGATAGTATTCTACATAATTTGTATCCTTTTGCCTTAGAATGATACATAATAAAATTATCTCTGATGATTTGACATACGATAAATATGTATAACAATGACCTTTATATACAAAATAACATTTCTGTAACAATACAACATACATGTGATCAGATTTCTTAATTAATTATCAACTGCATATATTAAGTTTTTAGAATGTCAATTTCATCTTCATATGCCATGATATCAAATTCTTTAGAGGGTATTAGAACTTCATAGTATTTCAATAATAACACATTTAAGCATATGTATAATTTGATTTAGACGAAAAATATAAACAATAAAAATAATAGTACGGTGAAACAAGGTATGCTAACAACGTTTAAGAAAGAAAAGAAATATGATAACATACTGAATCACAAAATAAAGAGAGTTTACACATGATAATTCGAAGGGTCCTTTTGGCATAAAAACGTCATCTGCCCTTAGAAAGATTTTATCATTTCAATTAGTATAACTCTTCTTAATTCTCATATGGAATATATTTGACATCCGTGTGTATTGTGATTTTATTCTTAAAACGTGATTATCTTTATCACTTCCAGAGTAAAGTTCAAAGTTTTACTAATGTGAGAGTAAATTTAATAGTTCTACTACTTCAGGAGTAAATTTCAGAGACTTACTGTTTCAGGAATAAATTTCAGATTTACTACTTCAAGAGTAAAAATTAAAATTTCTACTATTTCGAGAGTAAATTACAGAGACTTAATGCTTCGGGAATAAATTTTAAATTCACTACTTCACGAGTAAATTTCAGATTTACTACTTCAAGAGTAAAATTTAAAGTTTCTACTAATTCGATAGTAGAGTTCAATGTTCTACTACTTTTGAAGTGCAGTTCAAAGATTTACCACTTCGGGAGTAAATTCAAAGTTTTACTACTTTCAAAGTTCTACTATTTTCGGAGTAGAGTTTAAAATTTGCTACTTCGGGAGCAGATTTCTGAGTTTGATACTTCGGGAGTAAAATTCTAAATTTGCTATTTCGGGAGCAAAGCATAAAATATTTAGAATATTATTTCTCAATTATCCTACCTCTTTTGAAGGTGGATCGTGATATTTTTACAATAAAGGACATGTCTGACTTTATAATCTTTACTAATCATCACATTCACTTCAGGGAATAAATCTGTACTTATAATATTTATCAAAAATTCTCATTTTTCAGGAATGAAAAATATCTCAACTTGCCTTAAACATATCAAATAAGCAATTTAGAATCTCTTTTAAAATATTGCTACTTCTGGAGCAAATCGAGGCATACATATAATATAAAAGATTTTTTTTCCCAACATATCTTTTTAGAGTATACCCAGCTTTAAGGCAATTACTACTCACCACTGTAAATAACGTTAGCAGGTGTAGCCAATTAAATTGTACAGATATATACCTTCTGTCATCAAGTTCATGCAAGCAATAAATGCTTTCACTCAAAGATCTACTAAATAATTAATGTTGAAAAAAAAAACGTTAAGACTCCTTAAATCCCTTGCTTAATTTCAGCCAATGATGGAATCATGTTACTTTGTTAACATGGAAATAAAACAATATGCTAGAAAGGAATACTACTTCTACCCACTGTATAATTTATTTAAGATACATCTCATGAATTATACACACTTAAAAACTTACTCTAAAAATCGTACGTTCTACTCTCCGGAGTAATATGCATGTAAATAGGGCAGATCTTCGCCCATGACAAACATAGCATCAATTAATTTCTTTAACCGTTCATCTCAGTTGGTTAGACTTCGTGCTGATAACGTGTTATGAAATAATAAAACTAAAATAAGAATATTGAGGAGAAAGGGAGGAGAATTCTTTCTTTCTCTTAAGGGATAAAATACATAGAGAGTAACATCTCTATTTATAGGGTCTAGGTACATTGTTCTAACCATAACTTTTTTTTGTAGACATTCATAATAATAAATACCATTTATAACACCATTATTTTATTTTATATTTGATTGACTTTTTATTTTTGAATTAGTAATTTTGAGATTGTTTATATCACAACTACATTATTTTTATATCATTCTCAATGCGAATAATAAATTCGGAATAAAATAACAAAATGAGAAACGATGCCCTTCTTCAAAGCTTTTCTCTCAAATTAGTTCTTTAAAATTTAGTATTAAAATTAGAATTAAAAGTTTATCCAACTTATCTAAAAACAAATTAAAAAAAAGACAGTCCGGTGCAAAAATGATCGAATATTTTGCCTCCGCTGAGTTTTAAACATGAAATCTCATAATTTTCAATCAACTTCATTGACCACTAGGCCACGTTCTTATCTAAAATAAAATAAAAAACAAATATCAAACCAAATAGCTTAAAGACACTCGTATTTGTACCGTTTTGACATCTCGCTCCCCATTGCCTTAAACTTAAAGGCACCCCCAAAATGCTCGATAAGGCAGATCTGTGGGAAGACGTCGAAGCGGGTTTAGAATCAATAAATCCCATAAACCCCAGGGACAATAATAGGTCAATCAGGTTAATCCCACTTCACACGATTTCTGCTAAACACCATAACTCGATCAGAACAAGTCTTTTACTCATACAGTTTATGCCCTCTATATATTTGATAAAATGTTAGTGTTAATGTATGTTTAATTGAAATGGGGGAGCTCATATTTTCCACAAAAGAACTTATTTATGTTCTATGACTAAACCGGATAGAATGTTCTCCGGAATGATATTATCATGAGTTCATGACCTGATATGAATAACAGAAAAGACTCAAATATGTCATCGAACTATTAAAAATAGCTCTTTTATGTCACTCGTTAGTAGTCTGACTCATTTATGTCATCAAACTATCGGAAATGACTCATTTATGTCACTCATTAATAGTTTGACTTATTTATGTCATTGCCATTACCAAAATGACTCATTCATGCTATTTTTCATTAACACCGATTTTATAATACCAGATATGACATGTGACCTCCAATTAGAGGTCTACGTCGTTTAATTAAACCAATCCAGTTTTAAATCTCAAATTAATAAAAAATCTCAGCCATACACCCAACCCACCCACAACCATAATCTAGTTGGAGCCCAAGAGTCATATATGATATTGTAAAACCGGCGTTGATGGAAAATTGGCACGGATGAGTCATTTTGGTAACGATGATGACATAAATGAGTCAAATTATTCATGAGTAACATAAATGAGTCAAACTATTGATGAGTGAAATAAATGAGACATTTCCGATAGTTCGATGACATATTTGAGTATTTCCCATATGAATAAAGCCTTGTTAGAAAGAAAGTCATAATTGCATAAAAACATGTTAATATTTATATTATGTTTTAATTATCAAAACGACTTGAGAATTGATTGTTTTACTTTTAAAGAAAAGTTTTCAGAAACAGAATTAGGCCCAAGAGTTTACAGAAAGAATGTCCAATCAAATATTTTGGGAGTTAACCTTAATATTTAGAATGGTTTAAATGTTTTCATGTTGTATATTGCTTTCAACATATATCATGCATAACATGTTTTTTAACTCTCGTTCCAGTTTTAGTGAGGAGATAGTTGAGACTCACTGACTACCACTATGGTGTACTGCCATTTCATTTACTTGTGACCTACATTGGCTTACGTTAATATAGGCTCAGATTTTCTCCTCACTACCCAGTTAATTTCCACTTTGATTTCTTTGGGAAAAAACATTACCATAATTTTTGAACTACCCCGCACACTCATATCTCATTAACTGGAGTGTGGACAATATAATTTGGGGGCTCAACATCGATGAACAAATAATTGGAATGAGTCTGACTCTAATACCATGTAAAATTATATTAATCTCGCTTGAGGAGTCTTTCTCATTAATACAAATATATATATATAGTGTGTACAACGGAGAATCTTATTACAATAAAGATTATATATTTACCATAATTATACAATACTAAATATGGCTAAATAATAACATTATACACATTAACAGTTTTGAATGATCTCAGTTGTTTATTTCTTTGGTTTGAGGGTTGCCGAGGGATTCATGTCATAAGCAATTCGCATGTTCTTTATTAGAAGCTTCATAAACAGTGTCAGTTGAGTTTTGAATTTCATATTTGCGTTAAGCTCTGCACAAACTAATGGGTTGTTTCCTTTAAGAAATGCATTGGTTTTATAGTGTTTCATACTTGAGAATAAATAAAAAAGCAAAGGAGGTTCGCTCGATTGAGTGTCAGTCATGACTCGATTAGAGATAGGGTCATTGACATATGCCCATTAAGGGGAGGCGTTTTCTACTAGAATTTCGTTTATACTTAAAACTCGAATCGAAAACCTTTAATTAAGTGAAGAACCTTATTTATCCCACCATAATCCTTGGTGGAGAAATATTAGTCACTACATTCAAGTGCAAACATCCTTTTATCTACTCTTAAGAATTTCATTCATCTTGCAATTTCCCTGCTTATTCCTCTACAAATACACACAGATTTCACAGGTCCTGTAAGATGTCTAAATGTACCACTGATGCGACAAAATTTGCTTCTATAATTACAGTGTCAAAGAAAAGAAAGTGCTGATACTGAATACAAGAATGAATTTCTTACAAACAATAGTCAATTGCCATAAAGGTTCCTAAAACAACAACCTGATCAAACTTTTATTGGTTTCTTGTTTCTTCCTCAAAAAACAACCAAAAAGTCTATTACAAAATTTCAGGTGGGTTGTTTTTTTTTCTTTTTTCTTTTCTTGTCTTATAATATTTTGCTAGCAAGTATTGGCCACCATAGAGGGAGACAAGCAAAATGATAAGAAAAATGGCAATGCAAGTACACTTTCTTGATCTTTTCTGAATCTCTTTAGCCTCAGTTAATTGCTCTGTGCCTCTCCTAACAAAGGAACTTGCATGTGCCACATGACTTTCAATATCATTCAATTGTTGCCCTTGTGCTTCCACCAATGCAGCCATGTCTAGAAATACCTGATGTAGCTCAATCAAATTCTTCTCAATCTCCTTCACATCATCATGTCTTTCTTGTATTTCTGAAATAGTGTCCATAATCTGGCCCCTACCTGGTAGGATCGAAATAACCGGAACTAACAAAGGAGAAATACATCAAAGGAAATGAAAAAACTTAACGTCATTTGGTCAATTGGCCTCCACTATTTTAGATGGCGGTGGGAACCGGGATTCTAGTAAGGGGATTAAAAAGAAGGCCAAACTCATCGACAACCCTCCGTGGTCGTCAATATCTTTCACTTTCATTTGAACACCTCAATTAAATCTTATTTCATTTAGACACTTGAGGTAGGGCCGACTGTGCCACTTAGATATTTTTGAAAGTATATGTATGTCCTAGAGATAATTTGTAGTAGGACAAAATGTACTTTATACACATTCGTATTTATATTAATGATGATTAATATTATGACACTTGCATTTGTTGAATTATTAGTTGATTGTTTATAATATTCTATAAATGCATCCCTAGAGTTTACGTGGTTATTAATGATGTGAGAATTAATATTATAACGTAACTCTTAAATTACCTCGACTAATGATCATCGAGATTGGGATATCGATGATATGTGATACGTCGACACGTGGTCTGCATCATATCCTTAGGGGGTGTAGTATGTCTCACTTGCTACGAGTTGTGGCAACTCGTGATGGCCACATGAATACTTGTTGAAGTATTGGTATACCCTGCTGATGTACTGTTTTGTTATATGTCAATAATGTCATCGGCATGTGGGAGATAGAAGTCCTTAGACTTGAGGTCAATATCAACTTGTTTACGGAGTAATGTACTTTGATCCTGTCCTAAGCTCAAATGCCTTATAGGTTGAGACGCGACTTGTTTTGGGTGCATTACGAAGTAGATTAAAGGTGGTATGTGAGCCAAGATTAGGCATTCCTTGAATGTATATTCGAATGAACGCTCAGGTACTCATATGGTATTAGGTTGACTAAGTCATTGGCCAATGCAATGGACATATCTTTGATATGGTCCTGTTGTCAACTAATATAGATGAGTTATAATGATCAAACCATTTGGATAGATACTTGACAAATCCTAAGCTTGATTGAGTGTGTCATGAATGAAAGGATTTTATCTTCTCAAATAGAGGTTCAATTCATATGTTTCGTGTAGCTAAACTTTACATATTGAGTTCGTCTTCCGGCGCAGTCTATGTCACGACCCAGCCCCGGGGCCATGACTGGTATCCTACCGAGGTACCCTGTCAGGTATATGTCAGAGAATAGCAGCGGAACATACATAACACATTACTTAGAGAAAAGGGTAAACATTCTCGCCACCGATAAGTGCCGCTTTCTATAAAACATACTTGAACAAAGTATAGCAATACAATCGGTTCTTATAGCCCAAAACACATAGGTGACCACGCACTCTAAAGATAACCACTGTATGGGACAGGGCCCCGCCATACCCGAATGCATAAAACACCTATAGCATCGTGGAGTATCCGTACGAATAAACAAGCTTCCGGAGGATGGAGCTTCGACATCGGAGTAGTGATCCTAAGAACGAGGATCCTCAATCGCTACTTTACCGCAGATTGAACGCAGCCCCCGGAAGGGGTCGATACCTGATATGTACCAAGTATGCAGTCGAAAATACTACGATAATGATTTCATAAGTGCGAAAGTAAGTCGAGTCATGGAAGTCAATAAAATACCTTTTATCGTGTCTCATCGATAACGAGTGACAATTATATATATATATATATATGATACTGCATAAAATAGGAGGCTCATGATCAAAACGGGGTACCTTGCCCGTGGTATCAATAAAACCATCCTACTCCTGGGACTATTTCGCCCGCATGGGTCCTGTGGACCCGCATGAGGTACTCCTCGCATCTGTGCACCGCCGCATGAGACTATTTCACCCGCATAAGCCCATAAGGACTCGGATGAGGTATTCCTCGCATCACGGGTAGCAAATCCACGGAAGGTGGTATAACGATCTTGGGACTTTCCTCGGATATACTCTTACCAAGCGGATGGTATAACGATCGGGTCAGTACTCGCCGGATATACTCTTACACCTGGAGCAGATGATATAACGATCTGGGGCTTGCCTCCGGATATACTCTACACCGTGCAGATGGTATAACGATCTTGGATCTGCCCCTCAGATATACTCTTACACTGGAGAAGGTGGTATGACGATCTTGGGGCTTGCCCCTCAGACATACTCTTACCCTGGAGAAGGTGGTATAACGATCTTGGGGCTTGCCCCTCAGATATACTCTTACCCTAGCTCAAACTGTCATCATATCATAATCATAATTAAGTTAAGAAAACTTATAACTTCTTATTAGTCTTGTTCATATACCCTCTCATTTTAGTTTACTTAAGACACTTAACCATATCTTTAATAAAAGAACACCGGGAGTTTAACCCAAGTACTACATACTTCAACTCTTTTGAAAATGACTCTTCTTTATACATAAAAACCTTTGGGCAATTGATACCTTAAAATCAATTTGCCTCTCCATATACTTATCTTATTTAGAGTAAATCTCTTCTCATTAACCTTTTATGAAGCTAATAAACCAACTTCCCATAAAGTTGTTATGTTAACTCTACACTTTAGTAAAATCATACTTTTCCCCTAACTAAGGGAATTATACATTCTTAAAATGAAACAAATCATTATATACTTAAAACAAGTAAGAATACCAAAATCTTGTACGTCTACCGTACTACATAGCTTCATCTATTCATGCTCAAGAGATAGGAAAACTTCACATACCTCTTTGGTCAATCCACTTGCTAAGCTCAACTACCGCAAGTAATATTTCAACCTATAATAATCACGATACGTTTGTTAACCTCTAATCTCAAAGTAGAACAATCTAATTTCAAGGCCACTAAATTCTATGAAAATCAAGATTTCCTTTGTTTCTACTCACTTTGCCACCTTTCTCAAGGCCGAATTTATCATCCAAACACCACATTTAAGGTTCAATTAATCCAACAATTCAAAGGGATTACACACCCAAAATTCTGCCCCATAAGTTTACAACAATTCACTTAACAATTCTAAGGTAGTTTTAGGCTACAACATGCTCATAACCTCTTCTTAACCCATTCTTCATATCCAAACCACATTTTATAGCATTTAATGACTCTAAGAGCATTATTTTACTACCACAAGTTCATTCTTCTAAGCACGCAACACTAGAACTAATTCTAAAGGAAGAAATGTTACCTTAAAGTTTTAGCCAAACTTATTCCAAAGACTTTGCTAGCTTTCTGCCAAGAACACCACCACAAGCTAGCCACAAGCTTCCTTCTTGTGTTCTTAATTTCTCAGATTTTCTTAGGCTAGAATCTTCTGGGAGTTTTAGAGAGAAGGAGGAGCTTTGGAATATTTTAAGAGAGAAGAGCGATGTTTTTCAAAGAGAGAGATGACAAATGACCAAGTCTCTAAGACTTGGTCAATATATTGCATGTGAAAATCAGATGGGGACACTTGTCCCCACCTGTGCCCTTCCAAAAGAAAAATCGACTTTTTCTAAGTTTTTCCGCTGATTTCCCGCGCGCGCAACTCCCGCGGATCTCTGATCTTCCGAGCCGCGGCCTCGCTTCAGCTGGGCGCTGAAACTTCAGCGACTTACAAGATGCCGCGCGTCTCGCTCCGCGTCGCCGCTTTGTCCGAACACATTTACGTCCCGATCGCACCGAACTCAGAATCTCATATCTTTCTAATCCGGCGCCCTATCGATTTAGCGGTTGGTTGCGTTGGAATCTAGACTCAACGAACTACGCCTTAGGCCTTTGAACCACTTAGGAACTCTTAATGTACCGGGTCATAACCCGCCCGGAATAATCCGTCAACCTATCCTTTGAAAATTTTAAGTCTTACTTTCTTTCGTACACTCTCATACGTAGGGTCAGAACTACGGGGTATAACATTCTCCCCTCCTTAGAAACATTCGTCCCGAATGTTCCTTCTAGGCTTACTCAAATCACAACATCAACATAGACCCTCTTACTATTCTCTCAGAAATAAAGCTCCACGAGCCACAACATACTGAAGCGTAAATGCTAAATCAAAACTAACAAGCAGGAAAGTGGGTTACCTGGAGGTATAGGAAATAGGTGAGGGTACTTCTTCCTCATGTCATCGTCTGCTTCCCACGTCATCTCCTCCTCGCTCGCTCCGCCATAGACCTTGACGGAAGCCACGTCTTTCGTCCAAGTCGTCTAACGACGATCGAGTATCGCTATGGACTCTCCTCATATGACAACTCCTCCGCTACTGGACATCCTGAACCGGGTGCACTCTAGATGGATCTCCAATACATTTCCGCAACATGGACACATGGAAAACTAGATGTACCGCCTCCAAATCGGACGGAAGATCTAACTCATAGACAACCTTGCCTACCCTACAGACAATCCGATACTACCAACGTACCTTGGGCTAAGCTTCCCTTCTTTCCAAATCTCATCACGCCTTCATGGGTGATACCTTGAAAAACCCAATCATCTATCTCAAATTCCAAGTGTCGACGCCGATGATCCAGATACGACTTCGCCGACTCGAGCCGCTAACAACCGCTCTGGATAAGCTTCACCTTATCCATCGTCACTGTGAACTAAGTCCGCCCGACTAATCGAACTTCCCCACCTCGAACCAGCTTTATCGGTGACTGCACTTCCTCCCGTATAAGGCCTCATAAGGCGCCATCCGAATACCGGAATGGTAGCCGTTGTTGTAAGCAAACTCCACAAGAGGCAAATGATCCTCCCACTACCTCGAAATCAATAACACAAGCCCGCAACATATCCTCGTTGTGCGATAGTGCGCTCGGCCGTCCCGCTACCGAGGTGAAACGCCGCATCGAGACTCACTTGTGTCCCTAATCCCTTCAAAAGACCTCCGGAAGTTAGCCGAGAATCGGGCTCTCTATTCGATATAATCGACACCGACTCGTGCGGTCTCACAATCTCTCTAATATATAATCCGCATAGTCCTCACCGAGAACGCTGCTCGACCGGAAGAAAATGGGCTGATTTCACACCGCCGACAATCACCCAAATGGAATCATGCTTCCTCGAGTGGTAGGTAGCCCCGTAACAAAATCCATATTTATCACCTCCCACTTCCAAGTCGGAATATCAATAGCTCGCAATGACCCACCGGCTTCGTGCTCAATCTTGACTCGACACCCGCATCGTGCTACGAACTCCGCAACGTCCCTCTTTAGGCCATCCCACCAATACACGCATCTGAGGTCATGATACATCTTAGTCGACCCCGGATGAATAGAATAACGAGCACTGTGTGCCTCCTGCAATCTGGCCGACAAGTCCTCGCACATCGGAACACACAACCGCCTCGAATCTTAGCACCCCATCAGCGCTACTCAAATAGACTTCTCTTCACGAATGCAGATCTCTGCATCGCACCAAAATCGGATCCTCATCGCCGCTTCTTCACTTCCTCGACGATAAGACTCGGCAACCTCTCGAATCCGAACTCCATAACTATCAGAATCAACCAAACGAACCCCAAGGCTCGCTAGCTGATGTAACTCTCGGACCATATCCCTCTTTTCTGGCTGAACATCAGACAAACTACCCATCGATCTGCGACTAAGGGCATCTGCAACTACATTGGCTTTCCCCGGGTGGTATAGAATATCAACATCGTAATCCTTAAGTAGTTCCAACCACCGCCTCTGACGCAAGTTCAGCTCCTCCGTCAAGATGCATCGAGACTCGTGGTCCGTGTAAATGTCCACACGAACTCCATATAAATAATGTCTCCGCATCTTCAAGGCATGAATCATCGCCGCTAACTCAAGTCATGTGTGGGATAGTTCTTCTCATGCTTCCGCCGAGATAAGCTATAACTCGCTGCGTCGCATCAAGACGCACTCCAAGCCCGACACTGACGCTGGCCACAAGAAACCACATATCCATCTAAGCCTGCTGCGGAAGAGTAAGAACTGGGGCGGTCGTCAACTTCTCCTTTAGCAACTGGAAACTTCCCTCACAAGTATCCGTCCACCGGAACATAGCTGCCTTCTGAGTCAGCTTAGTCAAAGGTGCGGAAATAGAAGCAAACCTCTCTACAAACCTCCGATAATATCCTGCAAGGCCCAAAAAGTTGCGCACTCCGCTTGTGGTGGTGCAGGCCAAGTCTTGATCGCCAATCTTAGCTGTCAACCCGAATACCGCGGCCCGATCACATGCCCTAAGAAAGCCATGAAGCTAACTGAACTCGTGACTTCGAGAACTTGCATACAATCGCTGGGTCTCGAGGACTCCAAAACCGCCTCAAATGACCAGATGCTCGCTGCATGCGCGAGCACACCAAGATATCATCAATAAACACTATAACGAACATATCCAAGAATGGCTCAACACCCTATTCATCAAATCCATGAATATCGCCAAGGCGTTGTCAACCCGAAAGACATCACCTCAACTCATAGTGCCCATACCGGTCCCGAATGCAGACTTTGGGATATCTATCTCTAACTCGCACTGATGATAACTGCACCGCAGTCTATCTTGAAAACACTTTGCACTCGCAATCGGTCAAACAAATCGTCAATCCCGGGAGGATATCTGCTTCGATAGTTACCTTGTTCACCGCCTGTAATCAATACACATACGCAGCTGGCCCCATCCTTCTTCTTTACAAATAACATCTGGTGCTCCCAAGGAGAAACACTTGGCCTAATAAAGCCTTTCTCCAAAGAAATCTTTCACCGGTCCTTCAACTCTTCACTGGCGGTGCCATCCTCAGATGGCGGAATAGATATCACGAGTATCCGCGCCAAGTCAATGCAAAACTCAATCTCCTCACGAGGATACCCTAAGCTCATCCGGGAATACGCCCGAAACTCTCTAACGACCGAATCGATCAAGGTCCTGACCTCTACCTCGGTCGAATACCCAACCATATGATAGATGTACCTTTCCGCACCATCTTCCTAGTCTTGAGGTAAGAAATAAACTTACCCGGCGATGTAGTATTCCCTTCCACTGATAACCTACCACCAGAAACCGAACCGAACTAATCTCTCTCTACCCACGTTGGCATAGCAAGATGCTAGCCAATCCATACCCATAATCACATCAAAGTCTGTCATATCCAACTCTATCAAGTCGGCCAGGGTCCGACGGTATCTATAGTCACAGGCAAGCCTTATACACCCGCCTGGCTACCATCGAATCACCCATCGCGTAGCCACCTCAAAATGTCTTATGGACTCTGCTCTATCCCTATTCTACCGCAATATGAGGAGATATGTAGGACAAGGTAGAACCTAGATCTATCAAAGCATATACATCACAAAGAAGAAACCAACAATGTACTGTGACGACATCGGTGGCGCCCCGATCCCGCTGATCGACATAGCATATATGCGGCTCGAGGACCGCTAGAATCGAACCCCTACCACGACCGCCTGCCGCTGGCCGCCCATAAGTACTCGCTCCGGCGTCTAACCATCGAAGATGAAGATCCAAAGAATGCACCGTCGGTGAACCGTAATGCTCCCGCCTCCTGGGCGACGGACAATCCTTCTTCGATGGCCTCGTTGGCCGCAAAGAGTAACATGCTCAACCCATACGCAGCTCGCCGGATGAGACCTACCGACGAACACACCGGCAGGTAGGTGGTATCGATTAGTCTGGCCTCGCCTCAAAACTCGGCACGAGCTCGACCGCCTCGAATAGCCTCGCTGATCGACCTCCGCCGGAAATCGAGAAGGAGCACTCTGGCCGGGCCGGAAGGTGGACCTAGTTCGCTTCCGAGGCCGCCGCCAAAATCGCCTCGAACTCGATGTTCGCCTCTGGCCGCCCAAATCTAATCGATCCCGCTCTCTCGCCTCAACTCGCGTGCGTATTCTCGCATCTCCGCAATATCCATCCTCGGTGAAGAGCTACACCCCAAACATGCAGAATCATATGACGCCTAACCTCATCACATATCGATGAACCTCGCTCGCCATGTCGCTACTATGGTACGCGCATATTCGCCAAGGAGTCGAACCTGTGTCAGACCCCGATAGTCCTCCCGCCCCGTCTCAAGGTCAAGAACCTATCTACACGGCTCTCCTCACCTCGTGAGGCAAGAAGTGGTCTAGAACGCCTCGTGAACTCCTCCCAATCACCGGAAGAGCATCCTCACCTCGACAATACCCATGCCTCAAACTACCAACGCAATATCGCGAACCTGTAAAGCTAGTATAATGCATCACCCCCGATGCCCTGGGACTGCATGGTCCGTCAGAATCGCCGACAAACTCCTCGCGATCCTCTCAAATCTCGAACCATAGAAATCGCGGTGACAACCCAAGAAATCCCGACCGTAAATCGTCGGCCAGGGTTGCCGCCGCTCGCCGCCGCCGCCACTATGGTCGCTGCCAAGAATCAACTGCCTCGTAATCTTCGTACTCAGTTCTCGATCGTGGATCGAGGCTCGTGCATCGCGGTCTCGTGAGGCCGCTCACGCTCAAAATTGCCGAGGCCGGGCGACGACGTGGAACTCGCCGCCTAAACATCATCTCGTAAGGATCGCTCAGGCTCTAGTGACTCTCCGCGCCCCACTAGCAAGACTTCTCACCGCTTGCTCTTCCGGGCCGCGTTGCTTTGCGCGAGGCATAATCGCTACATAAAGGAAAACATCGAGGAGGTTCAACCTATAACTCGCTCTATTGCACGATCTTAGAGTGAAAGAATGGAAACCAATCCTAAAATATCTCGCAGCCTCCCGATTATAGATGTGTGCACGACACACCGATAATCAAGACTCTACTAGACACTGCCTGGACACTTTCCGAGGACTAATCGCTCGATACCACTTTTGTCACAACTCGGCCGGCCATGATCGTACTTACCGGTACCCTCGCCGTATATGTCGAGAATAGCAATGAACATACATAACACATTACTTAGAGAAAAGTGGTAACATTACCGCCACCGATAAGGTCGCTTTCTATAAAACATACTTGAACAAAAGTATAGCAATACAACCGTTCTTATAGCCCAAAACACATAGGTGACCACGTAACTCTAAAGATAACCACTGTATGACAGGCCCCGCCATACTTCGAATGTACAAAACACCTATAGCATCGTGGAGTATCCGTACCAATAAACAAGCTTCCGAGGATGGAGCTTCGACATCGAGTAGTGATCCTAAGAACGAGGATCCTCAATCGCTACCCTTACCGCGCAGATTTAACGCAGCCCAGGCGAAGGGGTCGCGACACATGTACCAAGTATGCAGTCGAAAATACTATAGTAATGATATCATAAGTCCGAAGTAAGTCGAGTCGAAGTCAATAAAATACCTTTATCGTGCCTCATCGACAATGAGGTGACAAGTATATATATATATATGATCTCGCATAAAATAGAGGCTCATGATCAAAACGGTACCTCGCCGTGGTATCAATAAAACCATCCTACTCCCGAGACTATTTCACCCGCACGGGTCCCGTGGACCCGCATGAGGTACTTCCTCGTGACGGCACTCACGGCGACGGGACTATTTCACCCGCATAAGCCCATAAGGACTCGCATGAGGTATTCTCGCGTCATGGGTAGCAAATCCACGGAACAGTGGTATAACGATCTTGGGGACTTTCCTCGATATACTCTTACCACCGCAGATGGTATAACGATCTTGGGTCAGACTTCCGGATATACTCTTACACTGGAGCAGATGGTATAACGATCTTGGGGCTTGCCCCTCAGATATACTCTTACACTGGTGCAGATGGTATAACGATCTTGGATCTGCCCCTCAGATATACTCTTACACTGGAGAAGGTGGTATGACGATCTTGGGGCTTCCCGGACATACTCTTACCCCGGAGAAGGTGGTATAACGATCTTGCGGCTTGCCTCCGGATATACTCTTACCCTAGCTCAAATCACATCATATCATAATCATAATTAAGTTAAGAAAACTTATAACTTCTTATTAGTCTTGTTCATATACCCTCTCATTTTAGTTTACTTAAGACACTTAACCATATCTTTAATAAAAGAACACCGGGAGTTTAACCTAAGTACTACATACTTCAACTCTTTTGAAAATGACTCTTCTTTATACATAAAAACCTTTGGGCAATTGATACCTTAAAATCAATTTTCCTCTCCATATACTTATCTTATTTAGAGTAAATCTCTTCTCATTAACCTTTTATGAAGCTAATAAACCAACTTCCCATAAAGTTGTTATGTTAACTCTACACTTTAGTAAAATCATACTTTTCCCCTAACTAAGGGAATTATACATTCTTAAAATGAAACAAATCATTATATACTTAAAACAAGTAAGAATACCAAAATCTCAGACGCTCACCGTACTACATAGCTTCATCTATTCATGCTCAAGAGATAGGAAAACTTCACATACCTCTTTGGTCAATCCACTTGCTAAGCTCAACTACCGCAAGTAATATTTCAACCTATAATAATCACGATACGTTTGTTAACCTCTAATCTCAAAGTAGAACAATCTAATTTCAAGGCCACTAAATTCTATGAAAAATTGGGCAGCATTTCCTTTGTTTCTACTCACTTTGCCACCTTTCTCAAGGCCGAATTTATCATCCAAACACCACATTTAAGGTTCAATTAATCCAACAATTCAAAGGGGATTACACACCCAAAATTATGCCCCATAAGTTTACAACAATTCACTTAACAATTCTAAGGTAGTTTTTAGGCTACAACATGCTCATAACCTCTTCTTAACTCATTCTTCATATCCAAACCACATTTTCTAGCATGCAATGACTCTAAGAGCATTATTTTACTACCACAAGTTCATTCTTCTAAGCATGCAACACTAGAACTAATTCTAAAGGAAGAAATGTTACCTTAAAGTTTTAGCCAAACTTATTCCAAAGACTTTGCTAGCTTTCTTGCCAAGAACACCACTACAAGCTAGCCACAAGCTAGCCACAAGCTTCCTTCTTGTGTTCTTAATTTCTCAGATTTTCTTAGGCTAGAATCTTCTTGGAGTTTTAGAGAGAAGGAGGAGCTTTGGAATATTTTAAGAGAGAAGAGAGATGTTTTACAACGAGAGAGATGACCAATGACCACGTCTCTAAGACTTGGTCAAGAGATTGCATGTGAAAAATCAGATGGGGGGGGGGGACACTTGTCCCCACCTGAGCCCTTCCAAAAGAAAATCTGACTTTTCTAAGTTTTTCCGCTGATTTCCGCCTCGGCCATGCGCCGCAACTCCCGCGACTGATCTTCCGAGCCGCGCCACGCTTCTCGCACCGCGGCGCTGAAACTTCAGCGACCCTACAAGATTTCGCGCCATGCCTCGCGCCTTGTCCGAACACATTTCGTCCGATCATGGCCCGAACTTGTAACTCTCATATCTTTCTACTCCGACGCCCTATCGATTTAATGGTTGGTTCGTTGAATCTAGACTCAACGAACTACGCCAGGCCTTTGAACCACTTAGAACTCTCATTGTACCGGTCATAACCCGCCCTAATAATCCGTCAACCTATCCTTTGAAAATTTTAAGTCTTACATTCTTTCAGACGCCTCACACGTAGGGTCGAACTACGGGTATAACATCTTCAGAGTTCCGCAGACTAATGTTATTAGGGTCAATATGTAAAGACCCGAAGGGTAACACTAAGTCAATTATTCCATCGATTCAAGGATGTAATCAGAGAGTATACAAATGTTCGGTTGATAATCGAGACATTAGAATAAAATAGAAATGAAGCAAAAATGGAGCAGGGCCACGACACGAGTGAGTAGTCGTGGTCGCGGAACATAGCTCATGGCACACGCGCCAAATGGTCCAAATGACCCACTGCTTTTGCCAGTTCGCCCACTGGGAGACCCTAGCTGATATATTCAGCTATATATACAGGGTTTAGCATCATATTTTACACGCTATCTTTTATAAGATTAAACTCTACTGAAACTCTGCTGGAATTCCTAGCTTTCCAAAAGAGAGATTACATCAAAGTTTTAAGAACTTGCAAATCGAGGGACATTTGCGTGCACACCCTCAGACTACACAAAGCTTCAACAATACAGATTGCTAACCAATGTATGTCTTCGTTCGAATTATTACATTTCTGCTTTGTGTGATTTACATTGTATAATCATACTACTGTTTGACCGTCGTCTGGTTTAAAACATAAATTTTCAAATTTCGCTGCGTGTACGAACCCGACAAAATCCTACAGTGGTATTAGAGACTGGGCTATTTTGTGTGATTATACGATGAATATTAATGATAATATGAGTTAGGATTTGTTTAAATTTAATTTATGTCGTGTAAAAGTTTTTTAAAACCTCAAAATTCCAAGAACACATAGTTTTGTCTCCAGATCTGTTAAACAATGATGTAATAGAGAAAGTCATTCAGATCTAACTCATCTAAGTTGATATGCGTAACCGGTTCGATTCGAGCATGGTGCATTGAGACGAAGAACGAGAAGAAATTTGATGATGGTCGATGAACGTGTTGTTGAATAGTGAAATGGGTACGAAATGGATCTGCAAATCTGAACCTAAACCAGTTTTAGGGTTTCAGAATTGCAGAAATTGTGTTTATGGGGTCGAGGCGCCGCGACTCTGTTCAATAGTTCCACGACGATGTTCATCCAGAAAGCTTAAAATAAAATTTCTGACTTATCGCTCCGAGGCGCCGCGCCACTGTTAGGCCGCGACATACGAGATAGTCCGCAAGTTTCGCTCGATCTTTCACACGCAAGATCGCCGACAAAAAAAAAAAAATTTTTGAAATCAGAAACTGAAGTTTTAAGAGTTTCAGAATCTGAAAATAAAATTTTAAATTGGACAGATTTGGTCCTTTCGAGAAAATATGTAATTACAAAAACTTTTTGGAAATTTGATTTTAATTTCTGAAAATTGCAAACAGGTCCCTGAAACCTGAAAATATTTTCTGAGAGTCAAAATTATATTTTTTGTATTTAATGGGATTCGAATTGAATATTTAAATTCTTGAGGGACTAAACTGTAAATTTTAAGAGTTTGCAGAATTCCTGAAAATCAGAATTTTAAAATCAGAAAATGTTTAGGGACTGTTTGACATAGACATAGATTTAGAGTTTAGACAAATAGACTCATGATTATCATTAATGATATATTATTCTATAATATATAAATGTGCTAAGTGTTTGAATGTGATGCATTTAAATTATTAGCATAACATCTGCAGTTATTGTCTGTGTAGGCGGCGCCCAATAATTGTTTACTTTCAATGACCGTTATAACTGTCTGGATAGACGACGCCCAGTATGTGATTAAAACCATCTTATATCATGCCTATTGAGTTTGATGGTTTCCCATCTAAATGTGTTTAGAAATTGCATGATAGGATGTCATATGATGTATGGCATAATTGTTGATCTTAATCGAAATCCCCGAAAACTGAAATGTTCCCCAAACATTAAAATACAAGTCTAATTAAAACGCGTCGTCCATTATAATTTTTAAGGTGCAAAATCCTTTTTGGCGATACGAGTATTTATGCCAAAGCATTTGCTCTAAGTCTACGAGGACTCAGGCCCTTTCATAGATGTGTTAAAGTAAAAGTAGAGGATAAACTTTTGTAGGTATTTGCACCAAAGTGTTTGCTTGCAAATATTAAATTTACTTAGGTGCTTAAACGCAGTCACATAATGGGATTGACTTGTTTAGATGAATCTTAGCGCCAAAGTGTCGGACTAATCTAAAGACGTAAGATTAAAATGAAAGATATTTAATCAAACCAAGAGTTGTGAATAAGCTTTACAATTGGTTGAGAACCTACCGAAGTGTGCTATTGAAGTTATCAGCCAAAGTAAACGCGGATATATCATATATTTGGATCTTGGCCCATTATGACTTTAAAATATTTTAGGTCTGTATTCTACCTTGGGGTCGTAGAAGGATGCAAAATAGTGGGAGCTAATTAAATAAAAGGTCATGTTAAATTAGCATATAATGAATGTGTATAATTAGGAGAATGAATTTTGATTGCATTTTTACTGTCTACCTATATCTTCAGATCTTCAGAATGTCGAACTTCTCAATGAAAATGCTAATGGAATCCAATATATTGACTGGACCCAACTTTATAGATTGGCTCAGGAATGTGAGAATAGTCCTGAGACAAGAGAAAATTGAATATACATTGGACTAGGTATTTCCTACTGTGCTTGCGGAGGACTCTGTCGAATATGCAACCTTTGATAAAGTGGCTTATCAAAAACATTATGATGATGCCATTTCAGCTCAGTGTTTGATGTTGTCTTCTATGTCACCTACATTACAAAGACAACATGAGAACATGGGCTCCAATGAAATGCTTGTACATTTGAAGAGTCTCTATGACTCTACCTCGCATAAACGAGTATGAAATGCTTCATAGAACTCTTTAAGTGTAAACTCATTGAAGCGGGCCAAGTGTCACCACATGTGCTGAAAATGATTGAGTTGATATAAATGTTGACATCCATTGAAATAAAGTTTCACGACAGAGTTTCTACCACACTCATTCTCCATTCACTTCCATGTTCGTTCGAGAGTTTCACTATAAATTACAATATGAATGAAACTAAGGCGAAGTTGTCAGAATTGCACAATATGCTGAAAACTTTTGAATCTTCAGTCTACAAAAGAAAACCTATTCTGATGGTTGGGTCCTCTAGTCATCCCAAATCGAAAGGTAAGTGTCACGACCCGACCTCGGGCCCGTGACTGGTGCCTTACCCCGGGCACCCTAGTGATACAACATCAGAGAAAAACCAGCGAAAGTAACTCATAAACATGAAACAATATAAATAAGAAACAGGCTAACCAAAATGATTACCTTTCTGTAAATATAAATATAACAAAAACTGAACAGTTACATCCTTTACAAAACCCAATTTACAACAGGACTACAAGCCTCTAAGAGTTTGTAACAACTATGATGGGACAGGGCCCCGTCATACCCCTGAATGTACATGAATCTACAATGACAGGAAATCATACCAAAAGATAAGCCTCCGGAGAAACGGGGCTTCCCAAAAGCGTAATCTGATCCCAAGAGCGAGGATCAACAACCGATGTACTCGACTGCAGATTTAACGCACTTCGGGCGAGGTCGCATACAAATACGTAAGTATGTGAAATCAAAATATCAGAATGAAATCATAACATTTCAAACCAAATCCACGCATCGGCCCGCCCGCCTGCCTCAACGCGAAATCTATCGGCCGAGCTCTCTCATTCATGAGGCAAGAAATGGCTAAGAAATGCCTCGAGAACTCGCCCCAAACACCGGAAGCCGCATGCTCCCGACGGTTCCACGAATCAAACTACCAATCGCAGATCACGCACTGACGTGAACTCAATACTACCGACTGCCTCTCGAGGCCTTGATCACTCACGATCCACGAATCGTTTGATAAACTCGAGGATCATCTCGCCCCACCCATAGAACTCGCGGGCCGCAACTCAAAAGTCCCAAGTCTAAAGCTATCGATTCGGGTGAACTACGGTACACCTAACCGCTCTCGCCCGCTCTCCCGCTTGCCACGATCTCGCTAATAATCGGGCCATCTCTATCAGAGCCCATATCCTCTCGCTTCCAGCCGTAATCGAGGCTCGTGTACCGCGGCTCGTGAGCGCCGCCGCCAACTCGCTGGGCCGTGGCGACGTCGTGAAACTCGCCATCCGAAATATCACCTCAGGTAAAGACTGGGCATGTGCCCTCGTGAACCTCTCGGCCCTAATAGCGCCTCTCACCGCTTTGCCCTTCTGGGCCGCGATTGCCTTGCGCGAGGCATAATCGATACATAAAAATATGTCGAGGAGTTCAACCTATAACACAGCTCTATTGCACGATCTTAGAGTGAACGAATGGAAACCAATCCTAAATATCATGTAGCCTCCTGATTATAGGTGTGGTGCACAACACACCGATAATTAAGACTCTACTAGATACGGCCTGTAGACACTTTCCAAGGATTAACTGCTCTGATACCACTTTTGTCACGACCCGACTGACTGACTGATCAGGCCTTACCCTGCACCATAGTGATACAACATCGCAGAAAACCAATAAGTAACTCATAAAAATGAAACAATATAAATAAGAAACAAAGCAACCAAAATGGTTACCTTTCGTAAATATAAATATAACAAAATCAACAGCTTACATCCTTTACAAAACCCAATTTACAACAGACTACAGCCTCTAAGAGTTTGTAATAACTATGACGACAGTGGCTCGCCATACCCCTGAATGTACATGAATCTACAATGACAGGGAATCATACCAAAAGATAAGCCTCCGGAGAAACGGAGCTTCCCAAAAGCAGAACGGTGATCCTAAGAGCGATGATCAACAACCGATGTACCTCGACCTGCGACATTTAACGTAAATTTCGGGCGAGGTCGATAACAGTACCAAGTATGTGAAATCAAAATATCGTAATGAAATCATAACATTTCCAAACCAAATCCACAGATATGTATGAAAAACCAATTAATCGCACACAGTGCCACAACATAAATAAGAGTAAACAGGTGTAACGCAACCGGTTTTTTCTAGGCCGCTAATCATCGTAGCAGGGCCATCCGCCCATAATATCATTATACGAGCCTAACTCGACTTCAGAGTCCGTGATAGTCCCGCGACCCGCATGAGGTACTCGTGACGGGGTAGCTAACCCGCGACATTTCTGGACTCAGTAGTCCGCATGGCCACTAGACCGCATGAGGTATTCTCGACGGCCAGAATACACCCGAGTGATTCTCGACTACCGTAGTCCGCATAGGTCATGTGGACCCGCATGAGGTACTCGTGACGGTAGCTAACCCGCGCAGATCGTAAAGTCAGAGGGGGTAGGTGATATACACAAGCACAACCGGCTTATCGTAAACGACATAAGCACAACGAGAGAACCCCCTTACCACAACAAAACTCAAGGCACTAACACCCATAGTAACATAACATGTTTACTTCTCAAACCAACTTACCACACATTCAGAAATCATTACAAGGCTTCTACAAACAAGTAAGTTAACCATTCTGTTTATCTTCCTTAAGTCACTATAACTAACTTCCCATAAAGTTAGTATAACACTTAGACTTTGTAATAAATCAAAACATTCACATTTGTTTGGAAAACCAAAAGAACTTATTCTTTTAAAACCAAACATTAATTTCCTTCCGAATAATGATTCATAACTCTTTTTGAAATACTTCAAGATTCTTAACATTTAGAACTCAAGTCAAAAAACATCAAAGTGAAACCAAATTCAGTTAATACACGTACGTCTACCGTACTATATATTTACAAATATCATGCTCAAGAGGATAGGAAGAATCACATACCTCCTCGGCTAAATCCACTTGCCAAGTCGAATATGCCGCACGTACAGTATCAACCTATAATAATCAAATATGTCTATTAACATCTAGACTTCTTCGTCGAATATTCTAAGTATAAGGTTCCTTATTCTACGGAAAATTGGACAACACTTCCTTTGTTTCTACATACTTTTCCACCTTTTCAAGGTCCGATATCAACTACTAAACGCCACATTTAAGGCCCAACAATTCAGCAATACAAGGGGATTACATGCCTAACTTGGGCGTGTAAAATTCTGCCCCACAATACAAATTAAACAATCCAATAAGTTTAAGGTATTATCTTGGCTACAACATGTTCACATATCATCCTTATTCAAATCCAAATCGTTATTCCTACATGCAATATACCTAAAAGCAATATTGATAACTACAAGTCCTTTCTTCCTCACATGCAACACAATTTACTTAAAAAGGAGAAATGGATTGTTACCTTAGAGTTTACCCAAATTAGTCCAACAAATTTCACTTGCCTTCTTCCACAATCACCACCACAAACCTCCTACAAGCTTGTCAAAATGTTTCCTTCTTGTTACCTTTCTGAAATTTCTCTAGGCCTTGGTTTCTTCTTAAATTTTTAGAGAGAAGGGAGAGGAATTGTTAGAGAGAAGGAAGAGGGAATTTTTAGAGAGAAGGGGGTTTTGTGAAGAATGACTAAGTCTTCAAGACTTGGTCAATAAATAGTGCTTCCACACAATCAGATGGGAGGGACACTTGTCACCCTCCCATGGCCTTTTAAAAAAAATATCTTCTGATTTTCCCCCCAGATTTCGCAAAAACCCGCCTTTGCGCGGCCTCGAAATGGCCACAATAAACCTCCGAGAATTTCAAGATTTACGGCGCCGCCTCAGATTCGAAGGCCATGCGCTGCAATCTCAGCCAATTTTCGATATCCGCCGCGCCTCAGATCCGGCCATACGCTGTATCCTCGACCGAGAATACTTTTCTGCTTGCCCGCGCACTGAACTTGTAACTTCCATAACTTTATACTCCGATGTCCTATCAACGAATGGTTGGTTGCGTTGGGAACTAGACTCAACGATCTACATACTAGGCCTTCGAAACACCTAGGAACTCCTAATGCAACTGGACATAAACCGCCTCAAAGTTGACTAAAACCCGTCCGAAATATTCCGTCAACCTTTCTTTCTAAAATTTAAATCTTAATTCCTTTCGTACGTTCTCATAAGCATGACCTGAATTACAGGGTGTAACATTCTCCCCTCCTTAGAAACATTCGTCTCGAATGTTCCTTCAATGCTTACTCAAATCACAATATTGACATAGACCCTCTTAACTATTCATCTTGCAAAAGAGACGCTCTACACGACCAAAGCAACACTTAAGTATAAATGCCAAATTAAAAACTAACAAGCAGGAAAGTGGGTTACCTGGAGGTGTAGGGAACAAGTGGGGATACTTCTTCATCATGTCCTCTTCTGCTTCCCATGTCATTTCCTCCCTGTTCTCATTCCGCCATAAGACCTTGACGGAAGCCACATCCTTTGTCCGTAGTCGCCTAACCTGACGATCGAGTATCGCTATGGGACTCTCCTCATATGATAACCCTCCACACCGGACATCACAAATCGGTGCACTCTAGATGGATCTCCAATACACTTTCGCAACATAGACACATGAAAATCGATGCATCGCCTCCAGATCGGACGACAGATCCAACTCATAGCAACCTTGCCTACCCTACTGACACTGTAAGGCCCAATGTACTGGGCTAAGTTTCCTTCTTCCCAAATCTCATCACGCCATTCATGGGTGATACCTTCAGGAAGACCCAATCATCCATCTCAAACTCCAAGTGTCGACGCGATGATCCGTGATACGACTGCCGATTCTCGAAGCCGATAATAACCGCCTCGGATAAGCTTCACCTTATCCACCGTCACGAATCAAGTCCGCCCGACTAATCAACTTCGCCATATCAAACCAAATTATTGGCGACATGCACTTCTCCCGTATAAGGCCTTATAAGGCGCCATCCGAATACTAGAATGATAGCATTGTTATATGCAAACTCCACAAGAGGTAAATGATCCTCCCACTACCCTCGAAATCAATAACACAGCCCGCAACATATCCTCGCGGTGCGGAAGCGTACGCTACCGTCCGCTTGGCCTAAGGATGGAACGCAGTATTGAGACTCACATGTGTCTCTAATCCTTTCTGGAAAGACCTCCAGAAGTTAGCCGTGAACTGGGCTCCTCTGTCTGAAATAATCGATATAGGAACTCCGTGCAGTCTCACAATCTCTCTGATATACAATCTAGCATAATCCTCTAGAAAAAGTCGCCCCGACCGGAAGAAAAGCTGGTCGATTTCACACCGTCGACAATAACCTGATGGAATCACGCTCTCTGAGTGTGAGGTAACCCTGTAATAAAGTCCATATTGATTACCTCCCACTTTCATGTCGGAATCTCTATCATCTGCAACAACCCACTGTGCTCGTGCTCCACTCGACCACCGACAATTCGACATCGCGTCTCAGTGAATGGATTGTATACATTAAACTACCGCAAGAAAATATTCAATGTACAAAATAAAAAAGCTAAGTTAAATGAAAGAAATTCTACCTACTTGTGGAATTGCAGACTTGGTCATATCAATCAAACGAGGATAGAACGATTGAGGAAGTTAAATTACCTTGAACCATTTGACTTACAATCTTATGGTAAATGTGAATCATGTTTGAAAGGTAAGATGACCATTAAACCTCTTTCTGGAAATGGGATCCGTGCCAAGAAGGTGCTTCAGTTGGTACATACTGACGTATGTGGACCATTTTTGACTCAAGCTAGAAAAGGTTTCTCTTACTTCATTACTTTTACAGACGACTTATCGAGGTATCGATATGCGTATCTTATGAGACACAAATCCAAGGCCTTCGAGAAGTTTAAGGAGTTTAAGTGTAAAGCTGAAAAACATCTCTTGAAGAGTATCAAGACTTTCCGATCTGATCATGGGGTGAATACTTAAGTAAATAATTTCTTGAATACTTAAAGCTACATGGAATTCATTCCGAATGGACACCTCCTGGAACACCTCAGATGAATGGTGTTGCCCAGAGGAGAAACCAAACCTTTCTTGACATGGTTCGTTCCATGATGAGTTTTGCAGATCTTCCAACATACCTTTGGGGATACGCTATTCTAACCTCGATATATGTTCTGAACAGAGTTCCTTCTAAATCAGTTGAAAAGACGTCATATGAGGTATGGTGTGGCAAAAAGCCATCACTTAGACACATGAGGACCTGGGATGTCCTGCATATGTCAAGAAGTTGATCACTGATAAGTTGGAGTCTAAAAGTGAGAAATGTTACTTCGTTGGGTATCCAAAGGAATCTAAGGGATTCTATTTCTATCTTCCTGTAGAACATAAGATATTTGTTTCTAGGAACACAACTTTTCTTGAAGATGAATATGTCTACAAGAAAGAGAGTTGCACAGAGATAGAACTTCAAGAAATTCAAGAACAACGTAACATAGAGGTTGGACCCTTGCCGAGTGAACAAGGCAAAGATTCAGTGGGAGCTTATGGCGAAGATTGGGTACTCAGGGTACTCCCTTCGGCCAGTGAGAGTGCTATGAGGAGAGATACAAAAATGCAAGATCCTTCTGCACAGACCTTGGGAGCAAGTGCACCAGTTGCACCTTCTCCCTTTTAGGAAAGACATGAAAATAATATTCCTGAAAGCTCTAATGTTGGTGGATCAACCAGCGCACAAGAACCTTCTCACGATCAGAACATACCTGTAACGGAACTGCAAGACACTCAACTCCGCAGGTCTACTAGAACTCATCATCCTCCAGAAAGACTAAATCTACTTGTGGAAACACAAAAGGAGTTGGATATTCCAGATGATGATGAGCCTAGAACCTACAACGAAGCAATGCTAGACATTGATTTGAAGAGATGGCAAGAATCTATGAAATTCGAAATGGAATCTATGTATATCAATCAAGTGTGGAACTTGGTTGATTTGCCGAATGAGGTTAAACTCATAGGATGCAAATGGGTCTTCAAGAAGAAGATTGATGCATCTGGCAAGGTTCAGACTTATAAAACTAGACTAGTGGCTAAAGGTTTTACTCAGCGCCCTGACGTGGATTATGATGAAAACTTTTCACCGGTGGATAAGATAAAGTCTATTCAGATTTTGCTTGTTATAGATGCACATTACGATTATGACATTTGGCAGATGGACGTCAAAACTGCATTCCTCAATGGTAATCTAATTGAGGAAGTGTATATGAAACAACCCGAGGGTTTTTCATCAGAGTCCAGACCAAATGCTGTGTGCAGGCTACATAAGTCCATTTATGGGCTTAAGAAAGCATCTAGGAGTTGGAACATTTGCTTTGACAAGGCTATCAAATCTTTTGATTTCGTCAGAAGCAAAGAGAATCCTTGCGTTGAGGGTATTGTCTTCATTATTATATATGTTGATGACATATTGATAATGGGAGACAATAAGACTCTCATGCAGTCAGTTAAGGATTGGTTGTCCAAGACCTTCATGATGAAAGATTTAGGTGAAACTTGCTACATTCTGGAAATTAGGATCTATAGAGATAGACCTAATAGATTGTTGGGGATGTCACAGTCAATCTACATAGACAAAGTTCTTAGATGTTTTTCAATGGAGAATTCCAAGAAAGACGATCTTCCAATGGGTCAAGACATCAAGTTATCTAAGAAGGGTTGCCCTTCTAGTGCTGTAGAACTTGAGCGCATGAAAAGGGTCCCATATTATTCGGCTATAGGATCGATCATGTATGTCATGACTTGTACTAGGCCAGATATGTCTTTTGCACTTAGTATGAATTGCAAGTTCCAGCAGAATCCTGGTGAGGAACACTGAAAGGTAGTCAAGAGTATTCTTAAGTATCTCAGACGTACTAAAGATTACTTCTTAGTCTATGGTGGAAGAGATAAACTGGTTGCCACTGGGTATACCGATGCTAGTTTCCAGACAGATGTTGATGATTTCAAATATCAGTCTTGTTACACGTTCATTTTCAATGGAGGAGCAATGAGCTGGAAGAGTTCCAACCAAGCTATTATCACGACTTACCATCAAGGGAAGTACATTCCGATCTAAGTCGCTAAAGAAGTTCGCCGTGATTTTTGAGTTCCTGAAGGAACTAGGGGTTGTTCCGAGTGCCAGTTGTCCAATAACCATTTATTGTGACAACACTGGTGCAATTGCACTGGCAAAGGAAACAAGATCAACTAACAGAAACAAGCATGTACCGAGGAAGTATCATATTCTCCGAGAGGTGGTGGAAGCTGAAGATATTAGGATAGATTATGTTCCCACATAAAATAATCTAGCAGACCTGTTTACTAAATCATTATGCTTGGTGAAACATAATGGTCATTTTGAGAACATGAGTATTAGATATGTTGGTGATTGGCTCTAGGTCAAGTGGGAGATTGAAAGTATATGTATGACCTAGAGACAATCTGTATTAGGACAAAATGTACTTTATACACATTCATATTTATATTAATGATGATTAATATTATGGTATTTGTCTTTGTTGAATTATTAGTTGATTGTTTATAATATTATATAAATGCATCCCTAGAGTTTACGTGGTTATTAATGATGTGAGAATTAATATTATAACGTAACTCTTAAATTATCTCGACTAATGATCATCGAGATTAGAATATCGATGATATGCGATATGTCAACATGTGGTCTGCATCATATCCTTAGGGGATGTAGTATGTCTCACTTGCTACGAGTTATGTCAACTCGTGATGGACACAAGGATACTTGTTGAAGTATTGGTATACCCTGCTGATGTACTATTTTGTTATACGTCTATAATGTCATCGGCATGTGGGAGATAGAAGTCCTTAGACTTGAGGTCAATATCACCTTGTTAACGGAGTAATGTACTTTGATCCTGTCCTAAGCTCAAATGCCTTATAGGTTGAGACGCGACTTGTTTTGGGTGCATTACGAAGTAGATTAAAGGTGGTATGTGAGCCAAGATTAGGATTCATTCCTTGAATGTATATTCGAGTGAACTCTCAGGTACTCATATGGTATTAGGTTGACTAAGTCATTGGCCAATGTAATGGACATGTTTTTGATATGGTCCTGTTGTCAACTAATATAGATGAGTTATAATGATCAAACCATTTGGATAGACACTTGACAAATCCTAAGCTTGATTGAGTGTGTCATGAATGAAATGATTTTATCTTCTCACATAGAGGTTCAGTTCACATGTTTCGTGTAGCTAAGATTTACATATTGAGTTCGTCTTCCGGCGCAGTCTAGGAGTTCCGTGTGGAATTAGGGTCAATATGTAAAGACCTGAAGGGTAACACTAAGTCAATTGTTCCATCGATTCAAGGATGTAATCAGAGAGTATACAAATGTTCGGTTGATAATCGAGACATTAGAATAAAATAGAAACGAAGCAAAAATGGAGCAGGGCCACGACACGAGTGAGTCAGGGCCGCAGAAACATGGCCAGCACGCGCCGATGGTCCGAAATGACCCACTGCTTTGGGCACCGCCCATCGAAAACCCTAGCTGATATATTCAGCTATATATACAGGGTTAACATCATATTTTACACGCTATCTTTTATAAGATTAAACTCTACTGAAACTCTGCTGGAATTCCTAGCTTTCCAAAAGAGAGATTACATCAAAGTTTTAAGAACTTGCAAATCGAGGGACATTTGCGCAAGACATTCTGACTACACAAAACTTCAACAATCCAGATTGCTAACCAATGTAAGTATTCATTCGAAGTATTACATTCCTGCTTTGTGTTATTTACATTGTATAATCATCCTACAGTTTGACCATCGTCGAGTTTGAAACATAAATTTTCAAATTCCGCTGCGTGTACGAACCCGACAAAACCCTACAATATTTCGCTGACTTAGTCAACTTTATAAAGAATGTGCAGCACACTCGTCGATGACGTGACAAAGTAGCTAATTATCTGAGTAGATGTGATGTTTGGGTCCGAAATAATAGTTAAAAATGAATTATGAGAAACAGAAAAGAAAAAATATTTATCAGCAAAAATAAAACAATTATTTTCTAAACAAACTTCACATATTCTTTGCCAGAAAATGAATAGCTTTTGCTGGAATTTTTTTTTGGTGAACTTTTTTAAAAATCCTCAGACATGTTTTTTAGGCTGAAATTTTTAGATTTTTTTAGGCTATAATTTTCAGATCTATTTTTCATTTTTAGGTTGAAATTTTCAAAAGGGAGGGCTCACTGGGGAAGAAGATGAGGTGGGGGCTCGCCGGAGGAGAAGACGAACAAGGGGTGGGTGATTCTTTTTCTCTTTTGACTGATTTTTTTAAATCTAAAGTTCATTTTTTATTTTTATTTTATAAAATGTTCTCCGAGAATGGTGGCGGTCTTCATTTTTTCTGGTGGATCAAGATAGCAACGATGGAAGATTTGTTAATGGTAGAATATTAAGTGGAGAAGAAAGAGAAAAAGAATAAAGATGAAAAAGGAGGAGGAAATAAAAAGCACTAAAAAAATTTAAAAAATCTATTTTTTTGTCCTCCCAGGCGCTTGTTTGTGTGAAAATCAGTCAACTTGCCAAGTCAGCAAAAAGTGTCTAAATGACACACTCGAGTCTTACCTCATGTGTCTAAATGAAACATGATTTAGTTGAGAGGTCTAAGTGAAAAATATTGACGACTACAAAGGACTGACGATGAGTTTGGCCTAAAAAGAATACAAGTATGTCGCACTTTACATACAAACATACAGACTTATGTTTAAAGTAATTTTTGACTACCTTTACCACTACATTAATAGTTTTGTTATGTCAAGGGGATTGAATAGTCTATATATATAGACACAAATTATTTTACTTTCACCCTATATGTACCATATAACTTTTCAATGAAGAATCAAATCCATTCCCCAATCGGTGGATCCGCCCCTGCCAAAGAGAGAATATAGAAGAGAATACAATAATATCGAGAGGTTCACACAAGTGACAACTAAAATTTATGTCTCACAAATTCTCCAATAAATTGAACTCTCTAACTCAAAAGTCTACCTAATGGATGTATTGCTATTTCTTTTGAAAAAAGACGTTAAGAAAATCAGGGCAAACAGCTAAAAATGTACCTTGTTCTTGGATTGCCTTCTGGAGGAAAGATTCACTCACCCCACTCGATATCAAATTCTCGATCAATTCATCGTTAGCCTTCTCTCCTGTCACAGTAAAGTGCAACCGTCTCCTTATATTCATCATTCATTCTTGCCCTCAATGCCTGGAAATCATCCATGAGGACTTTTAATTTCTTCCCTAACCCGCTAACTACAAAAGTCCTCGTTCAATCTGCCGAAGAACCTGGACCACAACCTGCGATTTTCCTATGAGCTGCATTGGATTGTTCGAGGGCTTCCAATTTTCCTTTGGTCATCTTGACACGTTTTAAAACCGGTGATACATCTGAATCCATCCTAGACCTTATTTCTTTAACAGTCTTGGCATTGTGCACACGTTTGCTTTCTTCATTTGATTCTTGTAATTTTTTGTAGAGCTTTTCGACATTGTTCATGTCCTCTTTCACATTTTCTATATCTTCAAAGAATTTAGTGTTGGGTTTTGATATTGGTGAATAGGAAATGATGGGATAAAAAAATTAAAGAGGGTAAAAGGCTCTTTTATCCCACATCGAAAAAATGGAAGGAAAGAGAGGTGTATATATTACATTACACCTTCTCGAGCTGCTAAAAGGGTTGAGAGGGCAAGGACCCCTCGCGCCGTCGTCGTCCCTCGCGCCGTCGTCGCCGCTTCCTTCGGCTCGGCCGGCCCGGCCGGCCGGCCGGCGGATTGATAATCTTTTTGGACAAACGTTTCTTTAATTAATTAATTATTTAATTAAAAACAAATCCAAACGGATCGACCCGCGACCCGATCCGACCCATCCTCTCCTCTCTTTTCAATTTCCTCCAAATGAGGTGACTATTCTGAATGGTTGCAACCATTCAGAATCAGTACCTCTAACCCTATAAATTCTTGATCATTTCAAGAATTTATTAAAAACAAATTCATTCTAATCAATTACGAATTCGTTGCTCTTTCAACTCGAAAATTTCATTCTGTGATATCTTTAGTTGAGTGGTTCGTTGCTAGGAATTTGGAGTACTACTATTCGGTAAGATAATCGTTCTATCACGGGAGGCGATATTAGTTAACCTCAGATCGTGAGGAATAATTTCAAGGACACTTTGAACTAAGTGGGCTCGATTACATTCGAATTTTTTTCAAAGCAGTTCTGTTTTCGTTTATTGTTTCATTTATGTTATATGTTTCACTAAGTGATTAACATATTGTTTTGAATCATTATTTAGCCAAGTCTGATTATTATACCAACAATCTTAAGGAAATTATATTTATTGTATTTTAATCAGATCCCGGTTTGGAGATTAAAACTGTGTGATTTTCTACTCAGTATGTAATTTCATATTCTAACTTGAAGATATAAAAACTTCGTTGGAATATTAAAGTCCAGAAAAAGTGTTTTCAAAAGAAAAAAAAGTGTTTTTAGGAAAAAAAAAGTGTTTTTATGTTGTTTGAGATTAAAATCTTGATTTTCTACTCTTGAGATTAAAGTTTTCATAACTTTCTACATTTGGATACTTGATTTGAAGATATAAAAACTTCATCAAGTATATAACATACAATCTCTGGCACTTCGGTGCTATCAATTTTGATTCCGTTTGAAGAAATAAAATCTTCACCATTGTGTATTATATTTGTTGCTATCAAAATTGATTCGGTTTGAAGAAATAAAATCATCACCGTGGTGTATAACGATTTGAAGACCATAAAAACTTCATCGCTCATTTAAGGAGATTAAAACTTGTGTAGTTTTCTACTCTATATGAATATTAGTATTAGACTCGAAGATATAAAAACTTCGTTGGAATACTAAAGTTTCATAATTATACTACGATTTGAAGAAATAAAATCTTCATCGTTTAAGTTTATAATTCGACTGCGATTTGAAGAAATAAAATCTTCATCGTTGAAGTCTGTGAATTAATTGCTATTTTGGTTTTATTAATTAAAACAGTTTGTCTATTTGACAGTGACAAACAATGGCAATTGAAATTGGAACTACCTCTGCAAATACTGCACCAGCGGTTACTACTACAACCCGTACCGCAGTACCACCGGCTGAGAAACCTGCGAGGTTCACCGGTGCCAACTTTAAAGGATGGCAGCAAAGAATGTTCTTTTGGCTTACCACCCTTGGTTTGCAAAAGTTCACCAGTGAGGACCCTCCCGTGCCTGCCGCCGATATGCCTGACAACCACGGTTCATAGTTCTGAGGCTTGGAAACAGGCTGATTTTTTGTGCAAAGGCTACATTTTAAGTGCCTTAGAAGATGACTTGTACAATGTCTACAGTGCAGTAGAAACTTCCAAAGAACTATGGAGTGCACTTGAAAAGAAGTACAAGACAGAAGATGCTTGCTTGAAGAAGTTTGTGGTTGCCAAATTCCTAGACTATAAAATGGTTGATGGGAAAACAGTTGGAACCCAAGTTCAAGAGCTTCAACTTATCTTCCATGACCTTATCTTTGAAGGTATGGTAGTGAAGGAAGCATCCCAAGTGGCTGCAATGATTGAGAAATTGCCGTCTTCGTGGAAAGATTTCAAGAATTATCTTAAGCACAAAAGAAAGGAAATGAAGTTGGAGGATCTTGTGATTCGTCTCAAGATCGAGGAAGATAACAAAACCGCTGAAAAGAGGTATCGTAAGAGTTCACTAATTGAAGGGCCAACATCGTTGAAGATCTTGCTCAGAAAATGAACAAGAAAAGAAAGAGGCCTTACGGAAAAGAAGGTTTCTAACAAGAAAAGTTCAAGGGCAATCGCTTTAATTGTGGGAAAGGCGCCACAAAGCCAGTTATGCGTCTCAGAAAAGACAAGGGAAAAGACAAGCCAATATGATGGAAATGAATGATGATCCGAGTGATCGTGTGCAATCTTTGGAAGAGTGCAATTTGGTTGGAAACCCAAAAGAGTGGTGGCTGGATTCGGTGCCACTCGACGTGTTCTTATTTGAAAGAAGCATTTGCAACATATGCTCCATTGGACCAAGAGGTGCATTTTATGGGAAATCTTGCAATGCAAGGTTGAAGGATATGGGAAGATACTTCGAGGATGACTTAAGCAAGGTCGACTTCAACAATGTTACGCGTTCCAACAATTCGGAAGAATTTAGTTTCAAATGACTACTCGTCAAAAACGGGTTTAAGTGTGTGTTGGTTAGTGAGAAAATTGTAATAAGTAAGAATGATATGTTCATAGGAAAGGGCTACCTCACCGAGGCCTTTTCAAACTCAATGTAATGGTTGTTGTGATATTAATGAAAATTCAAATGCCTTACTTATCGAGTCAAATGATTTATGGCATGTTCGTTTAGGACATGTCAATTACAAAACTCATAAAATTGATCAATTTAGAAGTATTGCCTAAATTCGAGTGCAACAAATCAAAATGTGAAATTTGTGTTGAATCTAAGTTTGTTAAACATCCATATAAGTCTATTAATAGGAATTCAAATCCTTTAGACTTAATTCACACGTATATATGTGATATGAAGTCAATACCATCTCGTGGTGGGAAAAAGTATTTTATAACTTTCATCGACGATCGCTCAAATCTTGTTATGTGTATTTGCTTAATAGTAAGGATGAAGCAATTAATGCATTTAAGCAATACAAGAACGAAGTGGAAAATCAATTGAATAAAAGATCAAAATGATTAGAAGTGATAGGGGTGGAAATGCGAATCTCCTTTTGCAGACATGTTTGGAATATGGAATTATTCATCAAACTACGCCTACACACCACAATCAAATGGAATTGCGGAAAGGAAAAACCGAACATTAAAGGAAATGATGAATGCCTTACTAATTAGTTAGGTTTCTGCAGAGCTTGTGGGGAAGCTATCCTTACTAATCGAATACTCAACAGAGTACCCCACAAAACACAATCTATTCCATATGATCTATGGAAAGGAAGAAAACCCAACTTGAAATATTTCAAAGTGTGGGGTGTTTAGCAAAGGTCCAAGTTCCTTTGCCCAAAAGGTAAAAATCGGACAAAAGCGTGGATTGTGTTTTTATTGGCTATGCTACAAACAGCAAAGCTTGTCGGTTTTGGTTCACAAATCGGACAATCCGAAATTCATGTTAATAATTGAATCGGATAATGCTGAATTCTTTGAAAACATCTATCCGTATAAAATCGAATGTAGTCGTCAAGTGAAAGATCTAAACGATCGGGAAGAACCAAATGAAAGTATACCAAGCAAAGAGGATCTAAGGCGTAGCAAACGCCAAAAGACATCTACTTCCTTTGGACTGGACTTTGTAACATTCTTGCTTGAAAATGAGCCTCAAACATTTAAAGCAAAGAATGTCATCTTACGATTCAACATTTTGGAAAGAAGCGATCAATAGTGAGATTGAATCGATTTTAAACAACCATACATGGGAGTTAGTTGATCTTCCTCCCGGAAATAAACCTTTAGGATCAAAATGGATCTTTAAAAGGAAAATGAAAGTGATGGCACTATTGACAAATACAAGGCAAGACTTGTGGTCAAAGGTTATAGACAAAAGAAGGTCTTGATTACTTTGACACATACTCGCGGTGACAAGAATAACATCTATTCGGTGTTAGTGGCAGCGGCGTCAGATACGGTCTTGAAATCCATCAAATGGATGTCAAGACGACTTTCTTAAATGGAGAATTGGAGGAAGAAATTTACATGGAACAACCCGAGGTTTTGTGGTTCTGGTAAAGAAAGGAAAGTGCAGACTTGTGAAGTCACTTTATGGACTTAAACAAGCACCCAAACAATGGCATGCAAAATTTGACCAAACAATGTTGGCAAATGGATTTAAGATTAATGAGTGTGACAAATGTGTTTACATTATAAATACTCCAAATCATGAAGTCATTGTTTGTTTGTATGTTGATGACATCGATAATGAGTAAAAATATTGTCGATATAAATGCTACGAAACGTATGCTCGCTAGCAAATTTGACATGAAAGACTTAGGGGTTGCGATTTGATCTTAGGAATTAAGATCCATAAAACTCCACAAGGTCTAGCATTATCACAATACATTATATTGAAAAAGTACTTGACAAGTTCAAGTATTTAAATTTCAATGTTGCAGACTCGATTGATGTAAGTTTTGCACTTCAAAAATGAAGGTGAAAGTGACTCACAATTGGACTACGACGAGTTTTGGGAAGTTTGATGTATATTATGAATTGTACACGACCAGATATAGCATGTGCTATAAGTCGAGTCGATTCACGAGTAATCCCAATCAAACTCATTGGATGACAATGAAACGAGTCTTGGGATATTTACAACACACCCAAAACTATGCTTTGCATTATAATAAATATCCCGCATGATCTTGAGGATATAGTGATGCAAATCGGATCACCGGATCGTTTGAAGTTAAATCCACGAGTGGATATGTTTTCACTTGTTGGCGGAGGAGCGATGTCTTGGAAATCATCAAAGCATACGCATCGCCCGCTCTACAATGGAATCGAATTTATAGCTTTAGACAAGGCGGTGAAGAAGGTCGAATGGCTCGGAATTTCTTAGAAGATATTCCATTCTCGCCCAAACCTTTGGCTCCTATATGTATACCTTTGTGATCAGCAAGAATAGGTAGGCGGGGCGTAATGTATAACGGAAAATCTCGTCACATACGACGGAGACACAATCTGATTAGACAACTCCCTCTAGTGGCGTTATCACAATTGATTATGTAAAGTCAAGAGATAACGTGACGGATCCGCTTACAAAAGGCTTATCTAGAGAGGGAGTTGGTAGATCATCAATGGGAATGGGGTTAAGGCCAAGGACAAGTCATCATGGCGGTAACTCTACCTAGCAGACTGGAGATCCCAAGAGCTAGGTTCGAGAGATCAAACAAAGTTGTGATCGACGGTTGACATTGTCAAATAACTCAACCCATTCTCGGATGAAGACAATGTTCAGAAATAAGGATAAGACTTTATGGCTTGTTAATGAGTTAATAAAGCATTAAGGGTTTTTAATGGTTATCTAAATCTGGCAATGTATGACCAGATAATGTGGCTATAGGACCACATGTTTAGAAATCACCTATGCGAGTGTTAAGTGTAAGCCGTTTTAAAGGGGAATGACAGTAAATGCCCATTCTATATGCACTCATGAGATCAGGCAGTGTTCATGGCCGAAACGAACACAACCGTGAGAACCATAAACGGTTGAGGTTGATTGTCGTCTTATGTTGTCTAGGTATACAACAAAGTTCGACGGTTCAAAGATATCAAATCTACCGATTGATCGAGTATATCCGATATAAGTTCACTACGGAAAGTTCAAGGAAACCTACTTATCGGATCAGATCCAATTCTCGCTTGTATATCACACTCGTCCGTACATTCTTCTATCTTATAATCATTCCCCATTCATGTGGGGGATTGTTGGGTTTTGATATTGGTGAATAGGAAATGATGGGATAAAAATTAAAGAGGGTAAAAGGCTCTTTTATCCCACATCGAAAAAATGGAAGGAAAGAGAGGTGTATATATTACATTACACCTTCTCGAGCTGCTAAAAGGGTTGAGAGGGCAAGGACCCCTCGCGCCGTCGTCGTCGCTCGCTCGGCTCGGCTTCGGCTTCGGCTTCGGCTTCGGCTTCGGCTTCGGCTTCGGCTTCGGCTTCGGCTTCGGCTTCGGCTTTGGATTTGGATTTGGATTTGGATTTGGATTTGTCAAAAGATCGATTGATTGATAATCTTTTTGGACAAACGTTTCTTTAATTAATTAATTATTTAATTAAAAACAAATCCAAACGGATCGACCCGCGACCCGATCCGACCCATCCGGCTCTCCCTCTCTTTTTCGAATTTCCCTCCAAAATGAGGTGACTATTCTGAATGGTTGCAACCATTCAGAATCAGTACCTCTAACCCTATAAATTCTTGATCATTTCAAGAATTTATTAAAAACAAATTCATTCTAATCAATTCTGAAATTCTGAAGTTGCTCTTCAACTCGAAAATTTCATTCTGTGTGATATACTGCCGTTGAGTGGTTCGTTGCTACCGGAATTTGGAGTACTACTATTCTGGTAAGATAATCGTTCTATCCTGGGAGGCGATATTCCGTTAACCTCGAGATCGTGAGGGGAATAATTTCCTTAAGGACACACTTTGAACTAAGTGGGCTCGATTACATTCGAAATTATTTTTCCAAAGCAGTTACATTTCGTTTATTGTTTCATTTATGTTATATGTTTCACTAAGTGATTAACATATTGTTTTGAATCATTATTTAGCCAAGTACAGATTATTATACCAACAATTAGCAAGATCAATGCTTTCATTTCCTGATTGACAACTTGACCACCCTCCAAATCATCCAATTGGACCTGTTTTTTAAGGTCTTGGTATTTTAAAACGAATTAGAGAATAAGTCATCATTTTTGGTTGATTTCAATTTCCTCTATTTTCCCTATGGACAAATTAACCTTGGCCAGCTCGGTAAAAGGAGGAGGGATACGGTAGGTTGACAGCCAGGAAAAACAAGTCAATTCCAACTTACTTCGGATTGAGGCGTTATTATTATTATTAATGTTGTTATTCTTGAAGGGGAAATGCCGTGCCCTTGTCTAAACCTTCTCTCTTCATTAATGGGGTGGTGAATTGGAGGAGGAAGAAGAGAAGGCGACATGAGCAAAGCCTTAATTAAGAGAAAACTAACTAAAATCATTATTTGTTTTAAGATTTGAGAGTAATATTATTAGAGGCTATGCAGCCATTATTAAATTAAAGTTCCACCAGAGCAAACTTGAGGAAGGTGGTTAAAACAGGGAAAATTGTTTTGCATTGGAGTTTAATTTCTCCTCTATAATAACATATTCGAATATTTTGTATTGACCTTGTCAAGTAAATTTTTCGACACACTATCAAATATTTTGACAAAGCTAAAGTCAATTGCTTAATGTGGAATGATAATTACTTCACTATTCTTAATCACATCTCGCATTCGAGTCCTAAAATAAATGTTTCTTTTGTTAGAGAGCGTTTTATCGCATAAAGTAATACTTTCAGACGCGAATCCGAGTTAATTGAGTTCCATAGCCAGTATTTAACCCCGAATAAGAAATAAAAAAATAAAAAATTGACCTATGTATGTAAAAGTACACACTTCTATAGTTCTTTGTCATGGTTTCAATTCACTTTCGTTATTTTTTTCCGACCTACTTTGATATGTTTTCTCTTGAATCAAGAGTCTATCGGAAATAATCTCTCATGATAGAGGTAAGATCTGCTACACTCTACCCTCTCCGCCCCACTTATAGTATTATGTTAGGTATATTGTTGTTGTACGTTAAAATGCACCAACTTGAATTTTTAGTGTGTACTTTCGTCCTTTTTATTTTCTTTAATGCCACTTATTAATATGTCCTTTGTGAGCCACAAATACATAGTCGTGAAAAGACTTATGTTCTTAAAATATTAAGATGAAGACGTAGATAAAGAGAAACATGCTTCATCGAAAGAAAAAGGAGACATATTTCTTGAATGTCTTACGAATGTACCAAGTTCTATTACATTTTTCTTGCCTCAAATCCTTATGTGTTTGGACATTTACATCTCCAATGAGGGTGATATCATGGTTGTTCCTCAAGATTCTACACCACTCCCAAACATGTGTACTTTGGAGTTTGCACAAAGAAAATTGCCAGAAATAGATTGCGAAGAACTATTAATTAAAGAGGAGGAGATGAGAAGAAGATTTTTTTTTGTGTATTGACAAGAGAAATATCTACCTTTATATGGTAAATGAACTTATTATTCTTATCTTGAAAAGCGAAAAGAGTCACATATTTGGTTGTTCGGTTAAAAATATATATAACATTTAGTCTATATATGTATACTGTATATTTATTATAATTATATCTCTATTCGCTATTAATTTTTTTTGAGCGACGGCTATTTCAGTTAATTTCTCAAAATAAAAGACCTAGTCAAGTCATTTTTATGGTTCTTCAATCTTCTCTTTTTTGGGGAGAACTATGATTGTAATTCACACCCAAACTCAACTACCTTATGCGGTCTTTGTATAGCAAAAGGAATCTCCGACCTTAGCTCAGTTGGTAGAGCGGAAGACTGTAGTTTGGAGACAGCTAATCTTTAGGTCGCTGGTTCGAATCCGGCAGGTCGGATTTATTTTTTGATTTTTAAGAGTTATATAACCTCCCTCTTTTGCTCTAATTTGAATCTCAAGTTTGACTATAGCAATAAACTGTATATAGGACAAAAATCAAGGACCCTCCATGGAACATCTATGGATATATTATATGGTCTTTGTTCTAAAAAAAATATTAATTTTTATATTTAGTAACTCTTTAATTTTTACATTCTATATGACATTTTTAAGACCATAAAATCTAGAGCACATTTTGATACACTACACACATCTTAATTTAAGATCACAATATTTAGGATTATCAATTACCTTTTTACTTTTCCAAAACTTTTCAACTCTTATACAATCTTACCAAATGAGTAAACCATAGTTCATAAGTAAGCTATCAGAATATCCTAAGGCATTGTATTAATAAATTGCATATCTTCATGTTCCTTCTATAAATAAATGTTTGTGATAACATATTATTATAAACTTTTAAATACACATAATTTTACAAAGACGTACTTGTTTAATATATCAATATTAGTAGTAACTAGATATTCTTTAATATAAACCTCCCACATGTCAAGTCGGGCATATGATGTTTTTTTCCAAAATTTAAAATGATGGATCTTTATTTGCAAAATATAAATTTTGTGGGTCAAATTTCACATTTTAAGAAAATCAAAATCACAATTTGGAATCCTACATTTTGGAGAATTGAGGATTTCAAATCATGATTTGTAATTTAAAATTGAAATTTTCTTCACATTTCATAAACAATATTAATTTCAAATCAAAACTTCAAATTTGCGTCCAGATCCTATGACCAAATGCCTTCTTAGGGAAAATTTTAATAAAACCAAAGTAAGTCTTTGACATGTGTATTGTTATGGGCTGCTTTCATTTCCTTTTTGCACCCGTAATGTTGCGCTCCCGAGCAGGCCACACATATGTCAGTTGTGCAGGCATCATGCAGTGATATTGATATTTAGAAGGAGCATCTAGTATAAGGGTAATGCGGGAGACAATGACCTTGCATTGCATGTCCAGGAGTGCTAAAGGAGTTTAGCAAAGACTTGGGATGAGCCCAAGGGTCTAGCTTATAAGCGACATTTGCGTGCTTGGGAGTGTTAGTGTTGCACGTTCTCGAGCAATAGTTCTAATTTTGGAATTTCGGATGAAAGGCCCATTCCTAGGATGTTGTTGAAGATTCATACCAAGTTTGGTTCCATTCTGAGATCATTCACCTATAGGCTTGACTTAGTCAAGAAGCAATGGCATTGTCGTAATTAGTTGAAGCTTCTAAAGACTATATATATATATATATATATATATATATATATATTTCTACGGGTATAGGAATGAGATGACAATTTATGGAGTGTGAAGGACGTCAATAAAAGTCTTTAGGAACAAATGACGCCTTATTTAGAGTTTAAATTAGTTAGAAACACATATCATGATTTTCTGGCCAAATATGTTATATGGGAAATTTGAGTTTGTTTCTTTACAGCATATATAAAGGGCCATAGGTATTGCATGCTTAGCAAGCCTCCCCTATGTGTTGTCATCAAGCAGTACCAAGTGAGGAACATCGAGGGTCCCCCTCAAAGGGCTTGTTTGGGCATCTCTAAGGAGTGTCTAAGGTACTTATACAAGTTAGGAACTCTATGGTCGGCGCTCAATCTCACGTAGTGTTGAGCGCACAACGCGTGGCGAAGGTTTGATGTATGGACCGATTATGCCTCGTGAGCTAATTTTGGGAAGGATAAAGACCTCTGTGGGGATTGAGTACTCGAGGCACCACACTTAAGATCCTAGTGTGTTGTCTTATGAATATGACTTGAGTTCAGCCTTACAAGCAAGAGTCTGTTGGCCTAGACGTGTGGTTATGGCGACGTTGCACTATACGCCACAGAAGTATGTCGAGATTGTTATGTTTGGAAATACCATAAGACAACCCATGAGCATATTATGAAAGACGCACGACAGAAGTCAAGGACATTAAATTGCCCTACTCGGGAAAAGTATAAGTAACATACACATGCATAAGGCAAATGTCAAACTTGAGGATCAGATTGTGTGTGTGAGGGACACTCAATATCAGGAGAGGGACTGACATGCCCATGGCCAACCTCGAGTATGCAAATGGAGAAGTTCCAACATATGAAATGCACCACAAAAATACGATAGCAAGTCAAGACTGATGCAATGACATCAAACATGCGACACTGCTGACCTAAGCCTCTACGCAAATTTAGCCATAGGTACAAGACCGTGTCAAGAATTTTGGGACAAACATAAGGCTATCATGTAGTCTAGTGGGGACTATGAGTGTTGCACATACTATTAGTAAGTCGCTAACGCTAAGAAAGAATTAGCCTGAGTGACATGGTATCATAGCCCAGAGTATAACAGATCATCAGTGCATTTTGGAATGTTAGTGTGGTGTTTGTATCAAAACATAGAATGATGTTCTTAATGTCAATCGAATTGGTGAACCAGATACTACTGGTTACAAGGAATTGGTTGCATGCAGTTCTGTCATTTTATATCTCCAATAGGATAATATTATTATAAGGTTCGAGCCTAAAATCTCTAACTAAAAATTTTAATTTTTTTTTACGAGTTTACAACATTCTTTAGTGATACTCTTAATATTATCCCAAATAAAAAGTAGACAAAGGTATGAGAGTGATAAAACTACTTATTAGATATATTTCAAAAGTTGAGCAGAGCTTACAATTTTGTTCTACTTTCAACTAACCTCGATCACATGTCATTACTTTTGCTAGGAGTGCTTATCGATCGGTTCGATTATGTATATTATCGGTCCGGTTTATTGATTTTCGATTTTTAAATACTCTCAATCGATAATCAAATTTATAATATATTTGTAATCGATTTTCGATTTATCGGTTTTTTATCCTTATCAGCTCGGTTTTTGGTTTAACCAATAAAAAAAAATCGCTAATTATTTTTGCTCTCTTGTTTCTTTTGTCGCAGGCTCACAGAGAGGCAATAAGCCCTAGTTTTGTTTGAGAAATAAGAGAATAAGGCAACAAGTGTGCTTGGCTTTTACAGGAATTTAGATATAGGGTTCCTATTTAAAAATAAAAATTTAAATTCACAATTATATAATTAGGGATAAAAAAGTTATTTTAATATAAGCTTATTGAGTTATCGATTTAACCATTAACTAAATCCTTAAACCCAAAAACTGAACCGATAACCCAATAAAAAAATTACAAAACCGTTAACCCAATAAAGTTTTTATTGGTTAAATCCGTTTTTGCACACCCCTTTTGCCGGTAGATATGTAAATATTAAATCAATTCAATAAATATATAAAAATCTTCAACAAAAATTGAGTTGCCGAATTCCAAATACAAAATTTCTTAAAATATAATAACAATTACAAGAAAAATAGCAACATAAGAGAAAACGAGTTATTTGGAAAAAGATTAAAGAAAAAGAAAAGGGAAAAAAAGCATAAAATCTAGAACGAAAAGAGGGTCAAAGTGAATAAGTGAGCTTTATGTTTTATATTTCCAATTTTCCTTTTATGTTCTTTTTTCCGGAGAACTAATGGTCTCCATTTGATTATTTTTTTGCTCTTCTAACGACATCTACTATATTTAGGGTGCGTTTGATTCGGGGTAAACATGAAAGGAAAATGGAATGAAGGAATGAAATTTCATTTGTTGTTGTTTATTTGACCTTATTTTTCCATTTCCTTTACCCCTTTTCCACTTTTATTCCCTTTTCTTGATTCCCCCCACCCCACTAGGTATTTGGATTCCCTTTCCCCAACCCGGACTCTGGACCACCCTGGACCCCCGACCCCCGACCCCGGACCACCCAGAACCAAATAAGTAGAGACAATCAGGTAATTCCTTTTCTTTCCATTTCATTTCCTTACTGGATTCCATTTCGTTTACCCTGCGCGAACCAAACGCACAGCTAAACAAACATTACCGACCTTAGCTCAGTTGGTAGAGCGGAGGACTCTAGTTTGTTAACACCTAAAATCCGGTAGGTCGGATTTCATTTTTTTCTTCCTAATAACCTGTTTTGTTCTCATTTGAATCTTGATTTTGACCATAGCAATGAAACAAATTCTGCACCAACAAAACTATATATAGAGATGGAACTTTAATAAAAATAAAATAAAATAAAAGGTTGAATATGCATGTGTAGAGTAGAGATAATCTCTTCATGTTGTTGACTGGACCAAAATGGGGTCAAAATCGCAACAACAAAGGAAAAAATAATGGTGGAAGGGGACGGGAGACACTCTGGCGTAGGCGGTTGCCGCGAAGCGACATGGCGAAGCCTGCTGGCGGCGCAATTGTACAATGGCGGCGGTGAGGCCGGTTCACCGTGGCTGGAACTCACTTCTGATGGGGCCCTCCTCCCACCCACAACCTAGTAGGCCAGGCCCAACATACCGACCCGACAACCCGGGATCCCTGACAGCCGTCCACAACAAGCATTTTCAGTCCATGGACCATATTCTTCGAGTTATGCTTCAACGAACATCGAGCAAGCCATGAACAATATGACCTTCAATGTTCCCGATGACACATGGTACATGGGAAACCTCACACCTGACGGCATCTCAAGGTACTCTCTCGTTTTATTTTAATATGAGCAATAATACAAATATTGTGGTTGACAGTAGGCATGAAATTCCAATTCGTGGTATTGGGCAATTAAATCTTCTCCTTACCCAAATTTACAGTTAAATAATGTCCTACATGCATCCAAACTTATTAAAAACTTGGTATATGTGCGTCGGTTCACCACTGACAACAATGTTTCTATTGAATTTGATCCTTTTAGTTTTTCTGTGACGGACATTCAAACGGGGATGCCACCAATGAAATGTACCAGCATTGGGTATTTGTATCCCATCACCACCACCACCACCAACCAAGCCACGTCTCCATCAACTTTTGCTGCTCTTTCTCCTACGTTATGCCATAATCGTCTGGGACACCCGAGAGCACATGTGTTAAATTCTCATAGAAAGAATAAATGTATTGCTTGCAAACAATCTTAAGGTTCTCATGTTTGTCAGTCTTGCGTTTTTTGGAAAACATGTTAAATTACATTTTCTTTATCTACTTCAAACACTAGTATGTCATTTGATATCATGCATATTGACTTATGGACATCCTCAGTTTTAAGTTTGACAGGTCACAAGTATTACATGTTTATTTTGGATGATTACTTTAATTTTCTATGGACATTTTCCATTGGAAAAAAATCACAGGTTCACACTATTTTCATGCAATTTAGTACTTTCATTCAAACCCAATTTGAGAAGTCTATTAAATGTTTTCAATGTGACAACATGAAGAAATTCATAAATGATCAATTTAAGGAGTTGTCACAAAAATGGTATGTCATTTTGTCTCTCGTGTCCTCATACTTCTTCTAAAAATGGAAAAGCTGAACGAAAAATACGTACAATCAATAATTTAATTCGCACACTTCTTGTTCATTCGTCCATACCGCCATCATAGCATCATGCTCTTCAAATGACCATTTATCTCTTAAACATTCTTCCTAGCAAGTTACATTCAAATCTATCACCCAGACAAATTTTTTATCATCGTATTCCTTCCAACACACATTTGAGGGTTTTTAGGTGTTTGTGTTATACTCTTTTTGCTTCCAACCATAAACAATCTTCAAACCCGTTCCACTCCGTTAGTATTTTTGGGATACTCACAAAATCATAGGAGTTATAAGTGTTATGATATGTCTACTGAGAAAATTATCATCTCTCGTCACGTTATTTTTTATGAGTCTAAATTCTCGATTGCCAACATACACACGTCTTCCCCGCATTCCTATGATTTTTGAACGAAGCGCTACATCAAATATTGCAATATCATTTAAACAACCCATCTCCATAAGCCCAAATGAGGAGGTCCACTGCTCCCTCTCCATCGTCGTCGGTCCAACCCCTAGCCGAACTGGGCCAACCCAAATGAGTGAGCCCACTGCTCCCTCACCATCAGCCATGACCCAATCCAGTTACCGAACCACGTCAGCCCAAATGAGGGAGCTATCTGCTCCCTCTCATTCTTCATCAAACTGGGTGCTTAATCCAATTCCTCAAGCCACACCTAGGGATCACACTACTTCCGCAGTTCAGTGGCAGGCCAATCCCAATACTCACCCGACCGAGAATCAAACCCATAACCATCCACGGCCCCAGCAGTCCGCATCGGCCCCACCCCGATCCATTGAAACCCGTGTCATACATGAGATTTTTCGACGTAAGCATCATTTTAATCTGACATCCTCTATACAACCATCACTGATTCCCTAAAACCCAAAAACTGTCTTATCAGACCTGAATTGGAAGGCTGTCATGTTAGATGAAATTGATGCTCTTATTAAAAATAAGACATGAGAGTTGGTGTCCCGTCCTTCTAATGTAAACACAATACGCTCTATGTGGATTTGTTGTCATAAAAAGAAATATGACGGTTCCTTTGAGAGGCACAAAGTCCGTCTTGTTGGTGATGGCAGGTCTCAGTAGGTTAGAGTGGATTGTGATGAAACTTTTAACCCAGTGGTTAAACCGACAACTATCTGGACAGTTCTCAGTCTAGCTCTGTCAAAATCATAGTCTATTTATCAGTTGGATGTAAAGAATGTGTTTCTACACTGTCACCTAAATGAAACAATTTACATGCACCAAACTTTGGGGGTTCCGAGATCCTATTCATCCTGATTATGTTTGCTTATTGAAGAAATATTTATATGGGCTCAAATAAGCCCATCGAGCATGATATAACATGTTTGCTGAATTTGTTTCCACACTGGATTCTCACATAGCAAATTCGATCAGTCTTTGTTCATTTATCAGAAAGGAAATGACATGACATACCTTTTTCTCTATGTGGATGACATCATCCTTACAACGTCATCTGTCTTTCTTCGCCAGTCAATTATTTCCCTTCTTGCATCTGAATTTGTTATGAAGGATTTGGGTCCTTTGAACTAATTTTTGAACATTGTTATAACTCAACATGCAGGTGGTCTATTTCTTTGCCAAAGAAAATATGCTGAGGAGATAATTGATAGAGTCGACATGTCTTCATGTAAGCCATCACCTACACCGGTGGATACCAAGGCTGAGTTGAGTAACTCTTCAAGGATCTCCATACGGTAATCCGACACATTATCGCAGTTTGGCAGAGCCATTGCATTATCTCACTTTTACGAGACCGAATATCTCATATGTTGTTCAACAGGTATGTTTACATATGCATGACCCGGAGAAGGAACATATGAGTGCTCTCAAACGAATTCTGCGGTATATTTAGGATACTCTTGATTTTGGCTTACATCTGTACAAGTCAACCATCTCTGATCTCACGTCTTATACCGATGTTGATTGGAATGGATGTCCAACTACCAAACGCTCCACCTCTGGTTATTGTGTATTTCTCGAAGACAATTTGATCTCGTGGTCGTCTGAACGCCAACCCACACTCTCTCGATCTAGAAGTTGAATATAAAGGGGTAACGAATGTTGTCTCTGAATCATATTAGCTCTGTAATATGTTATTGGAGCTTCATTGTCCAATCAAAAAGAAAATCGTGATTTATTGTGATAATGTGAGTGCGATATATCTATAAGGGAACCTCGTACAACATCAATACACTAAACATATAGAGATGAATATTTTATTTGTCAGTGAAAAGGTTGCACGTGGACAAGTTCGTGTTCTCATATCCCGACTCGCTATCAGATAGTCGATATATTCAGAAAAAGTCTTCCGCGAATACTCCTTAATGACTTTAGGAACAGTCTCAGCGTACGAGAACCTTCCGCTAAGACTGTAGGGGAATGATAGATTATGGAAATAATAATAATTTATATTTAGGTGTAAATATTCTTAGTATATTATTAGTATATTCTATCATAATTGTAGCCTAAAATAAGGTTTGTAAACTTGTATATAATATTACATTATGGAATGAAGTGATTACGAAAAATATTTACTTCATGAAATTCTCTGAAGCAAAGCTTCTACTTCCTTGGAGCAGAAGAATCATGTAGTGCAGCATTAAACAACCCCTCAGGCTTTTCAAGCAAGCAGATGCATACGCAAAGATGTTTAGAATTTACTTCCGAGCCCTTCGTTCTTGACTAATCCTTGGTAACCCACCTTTGACCACGAACTTGAATAGCACCAAAGTTCTGCTCACTGCTACTCTCTCCGCCACTTTCTGCACTGGTATATTCAGATTTTTTACGGTGCTTCTTCCTCCTAGAAGTTCCACTATCACTTAGGCTGCCATTCAAAAGGGGATCATCTATCCCATGTATGACTCTCTGTGTGGGAGCACTATCGTCCTTGGTTTTTCTCCCTTTGTCATGTTTCTTTATGTTCTGAGAGATTTTATATAATTTTTGAATTCCTTTCTCTACAGGTTCTACTGCTTGGGTTACTGTGAATTTCAAGTCATTCACTATCTGCTTGCAGGACCAGAAGTATTGTTAGCAAGGGGAAGAGTGAAATACGGAGACAATAGGCTCGACAGAATAAATTTGACAAAATTCAAGCTTAGCTCGATAGAGCAAAGTGGAGCAAGATCGAGTTTGAGCTGCAGCTCAAGCTTATAGTATATACTCTTTTTTAATCAGATAAGCTTATATAATATATAATTTCATCCCAAATTACAGAACAACCTTTACATTTAAGAATGTCCCAACATGTTTGCACCATTCCACTAAAAAGACAATCTATATAATTTTCACAACTTTCAAGACGTGTTTAGCTATTCAGAAAACTTTGATGTGATCATTTCTATCAAACTAATTTTACAACTATTAGTTATTTAACCATGATGATGAAGTTTTTCCAGTGACGAGAAAATTCAATTTCTCACAATGGGCAGAATTTAGTGATACCAGAAAGTATCACTGACTCTGTTCAATCACATGAGAGATAACAGAACGTCTGCGATGATTTGTAGACTTTATTAGGACTGTGACGACATATTTGAAAGTCAAGGAAACTCTGCATGCTAGGAATTCTACTTTCAAAACAAATACATATAAACAAAAAATTGATTTCAACAATTTCAGCTAGTCAACTATTGCATGATAATGAACTCTTACCACTAGGGAAATAGAAAAGTAGGAAGTGTGAGGGAGAGGAAAATACACTCTGAATCCTTGGAATATGATCAACTATTAGTACTAGAGAGATCGAAAAGTAGGAACTGTGAGTGGAGGATAATTTTCTGCCTCGTGAAAACTAATTGTATCAGGAACTGGATGACACTTGAATGGGCTAAAAAGCATACTTGAGATGTCCGGATTTGCAATAGAAAGTTATCAGGTTTAGACACACTAATAGGTAGCTTCAAAAACAACATGGGCTCAAAGCATAAATAGCAAAGAGAGAGATGCTTACATATTCACCACCTCCAATAAAGATATCTTTAACACTTTCTCTAATGGTCGTTCCACCCCTGTCATCAATGTCTGGTTGGGGAAGACGTAATTTGGGGCGACGTTCACTATCTCTAACCTCGTCAGGATCTACTGGCAAGTCAGCGGATACATAATCTCCAAGAACTGCAACATCTCCAGTAAAACACTCTCCCATTAGCTTGTATGGCTTGGCAGGGAAGACATAGAGGTGAACCACAGAAGCAATGCCCATCTGTACTGGATGAATAACAAGAGCTGTTAAACTTCAAAAGTTTAGAGGATTATCAAGCTTAGTGTCTATACTCATCAGTGATATTACCCATTCCTCGAGCCTCATACCCTGAAGAAAACTTCAGAAACATAAAAATCATGGGCAGGGTTTGTGCTTGTTTTTCCTCTTTCGTTTTGTGGGGAGGTTAGAGAAAGAAACATGCCTTTGACCCCAAATAAAGAACAAAGTAGTCCTGAAATACTCCCAAGTCAACCATATGAAAACTCACACCTGGATAAGCAAATTCTAGAGTAGTATGCAGGCAGTTAAATGTCTACAAGAAGATTTATTGAGAGCAGCTTTCGACATTAATATGCATCAGTTTCAGTACCGCATCAATATGCATCATAAGCATAGATCAAATGGCACATGGATGCATTAAGTTGAACTAATGCAAGATAAATCATGTATGCTTAAAACTTCTCTTTCATGTTTCTAACTCACACCTTAATAGCATAACAGGGAATTTTGTGTGCAATTCCCTGGGAGGAAACACAAAAGCAAAGTTCCTGATAGCCCAAACAAAACGTTTGGTATTAGAAGTAATAAAAGCATGCCCAATTCCAGAACAATTACCTCAATGCATATGATGAAATCTTGAATGCTGGACTTAAACTGCAAAGCTTGAGCTATTGGACTTTTAAAGAAACCAAGTGTAGAAAGCAGGGCTATTGCCAGGCCTTGTGATGCGCGGTAAGATGCACACACTCTAAACGCAAGTGCACGTTATCGTGACAAGTAGTATAGTCTTGATAAGATCGAATATCGTCCTCTAGGATTAGGGTTCAAGTACCAAATATCTATTTTTTGGTATCTATTTGGTAAATTGATATTTCGAATTGTTGTTTATAACTACGAATTAATAAAGCTATTTAAATATAAAGGTTTATTTCAGTTGTGATGAGAATAGGGCTTCCATGTATCCTTACTATCCGCTTATGCTACTTACTAATGCATTAACTTATGGTATTCTTCTTTTGGAGAAAGCAGGTTTACGAAATCGTTTTATACTCCCGTTAGGGTTATATAAACACTCAACTGATGATCGCACCTTACCTACCTTTCGGTGATAAGGATAACTCTATAGGAGGATTAAGAACAAAAACCTAGTTGACCGTCACGCACAATGCGCAAAATTAGGGTTGTTAAGCCTCTCATCAACGCTACATAAATAATTGAGGTATTTTCATCCCCAATCCAAGAATGTCTACCCAACTTACAGCATATTCACAATCCCCTTTCTGGAATCGATTAGAAATAATATAGTGATAATTAGTTGTCAATTAATTACCAAGAATTCAACTCAATTATTGGATAGATCTCACAATAAGAAAAATAACCATAAGCATGCATTAATTTATAACATAAGTCTCTAGCAATTCAACATGGAAAGCCCTATAAGAGAATTAGTTCCTAGTCATTGATATGACAAGAACTAATTCCATGTTCATCATACAAAATAGAAATAAAGAACAAGAAAGGGAAAAGAAATTACTAAACTAATGGTATCCATCTCCGTGCAAAAGTCTTGTGTTGTGCGAAGGAACCCCAAGCGCCTAGGGTTCTCCTTTTATAGGCTGCAAACCACCTCCCTCTTTTCCTTCATGCCTGGCCCAGAATTTCGTCAAAAGACCTAATTTTTCCGCGTCGGCGCCGCGGCCCTGCAGACAGGCGCCACGCCGCCGGAAGTTCTGCAATCCGTCGGGTGTTTTGGCGTCGCGGCCCTGATATCTGGCATGCGAAGCGGCGCGCGAGTCTTCGACCTCTACGGATAGTGTGCGCCGCGGCCTCGCACAGTGCGAGGCGCCGCGGCGTTGGTCTGGATTTCACCCTCGTTCACCACTTTCTCTGTTTTCAGCTCTGGCATCTCCTCTTTTGCCCTCTTTTAGCTCATTTTCCGCCATTTGGCCATTTTAACCACTTTGACTCAATAGAAAGGAAAACTATCCTAATACAACACTTATATGTGCAAAACGGGACAAAAGACTAACTAAAATTGACTCAAAAGGTGTATATAAAATACACCGATCAAATACCCCCAAACTTAACCTTTGCTCACCCTCGAGCAAAGATAGAAAGAACGAAATAAAAGACTCAAAGAAACGAAAAATAAAAGACACTGCCATTGATTACTTTTGCTGCAATAGTGTTAACTAGAAAAACATGAAGGTTAGCAAAATAATATGCAGGAACATATAGCATGAAATTTTCAGCACACTAAACACATGAAGCTAAATATTTCGCAAACTCATATTCATCATGCTTAATGGAAGTCAATATACTAAATCATGCATGTAAATTCAAGAATTCTCATGACATGCTTACTTGCTATTCTCCACTAATTCTGGATATGCATAAAAGAGATCTTCAGGACTTTAAGGGTTGTAATGTAGGCTTAGGTAGGGGTTGGTAAAAATAGGCATTTAGGCTCATTTTTGTGTACCATAAGCTCTTTAGCTTTTCAGTATTTCCCTTTTCTTTTTGTTCTTTTCTTCATTTCGATTCTATCTTTCCCCTCTTTTGTTTTGGGAGAGTGAAGTATCTAATAATGACAAGCACCCCCAAACTTAGGCTTTTGCCTATTTCTTATTACTTTTGTATTGGGGTGCAACAGACTTATTCACTCTTTTTGTCTCTTTTTTAACACAATGTATTCCGCTATTTCATATTTTCACTTATGGTACAATTTGTGGGAATATAGGGTGTCAAAGAAGAAGTTTCAAATTTAGGCTCAATGGGGCTGACTAGAGATATTTTTAAAGTACATGATAGAAAAGAATGGTAAGAATTGGCTATCAAAGAAATGCCTGAGTCATCTCCCTAACATGCATATCCTAACTATTTCGCCTCAAATAGCAAGCAATCATAACACATAAGCATTTATCATTTAGCATGCATAATTCAAGCAAGAAACTCCAAATAGACAGATTTTGTGAGTTTTTGGCATATCTAACCTAGGTGTTTAGATAGTTGCTTCTAATTCCATTACATTATTCCACCTTCCTTCACTAGGTGTTTCTAGCAACTACAGCATACATGATCTTTGACAGGCAATTATGACTCAAAAAGAACAAAACAAATAAAAAAGACTTAAATAAAACATAACGTGACACAAATAAAACAAGACACAAATAAAACACCCCCAAACTTAAATTACACATTGTCCCCAATGTGTGTAGACTCAAAGACAGTAAAAGAAATAAGACACTTACAAACTTTGGTTAAAATGGTGGTGGTGGCGGTGGATAATGCATCGACCATTGGTTGAACAAGGAACTCAACTCGTTGATTTGTTGCCTTGTTTCTTGCTGTCCTTGTACTACTGTGTCTAAGGTCTGCATCATCCTCATCTGATTTTGATACAATTGCTCCATTGTGGGCGTTGGAGGTTCTGCTCCTGTGGTTGGCCGGTGGCTAGGTCCTGCCTCATATTGAGCCCCTATTTCAGGCTCATCTTCGTCCATGGCGGCCTCTGCTTCGCTTCTTTGGTTGTACTCTCCTTCCGGCTCTTTGGGGCTTGGAGTGCAGGAAAGAGTGCACTATCCCATATGACACGGCGGTTGGTTTCTTTCACGAGTATTCGTGGGTAGGATTGGGACCGCACTCACGTGACATAGCTTGTGATAATCGAGCCATGTCCCAATCCGCTTTGTTACCAACCTGCTGATATCCTCAATGCTCTGCACTATTTCTTTCCCCACATCAATCGTCAACCCCCTCATAATTCCATATATTAGTTTAATCTCATCCTCCGCACTCTAGTGAAGTGCGTGGATGGAATCACGCGGCATCGAAAATATAGCCAACCTTTGGCTACTTTGTTAATGCACTGTTCGGTGCTCTTGTCCCATTTCTTCCAATATCAAAAATAGCCCCATGGTAGCTCGCGGTGTCTGCAACGGCATTCCATCGATGTGGTCAACGCTTACGAACCATGTTCTAAAGTGATTCCAATCACTTCTTTCTTCAACATCAATTGCTTTCAATTGTATATTTATATCCTCTGCTCACAGCACATAATGTCCCCACAAAGCATCCCCTTTCCACCTTCTCGGAAAGTTGGCATAAAATTCACGCACCATTGTTGTGTTTATCGGTGCTATCTTCTCGGATTCACAAATTTCCTCCACTCCTTAACTCAATCATCGCCCGAATGGGCTCATAAATATCTTCTTCCCATATGACTCCTGCGGTAGTCCATTCCCTTCTCGGTATTATGGAGTGCAGTATTAAGCTTTTGTATCTTTGGTAGGCTTGGTAGCTCACAAACCTATTTTCATCGTATTGTGGGGTTGGGGTGGATGTGAAGCCTCTTCTCTTCCCGTGGCCATGGTTAAAGCAGTTGGAGCTTACAATTTAGTGGCACAAATGTTTCCTACACAATTAGCAATGAACACAACACCCCCAAACTTCAATTCTTCTACCCACTACCCACACTCCTTTTCTACTCTTTCTCCAAACTTCACAATCAACTTTTAGTACCCAACTACTTCAACTACAATACCCTTCAAACTACTACCTCCGTGACTTGAAAGGATTCAAGAAACGTAAAAAAGGATTACCTTTTTTTTTTGAGAAGATTCAAGCTTGTTCTTGTTTCAATTGGTGGCTTGAGGCTATGGAATGGAGCTTTGTTGTTTGAGATAGCTACGGGTTTTTAGGAATTTAAGAGTTTTGGTTGTGGTTGGGTTGGATTTGTGGAAGATTTGTGGGCAAATTTTCGGATTTTCGTGGGTTTTGGAAAGGAAGGGTTAGGTTTTTGAAATTGGATTTGGGGAAAATCTGATTCTGGGCGTTTTAAGTTCTGGATTCCCGCTTCGGCGCCGCGGCCCTGCTTTTGGCGCCGCGGCGCCCAATCATCTGCGCTCCTTCGGGACTTCTTGCGCCGCGGCCCTGTTACGGGGCGCCGCGGCGCCTAAACTTGGCATATTTTCTGGATTTCTGGCGCCGCGGCCCTGCTCCTGGGCGCCGCGGCGCTTAAACTTCTGCGCCTGTTCAGTTCTTTTGGCGTCGCGTTCGCTCAGCTGCGGCGCTACCCGCTCGAAATTCGGCTTTTCTTGATTTTTCGCCGCTTTATTTCCTGTACTATCAATCACAACACAAACACAAGAACCCAAGACCGTGAGATTGTTCTAGACAAAATAAAATAAAATAAAGCGAAATTAAAATAACATAATTGAAAACGCGTTGGTTGCCTCAACAAGTTGTCTTTTTAACGTCTTTTAGCGGGACGCAAGTTCCTTAGCTTTAATAACCACAGGGTGGATTAAGCCCCAACGATCCATTTCCTCTACATTTGGCATTTTCTTTTTCTTCTTTTCTTTTTAGCATTATCAGTAAGGGGGAGTTCAGGGATACTTACCTCCTTTAGTGACATTTCAGCAAACCATGCCTGCTTTCTTGGGCTCATCGCTCTTTGGTTGACTTGTATTGGCTCGCATGGGGGTTTGATGGTGCTGATTGCAAAGCACCCACTCATTGTCGGTGGCTCAATGACGTGTTTAAAAACTTTAAACACCATTTCTTCATTCTCCACCCTTAATGTTAACTCTCCTCTTTCAACATCAATCAACGCTCTCCCCGTTGCTAGGAATGGCCTCCCGATATGATAGGGATTTCGCATCTTCTTCCATATCAAGAATGAAAATCTGCGGGAAGAAGAATTTTCCTACTTTCACAATTACGTCCTCAATCTTGCCTCTTGGATGAACCAGCATCTGTCGGCGATTGCGGAGCTTCTTGTGGTTGGTCTTGGCCTCATGACTCCATCTTTTAAAAGCGATAAGGGCATCGATTTATACTCGCTAAATCACACAAAGCTCTGTTGCAAGTCACTCGCTTTTGTGCAAGGTAGTGTAAAGCTTCCAGATCCTTTAGCTTTGGTGGCAACTTTTACGCAAGATAGCACTACACTCTTACATTAGTGCTACTATTTAAATACTCTGCGACTTTTTCTTCTTCCCAAAATCTCCTTCATAAACTTGAAATAGGAGGGCATCTGCTCTAATGCTTCTATGAAAGGTATGTTGATATCTGACTTCTGAATGTCTCCAAAAATTTGGAGAATTGTTTATCAACCGCCTTTATTTGTAGTCTCTGGGGAAAGGGATCTTCTCTGTATACTCCTTCTGCAGGTTTTCTCTCTTGTTGGGCTAGACTCGATCACGCCTCTTTTTCTAACTCGCTTTCTTCTCGACTCTTGGTGAGGTGATCTGCTCAATGTCTTCCAACTTCTCAACCGTTTGCTCGACACTTTGCTCCGCCAGTTTACCTCTGTATTGCTTGGCAATGTCCCATGTAACTCTTTGTTTACTGTTTTGCTAGTGACCCATCTGTGTCTCCAAGTTTACGAGCGAGGATCTAGCACTGTCATGAAGCTGCGTCAGGCGTTGGCGAAGTCTTTGTCGCTTGCTTTCGGCTCATCGGCTTTCTTCTTTGAGCAGGTGCGTTGGCTATTGAGGTGTGGGGCTTGAATGAAGGGTTCTTGATTCGCTCTGCTGGTTACATCGCCCTATCACGGTCGATGCCTGATGCGGATTCTGCGCCGCAGTCTCCTTTCATGAGAAATTTGGGTGATTCCTCCATCCCGGATTATAAGTGTTAGAGTAGGGGTTGTTACATTGCCTCGATAATTACCTATGGCTTGACACTCTGCTGCTCTCCATTGGTATATTGTTGGGATCATTGAAGGACACCTATCAAATGTATATGGGCCACCGTATCTCGCGACTTTTAGGCATCATCGCATTCGACCACGGTATGTTGCTGCATTGTTTAGCTAGAAGGGCGGCTTGGGCATTGGCAACAATAGCATATATTTCGTGGACTCAACATTCTTCTCCCGTTTGTCGACCTCTCTTGGTGACATGGTTGTTAGTGGCCATATCTTCTAATAACTCATGGCGTCGTGGGCTATTTTCCTCATGAATGCTCCACTGCTTTCTTCTGCATCTATGATGGTTACGGTTGTCTTGCTTTCGGCCGTTGTAGAAGATGTGGACCAAGTTCCTGACTCAATGCAATGTTGTGGGCACTTTCTCTGTAGATCTTTGAACCTTTCCCAAGCTTCGTATAAGGACTCTCCATCTGCGGTAAAAGTTGTTCAACTCCTCTCGATTTCTTTGTTTTACGGGGAAAAGAACTTGGCTAGGAATTTACGTGCGACTCTTGCCATGTAAAAATCGAATCGGCGCAGGAATTCAACCATACTTTTGCTCTATCCTAAGTGAGAAGGAAAGAGCCTCAATCTGACGGCATCATCGATGCGCCGTTATATCGAGCGTTGCACATAGCTCCAAGAAATTAGCTATGTGCGTATGTGAATCCTCGATGGCGATCCTCCGAATTGCACTGTGTCTTTGTACCGTACTCGAAATTGCGGTTTTATCTCGAAGTTGTTGGCTCTGTGCGGGGAGCCTAATGCGTCGTGCTCCATTTACTCTTGGCGACATAGTCTCCCAAACTTCTACGGCTGGACTTGGACTCTCTCTTCCACGTCTATTGGCGCTTGCCTAGGTATTCTGGATGGGGTTGATTCTCTCTAACCCTTCTCCCGTCCGTTGTTGTTACAACGCCGTTCATCTCTAACAAGGTTGCAATCCGTGATTCTTTACGTTACGTTTGCAGGTTTTCTCAATTTCTGGATTGAAGGGAACAAGAGTGTATGCTCCTCTTCTCCTTCGCATAAACTGACTTCCTGAAATAGATCAAAAACAGACAACAACTCACGACACCTCGAATTTTCAAAAGAAAAACGTAAAAATTAAAAATTAAAAGAAAAGTTAAAAACCAAATTAGAAATTAAAAATAGACAAATTTGATATTGAACTATGCCTAATCCCCGGCAACGGCGCCAAAAACTTGATGCGCGGTAAGATGCACACACTAGCGCAAGTGCGTTATCGTGACAAGTAGTATAGTCTTGATAAGACCGAATATCGTCCTCTAGGATTAGGGTTCAAGTACCAAATATCTATTTTTTGGTATCTATTTGGTAAATTGATATTTCGAATTGTTGTTTATAACTACGAATTAATAAAGCTATTTAAATATAAAGGTTTATTTCAGTTGTGATGAGAATAGAGCTTCCATGTATCCTTACTATCCGCTTATGCTACTTACTAATGCATTAACTTATGGTATTCTTCTTTTGGAGAAAGCAGGTTTACGAAATCGTTTTATACTCCCGTTAGTTATATAAACACTCGACCCGATGTCGCACCTTACCTACCTTTGGTGATAAGGATAACTCTATAGGAGGATTAAGAACAAAACCTAGTTGGCCAGTCGCGCCGCGATGCCAAAATTAGGGTTGTTGAGCCTCTCATCAACGCTTACATAAATAATTGAGGTATTTTCATCCCCGATCCAAGAATGTCTACCCAACTTACGGCGTATTCACAATCCCCATTTGAATCGATTAGAAATCATATAGTGATAATTAGTTGTCAATTAATTACCAAGAATTCAACTCAATTATTGGATAGATCTCACAATAAGAAAAATAACCATAAGCGTGCATTAATTTATAACATAAGTCTCTAGCAATTCAACATGGAAAGCCACATAAGAGAATTAGTTCCTAGTCATTAATATGACAAGAACTAATTCCATGTTCATCATACAAAATAGAAATAAAGAACAAGAAAGGAAAAGAAATTACTAAACTAATGGTATCGATCTCCAGCAAAAGTCTTGTGTTGTGCAGAAGAGGAACCCCAGCGCCTAGGGTTCTCCTTTTATAAGTGCAAACCGCCTCCTCTTTTCCTTCGAGCTGGCCTGAATTTCGTCAAAAGACCTAATTTTCAGCGTCGGCGCGCGCCCTGCGAACAGGCGCGCGGTGCGGAAGTTCTGCAATCCGTCGGGTGTTTTGCGCGCGGCCGATATCTGCATGCGAAGCGCGCGTGCTGAGTCTTCGACCTCTACGGATAGTGTGCGCGCGGCACAGCTGCGGGAGCGCGCTGGTGCAGATTTCACCCTCGTTCGCCACTTTCTCTGTTTTCAGCTCTGGCATCTCCTCTTTTGCCCTCTTTTAGCTTCTTTTCCGCCATTTGGCCATTTTAACCACTTTGACTCAATAGAAAGGAAAACTATCCTAATACAACACTTATATGTGCAAAACGGGACAAAAGACTAACTAAAACGGACTCAAAAGGTGTATATAAAATACACCGATCACCTTGCCACCAAGTTAAGAAAACGATTGACTTGAAAGTTAAAAACTTGTATAGCGGCTTGATGTGAGATAATTCATCCTTTGTAATAGTATAAAATTGAACTAAGCAATACAATGCCCATGATTGACTGAAATTTAAAACCACAACCATATACGGATACCTACAAAGACAAGGCAGATAATGTAAGAGATATCTTGGACTGTTATTTCATCAATTACATAGTCAAATCAGCATGATAACATGGTATTGAATGTCAAAAAAAAATCAGAAGAGTAATTCTGTAGTATTTGCTAAATAGATGCAGCTTTATTCCCATAAATTAAATATTGATAAACGAACTAATTCTGCAAACTATAGGAAGATGATAATAAGCTGCTAAGAAACGGAATGCTGAACAGATTAGCAATTTTTGAGGCCTATGCAGTCACTATTCATGAATTATTGTGGGATAGCCTTCCACTCGAACTTAAGAACCTTCCCCTGGCTGGCTCTCTTAAATAAAATGTATGCACATAAAGACAAGACAACTTAATCTTCACCGAAAGGCACATAAAGACAGTCTCATGCTGGATGGCGCCAGGGTAAAATGAAGGATCTTTTTTTTCATTAGCTGAGGAAAGTAACTAAGGACCATCGCTATCAGGAAGAAAAGAAAAATGAAAAATGTAGGATAAATTGATCTATTTGATCAAAGGGATGGCTAAAAGGACAAATCCAGCTGAAAACAAGAAAAAGAAATCAAGGAGAGGGAGCTATTCAAATGACAACAAGGCGTTTCTTACCCACAATTCCATTTGAAGTCTCCTTCACAATATACATTAAAACCTTCAAGAATCACTGCTAAAGTAGCAGTAAATGCTTTGATTATCATCTGCAGAGTTTATGTTGTATATATTTAAGTCAAGATATGAGTAAAGCTTGTCGGTCCAAAGGAATATAGGATCTAAGTCAGGTAGCACACTTACATATTGGACAATTCCAAACTTGATAACTTGGTAGACCCATTGACCAAGTTTCCATGGCTTGAAAATATAATTCATGGGAAAATGATGCTTAGCAATCCCCTTTTCAGAATCATGCTCTAGTAGTGGCATCTTTGAACCTGCACGTCCTTCCCTTTTCATAAATGCTATGGTCCTCTTTTCTCCACCTAAATCCGGAAAAAAAATGAAGAGGAAGAAAACAATGAACAGAAAGGAGAAATACACAAATAATTGACGAGTTCATCTTAGAGATTTTGGAGACATTTTGCTGGTGACAGTGACATAAGTGACTAGTAAAATCAAACCGAGACAAATTTAAGCTTTGCAAACTTTTGTTAGCAATTCTACAGTGCAAGGCTTTGTAGAATACCACTTAACAAACAAGGCAGTAAAATATCAGTTGTCATACCAACAAGAAACACGTGAGCATGTGTATGTGTGTGTATGAGAAGAAATCTACTGATGAATAGTTGAAGTACAATTCATAGCTATCAGATCTCCTCAAGTTGCAAAACAAGGAAAAAAATTCTTTCTTTAGGAAGGACGGCTAGTTGGGCTACTTTCCTGAATCAGTGAATCTAATATTAGATGAAAGCGACCAATTAATCAAACTTAACACAGAAAATATCCATACCTAAACATGCAACAAGATACCTCCCAAAGCAGTACATGGCAAAGGATTCATAGCAATCACGTAGTATCCCGATTTCAACAGTAATCGCTGGATTTACCAATGACACGAACTGAAAAATAAGCCATATTAAAGAATCAACCAGGTAAACTCCTTTGGGTTTATGAAAATAACTCTAGAAGTCAACACGGGCTGAGATCTTCAATTTAAATGATTGCCTTTACTGTGTGTTTAACTTAGTGTCGTAAGATTATAACAAATTTGTGAAACAAATATCGTAAGTATCAACTTCAAACATCCATGAATAAACCGTCTCTCCTTTATTCATTTCATTTTGATGGATGCGGAGAGAAGGCCCTTACCAAGGAATGTCAATGCATGATATACAAAGAAATAAAAACGGCGAACACTTGACAAATGTTACTTCTTATGAAACTGAGGAACGTATGCTCTATTCACTTTCATATTTGCATTCTTCTCACGTGATTATGAATTTATGATATCTATAACTGTTAGACAATTTGTATGTTATTACATTACATTATCTTTTTTCCTAACAGTGTAATCACCTTCGACTAGTTTGTAACGACCCGTTTGGTCGTTTAGCACGTTAGAACTACGAAAGTAGTACGAGACTATAGGGTATTAAATTATAGGAGTTTTAATATACAATTGATGCATGAATTTAATTAATTAGATGAGTTAATTTTTAATGAAAGGGGGAAGGGGGGGAAAACGCGGGTGAACAGTAACCCGTCGTGAACAGTGAAATCAGCGGTTTTTCGCCATTTCCGGCCAACACAAGAATCCAACGGGGGCGGGCGAGACATATACCAAAAGTTTCGTCTCGTCGAGCCCGTCATTTCCATACCAACCATGACCCTCAATTTGTCGCCGGGAATTTTAGATCGATATTCTGACGACACTGTTCATCGTCTTCCCCGGCGGGTTTTTGCATTTTCCGACAGATTTCCGGCAACTGCAGGGAACGGCGTTGACACCAATAGAATCATCGTTTCCTTGCCGTCATTTTGACACCCCACACAAAGCTCGATTCTCACTAAATCATCAAAACACCCAAATCTAAATTCACGAAACCCTAGCCGCCGCAACACATTTTCCGTTTTCTTGCTGCATCCGTTTTCTTGCTGTCACGCGCATCCGTTTTCTTTTCTGGCGACGTGAGCAACAGTCGAAGGTCGGGTGGGTACCACTACACTCAGCGTAACCTCGTCGACAGTTTGCACATAACCACGACCCTAAATTCATCCCCGTTCGTCAGATCGACCATTTCGTAATTTTCGATCGGTTCTTGGTAGATTCCGGTCATCTCAGTTATCGTCGACACCTGGGAGAGGTTCCATTAGGTTCGTCTCAACCTTCTCTACAACATACACCCAACCTCGATTCTCAATTGTTACAGATTCTGATTTTGAACTTTTTTCGGTGGGTTTACCTTTATTCGTGGCTTCTTTGGTGGCGTAGCGCCGTGGCTGGCGACCTCGGTCTAGGTCGTCCAGCAACTCCAGAACACCAGAAATTTGGCAACAAATATGGGCCCCACTCCTACTCAAAACAGTCATCCAACACCTCGTTTAGCACCGAAACAGATTTTAAGCGTTCAGAGGTTCTACGCAAGGGGAAGACATTAGTTGGTTGTTCGTGGCACCCGCTCGGCATTGAGGTAGGTTACGGTTTACTTTAGTTAGACTCTGATTAGAGAATCGTATGTAGTCGTAGGAAGTGACGGGGATAACATGATAGGCCTTCGGGCCGGAAGTGGAGATAAATTACTATTACGTTGGTTCCGTCAGTTGTTATGTGGGCTTGTCGTCATATGTGTTATTTTCTGTGATTATCACCTGATTTGACTTGTACTTGTTGATTGTATATTGGTGACACGTGTTGAGACTTGATATCATGCCGGACATACTTTCCATATTATTTTGTAGTGATGGTGAGGTGAGAGACTGAGAGTGATTGATACCCTCCGAGGTTTCTGTCGGAGAGCGGGAGTGATAGCCTCCGAGGTTTCTGTCGGAGAGCGGGAGTGTTAGCCTCCGAGGCTTATGCCGGAGAACGGGAGTGATAGCCTCCGAGATTTCTGTCGGAGAGCGGGAGTGAGAGAGGTGACATTGCAGTGCATTGCATTCATCCACTCATATTTTGACTGATCATTTGGTGAATTATATCTGTCTTGGTTGATTTCATGATTTCTTTACGCTTTACTTGTATATGGTACGTGACCATGCCTGATTGCTCTATGTGCTACTTGTTGGTTTCAACTTCTTCATGCGTTATCTAATCACTGTCGGCCTATGATGCTTATCGGTACTAGTGTTGTACTGATACTACTCTTGCTGCACTTTTCTTTGAGTGCAGTATGATCGAGTTCGATTCCACGTTCTGTGGCTGATTCGCGAGGTGGACATCTTCTAGTCATTCAGGGTGAGCTACTTGGTCGTCCGTGGCCCCTGAAGGACTTCTTAGTTAATTCCATTTTTCTTTGGTTATTGACAGACAGTATGTAGCCTTCGGGCATTCTTTCATACTTCTATTTTTCAGACTTGTTAGTGCTCTTGTACCCTTTTGACCAGATTTTGGGAAATTAAGTGTTTAAGATTCATAACTTTTTTTTCTTTATTTATTTTTCGATGATTTAACTTGTTAATGAGAACGTGGTTCGCCTACTCGGGGGAATAGGGTAGGTGCCATCACGTCTTGTGAATTGGGTCGTGACATAGTTACTGTTGAAGTGTGTGACCATCTCATCTAAAAACGTAAGCTTTTAGAGAGAACACATTTTTAATATTTAATAATATTCTCAACACGCCCCTCACGTGCGGGCCTGATATTCAAAATGTTAGTCTATTTTCTTTTTTGGCAACTCTTTAATTCCAATTTTCCACATGGCATGTTTAAAACCAAAATATTAAAGGACATTTTGGTATATTCTTCATATCTTTAATTTAAATTCAAAACTTTTTTTTACTCTCTTAAACTCCATGTCAAGTCTAAACCAGACAAACATTTTGAATCGAAGGAAGTATTACATTACATTATCTTTATTCCTAACGTTGTTATCACCTTCAACTAGCTATTATCCATGGGAATCTCTCTGATGCTTGAGACTATAAAAAAAAAATGTGTAACCATTTTATCTAAAAAAATAAGCTTATGTTATTTCTTTTCCTGACCGATTTGATTTTCTTTACCTTGAGCCGAGAGTCTATCGGAAACACCCTCTCTATCTTTCCAAGATAGAGATGCCCTCCCAGACCCTAGACCCCACCATTACACGGGGTATGTTGTTGTTATTGCGTTGCTATTGAAAAACAATAAATAAGTGTTGAGATGTACCACACATATATATATGTGGTTAGTTAGTTGGATATTAGTTTTGTTATGAGTTCATTAGATATTTTTTATTAGAGAGATATTTTAATTAGTTAGATATTTTGTGATAAATGGGTTAGTTAGTAATGTGTATAAATAGTGACCAAAGTGTAATTTGTAGACTAGAAAAATCATTACACAAAAATATAGATCGAGAAGCTCACGTTTGAGCCCAAACATGCTCTCCCTCTCTCTCGTTCGCAACTCTTCCTTTTCTCTCCTTTCTCTGTACTCTCTTCTTCCCTTCTTCAATGTTCTTTATCAAATCGATCTAAACCTTAACAATAAGGAGTAAATAAAGAAATAAAAGGAACTTACTGATTCAGCAGCATAACAAGGCACCATCAATGTTCTTTATCAAATCGATCTAAACTTTAACATGGTATCAAAACCTACTGATTCGTAGGACCTTCATATCGCGCAATCGAGATTGAGATCGAAGAAACTGATAGCAATTTCTGAAAATCAGAAAATCAAAATCGAAGAAGGGAGAGATCGAGCGAACTGAAGGAGTTGATGATCGAAGTCGGAATTGGAGAGGAATTGAAGAAATCAGAATCGAAACTGAAAAGAGAAAATCAGAATCGATCGAGAGGAGAAAATCAAAATCGATCGAGAGGAGAAAATTAGAATCGCCGAAATCGCGATTTTCTTCTGAAAATTAGAATCGAAGATCGATTCATCTCTTAGAATCAAAGATCGAGATGGTATCATTTTATGCGGATAAACTCCGCCTTTGGCTATCGTTGCGACGTCGAAGATTGCCGCGAATATGTATGTTTCTGAGGTATCAAATTAAGTTTCGAATTGCTGTGAGTTTCTGGATATTAAATTTTATTTTCGTAATAGTTCCGTGTTGGTGAATTTGCACCGTGTTGGATTCGTGTTGGATTTTTGTTGGTGATTAAAGCAGCAACTGCTATTGATTTTGTGTTGGTCAGTGACTGAAATTGTCGCTGATTTTGTGTTAGTTTCTATTCGTTTGTTGGTATTATTGTTTCGTTGCTGCTGTTGATGAAAATGCAGGAGCACTGCTCACTGGTGAGAAAATCTAACTGTGGAGGAAAGGAATTTGTTTTCTATTGGTCATAAGAATGTGAAAATGGAGAACTGACATATAAGGAGGATCATCTGTATTTTTGGTTTCCGCTGTTGGCTGGACTACCTGAACTTAGCTTCGACCCGAGGACTGAAATCAGAAAGAACGCACTGCAAGTGTTGTTTCTAGTATGAAGCAGCATTAGTTGTTGCTGCTTTAGGGAAAATATTTCACTTGCCTTGTCGGCTAAAAACGAGGCTGGAACAATATATCGATGGAAGGATCGAGGAGTTTTCAGCGACAAATTGACTGAGAACTGAGGGTACTTCGTCGAAAACAATATGGATTGAGTTGAAGCTCAATTCAAAGAGTATTTCACAGGTCGATCAATTGTTAGATTGCCTGTTTTTCATTTGTTTAGCTCGGGACAGGAGAATCGAAGGATTTCTAGCCAGAATTGGACTAGAAATTGAGGGAGACTCCGCTGCATATCCGAGCTTATTATGAGAGATTGCGTGATGAGAATCGAGGGATTCTCTAGTCCAAGCGAGACTAGAGAACGAGGGGTTCTTGCCGCTTATTGAAATAGCTTGCTTGATGAGAATCGAGGGATTCTCTAGTCCAAATGAGACTAGAGAACGAGGGGTTCTTGCCCTGGGTTGCATAGGGAGAATCGAAATATTCTCTAGTCCAAGTGAGACTAGAGAACGAGGGGTTCTTCATTATTGATGTGGGAGTTGAAGCTCCTTCTTGATACAGCTATGTTGCTGTTTTTATCTACGGTTATTGCTGCTTAGGATCAGTGGGAAAAATTCAGGATATTTTGTTGCCTGTTTTGGTTCTTTGGAAATACGCAGTGCTCTCGCAGTGTTTGCATTTGAGGTTCGCGATCTTGCAACTGATAAGTGAGAGTGATGTAGATGAAAAGTTAAGGAGTTTTAAGGAGGAAAAGAAGGTTGGAAAGAGAAGAAAGAGAGGTGAAAGACATCATGTTCCTGAACATATTAAGTTGGGAACAGGAAGAAAAGGTCCAGATGTGGGCTATGATGAAACAAAATAGAATTGGGACACTTTGGAGAGTAAGTTGGCTGGTGATGAGTCTTGTTACCCTTCAGATGAAGCTGCTAGTTTTGAAACTGATCCATATGAAGGAGTGGTTGAACAGAGGGAAAAAGCAAGAAAAATGAAGGTAACAAACAGAATAGTGTTTGATACAACTTGCAAGAAAGTTGTGTGGGAAACAGGACAGGTTGTGTGGGAAACATGACAGGCCTCCAGTTTGAGAGTTTTAATTAATTTAGAATTGTTGTTACCAAATATGCAGTTGCTCAACATATGGCTATTGAAAATATGTTAATGAACCTACAAATGCAGGCTTAAGAAGGTTAGAAGGAAAGAACCAACTGAGAATCCTAACACTGGTGTGGCTGCACTTGTGTCCCTGGCTCTGTTTGGTGCTTTTGTGAGTCGAGCTGCAATTTCAACAGTTGATGTCCTGACCCCCCGGGTGTTTATTGGTTTGATTGTTGGAGCCATGCTTCCCTACTGGTTCTCTGTCATGACCATGAAAACTGATGCCCTTGATGCAGCGGGCAATACCATTGCTGCAATTGGAAAGGGTTTTGCCATTGGATCTGCCTTCCAAGCTGCTAGGACTGAAATCGATGTTTTCAGTGCCTAGCTTGAGGGGGTGTTGAGATATACCACATATATACATTATATATATATATATATATATATATATATATATATATATATATATATATATGTGGTTAGTTAGTTGGATATTAGTTTTGTTATGAGTTCATTAGATATTTTTTATTAGAGAGATATTTTAATTAGTTAGATATTTTGTGATAAATGGGTTAGTTAGTAATGTGTATAAATAGTGACCAAAGTGTAATTTGTAGACTAGAAAAATCATTACACAAAAATATAGATCGAGAAGCTCAGGTTTGAGCCCAAACCTGCTCTCCCTCTCTCTCGTTCGCAACTCTTCCTTTTCTCTCCTTTCTCTGTACTCTCTTCTTCCCTTCTTCAATGTTCTTTATCAAATCGATCTAAACTTTAACAATAAGGAGTAAATAAAGAAATAAAAGGAACTTACTGATTCAGCAGCATAACAAGGCACCATCAATATCACTCCAATCAGAAACTTTTGCTCCTGCCATTACCAAAAAAAAAGATAGATACATATAAATAAATATAGAAAATAAAAGAGAATAGCGAAAAGCGCAGAAATAACCTCGGGATTTTTGTAAACTGAAAGGTGTTGGAAGAGGAGATACATAATCCTCTGCATCACCTACGTCTTAGGGTTACAATTCCTCTGATTTTAATTGAATTTTGAACGATCGATTGAGGGTAAGAACCCACCTGCCCTTTATTCGGATATTCCGACGGCAAAATTATTAAATTAAATTAGAAATTTTATAAGCATGACAAGGACAAGAGGAAAATATCAGATTTTGCTCGTTAAATTATGAGTCTTCAACTTACAAATATAGTGTTTTTAACTTAATTTTGAATACTATTTTATTACCCTTACCAATTAATTCATGTCCAAAAACCTTCGTAAGTGAGTTCTCGAGTTCGAACATGATATAAAATCACGTTTATTAAGGAACATTTTATCCTAACGTGAAACTTTCCGAAATAAATTCGAATTTAATCGGTCCCAATACAAGTACTACCTTGTCATTTTAAGAAATGATAGTATTGCCTATTCTAATTTTGTATACCTATTACATAAGGCAAGCTTGTTAAAGATTTTAATTTAAAACGGCACAAAAAAGATATCATGAGAAAATAACTTCTCCTTCTCATTTTATCTAGTTTTAAATAATTAAGGTACTTTAACTTTTCTTTATGTGCATTAAAATAGTGATAATATATAGTAAACTATTAATAAAAAAATAGATGTAGATTCAAAATTTTAGTTTAACGATATTTTGAGGTTCTCAATACTGGTAATTTCTCTTTTAAAAATTTTAAATTCAGATCTAATACATATTAATTATTTTTACATAAGAAATTATATTCTTCGCCGAAGCACTGGATCCCCCGATCAAAACATCTTGGTGGATTGGTGCTCCTCGTTGCTAAAATGGGAACAATTTGCACAAGAAATCACAAGAGCTTGTACTTTATAAATCAAACTAACATTAAATGACTTTATTGATGATTGAAACACGACAATATTCCAAAAAACATGAAAATAAAAATGAAAAACATACAACAACTAATAATGGACGGACGACACACCATGAAAGAATTCATGGGTCGTTATTTATGCAAAGACTATCAATGATAGAGAGGCTATGTTGTTAATGATGATCAATTCAGCCCAACTTGAAAGTTCAAGCAGATCCATCAATGCAAAGCCATTGGCCCACGAATATTTCATCGCAATTCATATTTGGGTTCAAAACACCGAAATCTACTGCAGTGAGCTTGAATCCCTCGGCTACACCCGAGCATGTATCACCCACCTCTGCTCCGTACACCGAGTTGCAGACCAAGTTAGCATCATTCTTTCCAACAACTGCATTATGGAAAAAATAAAATTCTCAAACATATAGTAACATGAAATAAAATAAGAGATTTTATACTGAAGAGCCGCCCACCAAAATAAAAGTGGACAAATGCAATCTCTTGTATATTATGTATAACATACATATATACTCCTAATAATAATAATTTGGTCTTATATATATATACAGTGTAATTTTGATGAACCCCTTTTGCCCACTAGCTCCACCCATGACGATAACATGCAAACTTACTGCCAATTTGTCTGCTCTCAACAGCCAGTACTGCAATGAGAAGAAACGAAAGGAAAAGGGCCAAGTTCTTAGTTGCTTTGTTACTTGATCCAGCCATAGTTGATACAACTTATTATCTTTTTCTACAAATTAAGCTAATACTATAGTATATATTTTGCTCTTAATGAAGAGTAGTGCATGTTATATGAAGTTAATAAGATAAATTTATAGGCTTGAAAGTACATTGGAAAGACCAAAACATGAACTAGAGATCAAAATTATTGTTGCGGTTTATAAGGCCGGCTTAGCTAATTACTTATGACTCGACTCTGTAGATTTCAAAGCCATATAACGACCCTCTACTATAACTCAGTTATGAATAAACCCCTTCCATCTTAAAATCAAACATTTCACTTTCACTCTCCGTATTATGAAAATCTTACACTAACATCTCCTATGATGGGCGTCTCAAAATTTTGGGGGTCCTGTTCTAATTCGTAAAAGTGGGTCTTTAATTAGGCTAAGACCTGCGAATTATGGGTCTTTTGTGAGTTAGAAAGTGTAGAAATAAAGAAAATAGGAATGTAACAACAACAACAAATATATAAAATCTGGAAATCAACAAAAGTAAATTGTCTTGCTGAGTCGATTGGATGAACAATCTATCCTTAAGATAATATTGTCTCGTATATCCTTTCAACGATGTAATGACAACTTATCTCCCAAGATAAAACAACAATCAAACAAATGAGCAAAGGGAACTCAAGTGTTTGCTTAGGAAGAAAGATATTTGAGTGTTTTGTGATTGCAAGAGAGGAAGACAATTTCAGAGAATTGTTAAGTGTAAGGTGTATTTGCAAATGAGCCCAAGGCTCCATTTTATAGTGTAGAGATGATGGTCTTCCACATAGCCAAGTAATGGCCAATAAAGGTCATGTAATGGCCATGAATGTGGAGTAATAATTAAGCCAAATAATTGCTGAATTCATGAGCCAAATAATGGAGAATTAATGCTCCAAAGTCAGCCCAAAAACAGTTTTCGTCCATCTTCCAACGGTCTGAAACGTCCGCAGCATCGTGGCCCTGCAGACTGGCATCGCGACGCCGATACTCCTGAGAGTTGGCGTCATGGCCCTGCAGGCTGGCGCCGCGGCGCCGAACTCCTGAGAGTTGGCGCTGTGGCCCTGCATTTTGGCGCCGCGGCGCTAGACATTTTTCAGACTCGTTTCATCTTTACACTTTATACACGTCTTCCCTTCGTTTACCAACGTGAAATCATTGTTATTTGGCCAATAACCGTCTATTCTCTTACATCTCAAACAATTCGTATACGTACCAATATCTCTTTCCATTTAAGGAAATAACGATCCTTGACACTTTATGTGCACGTGTGTGGAAACCATGTTTCCGACATGCGGGGCCCCAATTGTTCGATTCATATTTAATAGGATTAATTTATTTCACGTTTAGTAAATTTACAGCAATCCCCTCTTGGAAGAGATTTTGGCGCACACACATGGTGCCTTTCGAGCAATCACTCGGCGGATCGATGTTGCATCTGGTGAGGTAGCCGTAGCTTTGAACCTTCCATAGTAGAATACCATCTGACATATTTACTGCACGGTGAACGTGATGTCTTGAACCGTCAGTGTTTAATATTTGTCAAGACAATGGTATCAACACAACACCTTTCTTACTCAATCCTTCTTATATTTTTGTCCATCGTGGGTCGTGAACACACTTGGATTCTTAAGTGCGTTCATTTGAGGCGGCCTGTCCTCGCACTGAAATAGGTGATCTCCTACAAGGTATCCTGCAATACCCCGCTACACAAACGTTATGAACCATTAAAAATTTCCCCAACCCAACCTTAAGTTTTGAGGATCATTAAAGATTTGAAAACTTATCCTTTACCCCTCTTGTAGGTAGCACTTTATGTCTATCACGGGAACGGCCTTGGATTATGTTTCTTAAGAAGAAAACATTATCCGAATGTCTCTTTCTTCCACCGAAGCGCTCACGGAACCTTTAATTTAATTTTTCCATTGAACCTTATTTCTGGGATCTCCAGTCTGTAAGGTTAGGTGTCCAATGTATTGGTTCTTATTATTTGGGTTTTAAGCTCATTTCCCTAGACAGGCAGAACATCTGATCTCTGGTCATTCCCTTCGTCAAGGGATCTGCGATATTTTCCTTTGATTTTACGTAATCAATGGAAATAACACCGGAAATGATTAGCTGCCTGACAGACTCATGTCTCCGTCGAATATGACTGGATTTGCCATTATACATAGAATGTCGTGCCCTTTCTAGAGCCGACTGACTATCGCAGTGGATCATTACAGAAGACACAGGTTTATCCCAACATGGGACATCCTCTAGAAAACCATGAAGCCACTCAGCTTCTTCTCCCGCTTTGTCTAAAGCGATAAATTCTGACTCCATCGTGGATCGGCAATAAGTGTTTGGCGAGAGGATTTCCAAGATACAGCTCCACCACCGATTGTAAAATTATATCCGTTGGTAGACTTGATGTCGTCGCTATCAGATATCCAGTTTGCATCACTGTACCCCTCTAGTACATCTGGATATCTTGAATAGTGTAACCCAAAATTTAGCGTGAACTTCAGGAACCGTAGTACCCTATTCAACGCTTTCCAGTGATCCTCACTCGGATTTCGAGTAAATCTAGCCAATGTATTGACTGCATAAACGATATCTAGTCGAGTGCAGTTTGTGACATACATCAAACTCTTAATCGCCTTTGCGTATCGCTCCTGGCGTATGGGTACACCAAGATGTTTGTCAATCTTTTGACTTCTATCTAATGGTGTCCTTACTGGTGAACTGTTGAACATCTAAAATTTCTTCAGCACATCTTCAATGTAGTGAGATTGAGATAAGACCAGTCCATTAGATGTCTTAGAGATCTTGGTCCCTAAGATGACATCTACGACCCCCATATCTTTCATGTCAAAACATTGTTTTAACATGTTCTTAGTCTCTAGAATTATCATAGGACTGCTACCAGTGATCAACAAGTCATCTACATAAAGACATATCATGACGAACAAATCAACATTTCCTTTCATGTAAACACATTTGTTATATTTATTAATGGTGAACCCTTTTGATAGCAGAGTACTATCAAATTTTTCGTGTCATTGTTTAGGGGCCTGTTTCAGCCCATACAATGATTTGACAAGCTGATACACTTTTGTCTGTTGTCCAGGAACCACATACCCCTCGGGTTGGTCCATATATATTTTTTTCTTCCAAATCACCATGTAGGAAGGCTGTCTTAACATCCATTTGATGTATTTTAAGATCCTGCAAGGCGGCGATAGCTATGAACATATGTATGGATGTCATTCTAGACACCGGAGCATAGGTGTCAAAGTAATCAAGGTCCTCCTTTTGGCGATAACCCTTGACTACCAACATAGCCTTGTACTTGTCAATAGATCCATCTGCCTTTAACTTTCGTTTAAGGATCCACTTATAACTCAAAGGTTTAAGTCCCGGGGGAAGATCATCCAACTCCCAGGTGTGGTTATGCAGGATGGATTCTATCTCACTTTCTAAAGCTTCCTTCCAGAGTGGTGCTTCTGGAGTTGACAATGCTTCGACGATTGTCCGTGGTTCATCCTGAACCAAATAAGCTTCAAAGTCTGGACCGAAAGACTTGTCCTTCTGGGCTGCCATGACCCGAACCCCGAGCCCGCGACTGATGCCCTACTTGGGCACCCTTCTACCCATACAACACAAGTAACCCGCGGAAGCTAAATAACACTCATCATTTTTTTCATTTTTTGCAAAGGCAAAGCCGATAAGGCTACCATAATATATAACACCCGAATGAGACTACAATTGTACAAAAATATAAATACAACTCACGCAAGTCCAGCCCACATATGAATACAGACCTCTAAGAGTTTGGACAGTAAACTATGACAGAATAAGGCCCCGCTGTACCCCTGAATATACCTAGCCGTAATGGAAGACCTGTGCCAAAATGACAAGCTCTGGAATATTGGAGCTATCCCACAACGTTGAACAAGGATCCTAAGCTCGCGGATCACCCAACTGAGTACCTAATACCTGCAGGCATGAACGCAGCTTCAGAAGGGTCGCATAACAAGGTACCAAGTATGTAAACATGAAGAACAGTAAACAAGATCATAACTGTACAAAAGAATGACAGGGACAAGTATGAAAATCAAATACTAGATCCTACCGTGCCAAAAATAAGAGTCAATTGTACCTTGTATCACTGCACTCGTACTCACTATACCATCAGTATTGGTGTATCATCTGTACTAATCAGACATTCATCAGATCACCGTACTCATCATTTCATCAGACATCAGACTAATGTACTTTATAAAAATGATTCAACTGTATCCTTTTAAAAATAAGATTCAACTGTGCCCACGGTACTTCCTTTTAAAAATGAGAGTCATGTCAAAATTAAGAACGTCTGTCCAAATAAACAAATACTGTCATGCGAGGTACGACATGTTCCGGCCCATTCTGGGACTCGATGTAACGCTATTTAAGTCATGCAAGGTACGACATGTCCCGGCCTATTCTGGGACTCGGTGTAACGCTCTATAAGTCATGCAATGTACGACATGTCCCGACCCATTCTAGGACTCGGTGTAACTCTCTATAAGTCATGCTAGGTACGATATGTCCCGACCCATTCTGGGACTTAGTGTAACGCTCTATAAGTCATGCAAGGTACGATATATCCCGGTCCATTCTGGGACTCGGTGTAACGCTCTATAAGTCATACAAGGTACAACATGTCCTGGCCCATTCTAAGACTCGATGTAATGTGCTATAAGTCAAATAAGGTACGACATGTTTTGGCCCATTTTGGGACTCGGTGTGAATATAAAGGATTGTACACCTATAGTTATCACAACCAACTATATACAATTTATATCATCTTCGACTCTCATTAGCACAATTAGAATGAACTATCTTTTTAGAAAAACTCAAGGCATTATCAAACGAATAGGTAAACAACTTTCCTTCTAAAAAACCCAAAGTACTATCAAGGGAAAATATCACTAAGGGTTAGGATTCACTCAGTTTATAAAAATCAAGTCAAGTATAGGATCCACTCGTCGTTTGTACCAACTCCATAATCTAATTCGTCTCGCTCATCTGGCTAACATTATGGAAACATTTGCATGGTGATAACTAATCCGAATTGGCAAATTAATCCATTTTATGAGCTATTAGTAGGTTATATATTAATAATGATCTTATCTAATCAGCTGTGAACCTAGAAAGTGTAAAATGAACTGGTTATATCTTAGCTTTTATGCAGATGGAAAATTCTACTCATTTCAATATAATAGATTGTCGATTCCTTTTTCATTAACGCTGCAATGGCTTGTTCGATACATTTTCTCATTAGTGATGTAACTAGCAAGATCAACTCGACTCTAATGTTTACTAAAAGCTCTTACCAACATCTCCCATAAGACTTGGTAAGAACTTAGGAATAATTTAGACATGCCTTTAGCATAGAATCAATAACAAGAATACTCATTAACTTCTAAGAGTAGAATAACTGTTGAAACAATACCACAGTTATGGTTCACACGAAGAACATGCCAAAAGAGAGAGGGAAGAGGTTCACATACCTCATTGATGACTAACCAACACGACAAGTAGAATACGTCCCGATTAGGTACTTCAACCTATAAATACAATAACACTTCTATCAACTTCAAGGTTACTAGAGTAGGTTAATACTAAGTAAAAGTCCTCTTATTCTACGAAAATTTGGGCAGCAGTTCCCCCGTTTATACGTATTTTTCCACCTTTTCCAAGGCCCAAATTCAACAACAAACAAGCCATAATTAAGGGCACAACCAACAGTTAACCAAAAGGGATTACACGCCTACTTGACGTGTAAAATTCAGCCACTTAATCCATGTAAAACAGTTCACAAAATCAGTCCAAAATCCGACAACAACAAGGGTAAAATGTGAAGCCTTTTAACACCTTTTTATACCCTTAATCTCTTAGGACTTTCATTAGCAATTTACCACATTAAACATACATAATGTCCACTGAAATTCCAGGATAACAACGCCACAAAACAATCCATAAAAACTGCACGACAATATCCAACAGTTTTATAGATTCCACGGCCAACAACTACAATCCGATAACTCTTTCCTTAATCCATTTTATTCCAATTAAAGTTCCAACACCTCTATATATGACATATCAACTTATCAACAACCATATTACTCCATTTTAACATGTAATAGGTGAAGATAACAACAACAATAACCAACGAAATCCAAATGGACCAAAACTGCCCATTTTTGGCCCAACACCCAAAAATGGTTCAAACACTTTTTAATATTCATTCTTTTTAGCACAAGCTCATCTATACATTACTACAACATGTAATAACTAATTTCATCAAGAGGAGGATGAAATCGTACCTCAAAGTCGTCCAAAACTGTCCGCGCAAAAGTCGGTCCTTAGGTTAGTCTTAGCTCCTATTCTTCAAGTTCCAATCACTTCCATGCATCCACTACAACCTTATAACCAACTTCCCTTCACGTTTTACCTCCAAAAAGTCAATGAACAAGCTAGGGTTTCCATCACCATTTTCGGCCAACCCAAGGTTTTTAGTTCTTGGAGAGTTAACTTGGTTTAAGACTTGATTAAGGTTCTTAATCTTGGATAATAATCACTTCTTGTTCTTGGAATTTTCGAAATTTAGAGCTAAGGGAGAGAGAAGAGAAAAGTTTGAAAGATGAAAATGTGAAAAATGACTAAGTCTTTCATCTCTTTCTCTATATAGATATTTTTCCCCTTTCAAGACAAGTGGACAAATGGATGAGAGACACATGTCACCCTCCCATTGGTCAAAATTTCTTTTTTAATAAATATCTAGATATTTGTCCAAAATATCTTAAAATAGAAGGGCCCCGCAAAATTGTGAAATTTTCGACGGACCCCGTATTATTAATTACGATAATTCACAATCCAATACTAATCCCATAAATCAAATTAGAAGTATTAAACTCCAAGTTAATAATTTTCCGTCGTCACATTTTTTCCCGAAATTTTTCTTAAGAAAATGTAATAATTCTTTCCTTCCAAAATTCAAATCTTAAATCCTTAATCACGTTCTCAATTAGTAGTCCTGATATTACGGGGTGTAACATCTTTCCCCCCTTAGAAACATCCGTCCTTGAATGTTTATCTAAGGTCTCAAGCTATACAACTTTCAGCATAGTCTCCTTTAACTATACATACACACCTATACTCGTTAGTGTCAGCACCGCGGTCCTGCATGTCGGCACCGCAGTTCCGAAATTCCTGCAACTCTCTGAAGTTTCAGCACAACGGTCCTATCCTTTGGCACCGCGGTGCTGTGCCTGAATTTCACAACACACATCTTTCCACTTAATCTCTTCTTTTTCTACAAGTTTCAACAATACCCCGCAAACCCAAAGATGTCTCACATGGCCACCATATAACACATAGTCTCATTCTACTTCGGATAGTTCTTAGCACATTGTACTTCCTTTGTAATCAAAGTCACATTCCTAAGGTCCTATTACAGTTCCTTAAAATCGATAATACCATTTCTAATCGGCTCAACAATCATCAACATCAATCACAAGTGGTTTATACTCAAACCAATGAATCATCACCTCTAATATACTTCACATATACCATATACTTTAACCACGATCACACATAAAATATTTTACTCTTGAAGGGCTTGTCTATCTAAGGTCTCAACGATTATCCAATACTCTAAGATCCTCAATTATTTATGTCCCAAGCTTACATTATTTCTCCCTGTATACGGGCAAGACAACTTCTCAATATCTCAAAATCATGTTGTCCTAATCACAACAACCCTATTTACTCCATACAAATATTATTTGTACACATCACTTAAGCATACAACATAACTTAATCTAACAACATGGTATGTCCTTAAGTCAATTAAACATGATCTCTTAAGGGTTCATCACCATTCCCGACAGCTCATCACCTCTTAATTATTCCAAATTAACACATATATAACCTTGATGTGGATTAATTAAATTGTTTCACACCTTCCAAGCAATTTATAAAGCTTAACCATCACATGATAAGCCACAATTGCTTCAGATAACACACACATGGCCCCAAATAAATATGTCTGCATAGATGTACATCATCATTATACCAACTCTACAACAATTTTACCAACATGGATACTAAGTCCAAATATTTCCTTTATGGGCCGCTGTCGCTTTCTCATAGCTGCAATCACAAAAATATGTTAGGGAGGGACTACCCTAACCACACAGCTCTATCGCACGATCTTGGAGTAAGAAGAATAGAAACCAATCCTAAATGTACTATATCCTCCTGTTTATGAGTGTGGTGCACAACACACCGATAACCAAGACTCTACTGCACACGGTGTGTAGACATTCCGAGGACTAACTGCTCTGATACCACTCTGTTACGACCCGAACCGCGGGCCCGCGACTGGTGCCCTACCTGGACACCCTTCTACCCATACAACACAAGTAACCCGCGGAAGCTAAATAACACTCATCATTTTTTTCATTTTTTGCAAAGGCAAAGCCGGCAAGGCTGTCATAATATATAACACTCAAATGGAACTACAACTATACAAAAATATAAATACAACTCACACAAGTCCAGCCCACATATGAATACAGACCTCTAAGAGTTTGGACAGTAAAATACGATGGGACAAGGCCCCGTCGTACCCCTGAATATACCTAGCCGTAATGGAAGACCTGTGCCAAAATGACAAGCTCCGGAACATTGGAGCTATCCCACAACGCTGAACAATGATCCTAAGCTCGCGGATCACCCAACTGAGTACCTAATACCTGTGGGCATGAACGCACTACCAAGAAGGGTCGCATAACAAGGTACCAAGTATGTAAATATGAAGTACAGTAAACAAGATCATAACTGTACAAAAGAATGACAGAGACAAGTATGAAAATAAAATACTAGATCCTACCGTGCCAAAAATAAGAGCCAATCATTCTTGTATCACTGCACTTCGCACTATCATTGTACCACCGTATTGTATCACCGTACTTCATCAGATATTATATCGGTGTACCATCAGATCATCAGACATCAGACTGCATCATCGCATCATCAGTATCACTGTACTTTATAAAAATGATTCAACTATATCCTTTTAAAAATAAGATTCAACCGTGCTCACGGTACTTTCTTTTAAAAATGAGTCATGTCAAAATTAAGAACGTCTGTCCAAATAAACAGATACTGTCATGCGAGGTACGATATGTCCCGGCCCATTCTGGGACTCGGTGTAACACTCTATAAGTCATGCAAGGTACGACATGTCCCGACCTATTCTGGGACTCGGTATAACACTCTATAAGTCATGCAAGGTACGACATGTCTCGGTACATTCTGGGACTCGGTATAACGCTCTATAAGTCATGCAAGGTACGATATGTCCCGGCCCATTCTGGGACTCGGTGTAACGCTCTATAAGTCATACAAGGTATGACATGTCCCGGCCCATTCTGGGACTCGGTGTAACGCTCTATAAGTCATGCAAGGTACGACATGTCCCGGCTCATTTTGGGACTCGGTGTAATGTGCTATAAGTCAAATAAGGTACGACATATTCCGGCCCATTCCGGGACTCGGTGTAATGTGCTATAAGTCAAATAAGGTACGACATGTTCCGACCCATTCGGGACTCGGTGTGAATATAAAGGAGTGTACACCTATAGCTATCACAAGCAACTATGTACAATTTAAATCATCTTTGACTCTCATTAGCACAATTAGAATGAACTATCTTTTTAGAAAAACTCAAGACATTATCAAACGAATAGGTAAACAACTTTCCTTCTATACAACACAAAGTATTATCAAGGTAAAATATCACTAAGGATTAGGATCCGCTCAGTTTATAAAGATCAAGTCAAGTATAATATCCACTCGTCCTTTGTACCAACTCGATAATCTAATTCGTCTCGCTCATCTGGCTAACATTATGGAAACATTTGCATGGTGATAACTGATCTGAATTGGAAAATTGATCCATTTTCTGAGCCATTAGTAGGTTATATATTAATAATGATCTTATCTAATCAGCTGTGAACCTAGAAAGTGTAAAACGAACTGGTTATATCTTAGCTTCTATGCAGATGGAAAATTCCACTCATTTCAATATAATAGATTGTCGATTCCTTTTTCATTAACGCTGCAATGACTTGTTCGATACATTTTCTCATTAGTGTTGTTACACCCCGAAATTTCAGGTCATGTATTGGGAACGTACAAAGGGAAATAAGAATTGAAATTGGGAAGATAAGTTGACAGAATGTTTTTGGACAGTTTTTGAGTCAACTTTGAAGCGGTATATCTCCTAGTTCATTAGGAGTTTTTAGGTGTTTCAATAGCCCAGTATGAAGTTCGTTGAGTCTAGTTTCCAACGCAACAAACCGCTCGTCGATAGGACATCAGAGTAGGAAGTATGGAGGTTACAAGTTCAGTGGGCAGACGAACAGGAAAGTGTTTTCAGTCAGGTGCCACAGCGCCGCGGCGCCGGATGCAGGGCCGCGGCGCCGGAAGTGCTGGTGTATTCTGAAGTTGCAGCGCCGCGGCGCCGGCTGCAGGGCCGCGGCGCCGTATGTGCTGAGATGTTCGGAAGTTTCAGCGCCGCGGCTCCGGCTGCAGGGCCGCGGTGGGAAATTTCGTGAGAAACAGGGGAAATCAAAAGATATTTTTGTTAAAGACCTGTGGGAGGGTGACAAGTGTCCCTCCCATCCTTTTGACCAAGAGAAGACCTTATATTATGACCAAGTCTTGAAGACTTGGTCATTTGCAAAGGTTCCTCCTAAGAAATCCCCTCTTCTCTCCCAAAAAGTGATAAACCCTAGGTGTGATGAAATTTTTGGGAAGACGACAAGAAGGAATTATGTTGGCAAGCTTGTAGAGGGTTCGTGTGGGTGATTTTAACGTGAAGAAGATTTCGGAAAGAGGGCTTATTGAGGTAAAACCTTCACCTTCTCATGTAATTGAAGATTACAAGTTATAGTAGTTAAGAAATGAGCATGTGGTTTAATTATTAAAGTTTGAAAAGATTTGGATCATGTCGACTTGTTGAAAACCGAAAATGGGCATGTTAGTCACTAATGTTGAAATCAATTCGGTTGTTAGCTAAAATCGTTACATGTTATATATAGAAGGGTATATCGTTGTTATAATTGGTTATGACTTATATAACATGTTGAATTAACGAGTCGAATTGAAAGGATTTGAAAAGTTGATATGTGAGCATGTTATAGCCAAGGAGTTACCCTAAACTAGTTGGATTGTTTTACTATGAATTGCGGGGTAGAATTGTACACGTCCAAGTTAGGCGTGTAATCCCCTTTGTATTGTTGGATTGTTGGGCCTTAAAAGTGGCGTTTGGATATTGAATTCGAGCCTTGAAAAAGGTGGAAAAGTACGTAAAAACAAAGGAAGTGCTGTCCAAATTTTCCGTAGAATAAGGGACTTTACAATTAGAATATTTTACGTTGAAGCTAGAAGCTAATGGACGTATTCTGGTCGTTATAGGTTGGCATACTACGGACGACATATTGGACTTGGCAAGTGGATTAAGCCGGAGAGGTATGTGGAAACTTTCTTATCTCTTGAACATGAGTAGTTATAACTGTATAGTACGGTAGACGTACGTGATTTAAATGAAGTAAATATATTCGATATGCTTGACTTGTTATAAGAATATTTAAGTTGGTTGAGTAGAGAATTAACTCACATGTTACTAAGGAAAGGTTACAATAATGGTTTATTCTAATAAGTTAGACAAGGATGTCTTGATGTGGAAAGGAATGGAATACTTGATTTGAAAGTATTAATTCTGGAAATATTCTAAAGATAAGAAACTTGTTTTCTAAGCTAAGAAACTTGAAGTATTTGAAAGTTGTGTAGCTCGGTTTGAAAGTGTAAGTCTCTTGGTCATAAAAAGGATAAAGATATCTTGGTTTCGGAAATGAGAGTAGTTGTCCTTGGTTGGTTTAAAACATAAAGTGTTATAATAAGTTTTATGAGAAGTTAGTTATAACGACTTTATGAAAACAAAAGAATGGTTTTATTATTGGATTTAAAATGGTAACTTGACATTTGTTTCAAAAAGATATGAGACTTGATTTCCCACGTTATGGGACTTGAGTTAAAAGTAAGAGACGTGAGAATTTGAAGTTTTGAAACTTATATTATTTTGAGAAGTGATTTGGTTTAAAAAGAAGGCATGGTATTGTCTTGGTTTATTTAAAAAGAAAGTATGGAAATTGTTTTGGTTTACTTAAAATAATAGTTACTCTATTTTGATACTACGGGTGTTAGTATCATGTGACTTTTGTGAAAGAAATGGATCTTTTTAAAGAGATAAAGTACGTAGTACCTTGGGATTAAAAACCCGGATTTTTGGCATAAAATGAAAGTACCTTGAGTGTGAGTAACTTGCCTATGTTTGCTTGTGATAGCCTTGTTGTACAAGTATTGTATCCTTATGCTACCGCGTCTCTCGATGGAGGGCCGGTCATGTTATTCTTGATCATTTTGGGCATACTGACTCGATGGAAGGTCCACGGGTATGCGGCCATGATGAGGGTTCGTTCCCTGTTGATAGTGTTATTCCATGGACTAGCTCCCCATGAGGTTTCCTGATGCAGGAGGTATCTGGTAGTTAGCTTTCGTACTTGCCCCGGTCGTAGCTGATGCAGGCGGTATCTGGTAGTTGGCTTTCGTACTTGCCCCGGTCAGTGTTATGGCGAAGTCTCGTGATGCAGGAGGTATCTGGTAGTTGGCTTTCGTACTTGCCCCGGTCAGCGACGTGACGCAGGAGGTATCTGGTAGTCAGCCTTCGTACTTGCCCCGGTCAGCTTCGTGAGTTGTGTATAGCAGTTTTATGATGAAGTCTCGTGATGCAGGCGGTATCTGGTAGTTAGCTTTCGTACTTGCCCCGGTCGTAGCTGATGCAGGAGGTATCTGGTAGTTGACTTTCGTACTTGCCCCGGTCAGTGTTATGGCAAAGTCTCGTGATGCAGGAGGTATCTGGTAGTTGCCTTTCGTACTTGCCCCAGTCAGCGACGTGACGTAGGAGGTATCTGGTAGTCAGCCTTCGTACTTGCCCCGTACGGTTCTTATGACACAGGTGGGACCTGGTGTTCATGTGTACTCTTTGGTGTTGTTATATCATAGACTGCCGGCAGTGAGGAAGGAATTCCACGGGCATGATTGATATTGTGGGCGTGAGACCCATGGTTATATTTGAGTGATGACTTTGAGGGTGCTTGACATGACTGCTTATACATGGTGTAATGTAGTCGGTTATCATACATGTCTCCTGTTTTATATAGACTGTTATGATTTTATTACGATTTTCGGGCCACATACTTGGTACTGTTATCGACCTCCCGGGGCTGCGTTCATGCCGCAGGTAGAGGTACACCTGTTGTTGATCCTCGCTCATAGGATCACAGTTCCGCATTTGGGAAACTTCGTTTCTCCGGAGGCTTATCTTTTGGTATAGTCCCCTGTCATTATAGTTACTTGTACATTCAGGGGTATGGCGGGACCCTGTCCCTTCATAGTTGTTATTACATTCTTAGAGGTCTGTAGTACTGTTGTGAGCAGGGTTGTAAAGGATAACTGTTCAAGATTTTATTTATCTATATATGCAGTAAGACGACTTCTTGGTCAGCCTATTTTTGTATCACTGTTTATTTTTCGTGAGTTTTATTTTCCGCTGATTTTTCTCTGATGTTTTATCACTAGGGAACCAGTAGCGGGCCCGAGGTCGGGTCGTGACAAGTGTTGTAACTAGCAAGATCAACTCGACTCCATTGTTTACTAAAAGCTCTTACCAACATCTCCCATAAGACTTGGTAAGAACTTAGGAATAATTTAGACATGTCTTTAGCATAGAATCAATAACAAGAATACTCCTTAACTTCCAAGAGTAGAATAACTTTTGAAACAATACCACAGTTATGGTTCACACGAAGAACATGCCAAAAGAGAGAGGAAAGAGGTTCACATACCTCATTGAAGACTAACCAACACGACAAGTAGAGTACGTCCCGATTAGGTACTTCAACCTATAAATACAATAACACTTCTATCAACTTTAAGGTTACTAGAGTAGGTTAATACTAAGTAAAAGTCCTCTTATTCTACGAAAATTTGGGTAGCACTTCTCCCGTTTATACGTACTTTTCCACATTTTCCAAGACCCAAATTCAACAACAAACAAGCCACAATTAAGGGCACAACCAATAGTTAACCAAAGGGGATTACACGCCTACTTGACGTATAAAATGCAACCACTTAATCCAAGTAAAACAGTCCACAAAATCAGTCCAAAATCCGACAACAACAAGGGTAAAATTTGAAGCCTTTTAACACCTTTTTATACCCTTAATCTCTTAGGATTTTCATTAGAAATTTACCACATTAAACATACATAATTTCCACTGAAATTACAGGTTAATAACGCCACAAAACAGTCCATAAAAAATGCACGACAATATCCAACAGTTTTATAGATTCCACGGCCAACAACTACAATCCGATAACTCTTTCCTTAATCCATTTTATTCCAATTCAAGTTCCAACACCTCTATATATGACATATCAACTTATTAACAACTATATTAATCCATTTTAACATGTAATAGGTGAAGATAACAACAACAATAACCAACGGAATCCAAAGGGACCAAAACGGCCCATTCTCGGCCCAACACCCAAAAATGGTTCAAACACTTTTTAATCTTCATTATTTTTAGAACAAGATCATCTATACATTACTACAATATGTAATATCTAATCACATCAAGAGGAGGACGAAATCTTACCTCAAAGTCATCCAAAACTGTCCGCGCAAAAGTCGGTCCTTAGGTTAGTCTTAGCTCATATTCTTCAAGTTCCAATCACTTCCATGCATCCACTACAACCTTATAACCAACTACCCTTCACGGTTTACCTCCAAAAAGTCGATGAACAAGCTAGAGTTTCCATCACCATTTTCGGCCAACCCAAAGTTTTTGGTTCTTGGAGAGTTAACTTGGTTTAAGACTTGATTAAGGTTCTTAATCTTGGATAATAATCATTTCTTGTTCTTGGAATTTTCGAAATTTAGAGCTAAGGGAGAGAGAAGAGAAAAGTTTGGAAGATGAAAATGTGAAAAATAGCTAAGTCTTTCATCTCTTTCTCTATATAGATATTTTTCCCCTTTCAAGACAAATGGACAAGTGGACGAGGGACACATGTCACCCTCCCGTTGGTCAACATTTCCTTTTTAATAAATATCTAGATAATTATCCAAAATATCTTGAAATCGAAGGGCCCCGCAAAATTGTGAAATTTTCGGCGGGCCCCATATTATTAATTCTGATACTTCACAATCCAATACTAATCCAATAAATCGAATTAGAAGTATTAAAATCCAAGTTAATAATTTTCCGTCGTCACATTTTTTCCCGAAATTTTCCTTAAGAAAATGTAATATTTCTTTCATTCCAAAATTTAAATCTTAAATCCTTAATCACATTCTCAATTAGTAGCCCTGGTATTATGAGGTTTAACACGGCCCTTTTGCTTCTCCTTGAGCGGTGCTTTCATTATGCGATTCCTCTTTTAGTTAGCGATTGTCCATCAAACCTAACGACCTAGATATTTCATAAAGAGCTAATTGTATTAGTGTCTATAATTGATTTCTTCTGTGTAATACTAATCGATACCATCTCTGAATCTTCAAAGTCCTGAGAATCTGGAATCTCGGATTAGGATAATCGCCTACTTAATTCACTAGATTCGACGGCTCGGATCTGGGTAGTCATCAACCCCTTGATCCTCAGAGATTTGATCATAACTTCGTTTGAGAGAAGTTATGTTGTTTTCTTATATGGAAACTTGTCTTCAAAGAAACTTGCATTCCTTGATTCCATGATCGTACCTTCATGAATGTCTGGTACATCCGACTTATGCACTAGGAAGCGATAAACACTACTGTTATTGGCATATCCGATGAATATGCAATCCACAATTTTAGGTCCAATCTTGACCTGCTTTGGCATAGGTACTTTTACCTTGGCCAGACAACCCCATACCTTCAAATACTTGTAGGTAGGTTTCTTTCCTTTCCATAACTCGTATGAAGTCTTGTCCTTAATCTTGTGTTGGGACTCTATTAAGAATCTTATTCGCGGTAAGGACAGTTTCTCCCCACATGGTTTGATGGAGATCCGAATTGATGAGTAGAGCATTCATTATTTCCTTTAGTGTTCGGTTCTAGCGTTCACCAACACCGTTTGATTGAGGTGAGTAAGGAGTCGTTGTTTGATGAATTATACGCGATTGGGTACAAAGTTCTTCAAAAGGTGCTACATATTCTCCTCCTCTATCGCTACGAATTGTTTTAATCTGTCCGCTTAGTTGGTTCTCAACTTCTGGTTTGTAGCGTTTGAATGCTTCAAAGGCTTCATCTTTACTTTTTAGTAAGTAAAGGTAACAAAACCTTGTGCCATCATCTATGAAAGTCAAAGTACTTGTTCCCCCTTCTAGTTTGAGCGAACTTCAAATCACATATGTCAGTGTGTATGAGTTCTAGAGGAGCAGTTTCCCTTTCGACGGATCTAAAGGGACTCTTGGAAAGCTTTGCCTCTATGCACACCTCACACTTACGTTGAGGGTTTATATCAATAGACGACAATAATTCCAACTTTACCAATATTTGGATAGATTAATAGTTAACATGTCCTAATCTATGATGTCGATTAGACGACTCAATCAAGTAAGTAGAAGGCTCAATTTTATTGATAGTTGAAACAGAAGACATTACAGGTGCAGCGTTAACTTTAAACAGGCCTTCACAGACAAATCCCCTTCCTACAAATGTTCCATTTTTAGTGATTACAAATTTGTTAGCTTCTAACACTAGCTTAAAACCAGCATTAACCAACAAATGTCCAGAAATCAGATTTCTATGAATCTCTGGGATGTGCATCACTTCCTTTAGAGTCAGCTCCTTCTCGGACGTCATCTATAGGATCACATTTCCTACCCCCAGCACCTCTGAAGAAGAATTGTTTCTCATGAACAACTTCTTGTCTGTGACTGGTGTATAAGTGGAGAAGACTTCTGTATTGGAACATATGTGACGGGTGGCACCAGTTTCCAACCACCACTGCACCAGATTCTCAATGAGGTTTGCTTCAAGACCACCGCAGAGAACTTCTTAATCATATCGTCTACACGCGTGTCTTCGACGATGTTAGCCTTGGCCTTGCCTTTGGCCTTATTCTCGCGTTTGAACCTGCGACAGTCTTTGAACTTGTGACCAACTATACCACAGTGGTTACAGTTTCCCTTAAAATTTTCAGTTGTTTGGGGCTTGCCTTCTTTTTGGAACTTTCGCTTCTTGCTTAAGTTCCCTTTGACTTTCGTCAGGTTCGCCTTAGCCTCAACAGGTTGTTTCCCCTTTGGCATGACCTTCTTATTGTCCTCCTGAATCTGGAGTTTGACAATAAGTTCGTCTAATGTCATATCCTTTGTTTTGAGTTTTAGATAGTTCATAAACTCAGTTCACGAGGGAGACAACTTCTGGATCAACGCCTCAACCAAGAATTGTTCGTTGGGTTTTAATCTTTCCAAGTCCAGGTGATGTAGAATCATTTGGAATTCTTGGACTTGAGATGACACACTTTTGTTGTCCACCATTTAAAATTTCAGGAATTTCCCAATGATGAATTTCTTGCTACCCGCATCTTGGGTGTTATATTTCTTCTGAAGTTTGTCCCATAACTGCTTGGCAGTTTTAACGGTGCAATATACCGTGTAGAGAGAATCGGACAAACTGTTTAGAATATAGTTTCTACACATGAAATCACTATGTTTCCATGCTTCGCGAACCATCCTCATGTCGTCACCGACATGGTTACCCTGGCCCCCTCCCGCTAAATCATTAGGCTGAGGGTCCACGTCTTCCCCAACTAGTGGAGGGTTTTTGGTTAGGAAACGTGACATTCCCATAACCGTTAGGAAAACATCATCTTTTGTTGTCATCTCTTAAAGTGATCACCCATGAACTTTTCAGGACGTTCATGGTGAAAACCAGCAGGTGTAAGGGCAGTGGCGCCCCCCTGAGCAGTTGCAAAGAAGTTTGGAACGCCTCTAATAGGAGCATAGGCGTTGTTGATGCCTTGGGCAGGACCATAGGCATTGTAAGTGCCCCGAGCAGCAGTGGAGGCATTGGTTGTACAAAAAATAGTGTTGACACTAGTTGTGCCAAAAGCAGTGGTGGCACTCGAAGTGCCAAAAACAGTAGTTTGGAAGACATTAGGAATGCCATGATCAACACTATAAGTGCTAAGAACAGTGGAGTTGAAGGCAGTGTTAGTGCCTTGAATAGTGGGATTGAAGGCAATGAGATTGCCTTGAGCATCGGTGGAATTTTCAGTGTTGAATTGGTTGAATTGATCTTGTCCAGTCATGTTGTTGTTGAAATAGCGAATATTATCTTAAGCTTGTGAGTTAGAAAGTGTAGAAATAAAGGAAACGGAAATGTAACAACAACAACAAATATCTAAAATCTGGAAATCAACAAAAGTAAATTGTCTTGCTGAGTCGATTGGATGAACAATCTATCCTTAAGATAATATTGCCTCGTATATTATTTCATCGGTGTAATGACAACTTATCTCCCAAGATAAAAACAACAATCAATCAAATGAGAAAGAGGAACTCAAGTGTTTGCTTAGGAAGAAAGATCTTTGAGTGTTTTGTGATTGTAAGAGAGGAAGACAATTTCAGAGAATTGTTAAGTGTAAGGTGTATTTGTAAATGAGCCCAAGGCTCCATTTTATAGTGTAGAGATGATGGTCTTCCACATAGCCAAGTAATGACCAATAAAGACCATGTAATGACCATGAATGTGGAGTAATAATTCAGCCAAATAATGGTTGAATTCATGAGCCAAATAATTGAGAATTAATGCTCCAAAGTCAGCTCAAAAACAGTTTTCTTCCATCTTCCAACGGTCTGAAACGTCCGCAGCGCCGTGACCCTGCAGAATGGCTCCGCGGCGCCAATACTCCTGAGAGTTGGAATCGTGGCCCTGCAGGCTGACGTCGAACTCCTGAGAGTTGGCGTCGCGACATTTTTCAGACTCGTTTCATATTTACACTTTATACATCTTCCCTTCGTTTACCAACGTGAAATCATTGTTATTTGGCTAATAACCGTTTATTCTCTTACGTCTCAAACAATTCATATACGTACCAATATCTCTTCCATTTAAGAAAATTACGATCCTTGACACTTTATGTGCACGTGTGTGGAAATCATGTTTCCGACGTGCGGAGCCCCAATTATTCGAGTCATATTTAATATGATTAATTTATTTCACATTTAGTAAATTTCCAACATCTTTACAGTAAATTCTGGCTAATACTACTTTAAAAAATGAAAAAAGGGGCCCTAAATTTTTTCATTTTTCGAGGGGCCCTGTGCGGTAGCACATCTCGCACGGGTCCAAAGACGGCCCTGCTCCTATGATGTATATATGTAACTAAATGTATAAAATATTTGAAGAAACATTTATCGTTGGAAATTCATATATAGAAAAATGAACGCAAATTAATTAATAATATATACCAACTATTAGTAATAACTTTCTCGCACTTTATATTAATAATTATTTGTAATTTTATTTAATTATAATATTTATTATTAAGAAATTTTTCTTTTAATTTTTTTGTTTATTATTTTGCTTCAAAATTATTTTAAATATATTTTGTTAGATGAAGTTTCATTTCTGTAGGATTTTCATTATATAAAAGGTTTAATTTTCTTATAAAAGGAATAATGTCATAGAGGGTATGTGTAAGATTTTGATAATATAGCGGGTGTAAGTGCTTTTAAAATACAGAGGGTATATCTGTAACTGAATCATAATACATGAGTGTTTAATGTAGTTAACCCTTTAATTTATATACTCTGATTGTATATTTACTATCATCACAATTTAACTTGCTAGACCAAATTAATTGTCTCAAAATATCAAGTTGGCTGATGTGTTTTGTACTTTTGTGGTGCTGGACATATTGGACATACAGTAAGGGCCAATTGTTTTTCTGTATGAGATAAATAATCTCCATCACTCTATAACATTAATGGTAAAGAATTGATATTGGACCAAACTCAACCTCAAAAGTTACTTAACCCAAAAAATTAGCTTATAGGGTGAAGATTGTCCAAGTTCATATAAGAAGTTCATGTTCTCATTTTATATCCGATGTGAAACTCTTAACACTCCCCCGCCCGCTCAGACCTTATTAACTGGAGCGTGAATAGTATAATTTGGGGGCTCAACATCAATTTAAGTCGGTTGGTTATTTGCATTTTGTTGTTGGTAATGCATATAAACTTTTTTGTATTCATCGTGTATGCTAGACAAAACTTCTTCTTTAGTTTGTTCTTTTGGTGGTTCTTCATTTGAGTTTTGGAGTTGGAGGTGGAAGTAATGATATACAATCATAAATAATTATGCAAATAAATAATTAAATCATCGGAACTAGGAATATGATTACTAGAAGAAGTACCCTTGTTACTTCTACCAGAAGAAACACCTTTACCCTTAATCATACGTCTAAATCCTTCAATTTTAATTAAGTAAATAAATAATTAAAGATGATAAAATTAAGTGCGATAATTAAAATTAATTAAGTAATAATAATAATTTAAAGAAGGAACGAAGGTACCAAACGTCGACGTAACGTCAACGTGATCAAGGTTGAAAATTGAAACTTTGCTCGATGGAAGATCCTCAAGCTAGTTGTCAACTTCACCCACAATTTTTGAACTTTGATAAAATTATACAAATGAGCAAATAAAATATAATATTTAGTAGACAATGTAGAGTTGTAAAGAGATATATAAAGATATTAGAGAGATGATAGGAAGATTTGTGAGAAAAATGAAGTATTTATAGTTGAGAAATAGGGTTAAAGTGTAAATATACCAACTTAGGAGTTAAAAATAAATATTAAGGGGGTAGGGGCTGTTTATTGGGTGGGGAGGAACAAAAATGACCGTTGCACAACGGCCAAAATTAAAATTTGGTCGTTGTTGCAACGACTAGTTTTGCAAAGGGGAAGGGGCGGGCGGGATGGGACGAGATCGGGTCTGGGCGGGTTGAAGCGGGTCGGGCCCGGACATGACGAGCCCAGGTCGCATCCCGAGTTCGAACCGCGACATCATTTTTTTAGGGGGATCGGGGCGGGTTTCGATATGGGTTGAGTTGGAATCGGGTCGACCTGACCCACTGGCCAACCCTAAAATATAGTAACGTTTTTGTAACCTCCACAGAATTGCACAAAATTGTGGCAGTTGACCAAGCCATCACAAATTAATACTATATTTGTGGCTAATGTTGCATATTAGCTCAGATATTTTGATCTCCCAGCTAAAAGTTATTGCTACAGAATTGCACAAAATTGTGGCAGTTGACCAAGCCATCACAAATTGATACTATATTTGTGGCTAGTGTTGCATATTAGCTCAGATATTTTGATCTCCCAGCTAAAAGTTATTGCTAATTGCTCTTATAATAAAGAAAAACAATGAGAAATAAAAATAAGTGATACTAAAAGTAATTAAACATAACAAAAAAACATAAATTTATTATATACTATATAATTAAAAATATAAGAAGAATAAGTATAAAACAAAATATTCAGAAAAAAGAGAGATTAAAGTATAGAATAAATAATTATTCATTTAATATCTAAAATTCTTAAATTAGATAAAAATAAAAAAAACACCTATCTTCGGATCTTCGTTTGCCAGGGAAGAATATGACCGAAAAAGAAACAACAAACTAGAAGAATTTTAACCAAAATGTCATTAATTCACAAAGTTAACTAAATTGTGTAATTTTAATTTTGTTATATTAAAAAATGAAAAAATGACTTATAATTGTCTTTTCTTGTATTGTTAGTAATCGTCAAGCCTAAGCCTTTTCTGGTAGTGTTAGTAATTATCCATTTGTATCGAATTACAACATTTTCTTAAACAACTGAAATATTTGATATATTTATGGAGGTTATCAAAAATCCACACAAACAATCGCCATAATAAAAATAATTCGGAGGAGGTTGAAACAAACACCACAAATTAAATATATAATGGAGTTTTTTACATATTTAAATCGCCACAAAAAGAACTATTATATGGAGGTGACGCAAACACCATAAATTAAATGTATAATGAGGGACCCCTATAAAAAAAAGTTACAATTTAGTAGTTTTTTTTGCAGTGAACTGTACAATTAAATAAAATCTCTGCACTTAAAAAGTTAAAACTAATTTGCTGTAGGCAGTTCATATTCTTCGAACCTCATGAGCTCTATCACCTTCCGGTCTGTTCAATTCTCCGAGCTTTACGAAAATACTCATAGCATTAGTTATATGACTTGTGTACAATATGACGTGTATAATTTCATCGAGCGATGGATACGAGATATTGTAACACAATGGCCTTGCTTCCACAGTTCACTGAAATTCAGTCTTTTATCGCTCTGATTCGTTAAATAAGGACGGCGGCAAAATTAAGCTAAGATCGATCTTAACATTAATGTATCCCCAACAACTTAGGTACATAATAAGTACAATTTTCATCGAGCTACGGATATCAGATATTGTAAGTAGCAGAGTAACCTTGCTACCGCGATCTCAACTTTAATTTATCCCCAACAACTTAGGTACATGACTTGCCGTAGTGATTCATCAGTTTGCTTATTCCTCTTTTTCTCCACATAATATTTTGCTCTAAGATTAAAACCTAGAACACCGGAGAATAGCCTAACATCAGAGGCGTCGGACTTGAACTTCTCGCCGTGACCGGAATGTCCATTTACGAGGGCAACAGTAGCAGCCATCCAAACGCGGTTCAAATTCATCATCGTGTATTATAGTTTGTTTGATAATATTATTAAGAGAGCCATGGAAATGGTGAATAGATAGAGGAGAGGGTATTTATAGGGGAAATAGAAGAGTTGAATATAAAGGGGATATTGTAGACGGTGTGAGGAGATGGGGGGGGGGGGGGGGATGTTGCATGACATTTTCGACGTATTGTTCGTTTGTTGTGATATGATTTAATTAAGGAAAAACAAAATAGGTTAGTTTATAGATGAAACCAAGATAAGATATTTTGTATACTTTGCATGTCCAAATTTATTTTATATTTTTATTTCTAAATAATTTTTAAAATATAACATCTCAAAAATAATTAGTTATAAATTATACGAAAAGCGTAAATTGCAAATCACAACATACAGTACAATAATTTTTAAATTTGTATACTTAATCAATATTTAATCATAAAAATATACTTTTATAATATTTTAAAATTATTTCAAATTATATATAAAATCAACTAAACAGGTTAACATTTTAAAAATTTACGCTATTATGTTATAAGCGTGAATCAAGTAATATAGAGCCTGGAAATCTAAGTAATTTTTTTGTTGTGAAGGAATCCAAGAATCGCTTCTTTCGAATACAGTCTTGTGAAACCCCTAACGACGAATAGCCTTGATAACCACGTCGATCGCTTAAATCACACAATAGTCAGGTGTGATTCACGGCGAATGAGGCCAGGGCGTTACTCTGAGATTTCGAACTTGTGACCAAACTCTCCACACCACCCAATGAGGATACCCTCTGCCTTTAAGACCAACTAGTTCAGAGCTCCGGATGAAATCTAAGTAATCTTAGACTCACATTGTGTGGGATTTTGTTTGTTTAAAATCTAAGTAATTCTTAGTTAATAAATTCAATTCCTAAGTCTTTAGTTTGCACAAGAGACAAGACTACTTTAATCGCGAATAGGGAAGATGAAATATCTTTTGTCACGTGCTACGGCTAAGGAGTGTGTTACAGATGTAAACAATCCAAAGCTACATTACATGAGTCATCTCAAAGGACAAATAAATAGCATACACTTTCTTCACTCTCAATGAACCACAATCCATTAATACAGGGTACCACGTTTTATCAAATTTTCATTTTTCTGTCTTTATCCAAAAGGTACAAGTGGACAAAGCACAAGAGACAGTGGATAGGCATCACGTGATTTGCCATGTCTTAGCATATGGGCTCATTTCATTGTGTGCTTAATTTCAAGATTCTTGGAATATCCTGCTTATTGTCGAATCATTAAGTTCTAAAATATGAAAGTAGATATAATATTACTCATTTACTAGTATGGGAATCACATAATATCATTCTTGTAGTTAATATTTTATATAAAGTTTGGTTGTGGATGTATAATATGTTCGATAGTATAATAAAATCTTCAATCCAGTAAAGATACAACATGTCGAAAATATTATACGATTTGCTATTTTTTTTAATATGAATTCTAATTAAAATTTTAATCTTCCTTCAAATTTTATATTTTCTAACAAACTATAAAATCCCAATATTCAACGTCTATCAAATTCTCAAAATATGTCATTCAATTTTCAAATGTCATATATGATGTCAACTAATTTTGGTATGCAATATTCGTATAACCGAAAATTTTAGAATTTGACAAAAGTTTGGAACAACCGAAAATTAATTTTCAATTTGTGATTTTAATATTATCAATGTTTGAGTGTGTTTTTGATAAATTGTACGATTAATTTATCTTCATTAATAAAATCATGTATTTTTGTGTTTTAATATTATAATAATATTTGATAAGTGTCAAAATTAAATGAATATAAGTAATTTATAATTTTATTATTATATGTGTAATAATATGAATTACAAGAATAATATCATATACAAAATAGAAAATGAGATAGGATGAATATATATGGTAGGGTATATGTATTGATGTGGAGGAAAGAGAAAATGAATTATTTTCTGAAATATCTCTTGTTGTGGAGTGTATGTGATAATTGGAGATATTTGATAATGTAGCAGATGAATAATCTGATGTGGCAGGAGATAAAAGTGATTTCAATTATCTCCTACTGGGGAGATGGTCTAACATAAATTAAGAGTTAGTGGGTAATAAAATTAAGAATAATTACCTCTATATTAATGAAGGTACTAATTCTATCAAAATTAACTCATATTTTTAAATCTTATATATAAAAAATAACTCACTTCCTCCTCATCCCTCTCTCTCTTCACTCACTCATTTCTCCTCCCCGTTCCCCCCTTCTCTCTCTTCTTCGCTGGACCCTAACCGTTGGCATGTCCCAACAACAACGATGATGTTGTTCAAACACCTATATACATAATGTACTTATCTTTTGTACATAAGTGTATAACATTAGATATAATTTTTTTTGAGCCAAAGCTTTGCAATGTAAATTTTGAACTATTTTTTTATAATATAAGTGAGAAAATTGTATATTTTTGAAATTTTCGCATAAAATTAATCAACATGGGAGAGTGATTATATGGACTTATGGCCACTTTCTATATAATGAATATTATTAAGGCGCTTATTATTAATGAGTACCTCATGGCATATTGCTATTTTAATTTGTCAAATACACTAGCTTTTCACTCATTTTAATCTATATCTATATATAACTATAAAATTGGAAATGAGAAAGGTGACGTGGCACGCCTCATTGGTCAACATCACTATTTATCCTTTTTTTCAATTTTTTTAAATATTCCCCCATTTGTTATCCCAAAAACCTCCAAAAATAATTAATATTTCTTCCCTCATTATTAACATTAATTTATTTCTTAAAATGCCTCTCTTCCTTCTCTTTCTTTCTGACCAAAAACAAAACTGAAGTGATAATCTATGACCATTTCATCTCATTTAGTTTCTACCATTAAACATATGTTGCAATTACCGATATTTGATGTTTTTCCATGACTTGCTCCTCATTTTTCTACTTTGTTAGATTGTAATGTTCCATTTAATTTATTATAAAATGTCAATAATGAAGAATATTATTGTGAACTTGTAACGTTTTTGCACTTCGATGACAATTTAATTCACCTTAATTATCCACAAAATTATTGTGTATGCTAATGGGGAACTTTGCATACCTAAAATTATTCACCATAATTTCTGCTCCTCATTTAGGAAGCTATTTATAGAGCCGTCAATAAGGCCCATGAGCCGGCTCAACCCAGCCCGTGATTTGATAAGGTTGGACTTGAATTTTTTAAGTTCATTTAAGAACGAGGCTTTTTAGCCTAGTCCAAGTAAGCCCGCTGATCAATGAACTTGAGTGTGCGTGGGTTGGGCCGGCCCGTGGGCCTAAATAATTTAATAAAATTAAAAAATAAAAAAGAAAGTGAAGATGTTAAAACAACTGTGTCACAAGTAGAATCAAATGTGCTTAATGAAGATGATGTACTGGTGTTGGCTACATCATAAGTGCCATGAAGTTTCTTTTGATAAGTTCATTTTTACTTTAAATGGATGAAATATTATCATTTTATTTTACGTTTTATTGAGATCTATTGAAACAAAACTAGGTTAATATTCCTATTTAGCTAGTCGTATCTCTACTCATTAATTGTTTAGTTTGCTATTAATATATTTATTTGATTTGAGTGATGTCAGTTATTAATATGTTAAGTGTTAACAATGTTAAAAGTTATTCAGTTTCGCAGAAGGTTTGGTCTTACAAGATCGTTTTCTTCAGTTGTACCCAAAATAATTACATAAAATGGTAGAGATTTCATACCGAAGTCATACAATCAAATCTTTACTCGATACAAATAAGCAAATAAAATATAATATTTAATAGGCAGTGTAGACTTACAGAGAGATAATGGAGATATTATAGAGATGGTAGGAACTAGGAAGATTTGTGAAAAAACTTAAGAGGAAAATGAATATTTATAGTTGAGAAATATGGTCAAAGTGTAAATATACCAACTTAGAGGTTAAAAATAAATATTAAAGGGGTACGGGGGTTTATGGGGTGGGGGCGAAAAATGACTGTTATAGCCGTAGCAGTTGTTGCAATGACAATTTTTGTAAAAGGGGGAGAGGACCGGATCGGGATCGGGATGGGCGGGACGAGCCCTAGTCCCGATATTGAACCCCACTACCTACAATTTCGTTCCATTTTTTTGGGTCGTGGCGGGGAGGGGTGGTAATCGGGCCGGGTCGAGATCGGACCGACCCGACCCAATGGACAACCATAAAATTAACATGTATTGCATAATTTCTAAAACAAATGATTGTTTACAAAAATTCCATCCATACAATATTGAAATTAAACTAGATTTTGGGTTAAACTTAATTATGAGTTCATGATCCAACTAACATTTTTGGATCAAACCCAAAATTAAGCTCAAGTTCTAGAATTTCTCTAGAAACATCACCACCTTCTTAAGTGTTCTAGAGAATTCTATTAGTTAAAAATCTAGATATTATGGTAGAAAGCTCTAGAGATTAGGAGAAGGTTTGTAAGATATTTTGTAGTTTTTGAGCCTATAAATAGCTCATTCCTCTCTCATTTGTAACATGTAGAAAAGTTGAACAAGTAAAATAAAAACAAGTTCAAAGAAAGAGTGTTCATCATAATTTCTCTCATCTTCTCTAAGAGTCTTTCAAGTATTCTCTAAGTGTTCTTCTATATTCTTCTTCATACTTAGAGGGTTTATTCTTTTGTTTTTTCTCGGGTTTCTCGGGTATTACGGTCTTGGGCTAGTGCTAAGCACTATTGATAGCTTCTCTATATTGTATCAGAGTCATTCTAATCTTGTGCTCATCAAGATCGGGGTTTAGGAGAACTCGAGGTTACTCTAAGTATGGAATCAACGGGCCGTGTCGTTGGATTGGGAATGAAGATCTTAAACCAATCTAACTACCGGTTATGGAAGTCATGTATGGAGTCATACTTGGTGAGTGAGTACTTGTGGGATATCGTCGGCGGTAGCAGCACGACACCATCAAGGGAAGATGCTGCAACAACGAAAACGACAAAGGAGTGGACACGGAAGAATGTCAAAGCGGAGTTTGCTTTGAAGAGGTTAATATCCTCGGGAGTATTTGAGCATGTCTCAAAGTGTACGTCCGCTAGTTCTATTTGGTAGGTGTTAGATCAATTGTTCAACAAGAAGAACGAGGCTCGGTTACAACTGTTAGAGAACGAGTTGGCGAATGCGAAGCAGGGGGACTCTTCAATCTCAGAGTTTTTTTATCAATGTAAATTTTTTTTGCTCTGAGATTAATACTCTTTATCCGGAAGAGTCGATTTCGGAAGCTCGGTTGAATCGGTCTATAATTCGTGGTCTACGACCCGAATATACACCGTTTGTTACTTCAGTTCAAGGATGGGCTACACAACCTTCCTTGGAGGAATTTGAAAACTTGCTAGCTTTGCAAGAATCACTAGACATGCAAATGGCTGGAGTTAAAATCCATGATGATTCGGAAAGCGCTTTTATAGCTCGGAGGTAACAAAGCTTTAAAGCCAAACCCAGAGATGGTGGTGCAAAGAACAATGATGGATGAGAAGGATCTTCTACTGGAGATAAGAAACGATTCAAGTGCTACCGGTGTGGGAAACTTGGGCATTTCAAAAGAGATTGTCGAGTCAAGCTGACAGAAACAAATATGGCGGAATCAAAAGGTCATACTGAAGACGAAAAATGGGAAAAATGTTTCATGGTGGAGGCTGCATCTTCAGGTACATCCACAACTAAAAATCTTGGAAATGATTGGATTGTAGATTATGGTTGTAGCCATCATATTACCGGAGACGAGAAGTTATTTTCTAGTCCTCAGCGTCATGACGAGAAAGAAGCCATCATTACCGCAAAAAATTCAATACACCGCATTGAGAAAGAAGGGACGGTTGTGATTGAAAGAGATGATAGAAGCCCAACCACTCTCAAGAACGTGTACCATATTCCTTGGAGTAAGGAAGAATCTTCTCTCTGTGGTAAATGCGGTGGACTCAGGTAACTACGTTTTATTTGGCCCAAGAGATGTTAAATTCTTAAAAAATATTAAAGAGTTAAAGGCGGATGTGGTTCACACCGGAGCACGGGTTAAAGATTTATATGTTTTATCGGCCTCAAATTCTTATGTCAAGAAGATGAGTACCAATGACAATGCCTTTATATGACATGCTAGGCTTAGTCATATAAATATTACAAAGCTCAAAGTGATGGTGAATAAGAATTTGGTCAATGGGCTCCCAAAATTGAAGATTCAGGATGAAGGAAAACTTTGTGAAGGTTGTCAATATGGAAAATCACATAGACTTCCATTTGACAACTCCACTTCACGATGCAGCGCTCTGTTGGAAAGGATCCATAGTGATCTGATGGGTCCGACGAGAACATCCTCCTGTTCCGGGTCTCGATACATGTTGTTGTTTGTTGATGATTTCTCACGGTACACTTGGGTATACTTTGTGAAGGAAAAATCAAAAGTATTCTCCAAGTTTCAAGAATTCAAGATTACCGTGGAGGGAGAGTTGGGTCGGAAGATCAAGACCTTAAGGACGGATAATGGAGGGGAGTTTATGCAAAAGGAGTTTCTCTCTTTTTGTCGAGATCGTGGTATCAAGAGAGAATTTAAATGCCCGTATACACTTCAACAAAATGGAGTAGCAGAAAGGAAAATCAGACATTTAACCGTGACCTGTAGAAGTTGGCTACATTACAAGAATTTTCCTAAAGCCTTATGGGCAGAAGGCATGAGATGTACATCGTATGTCACTTAGTCCGAACAATATAAAGTCTCCTTATGAGATTGTTCATGGGAAGAAGCCAACGGTGAAACATCTCAGGATATTTGGATCGATCTGCTACGTCCATGAGTTCGACTCTTAAAGAACCAAGCTGGAGGCAAAGGCGAATAAATGCATCTTTATCGGCTATGATGAACAAAGGAAGGGCTGGATGTGTATGGATCCAGAGACACACAGGTACATCGTGTCTCGTGATGTTGTCTTTAATGAAGTTTCTTCATATTATTTTCCACCTCAAGTCTTGATTGAGCAAGATGGTGTGAGTTCCTCCAAGAGCGATGAACCAGCTCCTCAAATGCCAAGTGAGAGCGGAAGTCCTGAAAAGGAGATGCAAGGTGAAAGGGGGAGCACTAACCAAGAGAAATATGAGGAAGAAGATCATGGTTCCATGGCTAATCAACAACCAAAAAGGAATATTGTTAGGCCTGCTCGGTTCAGAGATGAAATGTTAAACGCAATGAAGGGTCCTTGCTACCCGATCCTCGACCTTATCGCTCTCTTGTAGGAAGTCTTTTATACTTAACCATTACAAGACCTGACATTGCCATCACGGTAGGTCTCGTAAGTTGGTTTATGCAAGCACCAAGGAAGCCACATCTAGAAGTGGCAAATAAGATCTTGAAGTATGTGAAGACAACTCTTGGCATGGGTTTGGTGTACAAGTACAATGCTAAGGTTTGTCTCTATGGTTTCACGGATGTTGACTTTGGTGGAGATCTAGATGATCGAAAATCAACTTCAGGTTATGTGCTCTTATGTGGAGACACAAACGTTTCATGGTGCAGTAAGAAGCAAGCAACGGTGTCACTGTCTACCACTAAAGCGGAGTATAAAGCTTCGACACTCGCAGCTCAAGAGTGTGTATGGCTTCGAAGACTCCTTGAAGATTTATTCGAGCCGATCAATAAGCCGATTGCTATCTACGGAGAAAATCAAAGTACTATCAAGTTAGCTAATAATCCAGTGTTCCATGCAAGGACGCAACATATTGAGTTAGAACATCACTTCATACGGGAGAATGTGCTTGATAGAACGATTGAAGCTTTGGAGGTTCAAAACGAGGACAACGTTGTAGATATCTTCATCAAGTCATTACCAAAGGGCCAATTCGAATTACTTCGCTCGAAGATCGGGTTGGTTGACAAAATCAAGTCTAAGGGGGAGTATTGAAATTAAACTAGATTTTGGGTTAAGCTTAATTATGGGTTCATGATCCAACTAACCTTTTTGGACCAAACCCAAAATTAAGCCCAAGTTCTAGAATTTCTCTAGAAACATCATCACCTCCTTAAGTGTTCTAGAGAATTCTATTAGTTAAAAATCTAGATATTATGATAGAAAGCTCTAGAGATTAGGAGAAGGTTTGTAAGATATTTTGTAGTTTTTGAGCCTATAAATTGCTCCTTCCTCTCTCAATTGTAACATGTAGAAAAGTTGAACAAGTGAAATAAAAACAAGTTCAAAGAAAGAGTGTTCATCATAATTTCTCTCATCATCTCTAAGAGTCTTTCAAGTATTCTCTAAGTGTTCTTCCATATTCTTCTTCATACTTAGAGGGTTTATTCTCTTGGTTTTTCTCGGATTTCTTGGGTATTATGGTCTTGGGCTAGTGCTAAGCACTATTGGTGGTTTTCTCACATACTATACTATGTGAGAGACTTTAGGGATAATTGTGTCTTTAACCATACTTATGCATATATTAAAAACTCTTGCATTGCTAATACCATGACTTGTTATATATTAGTTATGCATAGAATATCAAATAGGTTGTATAATTAATACTTGTACATAGATTAAAAAAGGATATCAAACAATATATTAGTAATACACAAAGTTAACACATCCATTGTATTCTCTAATATATCCTATCAAACGACCTGTAAGGGTGTGCCGCATTGTTTCTTAGCATATGTAAATTCATATCAAGTTTGCTATTTCATGTGTGAGCTTCAGTCTACTGTACCCTTCATTTGTTTTTTTGTTCCCTTTTCTCTTCTCTTTTTTTTTTTTAAAATCAAAAGTTAACCATCCATAATTTTTGGGTTATTACTGGTGCATCTGGAACAGAATAGTAATGAGGAAACCGTGTATATGGGCTTTGTGAATTCTGGTGATGTGTAGAAGAAATCTATTTTGCTTTGATTTTTTGTCTTGTATTATTAGTTTTATATATGAGGTGGTAACACCATAAATTACAACATCGGCATATATCATTTACTCCCTCCGTCTGAATTTATCTGATGATGTTTGACTTAGCATGTCGCGAAATAAATAAAAGAAACTTTTAATATTTTTATGATATAAAATAAGTTATAAATATTTATATGGTTATAAATTATCTCATTAAAATAAAATAATTATTTTAAAATAAATTATTACTAAATATAGTAATATGACTTACTAATAAGAAAAGAATACAACATATATTGGGATGGAGGGGGTGTGCAATTTTTAGAGAAGTTAAATTAATTTGGTTATCTATTGCAAAAGTTCCTTTTTGGGAGAAGCAGCATAGGTAGAAGTGTTATATTGGGGCTTCTGCTTTTATATCATTTCTGGTTTATATGCAATTTCTAGGAAGCTCGAGCAGCATACATAATGCACTAGTCAAGTAAACAAAGAGCAAAATCCTAGTCAGTAAGTCGCTTTCTGCTTTGAATGTTCAAGCAGTAGACCGCTTAAATTGAGCTTTGAACACTCTATTTATCTATCATTTTGAAATTTGTCTAATAAATTTCGCTCTGATATTCTTGATTATTAATCACAATTAGTTACTGCTCATGGAAGGTGTAACTGTTAGAGTAATTATGGACATTCCATAATTATCTCTCATTTATTATAATTGATACGTAATATATTGTAATTAGTATTTCTTATTTTAGGTAAGGTAGATTAGTATTTCATTATTCATACATAAGGATGATTGTATATATATTGTATCTTGGGAATAATATTAATTAAGAAATAATTTCCTACATGATATCAATAGCCAAAGATCATTTGCCCTAAATTTCTCTCTTTTATTTTCCACTGATTTCTCCCTCTCTATTTTCTGGCTTTTTGGCCACACTACTAGGTTTAGTACCCAAAACCCTAAACCTAAATACTGACCTCAAACCCTAGACGATTACCACATCCCCTACCCCCCCCCCCCGGCTAGCCTTTCACAAAATTTAGGTTTCTTCCATCCATTTTCATCAAAACATAACATACTTCTCCTCTTACTTTGATTCTAAGTGGAACCTATGGCTGAAAACAAATCTTTCATCCCGCTCTTGCTGTTAATAACGTCAAAAACTTTTTCTCCATAACTCTTGAAATGGAGAACGAGCAGCATATCTCATGGGCAAAACTATTCAAAATTCACATACGTGCTTATGAGGTGATTGACCATATTCTTCTGTCGGATTCCACTACGATGGACAAGAAATTATGGTCTCGATTAGATGTTATTGTCCTTCAATGGATTTATGGCACTATTTCGAATTATCTTCTTCATACCATCTTACAACCCAATTCTACGGTTCAAAAGGCGTGGGAAAGATTATAAAATATTTTTCAAGATAACAAAATGTCTAAGGCCATTTATCTTGAACATCAATTTACAAATATTAAATTGGATGATTTTTCCAACATCTCAGCCTGTTGTCAAGAATTGAAAGTAGTTGCGAACTAACTGTCCAACGTTGGTTCGCCTGTGACGGATCAAAGATTGGTACTACAATTGATTGAGGGGTTGAATGAGCAATATGATGGTGTTGCTACGTTCATTCAGTAAGAAATCTATTTACCTCCCTTTACGAGGCCCATTCAAGATTGATTCTCGAGGAAACAAGGAAATCAAAGCAGGAATCCTCGGGAGCAACCACCGTCGGAACCACTCTCGTCTCCACCAACCCTTCTTCTACTGATTTGGAGCCCCAAAATTCTGGTTCAGAGGGCCACGATAATCGTTCTAATAATGGTAAAAAATGGGGTTCAAACTGAAACAATAAAGAAATTATAGTGGAAAGGGACGGGGCTAGGGCCAAACCGCTAGCGGCAACAACTAGTCTGGGCGGTGGCGGGTGGGCAGTGGCGGTCAGTTTTCAGGCAGTAGCGGCAGATAGTGGGGGCAGTATTCCTGACCTCTTTGTGGGCCCAACCCAGTGCCTTTTTCAAATCGCCAAACCGGTATTCTCGGATCTCGTCCACAACATACATTTGCAGCTCAAGCACCATCTTCTAGCGGATATGCACCCACGAATATTGAACAAACCATGAGTCACATGAATCTAAATATTCCAGATGAATCGTGGTGCATGGGCTACGTCACACATGACGACATCTCAAGGTAATATTTCATCTTATTTTAATACGAGCAGTAATAAAAATATTGTTGTCGATAGTGGGCAGGAAATTCCAATTCATGGTATTGGTCAGGTAACACTACCATCTCCCCACCCACCTTTACACTTGAAAAATGTCTTACATGCACCACAACTGATTATAAATTTGATATGTGTTAGACGTTTTACAAGTGACAATAATGTTTCTGTGAATTTTAAACCATTTGGTTTTTCTGTGAAGGATTTTCAGACGGGGATGTCGCTCATGAGATGTAATAGCACGAGGGACTTATATCATGTCACATCTGTTTCCGCCAATAGCAGGGTCAAATCATCCACCTTTTCGGCTATCTCTCCTACTCTATGGCACAATAGGTTGGGAAACCTAGGAGCACCGATTTTTCATCAATTTAGGAAGAATAATTTATTTTATTTTAATAGACCTTTAGACTCTTCTATTTTCCAATCATGTGTGTTTGGTAAACATATTAAACTTTCGTTTTATGCGTCTACTACTAATACTGTTATGCAATTTGATATTTTGCATTGTGATTTGTGTACTCCACCCGTTTTAAGTGTTGTATGTCATAAGTACTATTTGCTTATTCTTGATAATTTTTTTTGTGGACCTTTTTCTTAGGACAAAAATCACAAACCTATAATATTTTGAAATAATTTAGTGTGTTTATCAAAACTCAGTTTGGCAAAATTATTAAATATTTTCAATGTGATAATGGGGAGAATTTATAAATGTCAAATTTAAGAATTTTTGTCATCAAAATGGGATGTCTATCTGTATTTTCTGTTCACATACATCTTCTCAAAATGGGAAAGCTGAAAGAAAGATTCAAACAATCAACAATATGACTCGCTCTATCCTTGTGCATTCGTCCACACCACCAAATTTTTGGCACCATGATCTTCAAATGACTACATATCTCTTAAATATTCTTTCTAGTAAACTAATCTTCAATGTGTCCCATACTTAGGTATTGTACAACCGTCCCATGGCCCAACTCCTCAACTGACCATGGAAACCTGTGCAATGCACGGGATTTTTTTAACCTAAACACCATTTTAACCTAACCACCTCAGTCCAACCCTCACCAATACCAAACAATCTCAAAGTTGCCTTATCAGACTCGAATTAGAAGTTTGTCATGTTAGATGAATTTACTGCTCTTATTCAAAATAAGATGTGGGATTTGGTACCACGACCATCTAATGTGAACATAATTCGGTCTATGTGGATTTTTTTCCATAAAAAAATTTATGATAGTTCTTTTGCTAGATACAAAGCTCATCTTGTTGGTGGTGGCATGTCTCAGTAGGTGGGAGTAGATTGCAGTGAAAATTCAATCCGGTAGTAAAGCCTGTAATTATCAGGACTGTTCATAGCCTGACACTGTCCAAATCATGGTCCATTCATCAGTTGGATGTCAAGAATGCATTTTTACATGGTCACTTGCAGGAAACAGTATACATGCATTAGCCGTTGGGACTTCGCGATCCTGCCCGTCCAGATCATGTGTGCATGTTTGATCGGTGTATTTTATATACACTTTTTGAGTCATTTTTAGTTAGTCTTTTGGTTCTTTTTGTATAAATTTGTGTCGTGTTAGGATAGATTTTCTTTCTTTCACAGTGGTTTAACGTGGCGCATCGGTGAAAAGGAGCGAAAAGAAGGCAGAAACAGAGGGTCTAGAGCACAAAGAGCTGAAAAGTTGGCAAACCGGAAGCAGAACATGGCGGCGCCAACCAAACAGGACCGGCGGAGCCACGACGCCCAAGAAGCAGACCAGCCGCAGAAGTTTCGGCGCCACGGCGCCGGTTGCAGGGTCGTGGCGCCGACGCGGGAAATTTGACAAATCCGAATAGGACTGGGCCAAGACCAAAGAGGAAAAGGTTTTACAAGTTTTTGGGGATATAAATAGGGCCTTTTAGGTCAGTTTTGGTGTGGCACACCTTATCATTCATCATAGCATTACTTCAAGATTGGATACTCAGTTTTGAGTAATTTTCTTGTTCTTTACTTTATTTCTTTCTAGTATATGTTGGATATTATTTTAGTTCTTAGCATGTCTATGGCTAGGAACTAACTTAATTTAGGGCTTTTCATGTCGAATCGCTTGAACCTCGTTCTTATGAATTAATGCATGTTTTGGTTTCTTCTTATTATTGTTGAGGTTTATTCAATAATTGTTTTGATTGCTTGATAATTAATTGATCACTAGTTATCATCACTTATATGAGTTCTAATCGAAATCCGAAAGGGGAGATTGTGAATATGCTATAGTTGAATAAACATAGGTTTAAATCGTGGACGAAAGTACTCCGATACTTGTGTAGCTTAATAGGTTATTGCTCTTAATCCTCCTTTGTAGTCAATCTTGTCATCGAAAGATAGAAGGGTTCTCCATTGGGGTTGAGTGTTTATATTACCTTAACAGGAGTATAAAATGACTTAGTTAACCTGCTATCTCAACATAGAAGAATAACCTTAATTGTTGCATTAACGATTAAAAGCGAGCGGATAGTTGAGGAGATTTGGAAGCCTTATTTCCACCATATCTGAAGTAAAGTAAAGTAATTTAGTTAGCGTCTATAAACATAGATATAAACAAACCATCAACTCATCGATCACCAAATAGATACCATAGAATAGCAGTTGGTAATTGAGCACTAATCCATGAGGACGATAACTCAGTCTTCTAGACTATATTACTTGTAACGATACGTACACTTGCGTTTAACGTGTATATAAATCGCACATCAGTTTTTGGCATCGTTGCTGGAGATTTGCGTAGTTCAATATCAATCTTTCTATTCTTAATTTCTAATTTGGTTTTTATTTTTCTTTTATTTATTTTATTGTGGAACCGTGCGCCGTGATCCGTTTGTTGGTTTTGATTCATCTCAGGGATCCTGCAAACATGGATTACTACTATCAAGGGTTACAGAACTATCAACAGCAATGTAACCCCCATGCCCCATAGGAAGAGCAGGATGGGCTACGAGCAGCCATACTCAGGCTAACTAGGCACCAAACTCAGTTCATGGATGAGATGAGAGTGTCCCTAAAGAATTTGAAAACGCAAATAGGACAACTCGCGGGCATGCTAAGCAAAAGAATACAAGAGAATCACCCTGAACATATTGGACATAATATAAAAGAGCAATGTCAGGCGATTGACCTGAGAAATGGCGAACCAGTGGAAGCAAACTCACCACCACCGTGTCCAGAAAAGAAGGGCCATATTTCTCGCAGAAGTTGCAGCGCCACGGCGCCACTGAGCAGCGCCACGGCGCCGATAATCCTGAGACATTGCAGAAGTTTGGGCGCCACGGCGCCGAATCTCAGGGCCGTGGCGCCCAAGGCTCAGAAGGTACAATGATTTCGGGAGCAGTTGTGGACGCACCCCAGGTGAAGATACCATACCCCCAGAGGCTAAAAACAAGTTCTCTTGACAAACAGTTCTCTAAATTCCTGGAAGTACTCAAACAATTGCAACTAAACATCCCGTTTGCTGAGGCACTAGAGCAGATGCCGAGTTATGTAAAGTTCATAAAGGAGATTCTCAGCAAAAAGAGGAGGATAGATGACTACGAAACAGTGGTGTTGACTGAAGAATACAGTGCCATCCTACAGAGAAAGCTACCTCAGAAGTTGAAAGATCCTGGGAGTTTCACCATCTCATGCACTATAGGAAAGTTTGAGTGTCAAAAGGCGTTGTGTGATCTGGGGGCAGATATAAATTTGATGACCTATCTGGTGTTTTGCAAACTTAGAATGGGAGAAGCCAGACCTACAAACATCACTTTGCAGCTAGCTGACCGCTCCATCGTCCACCCTAGAGGAGTCATCGAGGATGTGTTGGTTAAAGTGGACAAGTTCTTTCCCGTTGATTTCATCATCTTAGACATGAGAGATAATGATATGATCCCCATTATCTTTGGCAGACCCTTCCTAGCCACAGGACAGACACTTATTGATGTTCGAAAAGGTGAGTTGAGACTTCGTGTGGAAGAAGAAGTGATTTTCAATGTTTTTCGAGCAGCAATCTTCCCAGAGACGAGTGACAACTGCTTCACCATTGATGTGATCGAAGAAGCAGTGTCGGAAAATGGGTTCAGAAATACTGATGCACTTGAAGAAGTGCTGACATGATGGGATGAGAGTAGTGGCAATGACCCGAATCTGATGGAGTATGCAAATTGGATGAATTCTTATAAGCAGTGTGATAAGAAGAGATATGAAGAGCTTGGGAAGATGCCAGAGAGATCAGTACCATCCACAGAAAAAGCTCCAGAGTTAGAGTTGAAGACTCTACCAGATCATTTGCAATACAGATATCTAGGTGAGAATCAATCTTTACCAGTGATCATCTCATGTCATCTATCCACAGTGGAGGTTGAGAAGCTGCTGAGAGTACTGAGGGCTCGCAAGCGTGCCATTGGGTGGACATTAGCAGACATAAGAGGGATAAGTCCATCAATAGTGATGCATACGATCCGTCTAGATGAGGAGAGCAGACCCTCCATTGAGGCACAGATGAGACTGAATCCAAACATGAAGGAGGTAGTAAAAAAAATCATGAAATGGCTTGATGCTGGGGTAATTTATCCTATCTCTGACAATGCATGGGTGAGTCCGGTGCAAGTGGTGCCCAAAAAGGGTGGTATGACAGTAGTGACCAACGAAAGGAATGAGCTCATTCCATCTAGAACAATTACTGGGTGGAGAATTTGCATTGACTATCGCAAGTTGAACAAGACAACCAGAAAAGACCACTTCCCGTTGTCATTTCTAGATCAGATGTTGGATAGACTTGCAGGGCACAATTACTACTGCTTCTTGAATGGTTACTCAGGGTATCATCAGATTGCCATAGCACCAGAAGATCAGAAAAAGACAACATTCACCTGCCCCTTTGGTACATTTACATTCAGAAGGATGCCATTTGGGCTTTGCAATGCACCTGCGACCTTTCAGAGGTGTATTATGGTAGTTTTCTCTGATATGGTGGAGAGGACTATAGAGATTTTCATGGATGATTTCTCGATCTTTGGGTCCTCGTTCGACGAGTGTTTGAGGCACTTGGAAGCAGTATTAAAATGGTGTGAAGAGTCCAACCTTGTACTGAATTGGAAGAAGTGTCACTTCATGGTAAAAGAGGGGATTGTCCTTGGACACAAAATATCCAACCAAGGTATTGAGGTGGACAAAGCAAAGATTTCAGTAATCGAAAATCTACCACCTCCAGTATCAACAAAAGGGGTCAGAAGTTTCCTTGGGCATGTCGGTTTTTACTTTTTCCATTATTCCAAATAAGAAAATAATCTAAAGAATTTGTTTTTTCTGTCCTTCACAAACAACCTATCCGCTCTTCCTGGTGCTCTCATTTCCTTGCTTCGAGGAGCAGTAGTTGAAGGGGACAAAGATGTGGAGACAGATGGCGAACCACTACCTGAAAAAGGGTTCCTTTTCGTTACGCTATGGCACAACAAAGAAGCACTCCTGCTATATCTGTCACTGGTCTTTGAATGAAAGCAGGAAGATCCATAGTCAAATCGAATCGGATTGATGCTAAGGAATCCGCGTCCCTATCCCTTGAACTGTTGATGGGAATAGTGCCTCACCCAAGTTCTTCTCAAGTGCGCCCCCTTGGTAGGCTTTCCCCAAGGTTTGTTATAGACAGCTTGAGCCAAGTGTCAAGTCCCGAGGGCTTGTGTCCGCCGAAAGCTTCCTTTTTTCTTTTGACTCTTTTCTTGCCAGTCGACTATTCACGTCCGGTCGTGCGTCGAACTTTTCACACTCTAAAGAGGTAGCGAGACTGACTGCAATTTCAGGAATAGGTTGACTTTGGTTGTTGCTTCCACAACTAAGAAGGCTTTATTGAAAGCTTTAAAAGAGAATTCGGAAACGAATGGTCAGCTCGGATAAAAGAATGAAATTCGTCGGAAACGCGTTCTCAAATGCTATATTTCGGGGATGGGGCTTCGGAAATCGATTTAATGATTCCCAAGATTCATCAAGGACTTCTCAAAAGTTTCAAAACCTCTTTCCACCTTGCTAATGACTGGGGTTGCTTTTGAATTCAATAAGGAATGCATGACCGCTTTTCAGACACTCAAGGAGAGACTTATCTCAGTACTCATAGTCATTGCACCAAATTGGGAGCTCCCATTTGAACTAATGTGCGATGCAAATGATTATGCAGTGGGAGCAGTGTTACACCCCGTAGTTCAGGTCCTGCTTATGGGGACATACGCAAGGAGTTAAGATTAAAATTTTTGAAAGATAGGTCGACCGAATGTTTCGGACGGGTTTTTAGTCAACTTTGAGGCGGTGTATGTCCAGTTACGTTGAGAGTTCCTAGGTGTTTCAAAGTCCTAGTACGTAGTTCGTTGAGTCTAGTTTCCAACGCAACAAACCGTTCATCGATAGGATATCGGGGTATAAAGTTATGGAGGTTACAAGTTCAGCGCGCAGTCGGGCAGGAAAGCAATCTCGGTCAGGGGCCACAGCGCCGCGGCGCCGGATGCAGGGCTGCGACACCGGTTATGCTGAGATTTCTCGGGAGTTGCAGCGCCGCGGCGCCGGAAAACAGGGTCGCGGCGTCGGAAGTTCTATAAGGTTGCGGAGGTTTCAGCGTCGCGGCGCCGAGGCGGAGTTTTTGGCGGAAAACTGAGGAAAAATCAGATATTTTCTTTTAAAAGGCCATGGGAGGGTGACAAGTGTCCCCCCCCATCTGATTTTTTGCATGTCCTATTTATTGACCAAGTCTTGAAGACTTGGTCATTCTTGAAAGCTTCTTCTTCTTTCTAAAAGCTCTCCCTTCTCTCTAAAAATTAAAAGCTCTCCCTTCTCTCTAGAAATTCAAGGAGAAAACAAAGCTTAGAGAAAAATTTGAAAAGGTGGCAAGAAGGAAACTTGTTGGCAAGCTTGTAGGAGTTTCGTGGAGGTGATTATGGAAAGAAGACAAGTGAAATTTGTTGGATTAATTTGGGTAAACTCTAAGGTAACAATCTTTTCCCTTTTTGCTAGTAAATTTTGTTGCATGTGAAGAAGAAAGAATTTGTAGTTATCAATATTGCTCTTAGATATATTGCATGTAAGAAATATGATTTGGATTTGAAAGAACTGAATAAGGATAGCATGTGAACATGTTATAGCCAAGATACTACCTTAAACTTATTAAATTAGTTGTTATACATTGTGGGGCAGAATTTTACACATCCAAGTTTAGGCGTGTAATCCCCTTTGAATTGATTGGATTGTTGGGCCTTAAAAGTGGCGTTTGAATGTTGAATTCGGACCTTGAAAAGGTGGAAAAGTATGTAGAAACAAAGGAAGTGTTGTCCAATTTTCCGTAGAATTAGGAACTTTGCAATTAGAATGTTCTAGAAGCTAATAGACGTGTTATGGTCATTATAGGTTGACATAATATGTGCGGTATATTGGGCTTAGCAAGTGGATTGACCGAAGAGGTATGTGGAACTTTCCTATCTCTTGAGCATGAATAGTTTTACCTATATAGTACGATAGACGTACAAGACCTTGGTATCCTTTACTCGTTTTTAAAGTGTCCAAGTCGGTGGAGTTAGGGGATTTACTCACTTCTTTAAAAGTATTAAGGATGTCCTAAGTTTTCAAAGTTAAGGGACTTGGCGTGTTTTAAGTATGTGATACTTGTTCCGGTTTAAAGGTATAAGTCCCTTGGATTTAGAGAAGTGTATTGGACTAATGTATAAGGTTAATATAACGACTTTATGAGAAGTTGGTTATATTAGCTTTATGGAAGATTAACAAAGAAAGATTTACTCTAAGTAAAATAAGTACGGATAAATGACTTGTATTAATGAAAGGCAAATTGATTTTAAGGCATCAATTGTCTAAGGGTTTTAAAAGAAAAGCAGTACGTGGTACTTTGGGTTAAATTCCCGGATTTCATAAAGACATGTTAGTGCCTTAAGTAAACTAAAATGAGAATGTATATGAACAAGACTAATAAGAAGTTAGGGGATTTCTTAACTTGCTTATATTATGTATGATAGCCGGTTTGTGCTAGTGATATATTATTCATTACGGGGTCATTCCCCGGGTTGTGGCATTTGCATATTCCGTGGATTTGCTACCCATGATGCGAGGAATACCTCATGTGAGTCCGTAAGGGCTTATGCGGGTGAAATAGTCCCATGCGGGCGGGTACAACCTATGCGAGGAATACCTCATGCGGGTCCACACGACCCATGCGGGTGAAATAGTCCCAGAAGTAGGATTGCTTAATGATACTGCGGGTGGGTGACCTTGCTTTGATCATGAGACTCCTATTTTCATGCAGTATAGTATATGCTTGATATTCTCATTATTAGTAAGGCACGATGTAATCGTAAATTGATTATCATACATGTCTCGAGCTATTTTAGACTTATGAGGTATTTTCGTATTTTCCGCCGCATACTTAGTACATATTGTGTCGACCCTTCCTGGGCTGCGTTCATGCCGCAGGTAAGGGTAGCGGTGGTGGATCCTCATTCTTAGGATCACCGGTGCAGTGTCGAAGCTTCGTTCTCGGAGGCTTGTTTTGTTAGTACGCTTTTTCCCGATGCTATAGGTATTATGTACATTCGGGGTATGGCGGGCTCATTCCGCCACAATTGTTATTACTAAGTGCGTAGTCACGTTTGTGGTTTGGTTGTAAGAACAAGTTGTCTTGCTTTACTTTTGGTTAAGTATATTCTATGGAAGACGGCCTGTTTGGCTAGCGGTGATGTTTACTATCTACGAGTTTATGTGTTATGTATGTTCATTGCTATTCTCTCGATGTATCAACAGGGTGCCGGTAGAGGCACCGCCGCGCCCTGTGGCAGGTCGTGACAAAAGTGGTATCGAGCGATTAGTCCTCGGAAAGTGTCTACGCCGTATCTAGTAGTCTTGATTATCGGTGTGTTGTGCACCACATCTATAATCGTGAGGCTACAAGATATTTAGGATTGTTTCCATTCTTTCACTCTAAGATCGTGCATAGAGGCGTGTTATAGGTTGAACCCTACGACATATTTTTATGTATCAGTTATGCCTCCACGCAAGGCAACCGCAAAGAAGGCAAGACAGTGAGGAGCCGCTAGTAGGACACGAGAGTTACGCGGCACAAGACCGTCTTTACGAGATGATGTTTGGCGGCGAAGTTCCACGACGCCGCCTTTCAACAGAGTTCGAGCAAAGCGGCGCCATCGAGACCGCGGTACTGCGCCTCGGTCCACGGCCCGATGTGAGTATAGAGATTACGGGAGCGATCCGCTATTGACTAGCATAGTAGCGAGGCAAAGACCGACAGAGCGGTGCCAACCCTAGAGCCGACAGTTTACGGATTCAGGACTTTCTGGATTGTCATCCACCCGAATTCTATGGATCGAGATCCGAGGAGGATCCTCAGGAGTTTGTTCGGCAGTTATAGCGGACTATGCAGGTGCTTAGGGCCTCGGAGGCGGAGTCCGTCATGCTAGCCTCTTACCGGTTACGCGATATTGCGTTGAACTGGTTTGAGTCATGGGAGTTGTCTAGAGGTGAGGGTGCTCTTCCAGCTGTTTGGGAGGAGTTCACAGAGGCCTTCCTGGATCACTTCTTGCCTCCTGAGATGAGGAGAGCCCGCGTGGATAGATTCTTGACTTTGAGGCAGAATGGGAGGACTATCAGAGAGTACAGCCTGGAGTTTGACTCATTGGCCAGGTATGCGCACACCATTGTAGCTGACATGGCAGACAGAGTTCATCGCTATGTGATGGGGCTAGACCGTCATATGATTCATCGATACTTGGGGTGGCCCTTCACCAGTATGGATATTGCCAGATGCAGCGTATGCAGGGATAGAGGACAGAGAGAGAGGAGGATCGGCTAGACTTCGGCCACCCAAGAGGCCGTGACAGCAGGTCTCAGGCGATTTAGGCGGGCGGCCTCGCGGCAGACTAGATCCACATTTCAGCCGGCACAGAGTGCTCCTTCTCGATTTACGCGGAAGGTCCGATCAGCCGGTCATTCGGGAAGCAGTCGTGGGCTCCAGACTTGAGGTTTCGGGAGGCGAGATCGTCACCGTCGAGACCACCCCATCTCTGTGTGCTCGATGCGGTAGGTCTCACCCAGCAGTGTCATGTTCCTCCGTGAGCTCACATCTTGTGGCGCAGGCCATTTGAAGAGAGATTGTCCACCAGGTGGCGGGAGTGTTATGGTCGTAACCGACAGGTCGATTCTTTGGATCTTCGTCTTCGACGGTTATGCGCCCCGGAGGGCAGGGCGTTCACGGACCAGCAGGCCGCGACAGGGGTCGTGGGGTCCGATTCAGCGGTCCTCAGAACCGCATTTATGCTATGTCCAGCCGTCAGGACCAGGAGGCGTCACCAGATGTCGTCACAGGTACATTATTGGTTTCATGTTGTGATGTATATGCTTTGATAGATCCGGGTTCTACCTTGTCCTATATATCTCCTCATATTCTTTGGTAGATTAGGGATGAGCCGAGTCCATAAAACCTTTTGAGGTGGCTACGCCCGATAGGTGATTCGGTGGTAGCCGAGCGTATATAAGGCTTGCCCGTGACTATACGATCGCCGGACCTGGCCGACTTGATAGAGTTGGATATGACGGACTTCGATGTGATTATGGGTATGGATTGGCTAGCGTCTTGCTATGCCAATGTGGAATGTAGAGAGAGATTGGTACGGTTCCAGTTTCCTGGCTAGCCGGTTATCGAGTGGAAGGGGAATACTGCATCGCCGAGGGGTAGGTTTATTTCTTACCTCAAGGCTAGGAAGATGGTGCGAAAGGGGTATATCTACCATCTGGTTCGGGTATTCGACATCGAGGTCGGGATACCGCACTTGATCGATTCGGTTGTTAGAGAGTTTCCAGACGTATTCCCAGACGAGCTCCCGGGTATCCCTCCTGAGAGGGAGATTGAGTTTTGCATTGATACATCGCCAGACACTCGACCTATATCTATTCCACCATACAGGATGGAACCTGCTGAGTTGAGGGAATTGAAAGACCAGCTGAAGGACTTGCTGGAAAAAGGCTTTATCAGGCCTAGTATTTCTCCCTGGGGAGCGCCAGTGTTATTTGTAAAGAAGAAGGATGGGACGCTGCGTATGTGTGTTGATTACAGGCAGCTGAATAAGGTAACTATCAAGAACAGATACCCCCTTTCCAGGATTGATGATTTGTTTGACCAGTTGCAGGGTGCAATGTGTTTCTCCAAGATAGACCTGCGGTCTAGTTATCATCAGGTGCGAGTTAGAGAGGCAGATATCCCAAAGACTGCATTCAGGACCCGGTATGGGCACTATGAGTTCAGGGTAATGTCTTTCGGGTTGACCAACGCCAACAAAGATTCATGGATTTGATGAACCGGGTATTCAAACCATTCTTGGATATGTTCGTTATAGTATTCATTGATGATATCCTGGTTTATTCGCGCACAGAGCAGGAACATGCAGACCAGTTGAGGGCGGTATTGAGTCCTCGGACCGAGCGATTGTATGCCAAGTTCTCGAAATGCGAGTTTTGGTTGGCTTCAGTGGCTTTCTTAGGGCATGTTATCGGGGCCGATGGTATTCGGGTTGATACAGCAAAGATTGAGGCAATCAAGACTTGGCCCAGACCCACTACATCGACGGAGGTGCGCAACTTTTTGGGCCTTGCAGGTTATTATCAGAGGTTTGTGGAGAAGTTTGCTTCCATTTCAGCACCTTTGACTAGGCGACTCGAAGCGGTATGTTCGGTGGACGGATGCTTGTGAGGAGAGCTTCCAGTTGCTGAAGGAGAAATTGACGACCGCCCCAGTTCTTACTCTTCCAGAGGGTTTAGATGGATATGTGGTTTATTGTGATGCGTCGGGTGTCGGGCTCAGTGCGTCTTGCAAAGACGCGGTAAAGTTATAACTACGATCTCGGCGGCTCGTGAAAGCATGAGAAGAACTATCCCACACATGACTTAGAGTTGCGTGATGATTCATGCCTCAAGATGCGGAGACATTATTTATATGGAGTTCATGTGGATATTTACACGCACCACAAGAGTCTCCAAGATATCTTCACCGGCGGAGTGAACTAGCGGCGAGGCGGTGGTTAGAGTCGCCAAGGATTATGATGTCGATATCCTATACCACCCAGGGCAGGCCAATGTAGTCGCAGATGCCCTTAGTCGCAGATCGATGGGTAGTCTGTCAGATGTGCAGCCAGAGAGAAGGGGAATGGTCCGCGAGTTGCATCAGCTAGCGAACCTTGGGGTTCGTTTGGTTGATTCTGATAGTAATGGAGTTCGGGTTCGAGAGGTTGCTGAGTCTTCCATCGTCGAGGAGGTGAAGAGGCGACAGTATGAGGATCCGATTATGGTACGGTATCTAGATGCAGCTCTTCATGAGGAGAAGAGTCTATTTGAGGTAGCACCTGATGGGGTGCTAAGATTTGAGGGCCGGTTGTGTGTTCCCGATGTGACAGGACTTCGTCAGCAGATTCTGGGGGAGGCACACAGTGCTCGTTATTCTATTCATCCGGGGTCGACTAAGATGTACCATGACCTCAGATGTGTGTATTGGTGGGATGGCCTGAAGAGGGACGCGTGGCGATTTTGTTGCAGTGTCCTAATTGTCGAGAGTCAAGGTTGAGCACCAGAAGCCCGGTGGGCTATTACAGGCTATTGATATTCCGATGTGGAAGTGGGAGGTGATCAATATGGACTTTATTACAGGGTTACCTCACACTCAGAGGAAGCATGATTCCATTTGGGTTATTGTCGACAGGCTGACGAAATCAGCCCATTTTCTTCCAGTCAGGACGACTTTTTCGGCCGAGGATTATGCTAGACTGTATATCAGAGAGATTGTGAGACTGCACGGAGTGCCTATATCGATCATTTCGCATGAGTCTTTCCGTGGGGATTAGGGACACAGGTGAGTCTCAGTACTGCGTTTCATCCTCAGACCGACGGACAGGCCGATCGTACTATCCGCATACAACGAGGATATGCTGCGGGCTTGTGTTATTGATTTCAGGGGTAGCTGGGAGGATCATTTACCTCTTGTGGAGTTTGCATATAACAACAGCTACCATTCTAGTATTCAGATGGCGCCTTATGAGGCCTTATACGGGAGGAAGTGCAGGTCACCGATAGGCTGATTTGAGGTGGGAGAAGTTCAGTTATGTCACGAACCGACCCTAGGGCCGCGACTGGTGCCCTACCGGGGCACCCTGTCAGGTATACATCAGAGAATAGCAGCGGAACATACATACACAAAACCTGAATATAGCAACATCACTGGCTAGCCGACAAGGCCGCCTTTCATAGATTAAACATACTCAAAAGTAAACCGTACAACTTGTTCTTACAGCCCAAACCACGAGCGTGACTACGCACTCAGGAATAACAATCAGGCGGGACAGGGCTGCGCCATACCCCCTGACTGTGCACAAGTCTATAACCTCAGGGAACCGTACCAAAAGACAAAGCCTCCGGAGAAATGGAGCTTTCCTAATCAACAGTGATCCTAAGTGCGGATCGAAGCTACGAACCTCGACTGCGGCATGAACGCAGCCTCAGGCGAGGTCGATAACAGGTACCAAGTATGCGAAACTGAAAAAACAAATACTGAAAATACCTCATAAGTCTAAAATAATTGGAGACATGTATGTTGACACCCAATTTTGACCCTCCCGTCCAGCCATTAACTATAAAATTACACTAATTTTGTAAAAATAATTTTTTAGGATTTCTATAATAAAATACAACAATAGAACATTAAATACAGGCATAAATAATTAATTTAATAATGGCATCGCGTCTTACGTAAAGTCTTAAGCATTTAGAGTTCCGCACCCGCATTAATTAACTTTAAGCTTTGTCGTAATTCTTAAATAATTAATAAATGCATAATTTAGCGATAACGTCGTATCAGGTAGCATAGCCGCATTTATTGGTAATCATTTGTAACTTTAAAATCAATTTTAATCTAATACATGCATGTAATAGCGTCGCATTTATAAAAGCTTTAAACAATTCTTAAAAATCATATTTTGCATTTAGCATTTAAATAATTCAATCTAAGCATTTTGATTTTAATTTAACTCCGCAATAATGCATAACAATAAGATTTTAAATAATAGCGTCGCATTCTAAAGCATTAAGCATTAATTAAACAACACGCCGCCTTTATTATCGTAATAGTTTTATAACTCGAAATTAGACTAATTTAGCACCTAAATAATTAGACTAATTTAGCATCTAAATAATTAGACTAATTTAGCACCTAGATAATTTTAAAGCACCTTAAATATTTTAATCACAATTAATTAATTACTTTGTCACTAATTAAAAGCCTAAAACTATTAATTAATTACTAATTAATAACTAACTAATACCTAATTCTACCCATTCCCAATACCCGGTTCGCGAGGCCCAACCCGCAGCCCAACTCACCCCTTTATCTTTTGTACGCAGCCCAGAGGCCCTCAGCCTTTAACCTGACTTCGTCTCTCCCACACGAAAAAACAAAACGCAGCCCTTCTCTTCCAAACCCTAGAAACCTAAAGCAACCGCCGCCAGCACCCACGCCCCCAGCCCCGCGATTCTCGCCGGAAATACCGCACCCCACCTTCCTTTCCCTTCACCTGCACACACGTCTTCAGTGATTTCTTACCATAACCGAACCAAATCCCTTCAAATCGAATCACTTCAAAACCAGCAAGTATCCTTCAAATCCCTGGGCAATTTCCTTACCTTACCTGTTACATCGCGCAAAATCATAGCAAATCAATCCAAATAAGCAGCCAATATCAGCACAGAATCTCGTCGATTCAAGCACGAATTAGCCTTTATTACTTACCTAACTTGGAACCCCAAATTAGGCTATTTAAACGACATGCAATAAGCATCGAAAGAATTCAGAGCAGAGTCGGCCATCAAACCATCACGAGATCGGTCTAGAAATCCTTTTCACTTCTATCAAAGTCACTATTATCTGTTCTTGCAAACAGTCTTTTGTAACTTTCCTTCGACGATTCGGGAAAACTATTGTCGTCGCCTCAGTTCGCTACCCATAAAGGTCCGGAAACCCCTTCTCTTTCATTTACTTAATTATCTGATTGATACTATGTGATGGTGTCTGTATCATTTTGCTCAAACTTGTTCGATTTGGTTTGGCCACTGTGTCCAGACAAGTCTATCGGCAGTAGCCTTCGATATTTGTAGCATGATTATGTCTCGAGCATGTGCGTCGATAGTATTTTCTGAGGGTATGATTAAGTGTACAACGATTGTATAAAGGTCGTAGATCTATTTTGTTGGTTGTATGCTGATGGTCAGGAAACACTGACTTGGATTTCTGTTTGAACATGTTAGTACGCAACTAGATATTTAGTAGGAACGCATTGATATGTTAAATCCAAGGAAAAATCAGTATTAATCATGATAAATTGTTAAACCGAAATTCACTACATATGTCGTTTCTTGTGACTTTCTCTAAATAAATATTTCTCCTAACAAATAGTTAGCGGGAAGTAAAAGGGATTACGAGGCCTAATCCCGAATTTTGAAATCAAACCAACATATAACAACAACCAATATTTAAAAGGTTTATGTGTTTATGTGCATGTATAATTGTGTGCCTGCATTCAAGATCCAAACCTCTTGCTCATTTCCCAGAATATGGTAAGAAGGATTATATGTCTACCTATATGTCATAACAACCCGAATTTCATAAGGTGATTATGTGTTTGTATGTCTATGTTCAAAAGATTCGGATCTGCATTTCACCGCTAAACACTACTATCATGCTATAATAACTTAAGCGGCCTCCAAATAAAAATGTTACTAGAATCAAGGATATACGATTTACAATGTCGTATTATCCTCGAGAAAAGTAACAAACATTTTAATTGTAAAATAAACCCTACGTTCATCTCTTAACAATGGTAATGCATTTTACCTTAAGCTAACTATGCAGTACAACACCTATCATAACATATTTGCTTTTACTTTGTTTCCATTATTTTGGGTATAGTTAAAGTTTACGTTATGTGGGAATTGTAAATAAAATCATTGTGAAGCGGGGTTGTGTACTTAACGATGAATAGGAATGTCTTATGCCTGTATTCTTTGGCTGACTGCACATATACGTGACTAAAATTGTCTATGTGAAGTATGTATGCATCATCCTCAGATCTCAGTCCCATAATAAATAGCTATGTAGCCATTTGTGTGTTATATTCAACCATGTTTGTACTTTGAGTGAGATAGCCCAATATCACATGCAATCATGTCGTATCCGTATGGATTTAGGCCTAATCAAGTAGTCTCGTTGGCATTTTAAGTCGAAGTTAAACACATGTGAAGTCTCCCTGAATCTTATAGGAGCTCTCATGACATGAGATATTCTCAAAAGTCATCCAACATGCGTGTGATTAATATGAAATGTTGCTGTAGGATTGTTGGAATTGATTTTGATCATTGTAGGCCACTGTTTGGGCTAATTTTAGACCAATTTTAGCATGTGTCAGTCTGATTTTCAGCCTTGCTTAGACTGATTTTCTATCCCTTTTGTTAGGACTGCTTTCTAGTTATTCTCACGCACTCGATTACCCTCCCCGCCTAGGATGATTTTACTCTGTTTGGGTGTCTTCCACCACTTTCTCGTTGATCTTGGATTACTTTTGTGGTCGCATTTCATCTCAGAATGTGATCTAATGCTCTGTTGTCATTTGTCCATCTATAAACTCAATTCCTTTCAAGTTTGTCCATTTAATCTGCGGTTGTGGTCTATATGATCAAAATCATGTGCTAGTTAACTAGTTCATCTCAACCCGATTATTACTTAGACCTGTTGATTGGTTTAGGATATTTTTTAACAAATGTTAACTGTCATCAAAGCATACTAGAGGATTATCGTGTATTAAGCTATGTCATGATGTTTCTGAATCCTTAAAAGTACTTATAGAATTGTTGTTTAGAGTGACGTATGTCTCAAAGCTTGTTTAGACTTCCCATAGGCCTGATTTGTATTCTTGGCTATTCAAGATTTAGTTCCAATACAACGATAAGCGTAAGGGTGAATTATACAAGTCTGAAATTTGATTGGTTTGGCCTTGATAATCTGGAATATATGTCCTCAGTTATAGAATATACGTTACACTTAATACGTCTGCATGTTAATGTTACGGTAATATACTGACATGTGCCCTATGTTCAGCTCTAAATTGGTATAACTCTTTCCCTAATACTGTTTTAGCCTTTGCGTCATAACTCCATGCTTACCTAAGTTTATTATCTATTTGTGTCATTACAATTTCGAGACACTCTAACCATTTTCCTTCTTATTTTTTGCGCATCGGGGAATAATCAAGAGTCTCGATATGAGACTCAACATGACTTTCACATCGCCAACTATACTTCCGCCGCAGGGTTTCCAAACAGCTATAGGATGGATGGTGTCACCATCCATTCCAGATGTCATGTCAACTATGATCTCATCCTTACCTGGGCTTATTTGTGTATTTATTCGTTTTGCTTATTTATTATTGTTACATTTGTTAATCCTGTAATTAATAGGATAATTAACTCTAGTATTCCTTGAATATTGGAAGGGTAGCTTAAGGATAAGTTTATTCTAGGTTCATCACGCAAGTCTAAATTTAAAAACAATCAATACTAGTTATGTCTTAGCCACGCAGCTCATATATTTCTCCTTATTTAGTCTTTGAGAAATAAACTTTATCATAAATTTTTCATAAATTTTATAGGAAATGACTTTTGCATATACGTATGAAATAATAATCTCATAATTTTACAAGAATTTTAATCCTACGCACACTGTTAGGAGTAATCACTTTCTTACTTTGTCAAGAATAAAATAATCTCCTGTCCCATAACTTCATAATCAACCCTGTGTATATTTTATGAATCTCATAAAGCCCCTTTTATTATTATCAATATATATATTCTTTAAATATGTGTCACAACCCCTTTTACTTAAATAATCTTTGGCTAAAACGCATATCCCTTTAGCAGAATAAATTAACCTATGTTTGAACGGACAACCGCAAGTTAGCGGATCCTTTAGGTGCCTTACCCTTCCCTTTAGGATAATAAAGAATCCTTACCTAATCTAATCTATGTTTCACGGACCATTAAATGGAGTTAATCTTGACTTTAATCGGTTAGTATTTAGGTGTCCTAATTCACCCAATTAATTAGGTGGCGACTCTTAACTTTTACATTATTTATCTTACATTTTGGGAGGATAACCATTCCGTCGCGCATTTAAGCACGAGAGTTCAAAATCAAAGCGACAAAGACGGCGACTCCACTCGGGATAAACGGGTTCTTAACCATAACAAACATAGGTTAATTATTGTGCTTCTTTTTTCCTTTCTTTATTTATTTATTTGTTTATTTATTTGATTAACTTCCTTAATTTGCTTATTTTGTGTTTCACACTTATTTGCTTCATATTTTTGCCTAAACTATTTTGCTTTATATATGAATATTTGCATATTGTTTTAATTGCTATTTGTTACCGCTTTCCTTAAACTAGCATTCCGCTCATACTTCCTCCCTTATGGAAAATTCACACTATCACACACGACACGCGGTGTGCTTTGCACTGCAAAATTCTTTCAAACACCCAAATTTAAGAGAGTTGGTATTTTGCGCGGAGAATCCGTCCAACCGGTGGTCGCAGAGCCTTCTCACTCGAGTAGTCCGCTCAGAACTCAAGCGTCTAGTAAGCCAAATCTTAGCAAACTTAAGATAGAGCTATACCACCCTTTATTTTAAGGCATGCATGCATTTACCTTAGGTGGGTCAGTCCTTGGTATCGACGCCACTATTAGGAAGACACCAAACTTGTCAATGGGTTTCTCAACCCAACGACCAACCAGCATATTATGTGTTGCACAGTCATGATGGATTTATCCAAGCCAAAAGACATGCCCCAAATTGGAAATGTAAGTTTATTTTATTGTTTTTCAGCATTTGTAGCATGGATCATATAAGAATGGTTAGCGGAGTTCCTAATAAGCTAAGAGTATGGTGGGAGGATTTCGACATCGTGATCGGACAATGATTAGGAAAAGTTGGTGTCTCATCTCACTGTTTGGTATTTCGCGGATCCGCATTTGATCCGAGCTTTAATCCAATTTTGGGATCCAGACCGAGTCATTTTCAAATTCAAGGATTTTGAGATAACTCCTACATTGGAAGAAGTGCATTATTTCACCAGCCTAGTTTACCAAGGTAGAAGACAGATTATTCCCAACAGCCAATCAGGGAAGAAATTCCTCCGCTATACGGGTCTTAAGAATACTAAGGAGTTGCGTTCGAGAACAACCGGGTGTCTCTTGACTATCTTTACGAGAGGTATGGACATAATAACGCTTACAAGACATGCAAAAGAATTCTCATGCACTCTACGCCATTGGCAAAACAGGCGTCCTATTGCATTCACCGTCGCTCTACTTGGCACCTTGATTTTTCCTCTGGAGTATGGCAAGATAAGTACTTGCATATGTTCCGTGGCCAGATCACTTTTCGAGGGAATTGACGATACAACCCACTTTGTTCCTATGATTTTGGCGAAATATTCGAGCTCGGGAAATGCAAAGAGATGCACAAACTTCTTTGAAGCGTTGCAATCTTATCTTACAAATGTGGGCCATGGAGCATTTTTACCGACGGTCGATATGACAGACGTTTGTTTAGCAAGATCCTACAAGATCGGGGTTTCTATGATAGAACGAACGGTTTGTGTCACCGGTCGGCATCAAAGATTGGTGCAAGTTTTTGACATCCCGCACCCAGGATCAGATCCAATGGAAATATCCTTTACTCCCTCACAAAATGGAGCCTTTGTACGTGGTAAAGAATTGTACTATATTGAGCTTATCGGTCTAAAAGGTCTGCAACCATACGCTCCCCCACGCACACTCGACAATTTGGCCAAGAAGATAATCCCACCGTCGGACATGGGAGTTTGGGTTACATTTGACCGGACTTTATTGTGCCTCTGCCAGACAAATTTTGAAAGAATGGGACGACATTAACAAAATAGACATCGGAGATGAACAAGCGTGGCACACACCGAGTATCGCATGGCTGCAAGAGGATCACATCAACGCAACCTACAGCCCAAGAGGAGAGCAAGGTTTCGAGGACATGGACACAAGCAATAGAGTGAAGAATAATCAACTCAAGGAGAGGGTCATCACCCCAGACATGTGGGCCCTAATGCACGACGCGGTACAATACTTGGAACAGGCAGGGGCTATACCAAAGAAGACCTAAGCTTCACTATCACAACAACAACAGAGTTATTTAGTTTGAGATTTTCATTTCTTATAAAGTGTCATTTCAATTAACTTTATTTCCAATAAAGGCATTTCGATACAATGGCTTGGGTGCATCTAACATGACTTCGCATATATGACGTTTAGGCCTACCTCTGGCACAAAGAGGTCCCCCCCTTGCATATTAGGAAACGTTTGGATGTGCTGTGTGCAATATATCTGCTACATACTTGCAAATTATGTTCTTATGCTAACACCGTTTGTTGCATCTTTTTAGAAAGATTTATCATCTTCCCAAAGGGTCGGTTCGTATTTGACTCAACAATGTCGGAGCATCCACACTTCACCAGATCCAAGGCAAGAAATGATGATATGATCGGTTCGAGGCGCCCGAGCCGACTGGTTTGGGAATTGTTCTCACAAATAAACAAAACTTGAAAGGAGGAATATCACGATCGGGAAGAATGTATTGCTCACCGCCGCAATGATTGTCGATATGCAGTTGAGATGGAGAGGCTACGAATCGACCAACCTATCCATCGATTTGAATACCACATGCGAGCAAAGGGCCACTATCCCGCATGAACCCCGATCGACCTCCACCACCACATATCCCCAAACTCCCACAAAGGCGCGATTCGACCCCAATCGCCGCCCTGCGCCAATCATCAACCTCACCTTCAAAACGATCCTCCCATCGCCCATGTACCTCGCCTCGCCTACTCACTTCACCATAATCAGCCCTAATCGCCAAGCCAACCAATGCCCACGCATCATACCCACTACCAGCCCCAGCAAACCACCCAGACAGCTAACTTAACCAACAGAAACCCAACCTTTTACCATCCCCGCCCACGAAGTGGATCATTCTGAAGAAATGGAAAGGAAAGTCCGAGCAAAATGGACGATAGCGTGGCAGAGATTCGACTGAAAAAGCGATTCGTGGCACGCGATCGGATAAAGGTCACGAAGGACTAGATTATGAAGATCTTTGCATCGTCGGATGTGGAACCGCGGTGGGATATAAGGTGCCAAGTTCGATTTATTTGATGGGAAGGAAATCCTCGCACACTTGAGATCATATTGCGACAAGTTAATCGGGGTAGGGAAGAACCCAGCAGTCATCATGAAGTTGTTCATTCGAAGCTTAACCGGCGAGGCAATAGATTGGTACACTAGCCAGGATTCGCGTAAATGGCATAGTTGGAATGCATTGGCCCAAGACTTTGTGGAGCGGTTGGATTCAACACGAAACCGGTGTGGGCGAGTTCTATCTAATGAAGTTGGAAAAGAAATCTACGGAGACTTTCAGAGTACGCCATGAGGTGGCGTTGAGAGCGACAAAGGTACAACCACGTGGTGGAGAGTGAGATGACCACACTATTTGTACAATCTTTGAAGGATGCAACCTATTATGAGCGGATGATAAGCGTCATCGGGCGAAATTTTGCGAGTCGTCGAATGGGTGACCGTAGAAGAAGGTATTAAAGCGGCGGGATTACGAATCGGCGGCATTGCAGCAACCAATAAGGCGATTGATCGGGGGCGATCGGGGTACTTGAGGAAGAAGAGCGCTTTCCCTTCCATGTTTGTACAAACGCAAACCGAAGCATTCATAACATACGAACCACCCTATCAAACCCGTACTACCACACCAAAGAACAAAACTTTACACCTCATACACGCGCTTGCACGCCTACCACACACGGCCCATATATAACGCTTCCCAAGCACCCATTTATCGGCCGCGTCAACGCCCATCAAGCCCGCCAACAACATAGAGCACCCAATGCGCGGACCAATCACGAATTTTGAAGGAAAACCATCCGTAACCCGCACTCCCACCGGTGAACCCATACGGATATACGAAGATGCGAGCTGCAGGTTTGATCCAACCAATTCGGGGAGGATTCCCGGCCTATCGAAGATGGTATGATGAGAATAAGCGTTGTGCGTATCACTCTGATAGCCCAGGGCATGACACCGGAAGTTGCTACACCCTCAGGGACAAAATCGAAGAGTTGATCAAAGAAGGAGTAATTCGGTGAAGGATCACGCTAACGTGCATGATAATCCCTTGCCAAACCACGGCAACGCCAATGTGCACTGATAGCCCTTGGCGAGGAATACGGCTTGGAGGAACCATCCGATCGATTCGAAGTGAGGAAGAGTCGAACATACGCTTCGTCGCCTGCCACGATCCTCGAAAGAAAGCAGTATTTGAGTTGGAAAGGGCACCGCCGAGACATAAAGGTTCAATCACAGTTATTCAGGCGCCCGGGAAGGGACCACCGATCAAGATGGATCGCGGAGAAAGTGGGAAGCGGGTCATAGAAGTCACCGCGGTATAACCAGTCGGGAGGTATTACACACCTGAGAGACAGCAAGGAGGCACCGCAAGAAGCGTGTGGTGAAGTCGAGGAATTTTGGAGAAGATGCCCACTAAAGAGTATTCCGTCAGAAGCGATTAAAGAAAACCTCGTAGCGTATTTCTCTACTTTCATTGTTAATGCATTACGCCTCACACATTTGCATTGATGGAGGTGTTGAAGGATGCATACGTTCGGAGGTACAATGACGGGAACTTGGCGGCTTTGGTCGGACAGTACTAGAGGCCGCGAGAATCACCTTTCACGATGATGAGTTACCCACGAGGCGTCGGACACAACCTTGCATTGAATATCACCATCCAAGTCGCGAGACAAGATTGTTTCAACAGTCTTTGATTGATGGAGGCTCGGTAGTCAACATTTGTCCTAGCGATTTGTTGAAATTGAAATGGCGTAAGAAAATTCGTGAAAGTCATATCGAGTCAAAGGTTTCGACGAGTCCATAGAGGGGTCGAAGGCGTAATGGACCTCACACTGCGGATCGGACCTGCAGAATTCGTTGTGGAATTTCAAATATTGGATATTGCTACATGTTACAACCTGTTGATAGGAAGGCCGTGGATCCATGAGGCTGGTGCAGTCCCGTCCACCTTGCATCAGTGCTTAAAGTTTATATGGAATCACAGTGAAGTGGTAGTATTTGGAGATAAAAAGGGGAGCATCAACACTGATTATGCAATCCCTGTCATAGAAGACGTGAAACAGTCGGATGGTTCGGTTTTTCACATTAATGAGATCAAAAGAGCAAGCAGGGTCCGGCCATTGCAGCTGCCACGTTCTCTCAAAATGGTGGCCAAGGAAATGTTAAGAAATGGATACGAGCCCGGCAGAGGTCTTGGAGTCAGTATGAAGGGGATCACAGAGCCTATCCAGTTATTTGGGAAGAGAGACACTTTTGGTTTGGGGTACCAGCCCACTCCGAAGGATTTGGTGACCACGAACCTCCGGAAGAAGGGATACATTCCCTTGCCTGCGCCCATTCCGCCCTTGAGTCAGTCATTCGTCAAAGCCCACACCATCCAGATGCCGAGAGAAGATGACCCAGATGATCTTGCAGTAGGGTTCCAGAATCTGTTCATAGGTGATGATGAGGCAGATTGTTGCATGATCGCAGGAGATCACAAGGAGGAGCTCACCATTTGGGATGCAGAGCATGGATACAGCCTGAATAATTGGACTTGCACCCTGTCTGGCCGTCAGAAGCTTGGTAGAATTTATGTTTAGTTCTAGCGGTAGCGACCTTTTATCTAGAAAGAAAGCAGACATGCATTTATGATTCTTAATATGTTTTTAATCTCGATTTTACTTTCATCATAAATTCGAGGACATTTTTGCGACTTTTTAAAAGATTTTGTTTGTGTTAAAATTAAATTCTTTAAGCATTTTTCTTTCGTGATCATATTAATAAACACATTGATAACGCGAATATGACATGTAATGAGACCAACGAACAAAGTTCAAATGACGAGCATAACCAGGAGCAAGAGGAATGTCATGATCGAAACTTAGCCAAGAGTGGAAAACTTTGAGAATAGGCCTAAACCAAATTTGGAAGAAAGCAGAGCTAATAAACTTAGGCGATGAGGAACCGTGAAAGAGACTAGAGTCGGCGCCACCTAAACGTCACCTGAAAGAAGAATTAATTGAGCTCCTAAAAGCGATGCAGATGTGTTTGCTTGGTCATATGAGGACACGCCAGGTTTGAGTCTGAGCATTACATCGCCGCACAAAGCTACCTATTGAACCATCTTGTTTCCCGTAAAACAAAGTGAGAAAGATCAAACCGGACATGAGTTTGAAGGTCAAAGAAGAGGTGTCTAAACAGTTTGAGGCAAAGGTAATTCGAGTTGCAAAGTATCCTACTTGGTTAGCAAATATCGTGCGGTAAAGAAGAAAGATGGAAAGGTCCAGTCTGCGTGGATTACAGAGACCTCAGCGAGCCCAGAAGGGCGACTTTCCCTCTTCCAAACATCCATATACTCATCGATAATTGTGCGAAGCATGAACTACGATCGTTAATCGATCGCTTTCTTTATTATCATCGATCCTCATGGCGAGAAGGACGCGAAAGACGGATTCACTACCCCGTGGGGTGTACTATTATCGAGTTATGCCGCTCGGTCTCAAGAACGCAGCGCCACCTACATGAGCCATGACCACCATCTTCCACGACATGATTCATAAAGAAATTGAGGTCTATGTGGGCGACGCCATCATCAAATCGCGAAGCGGAGGACCATTGGCAAACTTGAAGAAATTTTTCCAACGACTAAGACGGTATAACGAAGTTGAATCACGCAAAGTGCGCATTTGGCGTTCCGCAGGAAGTTGGGTTTTATAGTGAGCGGGAGAGAGGATTGAGCTAGACCGCCGAAAATAAAAGCCATCCAAGAATTACCTCCTCGAAAAGCAAAAAGGGCGTGATGAGTTTCCTTGGTCGCCTCAACTACATCAGCGAGTTCATAGCCGATCTCGTGATATGCGAGCCGATATTGATTATTGAAAAAGGATGCTACCAAATGGACAGATTGCCAAGCGGGCTTTGTGAATCAAAGAATACTGTCTAATCCGCCGATTCTAGTACCTCGAGCAGGAGAGGCCTTTGCTACTCTATTTGTGCGTGTTAGAAAATGCTTTCGGATGCGTGTTGGGGCAACGATGAAACAGGAAAAGGAGCAAGCCATATACTATTTGAGTAAGAAGTTCACGGCGTATGAAGCTCGTTATACTCTGCCGAACGCATTTGTTGCGCGTTAACTTGGTCGCCGAAGTTCGTGCATTATCTATCGGCATACACTACTTATCTTATTTCGAGGATGGATCCGCTTAAGTATATCCTTGAAGCCCATGCCCACGGAAAACTAGCGAAATGGCAAATTATGTTGAGCGAGTTTGACATCGCTACGCCACGCAGAGTAAAGGGGCAGGCATTAGGCGATCATCTTGCTGAGAACCCAGTCGATGAGGAGTACGAGCCCCTTCGAACCTATTTTCCTGATGAAGAGGTATTGTTTGTCGGAGAGGATATCTCAGAGGATTACCCGGGTTGGAGGATGTTTTTTGATGGAGCGGCAAATTTCAAAGGAGTCGGCATTGGAGCGGATTGGTTTTGAAGCAGTCAAGATTATCCGATTTCCGCGAAGCTCAGATTTCCATGCACCAACAATATGGCGGAATATGAAGTTTGCATATTGGGGCTCAGAATGGCCGTAGATATGGACATACTGAAGCTGCTGGTCATAGGTGATTCAGACTTACTAATCCATCAGGTACAGGGTGAATGGGCAACCAAGAATATGAAGATACTTCCCTACCTATTTTACGTGAAGGAATTACAGAAGAGGTTCATCCACATAGAATTTAGGCATGTTCCCAGGATCCAGAACGAATTCGCTGATGCATTGGCAACCTTATCCTCCATGATCCAGCATCCGGACAAGAATTACATCGATCCAATCACAGTGAGTGTCTTTGGAGCGGCGCTTATTGCTCCCATGTAGACGAGGAAACAGACGGCAACCCATGGTACCATGACATCAAAAGGTACCTCAAAGCAGGAGAATATCCAGAAGGCATAACCAACATCCAGAAGAAGACACTTCGAAGGCTAGCAAATCATTTCTTTTTGAATGGGGAAATTGTGTACCGAAGGACTCGGATCCGGGCTTATTGAGATGTGTCGATGCTCGAGGCGTGCAAGCTAGTAGAAGAGATACACGGAGGGGCGTGTGGACCTCATATGAACGGCTTCACTTTGGCGAAAAGATCTGCGGCGAGTTATTTTTGGATGACGATGGAAAGCAGTTGTATCCGCTTTGTGCGTAAATGTCGGCAATGCGGATTCATGGAGATTTGATTCGAGTGCCTCAGTGAGCTTAATGTGACAAGTTCGCCTTGGCGTTCGCGGCAGGGCATGGATGTCATCGGCCCCATCGAACCCGTTGCTTCAAATGGGCACAGATTCATCCTCGTAGCAATTGACTATTTCACTAAATGGGTAGAAGCGTCATCACACAGATCAGTGACGAAAAAGGTGGTGGTTGACTTCGTTCGCAACAACATCATTTGCCGATTTGGGGTTCCCGAATCAATTGTAACCGATAACGGAACCAATCTCAACAGTAATTTGATGCGTGAGATATGTGGAAATTTCAAGATCACTCACCGTAATTCCACTCCGTACCGACCTCAGATGAATGGAGCAGTAGAAGCAGCCAACAAGAACATCAAGAGGATATTGCGCAAGATGATCAGCAACTACAAACATTGGCACGAAAATTTGCCTTTTGCGCTTTTGGGTTATCGCACCACAATCCGAACTTCTACCGGGGCAACGCCGTATCTTTTAGTGTATGGAACAGAAGCCGTGCTACCAGCAGAGGTGGAAATACCATCGTTGAGAATCATCCAGCCGAGTTGGCGGCCGAGTGGATACAAGATCGTTATGAGCAGTTGATGTTGATTGACGAAAAGAGGTTGAATGCAATCTGTCATGGGCAGCTATATCAAAACAGAATGGCTAGAGCTTTTAACAAGAGAGTAAGGCCAAGGTTATTCAAACCGGGACAATTGGTTTTGAAACGCATATTTCCGAATCAAAGTGAAGCTAAAGGAAAGTTCGCCCCTAATTGGCAAGGACCCTACATGGTTCATCGGGTTTTAAGTGGAGGGGCTCTAATCTTAGCTGAGATGGATGGCGAGGTATGGCCCAAGGCTATCAACGCAGATGCAGTGAAGAGATATTACGTCTAGGAGTATTTGTCTTCCGTGTAATCCCCTTTATATTGTAAAAGCTGCATTCCCTCGGTGGGATATGCATAGAGCCCATATAGGGTCTCGCCGCTGCAAATCAAAAGCCCTTTACTTGTAATCTGAACTACGTCATGACCTGATTCCCTTGGCGGATACGTAGGCGGCCATATCGGCTTCGGTCCCACTTTTAGAATTTTACCCATTTCGCTTGTAATGAACTACGTCATGACCTGATTCCCTCATGGGGATACGTAGGCGGCCTAAATCGGCTTCGGTCACACCGTTAGGAATCTTCCTATTTGTCTACAGGCAACAAAGGGGTTTGGGTTATTCCCAAAAACGATATGAGCAATTCATCACGAAGTTAAGTTCCGCCCACGCGACACACATTGGAATTGAGACAGTTTTGCGCTATGAGGAAGGCAATAACAAGGATTCCAAAGGATGTCGTTTGGTCGAAATACATGTCATATTCGGCAAATTAGACGAGGCTTTTACATTTTTTACGCATGTCATATAAATGTTTATTTCTAAAGATGTTTTGTGCATACTTCATGAAAACATTTCATTTTTTGGAAAATGCTTTTGGGGCACTACTAAACATCTCAAAGAGGTCAGACAGGGGTTGCAAGTCCCAAACAAGCCAGGCACGCAGATATCAAGGAACAAGGCAGCGAGGTCAAATATGAATCGACCCCCCCCCAAAACTCACAAAATTTTCTTTGAGCGCAGGTCTTTTAATATTAACAGAAGCAGAAAGTGCAACAGCCGAAGCAGAAAATACGACGAAAGATCTCTTCGCAGAAGCAGGAAAAGCAGCAAAGGCAGAGGATGACAACAATCCAAAGTCCGCAGCAAGAGCAGCAGCAGCAGAAAGGGGCATCAACAATCGGAAATCAAAGTTCAGAGTTCCGCAAGTAAAGGGATCATAACAATGCGTCATTTGCAGTGCAAGGGCAACATCCCAGTATTCGTCAGGCCTATCAGCTTGCAGGAGCATTTATTCTACGCCAGCAGCAACACGTCCAGGCAACGACGTCATCAGCATTGTGTCAAGGCAACGACATCATCAGCATTGCGTCTACGCAACGACGCGGCGAAGAATACGCCCGAACGACGGCGTTACGGCATTGTGTCCAAGCAACGACACCATCAACATTGCGTCTACGCAACGACGCCCGGCAGAACACGCCCAGCAACGACGTTATCAGCGTTATGTCAAGGCAACGACATCATCGGCGTGCGTTTACGCAACGACGCCCGGCGGAACACGCCCAGTAACGACGGCGTCGCCGGCGTGCGTCTACACAACGACGCCAACAACATTATGTCCAGGCAACGACATCATCAAGATTGCGTGCCTACGCAACGACGCCCGGCAACGTCGAACAGCGGCGTCATCGGCGTGCGTCTACAACGACGCCAAGAACATTATGTCGTGCAACGACATCATCGGCGATTGTGTCCAGTAACGACACCATCGGCGTGCGTCTACGCAACGACGCCCGGAAGAACACGCCCAGTAACGACGTTATCAACATTGTGTCGTGCAACGACACCATCGGCGTGCGTCTACGCACGACGCCCGGAAAGAAGACGCGTCCGCAACGACGTTATCAGCACAGCAAGTCCGAAAACGACGCCATCATCAGCATATCACGCAGGGACAATTGCAGCGAGGACAACGTATCCGCATTCACGATCGCAACACGTCCGTGCAAGGGCGAAATCACAGCATTTGCAGCATCGCATCAACACAGCAGACATCCTATTTTGCAGGATAACCTTTTCTACTCACAGTTGCATTACTTTTAAAATTATACATCATCATTTTTTGCCTTAACAGTTATGCACTAACCGTTTGTTTAAGTCTTAGCATGCAGGAGCAGGAGCACAACGTGGATTTTCTCTTACAGCGAACCGGGGCAATCTGTTGGGGGGCCAACCTTCCCAACGATTGGCAGAAGCGGCCTCAAGCGTCGGTCCACTCGCTCCACCGTAGAACCCAGCACCACAAGCCATAGCAGTACACCCCAGGTTCAAGCCAGTTATATTCTTTTACTTTTTGCACCATAACCCAGTGTCATCATAACTCGACACTGGGACATTTTTAAGCCCGCATTAGCCCGCCTTGGTGTTTTGACCATGGTAGCCCAGTGTCGTCATAACTCGACACTGGGACAGTTTTGATTTTTGTGTCAGCCTTGTCTACCTGCCCAGCATTTCTGCAATTCTGAAGATCGAGACAAAATTGGCTATGAGTCAACGTCTTTGTCCGAAGATTCTTCCATCATCTCCATACAAAGAGGGACATCTGTTGACACCCAATTTTGACCCTCCCGTCCAGCCATTAACTATAAAATTACACTAATTTTGTAAAAATAATTTTTTAGGATTTCTATAATAAAATACAACAATAAAACATTAAATACAGGCATAAATAATTAATTTAATAATGGCATCGCGTCTTACGTAAAGTCTTAAGCATTTAGAGTTCCGCACCCGCATTAATTAACTTTAAGCTTTGTCGTAATTCTTAAATAATTAATAAATGCATAATTTAGCGATAACGTCGTATCAGGTAGCATAGCCGCATTTATTGGTAATCATTTGTAACTTTAAAATCAATTTTAATCTAATACATGCATGTAATAGCGTCGCATTTATAAAAGCTTTAAACAATTCTTAAAAATCATATTTTGCATTTAGCATTTAAATAATTCAATCTAAGCATTTTGATTTTAATTTAACTCCGCAATAATGCATAACAATAAGATTTTAAATAATAGCGTCGCATTCTAAAGCATTAAGCATTAATTAAACAACACGCCGCATTTATTATCGTAATAGTTTTATAACTCGAAATTAGACTAATTTAGCACCTAAATAATTAGACTAATTTAGCATCTAAATAATTAGACTAATTTAGCACCTAGATAATTTTAAAGCACCTAAATATTTTAATCACAATTAATTAATTACTTTGTCACTAATTAAAAGCCTAAAACTATTAATTAATTACTAATTAATAACTAACTAATACCTAATTCTACCCATTCCCAATACCCTGCTCAGATAGCCCAAAGACTGACCCCAACACCCTTTAATTGTCGACGCGACGCGAGGCCCAACCCAGCTTCAACTCACCCTTTATCTTTTATGCACTGCAGGCCCTCAGCCTTTAACCTGACTTCGTCTCTCCCACACGAAAAAACAAAACGCAGCCCTTCTCTTCCAAACCCTAGAAACCTAAAGCAACCGCCGCCAGCACCCACGCCCCCAGCCCCGCGATTCTCGCCGGAAATACCGCACCCCACCTTCCTTTCCCTTCACCTGCACACACGTCTTCAGTGATTTCTTACCATAACCGAACCAAATCCCTTCAAATCGAATCACTTCAAAACCAGCAAGTATCCTTCAAATCCCTGGGCAATTTCCTTACCTTACATCGCAAGAAAATCATAGCAAATCAATCCAAATAAGCAGCCAATATCAGCACAGAATCTCGTCGATTCAAGCACGAATTAGCCTTTATTACTTACCTAACTTGGAACCCCAAATTAGGCTATTTAAACGACATGCAATAAGCATCGAAAGAATTCAGAGCAGAGTCGGCCATCAAACCATCACAGTATCCAGTCTAGAAATCCTTTTCACTTCTATCAAAGTCACTATTATCTGTTCTTGCAAACAGTCTTTTGTAACTTTCCTTCGACGATTCGGGAAAACTATTGTCGTCGCCTCAGTTCGCTACCCATAAAGGTCCGGAAACCCCTTCTCTTTCATTTACTTAATTATCTGATTGATACTATGTGATGGTGTCTGTATCATTTTGCTCAAACTTGTTCGATTTGGTTTGGCCACTGTGTCCAGACAAGTCTATCGGCAGTAGCCTTCGATATTTGTAGCATGATTATGTCTCGAGCATGTGCGTCGATAGTATTTTCCGAGGGTATGATTAAGTATACAACGATTGTATAAAGGTCGTAGATCTATTTTGTTGGTTGTATGCTGATGGTTGTGGAAACACTGACTTGGATTTCTGTTTGAACATGTTAGTACGCAACTAGATATTTAGTAGGAACGCATTGATATGTTAAATCCAAGGAAAATCGATTAATCATGATAAATTGTTAAACCGAAATTCACTACATATGTCGTTTCTTGTGACTTTCTCTAAATAAATATTTCTCCTAACAAATAGTTAGCGGGAAGTAAAAGGGATTACGAGGCCTAATCCCGAATTTTAAAATCAAACCAACATATAACAACAACCAATATTTAAAAGGTTTATGTGTTTATGTGCATGTATAATTGTGCGCCTGCATTCAAGATCCAAACCTCTTGCTCATTTCCCAGAATATGGTAAGAAGGATTATATGTCTACCTATATGTCATAACAACCCGAATTTCATAAGGTGATTATGTGTTTGTATGTCTATGTTCAAAAGATTCGGATTTGTACTTACCTGCTAAACACTACTATCATGCTATAATAACTTAAAACTGGCCTCCAAATAAAAATGTTACTAGAATCAAGGATATACGATTTACAATGTCGTATTATCCTCCCGAGAAAAGTAACAAACATTTTAATTGTAAAATAAACCCCTACGTTCTCATCTCTTAACAATGGTAATGCATTTTACCTTAAGCTAACTATGCGAGTACAACACCTATCATAACATATTTGCTTTTACTTTGTTTCCATTATTTTGGGTATAGTTAAAGTTTACGTTATGTGGGAATTGTAAATAAAATCATTGTGAAGCGGGGTTGTGTACTTAACGATGAATAGGAATGTCTTATGCCTGTATTCTTTGGCTGACTGCACATATACGTGACTAAAATTGTCTATGTGAAGTATGTATGCATCATCCTCAGATCTCAGTCCCATAATAAATAGCTATGTAGCCATTTGTGTGTTATATTCAACCATGTTTGTACTTTGAGTGAGATAGCCCAATATCACATGCAATCATGTCGTATCCGTATGGATTTAGGCCTAATCAAGTAGTCTCGTTGGCATTTTAAGTCGAAGTTAAACACATGTGAAGTCTCCCTGAATCTTATAGGAGCTCTCATGACATGAGATATTCTCAAAAGTCATCCAACATGCGTGTGATTAATATGAAATGTTGCTGTAGGATTGTTGGAATTGATTTTGATCATCAGGCCACCGTCTTTGGGCTAATTTTAGACCAATTTTAGCATGTGTCGGTCGATTTTCAGCCTTGCTTAGACCGATTTTCTATCCCTTTTGTTAGGATCGCTTTCAGTTATTCTGCCGCACTCGGATTACCCTCCCCGCCAGGATGATTTTACTCTCTGTTTGACTGCCTTCCACCACTTTGTTGATCTTGGATTACTTTTGTGGTGCATTTCATCTGTAAATGTGATCTAATGCTCATTGTCATTTGTCCATCTATAAACTCAATTCCTTTCAAGTTTGTCCATTTAATCTGCGATTGTGTGGTCTATATGATCAAAATCATGTGCTAGTTAACTAGTTCATCTCAACCCGATTATTACTTAGACACATTGATTGGTTTAGGATATTTTTAACAAATGTTAATCACATCAAAGCATACTAGAGGATTATCGTGTATTAAGCTATGTCATGATGTTTCAATCCTTAAAAGTACTTATAGAATTGTTGTTTAGAGTGACGTATGTCTCAAAGCTTGTTTAGACTTCCCATAGGCCTGATTTGTATTCTTGGCTATTCAAGATTTAGTTCCAATACAACGATAAGCGTAAGGGTGAATTATACAAGTCTGAAATTTGATTGGTTTGGCCTTGATAATCTGGAATATATGTCCTCGCTATAGAATATACGCTACACTTAATACGCCCGCATGTTAATGTTACGGTAATATACCGACACGTGCTCTATGTTCACTTCTAAATTGGTATAACTCTTTCCCTAATAATCGCTTTTAGCCTTTGCGCCATAACTCCATGCTTACCTAAGTTTATTATCTATTTGTGTCATTACAATTTCGAGACACTCTAACCATTTTCCTTCTTATTTTTGCGATCGGAATAATCAAGAGTCTCGATATGAGACTCAACATGACTTTCACATCGCCAACTATACTTCGCCGCAGGTTTCCAAAAGCCTATAGGATGGATGGTGTCACCAGCCATTCCAGATGTCATGTCAACTATGATCTCATCCTTACCTGGGCTTATTTGTGTATTTATTCGTTTTGCTTATTTATTATTGTTACATTTGTTAATCCTGTAATTAATAGGATAATTAACTCTAGTATTCCTTGAATATTGGAAGGGTAGCTTAAGGATAAGTTTATTCTAGGTTCATCACGCAAGTCTAAATTTAAAAACAATCAATACTAGTTATGTCTTAGCCACGCAAATTTCATATATATTTCTCCTTATTTAGTCCTTGAGAAATAAACTTTATCATAAATTTTTCATAAATTTTATAGGAAATGACTTTTGCATATACGTATGAAATAATAATCTCATAATTTTACAAGAATTTTAATCCTACGCACAATCGTTAGAGTAATCACTTTCTTACTTTGTCAAGAATAAAATAATCTCCTGTCCCATAACTTCATAATCAACCCTGTGTATATTTTATGAATCTCATAAAGCCCCTTTTATTATTATCAATATATATATTCTTTAAATATGTGTCACAACCCCTTTTACTTAAATAATCTTTGGCTAAAACGCATATCCCTTTAGCAGAATAAATTAACCTATGTTTGAACGGACAACCGCAAGTTAGCGGATCCTTTAGGGTGCCTTACCCCTTCCCTTTAGGATAATAAAGAATCCTTACCCAGAATCTAATCTATGTTTCACAGACCATTAAATGGAGTTAATGCTGACTTTAATCGGTTAGTATTTAGGTGTCCTAATTCACCCAATTAATTAGGTGGCGACTCCCTTAACTTTTTACATTATTTATCTTACATTTTTTGGGGAGGATAACCATTCCGTCGCGCATTTAAGCCTGAGAGTTCAAAATCGGGTGCGACAATGTAAAATAATCAGTTTACAGAACACTGTGCCTTACCAACAATGAGAATATCAATCATATACTATACTGCATGAAAATAGGAAGCTCATAATCAAAGCAAGGTCATCCGCCTCACAGTATCATTAAGCACTCCTACTCCTGGGACTATTTCACCCGCATGGGTCATGTGGACCCGCATGAGGTATTCCTCGCATAGGCTGTACTCACCCGCATGGGACTATTTCACCCGCATAAGCCCAACGGACTCGCATGAGGTATTCCTCGCATCGTGGGTAGCAAATCCACGGAACAGGTGGTATAACGATCTTGGGGATTTACCCCTCATTTATACTCTTACCCTGAAGAAGGTGGTATAACGATCTTGGGGGTGTACCCCTCATTTATACTCTTACCCCTCATACTGCATGCCTCGGAATCCCTCATCGTAAGCATGTCCAAGGTGCATACCCGTGGAATCCCACATCACTGTCGGTATGTCCAAGTAAACTTATACTAAGACAATGGAAGCATACCCGTGGAATCCTCCATCACTGACGGTACGTACAAGTAAACTCATAACTAAGACAATGGAAGCATACCCGTGGAATCCTCCATCACTGACGGTACGTCCAAGTAAACTCATAACTTCTTTAGGCTTTCATTAACATACAAAATGGATCTCATTTTCATGACCTTATTCAAGAAAAACCAACTCTTTAACCTTCCATAAAGTTATTATAACCAACTCCCCACAAAAGCCGTTATACTAACTTTATGCTTTTAGAAATTAAGACATTCTTATCCTTTCATAAGGCCGTTATAACTAACTTCCCATAAAGCCGTTATAACTCCTTATAAACAATTCCGTTCTTTTACTAACCAAGAGACTTATACTTCAAATCAATTTACACAACTTCAAAATACTTCAAGTATACCACAAGATTTACTTTATTTAAAACACGTACGTCTACCGTACTATATAGTATAACTACTCATGCTCAAGAGATAAGAAAGTTTCCACATACCTCTCCGGTTAATCCACTTGCTAAGTCCAATACACCACACGTAGTACGTCAACCTATAATGACCATAATATGTTTATTAACCTCTAGTTACAATGTAGAATATTCCAAGTGCAAGGTCACTAATTCCTACGGAAAATCGGGCAGCATTTCCTTTGTTTCTACATACTTTGCCACCTTTTTCAAGGCCGAATTCAACATCCAAACGCCACATTTAAGGCCCAACAATCCAACCATTTCAAAGGGGATTACACACCTAAACTTAGGTGTGTAAAATTCTGCCCCATAAGGTACAACAATTAACTTAACAAGTTTAAGGTAGTTTTTAGGCTACAACATGCTCACATAACCTTTTTAACCAATCTCTTCATATTCAAACCACATTTCTTACATGCAATGTATCTAAGAGCAATATTTACTACTACAAGTTCTTTCTTTCTCACATGCACACCAAAAACTAGCTACAAGAGAAGAATTGTTACCTTAGAGTTTTAGCCAAATTAATCCAACAAATTTGCTAGCCTCCTTTCCATAATCACCACCACAACAACTCCTACAAGCTTGCCAACAAGTTTCCTTCTTGCCACATTTTCAGATTTTTCTCAAGCCTTGCTTTCTTCTTAATTTTCTAGAGAGAAGGGAGAGCTTAATTTTCTAGAGAGAGGGATGAACTTGAAGAATGACCAAGTCTTCAAGACTTGGTCAATAAGTAGTGCATGCAAAATCAGATGGGGGAGGACACTTGTCACCCACCCATGGCCTCTTTAAAAGAAAATATCAGATTTCCTCAGTTTTTCCGCCAGAAAACCCGCCTCGGCGCCGCGGCCCTGCAGCCGGCGCCGCGGCGCTGAAACTCCCGCAACCCCTCAGCACTTCCGGCGCCGCGGCCCTGTGGCTCCTGTCCGAATTTTTCCTGCCCGACTGCGCACTGAACTTGTAACTTCCATAACTTTCTACTCCGATGTCCTATCGACGAACGGTTGGTTGCGTTGGGAACTAGACTCATCGAACTACATGCTAGGCCTTCGAAATGCCTACAAACTCTCAATGTAACTGGACATACACCACCTCAAAGTTGACTAAAAACCCGTCCGAAACAATCCGTCAACCTATCTTTTGAAAATTTTAAGTCTTACTCCCTCTCGTACGCACTCATACGCATGACCTGAACTACGGGGTGTAACAAGTTAGTCAGGCCAGACTTGATTCAGCAGGCAGTGGATAAGGTGAAGCTTATCCAGGAGCGGTTATTGTCAGCTCAGAGTCGACAGAAGTCGTATGCATATCATCGGCGTCGACACTTGGAGTTTGGAGTGGATGATTGGGTTTTCCTGAAAGTATCACCCATGAAGGGCGTGATGAGATTCGGGAAGAAGGGAAAACTTAGCCCGAGGTACATTGGGCCTTATCAGATTGTCCGTAGGGTAGGCAAGGTTGCCTATGAGTTGGATCTGCCGTCCGATCTGGAGGCAGTACATCCAGTTTTTCATGTGTCTATGTTGCGGAAGTGTATTGGAGATCCATCTAGAGTGCACCCGATTTGTGATATCCAGGTGACAGAGGGGCTATCATATGAGGAGAGTCCCGTAGCGATACTCGATCGTCAGGTTAGGCGACTACGGACAAAGGATGTGGCTTCCGTCAAGGTCTTATGGCGGAACGAGAACAGGGAGGAGATGCCATGGGAAGCAGAGGAGGACATGATGAAGAAGTATCCTCACTTGTTCCCTACATCTCCAGGTAACCCATTTTCCTGATTGTTAGTTTTTGAAATTTAGCAATTATGCTTAAGTATTGTTGTGGCTATGTGGAGAGTCTTTATTTGCAAGAAGAATAGTTAAGAGAGTCTATGTCGATATTGTGATTTGAGTAAGCCTAGAAAGAACATTCGGGATGAATGTTTCTAAGGGGGAGAGAATGTTACACCCCATAGTTCAGGTCCTGCTTATGGGGACGTACGCAAGGAGTTAAGATTTAAATTTTTGAAAGATAGGTCGACAGAATGTTTCGGACGGGTTTTTAGTCAATTTTGAGGCGGTGTATGTCCAGTTACGTTGAGAGTTCCTAGGTGTTTCAAAAGCCTAGTACGTAGTTCGTTGAGTCTAGTTTCCAACGCAACAAACCGTTTGTCGATAGTATACCGGGGTAGAAAGTTATGGAGGTTACAAGTTCAGCGCGCAGTCGGGCAGGAAAGCAATCTCGGTCAGGGGCCACAGCGCCGCGGCGCCGGATGCAGGGCCGCGGCGTCGGTTATGCTGAGATTTCTCGGGAGTTGCAGCGCCGCGGCGCCGGAAGTTCTGAAAGGTTGCGGAGGTTTCAGCGCCGCGGCGCCGGTTGCAGGGCCGCGGCGCCGAGGCGGATATTTGGCGGAAAATTGAGGAAAAATCAGATATTTTCTTTTAAAAGGCCATGGGAGGGTGACAAGTGTCCCCCCCATCTGATTTTTGCATGTCCTATTTATTGACCAAGTCTTGAAGACTTGGTCATTCTTGAAAGCTCCTTCTTCTTTCTAAAAGCTCTCCATTCTCTCTAAAAATTAAAAGCTCTCCCTTCTTTCTAGAAATTCAAGGAGAAAACAAAGCTTAGAGAAAAATTTGAAAAGGTGGCAAGAAGGAAACTTGTTGGCAAGCTTGTAGGAGTTTCGTGGAGGTGATTGTGGAAAGAAGACAAGTGAAATTTGTTGGATTAATTTGGGTAAATTCTAAGGTAACAATCATTTTCCTTTTTGCTAGTAAATTTTGTTGCATGTGAAGAAGAAAGGATTTGTAGTTATCAATATTGCTCTTAGATATATTGCATGTAAGAAATATGATTTGGATTTGAAAGAACTGAATAAGGATAGCATGTGAACATGTTATAGCCAAGATACTACCTTAAACTTATTAAATTAGTTGTTATACATTGTGGGGCAGAATTTTACACGTCCAAGTTTAGGCGTGTAATCCCCTTTGAATTGATTGGATTGTTGGGCCTTAAAAGTGGCGTTTGGATGTTGAATTCGGACCTTGAAAAGGTGGAAAAGTATGTAGAAACAAAGGAAGTGCTGTCCAATTTTCCGTAGAATTAGGAACTTTGCAATTAGAATGTTCTAGAAGCTAATAGACGTGTTATGGTCATTATAGGTTGACATAATACGTGCGGTATATTGGGCTTAGCAAGTGGATTGACCGAAGAGGTGTGTGGAACTTTCCTATCTCTTGAGCATGAATAGTTTTACCTATATAGTACGATAGACGTACAAGACCTTGGTATCCTTTACTCGTTTTTAAAGTGTCCAAGTCGGTGGAGTTAGGGGATTTACTCACTTCTTTAAAAGTATTAAGGATGTCCTAAGTTTTCAAAGTTAAGGGACTTGGCGTGTTTTAAGTATGTGATACTTGTTCCGGTTTAAAGGTATAAGTCCCTTGGATTTAGAGAAGTGTATTGGACTAATGTATAAGGTTAATATAACGACTTTATGGGAAGTTGGTTATATTAGCTTTATGGAAGATTAACAAAGAAAGATTTACTCTAAGTAAAATAAGTACGGATAAATGACTTGAATTAATGAAAGACAAATTGATTTTAAGGCATCAATTGCCTAAGGGTTTTAAAAGAAAAGCAGTACGTGGTACTTTGGGTTAAATTCCCGGATTTCATAAAGACATGTTAGTGCCTTAAGTAAACTAAAATGAGAATGTATATGAACAAGACTAATAACAAGTTAGGGAATTTCTTAACTTGCTTATATTATGTATGATAGCCGGTTTGTGCTAGTGATATATTATTCATTACGGGGTCATTCCCCGGGTTGTGGCATTTATATTCCGTGGATTTGCTACCCATGATGCGAGGAATACCTCATGCGAGTCCGTAAGGGCTTATGCGGGTGAAATAGTCTCATGCGAGCGGGTACAACCTATGCGAGGAATACCTCATGCGGGTCCACACGACCCATGCAGGTGAAATAGTCCCAGGAGTAGGATTGCTTAATGATACTGCGAGTGGGTGACCTTGATTTGATCATGAGCCTCCTATTTTCATGCAGTATAGTATATGCTTGATATTCTCATTATTAGTAAGACACAGTGTACTATAAATTGATTATCATACATGTCTCCAGTTATTTTCGACTTATGAGGTATTTTCAGTATTTTCCAGTTTCGCATACTTAGTACATATTGTGTACTGACCCCCTTCCTCGGGGGCTGCGTTCATGCCGCAGGTAAGGGTAAGCAGGTGGTGGATCCTCATTCTTAGGATCACCGTCCGTGTCGAAGCTCCATTCCTCCGGAGGCTTATTTTGTTGGTACAGTTTTTCCCTGATGCTATAGGTATTATGTACATTCAGGGGTATGGCGGGGCCCTGTCCCGCCACAGTTGTTATTCATAGAGGTTTGTAGTCACATTTGTGGTTTGGGCTGTAAGAACAAGTTGTACTGTTTTACTTTTGGTTAAGTATATTTTATGGAAGGCGTCCTTGTCGGCTAGCCGGTGATGTTTACTATCTACAGGTTTATGTGTTATGTATGTTCCGCTGCTATTCTCTGATGTATACAGAACGGGTGCCCTTAGGGCACCGCCGCGCCCTGTGGTCGGGTCGTGACAAGCAGTGCTTGGGCAGAGGGTCGATAAGGTATTCAGATCCATTTACTATGCTAGTAAAACTCTTAATGATGCACATTTGAATTATGCCACTACAGAAAAAGAATTGCCAGCAATAGTGTATGCATTCGAGAAATTCAGGCCATACTTAATTGAGAATAAGGTGATAGTATACACTGACCACTATGCCATAAAGTACTTGATGACAAAGAAGGATGCAAAACCTCGCCTTATCCGATGGGTTCTGCTATTACAAGAATTTGACATGGAGATCCGTGACAAGAAGGGGACAGAGAACTCAGTTGCTGACCACTTGTCGAGGCTTGAAAACATAGAGAGCCAGAACACCAAGGATGTGCAGATAAATGATCACTTCATAGATGAGCAATTGTTTCAACTAAGTGTTGTCTTTAAGTTACCTTGGTACGCTGATTTTGTTAATTTTCTCGCAGCCAAGGTAGTACCCCCAGGATTGACAAGACAGCAAGTGAAGAGGTTCTACTCTGAAGTAAAACACTACTATTGGGAGGAGCCAATGTTATACAAGCATTGCGCCGACCAAGTCATCAGACGATGTATACCAGAGGATGAGATGCACCAGATTCTCACCCATTGTCACACCTTACAATATGGTGGACATTTTGGGCATCAAGAACAACTGCGAAGGTACTGCAAAGTGGGTTCTATTGGCCAACCCTCTTCAAGGATGCCCACGCCTTTGTGAAGAGTTGTGATCGTTGTCAAAGAAAAGGGAACATATCAAGACGAAATGAAATGCCTTCGAATGGAATCTTGGAGGTGGAACTATTTGATGTATGGGGGATCGACTTCATGGGTCCATTCCCGTCATCCTTTGGGAATCGGTACATTCTTCTTGCAGTGGATTATGTGTCCAAATGGGTAGAAGCGGTAGCCACTAAAGAAAATGACAGTAAGACTGTCCAAAGGTTTCTCCAAAAGAATATATTCACAAGGTTTGGTACTCCCAGGGCCATCATCAGTGATGAAGGAAACCACTTTTGCAACAAGCAGCTTGATACACTGCTTTCCCGATATGGAGTCTACCACCTCACCACATTGCCCTATCACCCTCAAGCGAATGGGCAAGCAGAAGTTTCAAATAGGGAAGTGAAGAGCATATTGGAAAAGACGGTGGATGGCTCAAGGAAGGATTGGTCTATCAAATTGGATGACGCACTATGGGCATACAAAACAACATTCAAAACCCTAATTGGAATGTCACCGTATAAGTTAGTTTTTGGTAAAGCATGTCATCTGCCAGTAGAGTTAGAACACATGGCTTATTGGGCAATGAGGAAGCTGAACATGGATGCCAAGGCAGCAGGGCAGAAGAGGTTGCTACAACTGAGCGAGTTGGATGAATTCAGACATAATGCCTATAAGAATGCAAGGAACGAACCAAAGTATGGCATGATAAGATGTTGATCCCAAAAGACTTCCAAGCAGGACAACAAGTTCTTTTATTCAACTCAAAGTTGAGGTTGTTCCCAGGCAAACTTAAATCGCGTTGGTCAGGACCGTACACTGTTGTAAGAGCATTCCCCTATGGTGCAGTTGAAGTGAGAAGGAGAGAGGGAGCCCCTTTCAAGGTAAACGGACAGAGGTTGAAACCCTATTTGATCAATGAAATGGAATACATGAGCCTAGTGACCCATCTCATTCCAAAATGAATGGAAACCTGCGTCCGTCTAAAAGACGTTAAAGACAGCGCTACTTGGGAGGCAACCCAAGGTTTTTAAATTTATGCAATTTAGTTTTAGTTAGAACAGTCTCACGGAAGATATTATTTGCATGTTGTGATGAAAAGTACAGGGCTAAAAATGGAGGACGAAAAACGCGAGAGGGGAGAAAAACCAGCCCGGCGCCACGGCGCCCAGCAGAGGGCCATGGCGCCGAAATTCCAGAGAGGCGCAGGAAATTGGGCGCCACGGCGCCAATCTCAGAGCGCCATGGCGCCAGAAGTCCAAAAACTTGCGGAAGTTTGGGCGCCACGGCGCCAATCTCAGGGCAGTGGCGCCGTGAAGGAATTTTTGAAAAATAGCTGCCCGAAACCATTACCCGCCGCTACCGCCACCATTTTAAACCACAAGTCTGTAAGTTGTCCCGTCTTTCTTTTATTTTTGAGTCTTGCACCCATTAGGAACAATGTGTGATTTAAGTTTGGGGGGGAGTTCGTAGTTTATTTTTGATATGTTTTTGAGTCTTTTTGTTGTTATTTCTATGTTTATTTGAGTCTAAGTTTTTTTTATATGATCATGCATGCTGTAGTTACTTGAAACGCCTTGTGAAGTAAAGTGAAATAATGTAATGAAATTAGAATCAACCATCTGAACACTTAGGTTAGATATGCTAAGAATTCATGAAATCAAACTATTTGGGGTATCTTGTTTGATTTATGCATTGTTAGTGATTAAACCTATGTGTCTGCTTGCTTACTATGAGGCGAAATAGTTAGGATATACATGTTAGGGAGATGACTCAGGCATTTCTTTGTTAGCCTTTTCTTACCATTCTTTGCCTATCCCTGACATTAAAATTGTACCCCTAGTCAGCCCCGTTGAGCCTAAAATAAGATCTTTCTTTGACACCCTATAATTCCATACTTGTGCCATAATTAAAGAAAAATTGAGATTGTTGGAATATAAAGTGTTGAAAAAGAGACAAAAGAGAGTGAGCAATTTTGTTGCACCCCAATGAAAAATAATAAATAGGCAAAAGCCTAAGTTTGGGGGTGCCTACTATTTATCATGCACCTTATTCTCTCAAAACAAAAGAGGGGAGAGATATGCATGAGATTAAAAAGAGAATCAAAAGAAAAGAGAAGAATTAAAAGCAAGAAGTGCTTATGGTACGTAAGTTGAGCCTAAATGCCTATTTTTACCTACCCCTGTCTAAGCCTACATTACAATCCTGAAAAGCCCTGAAGATTTTTAATATGTGTATCCATGATTAGCGGAGAATAGCAAGTAAACATGCCATAAGATTTTGAAATTGACATGCATAGTTAGGTATTTTTACATCAATTGAGCATGATTGAATTGAATTTGCGAAATATCTGACTTGAGTGATTAGAATGCTAAAAATCCATGTTATATGTTCCTGCATATTATTCTACTAACCTTCATGCGTTTCTAAGTAAATATTGTGCAGCAAAGTGATCAGTGTCTTTGAGTCAGTCTATTTTCCTTCCTTCGTGTCCTTATTCTTATATTTTTTATCTTTACTCGAGGGCGAGCAAATGTTAAGTTTGGGGGTGTTTGATCGGTGTATTTTATATACACCTTTTGAGTCATTTTTAGTTAGTCTTTTGCTTCTTTTTGTATAAATTTGTGTCGTGTTAGGATACATTTTCTTTCTTTTGAGTCACAGTGATTTAAAGTGGCACATCGGTGAAAAGAAGCGAAAAAAAGGCAGAAATAGAGGGTCCAGAGCACAAAGAGCTGAAAAGTTGGCAAACCGGAAGCAGAACAGGGCGGCGCCAACCAACCAGGACCAGCGGAGCCACGACGCCCAAGAAGCAGACCAGCCGCAGAAGTTTCGGCGCCACGGCACCGTGGCGCCGACGCGGGAAATTTGACAAATCCGAATAAGACTGGGCCAAGACCAAAGAGGAAAAAGTTTTACAAGTTTTTGGGGATATAAATAGGGCCTTTTAGGTCAGTTTTGGGGTGGCACACCTTATCATTCATCATAGCATTACTTCAAGATTGGAGACTCAGGTTTGAGTAATTTTTTTGTTCTTTACTTTATTTCTTTCTAGTATATGTTGGATATTATTTTAGTTCTTAGCATGTCTATGACTAGGAACTAACTTAATTTAGGGCTTTCCATGTCGAATCGCTTGAACCTCGTTCTTATGAATTAATGCATGTTTTGGTTTCTTCTTATTATTGTTGAGGTTTATTCAATAATTGCTTTGATTGCTTGATAATTAATTGATCACTAGTTATCATCACTTATATGAGTTCTAATCGAAATCCGAAAGGGGAGATTGTGAATATGCTATAGTTGAATAAACAAAGGTTTAAATCGTTGACGAAAGTACCCCGATACTTGTGTAGCTTAATAGGTTATTGCTCTTAATCCTCTTTTGTAGTCAATCTTGTCATCGAAAGATAGAAGGGTTCTCCATTGGGGTTGAGTGTTTATATTACCTTAACATGAGTATAAAACGACTTAGTTAACGTGATATCTCAACATAGAAGAAGAACCTTAATTGTTGCATTAACGATTAAAAGCGAGCGGATAGTTGAGGAGATTTGGAAGCCCTATTTCCACCATATATGAAGTAAAGTAAAGTAATTTAGTTAGAGTCTATAAACATAGATATAAACAAACCATCAGCTCATCGATCACCAAATAGATACCATAGAATATCAGTTGGTAATTGAGCACTAATCCCTGAGAACGATAACTCGGTCTTCTAAACTATATTACTTGTAACGATACGTGCACTTGCGTTTAGCGTGTGTATAAATCACACATCAATGTTGAGAAAATCCTTATATGGTCTGAAACAAGCTCCTCGGGCATGGTATAACATGCTTCCAATATTTGTTTCCAAATTGGGATTCTCTCACAGCAAGTCCGATCGGTCTCTCTTTATTTATAGGAAGGGCACTGATATGACTTATATACTTCTGTATGTTTATGGCATTATCCTCACCACATCCTCAACTTCACTTTGCCAGTCTATTATGTCCCTTCTTGAAGCTGAATTTGCAATGAAGGACTTAGGTCCGTTGAATTGTTTTCTTGGCATTGTTGTCACTAACTATGCAGGTGGTATGTTTCTCAGTCAAAAGAAGTATGCCGAGGAGATACTTGACAAAGCAGAGATGTCTTCATGCAAACCTTCTCATACTCCGGTTGACACAAAGGCAAAGTTGAGCACGCTTCAAATACTCCATACATGACCCCATGCATTACCGCAGCCTGGCTGGTGCATTACAACATCTCACCTTTACGAGGCCTGATATTTCCTATGCGGTCCAACATTTTTTTTTACACATACATGATCCGAAGGAAGAACATATGGGGGATCTCAAGAGGATTTTGCGGTATGTTAAGGGTATTGTTCATTTCATACTATATTTGTATAAGTCCTTCATCTCGAGTCTTTCTGCCTACACGGATGCGGATTGGGGCGGTTTCCCAGACACACGATGTTCCACTTCCGGCTATTGTGTATTCTTGGGTGACAATCTCATGTCATGATCATCCAAACGTCAGTCCACACTATATCGGTCAAGTGCAGAGGCAGAGTACAGAGGGGTGACCAATGTTGTTGCTGAATCCTGTTGGCTTCGTAATCTACTACTAGAGCTCCATTGTCCGATTGAAAAGGCAACAATGGTCTATTGTGACAATGTAAGTACGATCTAATTGTCTAGCAATCCTGATCAACGCACGAAATACATTGAAATGGTTATCTAGTTTGTCCGAGAAAAAGTTTTTTGTGGTCAGGTCTAGGTTTTCCATGTCCCATCCGTTATCAGATAGCTGACATCTTTACGAAAGGTCTTCCTCGCGTACTGTTTAATGATTTCGTGACGCCTCGATGTCAGGAACCTCCACTAATCTTGGGGATCATTAGAGTAATTATGGGCATATTCCATAATTACCTCTCATTTATTATAATTGATATGTAATATATTGTAATTAGTATATCTTATTTTAGGTAAGGTAGATTAGTCTTCCATTATTCATGCTTAGGATGATTGTATATATATTGTATATTGAGAATAATATTGATTAAGGAATAATTTCCTAGAGTAACTTTACTTTTATTTCTCCTTCTTGTAGTTATTATTAAGATAATTATGGAAATAATCCATTATTATTTCAGTAATATCAAATCAAATATTGTATAATTAGGTTATAAAAATTATTAGCATATTCATAGGATGGTCTACCTTAATAGTAGCCTAGATTGATTTTTATACAGTTGTATATACATTGTATTCTTGGAATGAAATAAGGCATGAAAAACATTTCCTTCAGTTATATTGGTGGATTTTCCTATGTGCAAACTAGTGATATGTATTGAGAAAATTTGAGATGTTCGACAGTTCGCCGATAACGTCACCACTGGATATAAATCAAAAGATTTTTGCCCGTATGCCAGGAGCGATATGCGCAGGTGATTGGTAGTTTGATGTACATCACAAACTACACTCGACCTGATATCGCTTATGCAGTCAACAAGTTGGCTAGGTTCACCTGTAATAAAAGTGATGATCACTGAAAGTGTTAAGTCGGGTACTACGATACCTAAAATACACGCAAAATTATAGGTTGCACTTCGAGATATACAACTATACTAGAGGGGTACAGTGATGCAAATTGGATATCAGATATCAAGAACACCCAAGTCTACCAGTGGGTATATATTTACAATTGGTGGTGGGGCTGTATCTTGTAATCCTCTAAGCAAACTTGCATCGCCCGATCCACGATGAAATCGGAGTTCATTGCTTTAGACAAAGTAGGAGAAGAAGCTGAATGACTTCATGACTTCTTAGAGGATATCTCTTATTGGGATAAACCCGTATATTTTGTAATGATCCACTGCGACAACCAGTCAGCTCTAGGAATGGCACAAAGTTCTATGTACAACGGCAACTCATCATATCCGATGGAGACATAAGACCGTTAGACAGCTGATCACCATGAGTATTATTTCCATTGATTATATAAAATCAAAGGAAAACATAGTAGACCCTTTGACAAAGGGCATACCTAGAGATTAAATGTTCTGCCTGTCTAGGGAATGAGCTTAAAACCCAATTAATAAGAACTGATACGGTAGAAACCCAACCTTCCAGATCCCAGAAATTAGGTTAAATGGGAAAACCAAATAGTAAAGGTTTAGTTGAGCGTTTCGGTGGAAGCAATAGCACTTCAGATGATGATTTTTGTAAAGAAACATGAATCCAAGGTCGTTCCCGTGATAGACATTAAGTGTTATCTGTAGTGGGTAGAGGTTAAGTTTCCAAAACCTTTAATGATCCTCAACAGTTGAGGTTAGGTTTGGAGAAACTTTTAATAGTTCCTAACACTTGTGAAGTGGGGTATAGCAGGATACCTTGTAGGAGACCACCTATTTAAGTGTGAGGATAGGTCGCCTCAAATGAACGCACTTAAGAATCCAAGAAGTGTCTACGGTCATAACGGATAAAACATTAAAGAAGAACATAGTAAGGAAAGTTGTTGTGTTGGTACCGCTGTCTTGGCTTACACTAAACACTGACGGTTCAAGACATCACGGTCACCGCGCAGTAAGTATGTCCGGTGGTATTCAACTATGAAAGGTTCAAAGCCACGACTACCTATCCAGATACAACATCGATCCACCGAGAGATTGCTAGAAAGAATCATTGTGAGTGCGTCAAAAATCTCTTTCAAGAGGGGATTGTTGAAAATTTATTAACGTGAAATAAATTTTATCCTATTATTTATGACTCAAACAATTGGGGCCCCGCACGTCGGAAACATTATTTTCATACACGTGCACACGTTATACCAATGATCGTAAATTTCCTTAGTGAAAGAGATATTGATACGTAAAAAAATGTTTGAGACATGAAATGATAGACGATTTTTGGCCAAATAATGAGTGTTTCACGTTGGTAAATGAAGGAAGAAGTGTACAAAGTGTAAATATCGAAACATGACGAAAAAGGGCCGCGACGCCCAAGCGCCAGAGCCGCGACTCTAATTCACGTTCCAACTACTAGAGCTGAGGCGCCGCGGTGCCTCCGATGCATAATTGCGACGGAATTCCAACTGTTGGGCTGATTTTGAAGACATTGTGAGACATTAAGTTGTTAGTTTTTCCTCCATAAATCAGTCATTACTTGGTTGCATTAGTTGGTGCATTGAATGACCATTACATGACATTTAAATGACCATTATTTGGCTCTTGAAAAGGTCCTCGTTACACTTGCAATCAGAAATTCCTGAACACTTCTTCTTCTCTAAGCAATTTCTCATGCATTTAAATGTTCTTCTCTTAGTAAACATTTGAGTTTCCTTTGCTTACGTATTTGTTGTTGTTTTATCTTGGGACATAAGTTGTCAATTACCGTAAAAGGATATATACGGGTGAATATTGTCTTAAGGACATAATGAATATCACTCGACTCAACAAACCTCTTATTTGTTTCTTGTTTCCAGATTGTAATCGTTGTAATAGTTACTTATTTCCCATTCATCCAATTATTGTGATTATTGTACTCACAATTTTACTCACATATAATGTGGTACCACCACAAATTTACAATACGCGCATATATCATTTATTATGCAATTTGCAGAAAAGCTACATTTATTAGTGAGATAGGGGTCAAATACACATCTGAATTATTACTCTCGCGAGTTTCACACCCAACTATCAGTTGTTCTTTTTTTTTATCCGAACTATCACCATATATGTATTAAAATATGTCACGCCCCGACTTTTCATAAGTCTTTCATTAGGGCGTGATGGCACCTAGGGCAATTATCACCTCCCAGACGAACCATTAACTTCTTTTCTTCCCAATTTAAACATGTATTGGTGTAGTAGTTAATAAAAACATGAAACTTTTTCTTGAATAACACGAGTCCATACTCGTAAAACTACATTGTTCTAACTAAAAACAATTAAATGTTTAGATATGGAATAAGAAATTAAAAATCTAAAGAGAGACATGAACTTTCCCTCAAGAACAACACATAGTCCTTAGAACCTACTTATACGATAATGAAGGTCACCAAGTTCGAAGCAATGGATTGGTGGGACAATGAGGCTGCGGAACGGTCGCTAGCCCTATTGCGGAACCTTTCCTCTATCGCGCTTTTCTGAAATATGTTAAATAAAAGAGTCAGCCCTACCATCCGGGGCTGAGTGAGAACGTCACCCTACAATTCAAAGTAATCTCACAATATTCTAAGTACAATCACATTATAATATAATAAGCATGTTGTAAAAATATATTAGGTTACAACACTTTTATCGTACAAGTATGCAACATCTCCTCCCAACTCCTTATAGAAAATTCTTAATTTAACCAATATTCTGTTTTATCCCATATTACACATTAAGATATTTCACTGTATTTATATATTTGTTGCGGCGTGACACCCGACCCAATGCATTCACAAATGCATTTATATATTTGTTGCGGCGTATATCCCGATCCGATGCATTCACAGATGCATTTATATATTTGTTGCGGTGTGCAATCCGATAAAATGCATTCACAGACGCCTTTATATTTGTTGCGGCGTGCAACCCGATCCAATGCTTTCACAGACGCATTTATATATTTGTTGCGGCGTGCAACCCGATCCAATGCATTCACAGATGCATTTATATATTTATTGCGGCGCGCAACCCGATCCAATGCGTTCACAGATGCATTTATATATTTGTTGCGGCGTGCAACCCGATCCAATGCATTCACAGACGCATTTATATATTTGTTGCGGCGTGCAACCCGATCCAATACATTCACATATGCATTTATTATATTTGTTGCGGCGCGCAACCCGATCCAATGCATTCACAGATGCATTTATATATTTGTTGCGGCGTGCAACCCGATCCAATGCATTCACAGATGCATTTATATATTTGTGATCATATATTCACTTTGTATTTTCAGAAGGTCAATATATATATATTTGTTTAACATTCTGTCTTCCATACTTGTAATGATTATAACTCTTCAACCGTAATTTCAACTAAGGCGTTTCTTACGCTGAACAAAGGTAACACGAGGATCCTTCACTGTACCAAATTTAATTTGAAAATACTTTGGGTAACTAGTATAAATTCATCCGCAAAACAGCCACATGTAACTAGTCTCGCCAGAATCTCTGTAAAACAATGTACTATCTTAAAATAGTCATAACTTCTTATCCGTAAGTCGGATCAAGCCTCTTAAATTCTCAAACTGACGAGAAAAGATAAATCTAGGACTCTCGTTTGAAATAAACTTTCATACGCTGTACCAATTGCTACAGTTTTATCACTTTACATTCTGCCTTACGGATTTCAATCGATCCGGGGCAGAAACTTTAAAGTACGATAACTCTCCAACCGTAAGTCTATTTTATCCCCTCTTTGGCTCGATCTGTCCGTAACAGAGAGATTTACAACCATGAATATTTTTTATCTAATTCTAATAAGTACAACTCAGGAAAAACAGTTCGTAATTCTGCCTTCCCGAATTTCGATCAAATCTAAGACAAAAACTTTAAACTATGATAACTCTTAAATCGTAAGTCCGTTTTATCTCATCTTTGGTTCGATCTGTTCATAACATATAGATTTACAACTATGCAAAATTTGATTTAATTCTAATAAGTATACCTCAGGAAAACAGTTCATAAAGTTCATGACTCAAACTAGTTGTTTAAACATTCAAAGTTCATGATTTTTTTTAACTCCCGAATTATATTCTAACATGTATAGAACTTAAAATAAAGAGTTTCACTAAGAATTTTTTGAGTGAAAAAACTCACCTTTGTTGCTTCGTAGTTGCGAATGAACTTTAACTCCAACTTATCCTTCAACCAAACCATTTATTTGAGACTCCTTAACTGCTTTCTTTAATCTTTGTTCTCTGAAATTTTCTGATCTAAAATTGATTTGCTCTCTACCTTTTGTTCTCCATATCTTTCCCTTTATTTAAATTGTGTTGTATACTTAATGTATTGTCTATAAAGTGTAGGTGTGGTTTATTAAATAAATGTAAGTGTGCGTTGTATCGTGTGTATGTGCTGTGAGTAAGGCTGTCCAACGGGGCGGGGTATACCGACCCCGCCCCGAACCCGCCCCGACCCCCACTGTAGCGGTATCGGTATACCGGGACCGATACGGGGTCGACGGCCAAATACCCCTCCCCTCTCCCCCTAGCCCCTAATATTTATTTTTAACCCTTAAGTTATTATAATTATACTTTAACCCAATTTTTCAACTATAAATACTTCATTTTCTCTTCATTCTTTCTCACAAATCTTCCTACAATTACAATCTCTCAATATATCTCTCATTCTCTTTACATTGTCTTCTAAATATTCAATTTAATTTATTCATTTGGGAATTGACAACTAGCTTTGAGGATCATCCGCTGAGCAAAGTTTCAATTTTCAACATCTCTCGATTACACGTCGGCGTTTGGTACATTTGTTCCTTTATTAAATTATTATTGTTTCTTTATTTTAATTAGCGCACTTAATTTCATTATCTTTAAGTTTTAACTATTTATTAGCATAAATTAAAATGAAAGGTGTCTGAGGTATGTTGGGTAAGGTTATTTCTGGTTCTACTAGTAGGGGTAACAAGGGCAATGATCATTCTTCTAGTCATCATATTCCTCCTAGTCCTAGACATAATGATTTTATTGATACTCAAAATTTTCCTGAAGTACCATTAGATTTAGATTTAGACGATGATCTATTTTCTGGAAATCAACAAGAGTTTAATTTAGAACATCTAGATGACACACCAACTAATCTAGATGACACGACAACTAATGCACCTCAAACTGGAACGCCTTCTATTCCCCCTAGTATGAGACGAGGCCCACCAGAACGAAAATTAACATCATGTATGGGCTTTTTTTTTATAGAGACGTACAAAATCAAGTTGCTACATGCAAAATTTGTAAAAATGTTTATAAATTTAAAATGGGAAAAGGTCAGAGCGGGACGGGAGGTTTAACTACTGATGCGCGATTTATGCACACACTAAACGCAAGTGCACGTATCGTGACAAGTAATATAGTCTAGGTAAGACCGAATATCGTCCTCAGGGACTGGTTTTCAAGTACCGATTATCTATGCTTTAGTTTCTATTTGGTTAACGTTAATTGAGTTGGAATTCTAAACTAATAATGCAGAAAATAAACTAATTATGAAAATACTTTGATTTAAATCAGTTATGATGGAGAATTAGGGCGCCCAAGATCATCAACTATCCACTCTATTCAATCTTTAATACAATTAGACTAACTTCTTCTTCTACGTTAAGATAGCAGGTTAACTAGACCGTTTTATACTCCTGTTAAGGTAATATAAACAGTCAACCCCAATGGAGAACCCTTCTATCTTTCGATAACAAGATTGACTACAAAGGAGGATTAAGAGCAATAACCTATTAAGCTACACAAGTATCGGGGTACTTTCGTCCACGATTTAAATCTATGTTTATTCAACTATAGTATATTCACAATCTCCCCTTTCGGATTTCGATTAGAACTCATATAAGTGATGATAACTAGTGATCAATTAATTATCAAGCAATCCAAACAATTATTGAGTAAATCTTAAATAAGTGAAGAAGAAATCAACTAATTTATTAATTTATTAATTCATGAATAAGAGTTTCAAGAGAATCACAAGGAAATCCCTAACAAAGTAATTAGCTCCTTGCCATAGTCACGCTAAGAACTAATATAATCTCCATACATGAACTGAAATAAACAAAGCAAAAGAAAGAAAAGAAAAATACTCAAGAACAAGTCTCCAAGCCTTCTAGCATCCAAGGATTGTGTTGTGGAATATTTACAAGATGGAATGGTGGATGGGGAATGGAATGGGTGATGGATTGGAATGTGGAATGAAGGATGAATTCTTCTAATGATGTATAGACTATTTATAACCCAAGAATCCTTTAGGTAAAGGGTTAGGGATTATGTAGGTAGGAAAGGTTATGGAATCCTTTTAGGTAAAGGGTTTAGGAAAAGTTATGGAATTCTTTAGGTAAAGGGTTAAGGAATATGTAGGTAGGAAAAGTTATAGAATCTTTTTGGACCCTGAAAACGTGTCAAATTTGGCCCAAAACATCAAAAACCCGCGTCGGCGCCGCGGCCCTGCAGTCGGGCGCCACGGCGCCTGAAAATCAGAGGCGTTTCCGAACATCTTCAGTGTTCGGCGCCGCAGCGCCGGTGACGACATTCTTCCAGATTTTTCGTTTCTTCGTCCTTTGTTCGTCCGGTCTTCGTCTGATTTCTTCTATATTTCCCGAAACTTCTTAGGCATCATTTCTTGGCCCTTTTAGTGTGCAATTCCATCTCATTTATGCTCATTTCATCTACTTTTCGCCATTTCTCCATTTCTGACCGCTGTGACACAAAAGAAAGGAAAACGACTCTAATACTATACTAAACATAAATGAAATGAGTAAACTACTAACTAAAAATGACTCAAAATGTGTATATAAAATACACCGATCAACTACGCTTTTGAATAACAAACACAAACTTAGGTGGGATGAATATAAGGCTCAAGTGAAGGGTGAGTCAACAATGTCTCTCAGTCGGGACAAGCTTCACATACTGTCCCGCACCAGGACCAGGTACAGTCAAATTGACCCTATGACGGGGGCAGTTGTAGACCCTAAATACGATAAAATGAAAGATAGGGAAGAATTATTAAAGTTAGTTGCAGTGGAGGGTTTGTCTTTTTCATTTCCTGATTCTTCTAGTTTTATTCATTATATAAGATCAATATACAATCCTGCTTATAACAGTTTTCCTAGATCAACTGTTAGGAGAGATGTTTTTAAATTTGCACACGAATATCAACAATTTTTACGTTATTATTTATATCATTACCCTGACAAAATATCTATCACATCTGATATAGGCCGTAGTACTAACGGTCATGATTATTTAACTGTAACATGTCATTGGATAGACTATAAATGGTCTATGCAAAAACATATTTTAGCATATAGATATATAGATAGTAGACACACTGATATTTTTATTCAAGAAAATATTCTTCTGTTTGCGATTATTATGACATTAGTGATAAAGTCATGACTATTACATTAGATAACGCTTCTTCTAATGTTCCAGCTGTTAGATTATTAAAAACTGTCTTAACTCCATCTTTTCCAGATCATTTTCATATAAAATGTGCATGTCATATTTATAACTTAGTTGTAAAGGATGCTATAAAACTTTTTGAAGACATTCTTGCAAAAATTCAATTTGCTATAAACTATATTTTTAAAAATAATAGAATACAACGACTAAAAGAATATAAAAAAACTTGTCACGATTGTGGTCTACCTTACAGAAAAGTTCCCGAAGAAGTATGCACTAGATGAAATTCTTTATACAACCAACTACGTGTTGCTTATGAGTATAGAAAACCTATAAGCCAATTTTTTAACGCCCGTAATCGAAATCCTAGTGATATGCTTATAGATTTCGATTGGGATACAATTTTAGAACTTAATGTATTTTTAGAGAAATTTTATATAGCTACTAAAGAATTTTCCGCAATTTATTATCCTACTATTTAATCAATGTTATTTTATATAGCTATAATATTTATATTACTTAGTGGATATATGGAAAAACAAGCTTATAATGAACCTATTAAAAAAATATTTTAAAAAATATGTTATTCACATTCCCCCAATTTATTTGATTATTGTTGTATTAAATCGGTCTATTAAAATAGACGGTTGTAAAAATTTTGTTGAAACTATTTACGATTGCATAGATACACTTCCACCTCCAACTCCTAAAAATCCAAATGACCCACTACCTGTTGAAATAAGTAGAGAAGAAGTGTTGTCTAGCATTCAAGATGAATGTAAAAAAGTATATACGTATTACCAACAAGAAAGTGCTAGCAACCAACTGACTTCCATGCCATCTTCTTCTTCTTCAACACAAACTAAAAAACAATATGTTGTTTCTATGGCTAGTATTCAAAGCCTCAGACAGAGAATGTTTAGTGGTACCGTTTCTAACCAAATTAACGAGTTAGATGCTTTTATTTTGCAGGGTGTTGTACCGTACCAATCAATTAAAAATGAAGAGGGACGTGAAGACTTGCTAAAATACTGGATGGAGAATGACAAGAATTTTCCAACACTAGCAAAGATGACCCGAGATGTGTTGAACATTCAAGCGTCATCAACAACGTCCGAAAGCGCATTTTCTGCTGGAAAATTTCAAATAGGGGAGCACAGACATTCATTGGCAGGAGACTCATTAGATATTGCAGTTCTATTCAGAGATTGGATTCGTGCGGAGCGTAGGAGGTGCGACCAACCGAAGATCGACAAAGAAGAAGAATACAACTACAACAAAATCTTATCCGACAGATGTGCAAGCAACGTCGTCCAATTTGACCAAGATATACCAATTCCAACCGAAGAACCACAAGACATTATAAAGAAACTAGAAAATGTGTTTCTTAAAATGTAATTCATTTAATCGTAATTTTAGTATTTTACTATGTTATTTATTTGCAACTTTCAATATCACGAAGTTGCAATTTTGAAATTATATTACAAAAAAAAATCATACTTCTACTCGAATAATATAAGAGGCACAAAAACAGTCTTGAGATGTTTTTATTAAACTATCTTGTTGTGTATGTGTGTTATTTATTTATTTATTTAATTTAAAGACAAATAAAAAAATGACCCCGACCACTGACCCAATTTGGATCGGATCGGGATGGGCGCAGATACCACGCCACCACCCCGCCACCACTCGACTCGACCTACCCTCACCCGCTGCACTCGACCGCCCGCCCCCGACCCGACTTCGTGCCACTGTTCTAGCCATGAGTGTGTTGCAAAATTTTAGGAACGTGAGGGAGTGGTCCTTTATATGTTGTTTTTTTTAATTTCCAAGGCTTTACATTCTCACCTCCTTAAACAACCATTCGTCATGTGAATAAGGTTGTAACACATCCACATAGACATGCAAACTGCACACACATGAAGCACAACATAACACATTTTTAAATTTCAAGACTTTACATTCTCCCATCCTTAAACAACATTCATCCTCGAATGTGTATAAGATCGTAACACGTGCACATAGACATACAAACTGCACACACATGAAGCACAACATAACCCATTTTTAAATTTTTAAGACTTTACATTATCCCCTCCTTAAACAATATTCGTCATCGAATGTGAATAAGGTCGTAACACATACACATAGACATGCAAATTAAACTTCACACACATGAAGTACAACATAACACATCTTATTACCTTACTCAACCGGGAATGAATATTTGACTTTCATCGCGTCCTCAGCTTCCCAGGTCACTTCTTTTGTGGAGTGATTCCTCCATAGAACTTTCACGGAGACAATATCTTTGTTCCTAAGACGCTTAATTTGTCTATCCAATATTTCTACCGGAATTTCCTCGTATTGAAGCTTTTTATTCAAGATTATCTCTTGGGGTTGGATTACGTGACTTGGATCGTGCAAGTATTTTCGTAACATTGACATATGAAACACCGAATGCACCACTTCTAATTCTTGTGGAAGGGCTAGTTCGTAAGCCACATTCCTCACTCTTGGTCCAATAAACCTTGGGCTCAACTTCCCTTTCTTGCCAAATCGCATCACTCCCTTCATTGGAGAGACTTTTAAAAATACTTTCTCTGCTTCTTCAAACTTAAGATCTCTTTTACGATTATCTGCATAAGACTTATGGGGGCTATGATCTATCTTGATCCACTCCAAAATTATTTGCACTTTATCGTTTGTTTCTTGAATGACTTCGGGTCCGAACAGTAGTTTTTCGCCCACTTCGAACCACCGAAGTGGAGATCTACATTTTTGCCCATACAATGCTTCGAACGGAGCCATCTGTATACTACCATGGAAGATGTTGTTGTAAGCAAACTCAACTAGACATAAATGGTCCAACCAGTTGCCCTGGAAGTCCAACACACAAGATGCGCATATCCTTCAATGTTTGAATTGTTCGTTCAGCTTGTCCATCGGTTTGCGTCGTACTCAACTTGACATTTGTCCCGAGGCCCTGCTGGAAACTTTGCCAAAAGTGTGAGGTGAACTAGGAACCTCTATTCAAATAATTTGTAATTTTCCCGTGTAACCTCACTATTTCTTTTAAATAAATTTGCGCATACTGCGGCGCTCGATATGTAGTCTTGACCGGTAGTAAATGGGCGGACTTTGTAAGCCGATCTACAATCACTCATATAGAATCATAACCTTTTCGAGTTTTCGGTAGACCAGTAACAAAATCCATATAAATCGCCTCCCATATCCATTTGGGGACGACAATGTATTGAAGTAGTCCGCCGGGTTTTTGATGTTCAGCTTTCACCTGTTGACACGTAAGTCATATTCCGACAAACTCCGCAACATCTCTCTTCATTCATTCCCACCAGTAATTTACCTTGAGATCATGATACATTTTCGTTGATCCTGGATGAATGGAATACCTGGTGCTGTGACCTGGATCTGAGATCTTCCTTCTTAGATCCCTTACCTTAGGAACACATAACCTACCCTTATACCGAAGGGTATTGTCATTTTCTCCTAATGTAAACTGGAAAGGTTTTCCTTGTTGAATTCTCTCTCGAAACCTAACAAATTCCATGTCCTCAAACTGATTTTTTTTTTCGAAGCTAAAACAGACTGCGAGGTATCATCTACCACCACCCTAACTTCACCGACTTCAGTTAAACTAACCCCGAGGTTTCCCAATTTTTGTACCTCGTGAACAATACCTCTCTTTTGTACTGCCAAGTGGGTCAAGATGCCCATTGATCTCCTACTGAGTGCGTCAGCCAACACGTTAGCTTTTTCAGGATGGTAAGAATGCTAAGGTCATAATCCTTAAGCAACAATAACCATCTTCTTTGTGGGATATTCAAATCCTTTTGTGTGGTTATTTACTGTAAACTCTTATGATCTGTAAATATATCTACATGCACACCATACAAATAGTGTCTCCATATTCGTAAGGCAAACACTACCGCGACCAATTTCAAGTCATGAGTTGGATAATTCTTCTCATGTACCTTCAATTGTCGAGATGCATATGCAATAACTTTTCAAAACTGCATCAAGACACATCCTAACCCAACCCTAGAGGCATCACAATAGACTGTGAACCCTTCTTGTTCCGATGGTAAGGTTAGGGCTGGTGCAGTAGTCAACAATTCCTTCAGTTTCTGAAAACTTGCTTCACATGCTTCTGACCACTGGTACTTAACCGCTTTCTGAGTCAATCGGGTCAAGGGAGCAGCAAGACTAGAAAAGCCTTCTACAAATCTTCTATAATACCCAGCCAAACTCAAGAAACTCTTAACTTCTGTCGGAGTGGTCGGTCTTGGCTAGTTCTTGACTGCTTCTATATTTTGGGGGTCTACCATAATTTCATACCTTGACACAACATGGCCCAAGAAAGCTACCTTTTCCAACCCAAATTTACACTTTGAAAATTTAGCATACAATTTCTCTTGTTTTAAGACCTGAAGCACCACTCTCAGATGCTCTTCATGTTTTTCAACACTCTTTGTGTAAATTAGAATATCATCGATAAATACAATCACGAACAAATCTAAGAATAGTTTGAAGATTCTGTTCATGAAATTCATAAAAGTTGTTGGGGCATTGGTTAACCCGAAAGTCATGACCAAGAACTCACGATGGTCATATCGGGTTCTAAAGACTATTTTGGATATATCATTCAGATTTATTTTCAGCTGGTGATATCCCGAACGAAGATCAATCTTGAAAAAATAACTGGCTCCCTGAAGTTGGTCAAAAAGATCATCGATTCTTGGTAATGGGTATCGGTTCTTGAGCGTGACCTTTTTTAGTGTCCATAATTGATGCACATTCAGAGCGATCCGTCTTTCTTTTTCACAAAAAGGACTGGTGTACTCCAGGGGGAAATACTATGCCCTATAAAACCTCTATCCATAAGATCCTTAAACTGTTCTTTTAACTCTCTCAATTCAGCTGGGGCCATTCGATATAATGGAATAGAAATGGGTCTTGTACCCGGAATTAACTCTATAGCGAACTCCACTTCTCTATCCGAAGGTAGGCCTGAAAGATCTTCAGGAAAAACCTCCGAAAAAATTATGAACAATAGGGAAATCATGCACCGCTGAGGACTCTTTTTGGGTATCTACTATATTAGCCAGATACGTGTACTCCACTTTGTGACTTCTTAATAATTTTTGAGCCCTAAGGTAGGAAATAAGATGACGTGATGATATTTCAATCCTACCCTTTATAACAACTTCTGGTTCCCCGGGAAAAGACAATTTCACTATCTTTCGCCGACAATCTAACATGGCATATCATGCTGATAACCAATCCATACCCAAAATGATGTCAAAGTCTACCATATCAAGTAGTACTAGGTTTACTATTGTTTCTCTGTCATTCACTTCTAAAGAAAATTTTTTAACTACTCGAGAGGCCCAAACGGAGGCCCCTACTGGTGTCATAACCTCAAAAGGTTCACTTAAACATGCAGGTTCTATGTGTAAATCTTCAGCACAACCCATTAACATATACAAAAATGTAGAACCATAATCATATAATACAAGTGCATGTTTACTTGAGATCAACAAAATACATGTGATCACCGCATTAGATGTCTCTTCCTCATTCATCTAGGGTAAAGCATAGAGCTCGATTTTGAAGTACCCCTACTACCTTCTTGCCTCTGGTTTTGATTATGATTAAAGGATTCCGATGATCGAAACCTCTTTTGCGAATACTCTATTTTTTTTTTGCTTTAGCAAAACCTTCTATCCTCATTGTCATGATCTGAAGGTACGCCCGATCATGGGCTAATGCCACTACCTTCTCTACCAAGTTCGGGTTTAAACCCTTAACAAATCTTTTGACCTTCTCCCTTTCTGTAGGAATAATATGCGCGTTATATGGTGACAATCACATGAATTAGGTATTGTATTCTTTCACATTGCGATCTCCTTGTTTCAATAGTTCAAACTCACGCCTGAGCGCATATTTTCGGGTGTTAGGCATGTACTTTTCAATGAATGCGGCTCTGAACTCCCCCCCCCCCCACGTCGTAGGTGGTGACATCGGGGAACGATTTCTTCTAAAATTTAGTTTATCGTTGCACATACTCTTCCACAATCCTTTGAAAGAGGTAGTACGAGAACCAAGTCTTTGAAAAGACTCAAGATAGGCACGATGAGAGTATGAAGAAAGTGAAACTGTTTAGGATGTTATCCCGTTCACTTATTACTAAGGTGACGCGCACACCGTCACAATAACTAATCGTTCAAACACCCAACTCAAAGAAAATTCCTAGAATTTCTTAACCTGTCTTAGCTCTGATACCAACTTATCACGCCCCGACTTTTCTTAAGTCTTTCATTAGGGCGTGATGACACCTGGGGCAATTATCACCTCCCAAGCGAACCATTAACTTCTTTTCTTCCCAATTTAAACATGTATTAGTGTAGTAGTTAATAAAAACATGAAACTTTTTCTTGAATAACACGAGCCCATACTCGTACAACTACATTGTTCTAACTAAAGACAATTAAAGGTTTAGATATGAAATAAAAAATTGAAAATCTAAATAGAGACATGAACATTCCCTCAAGAACAACACGTAGTCCTTAAAACCTACTTATAGGATAATGAAGGTCACCAAATCCGAAGCAATGGATTGGTGGGACAGTGAGGCTGTGGAACGGTCGCTAGCCCTGTTGCGGAGCCTTTCCTCTATCGCGCTTTCCTGAAATATGTTAAATAAAAAAGTCAGCCCTACCATCCGGGCCTGAGTGAGAACCTCACCCTACAATTCAAAGTAATCTAACAATATTTAAGTACAATCACATTATAATATAATAAGCATGTTGTAAAAACATATTAGGTTGCAACACTTTTATCGTACAAGTATGCAACATCTCCTCCCAACTCCTTATAGAAAATTCTTAATTTAACCAATATTCTGTTTTATCCCATATTACACATTAAGATATTTCACTGTATTTATATATTTGTTGCGGCGTGCAACCTGACCCAATGCATTCGCAAATGCATTTATATATTTGTTGCAGCGTACATCCAGATCCGATGCATTCACAGATGCATTTATATATTTGTTGCGGCGTGCAACCCGATCCAGTGCATTCACATACGCATTTATATATTTGTTGTGGCGTGCAACCCGATCCAATGCATTCATAAACGCATTTATATATTGTTGTGGCGTGCAACCCGATTCAATGCATTCACAGACGCATTTATATATTTGTTGCGGCGTGCAATCCGATCCAATGCATTCACAGATGCATTTATATATTTGTTGCATCGTGCAACCCGATCTAATGCATTCACAGAAATATTTATATATTTGTTGCGGCGTACAACCCGATCCAATGCATTTATATATTTGTTGCGGCGCGCAACCCGATCCAATGCATTTATATATTTGTTACGGCGTGCAACCCGATCTAATGTATTCACAGATGCATTTATATATTTGTGATCATATATTCACTTTGTATTTTCAGAAGGTCCAATTTTTTTTTTTTTAACATTCTGTCTTTCATACTTGTAATGATTATAACTCTTTAACCGTAATTTCAACTAAGGCGTTTCTTACGCTGAAACAAAGGTAACACGGGGATCCTTCACTGTAACAAATTTTATTTGAAAATACTTTGGGTAACTAATATAAATTCGTCCGCAAAACAACTACATGTAACTAGTCTCGCCAGAATCTTTGTAAAACAAGGTACTATCTTAAAATAGTCATAACTTCTTATCCGTATGTCGGATCAAGCCCCTTAAATTCTCAAACTGATGAGAAAAGATAAATCTAGGAATCTCGTTTGAAATAAACTTTCATACGCTGTACCAATTGCTATAGTTTTATCACTTTACATGCCTTACGGATTTCAATCGATCCGGGGCAGAAACTTTAAAGTACGATAACTCTCCAAACGTAAGTATATTTTATCCCCTCCTTGGCTCGATCTGTCCGTAACAAATATATTTACAAACATGATTTTTTTTTATCCAATTCTAATAAGTACAACTCAGGAAAAACAGTTCGTAATTTTGCCTTCCCGAATTTCGGCCAGATCTAAAACAGAAACTTTAAACTATGATAACTCTTAAACCGTAAGTCCGTTTTATCTCCTCTTTAGTTCGATCTGTTCATAACAGAGATATTTACAACTATGCAAAATGTGATTTAATTCTAAGAAGTATAACTCAGGAAAAACAATTCATAAAGTTCATGACTCAAACTAGTTGTTTAAACATTCAAAGTTCATGATTTTTCTTTAACTCCTGAATTATATTCTAACATGTATAGAACTTAAAATAAAGGGTTTCACTAAGAATTTTTTGTGTGAAAAAACTCACCTTTGTTGCTTCGTAGTTGCGAATGAACTTTAACTCCAACTTATCCTTCAACCAAACCTTTTATTTGAGACTCCTTAACTGCTTTCTTTAATCTTTGTTCTCTGAAATTTTCTGATCTAAAATTGATTTGCTCTCTATCTTTTGTTCTCCATATCTTTCCCTTTATTTAAATTGTGTTGTATACTTAATGTATTGTCTATAAAAGTGTAGGTGTGGTTTATTAAATAAATGTAAGTGTGTGTTGTATCGTGTGTATGTGCTGTGAGTGTGCATGTGTGTGTTGCAAAATTTTAGGAACGTGAGGGAGTGGTCCTTTATGTGTTGTTCTTTTTTTTTTAATTTCCAAGGCTTTACATTCTCACCTCCTTAAACAACCATTCGTCATGTGAATAAGGTTTATGTACATCCACATGTGGCTACTTGCACACATGAAGCACAACATAACACATTTTTAAATTTCAAGACTTTACAAAATAGTAGATGGTGATAGTTCAGGTAGGAGTAGAGAATAACGGATAGTTGGTCTAGTTTGCTTCGAGGTGTGTTTTAATACATATATGGATGGTGATAGTTCAGATAGGAAAAAAGAACAACTGATAGTTGGAATGTGAAACTCGTGAAAAAGTGATAGTTCTAGTGTGTTTTTGACCATTAACTCTTAGTTTATTTAGTTTTAAAGTATTTTAATTAAGTCAAAGGTTCCTTTACTGGAGAGGGAGAGGAGCAGCATGAAATTGTATATCTGATGTGCTCTAAGCTGTATACTTTTGTCTTGTTGATATGAAGTATATGAGATCCTCTATCTCATCAACTGTATTGTACCTTTGGGTTGTAATTTTTGCTTATACACCAACGCTAAGCCTCTAGCAAGACTCTACAGGAACAATGGGCATGTGCACTGTCTTAACTTTCTTTGAGGAGGTTAGGCTATTCATACCTCTTGTACATGTATTTTAATTTTGGATTCTAATATACGAGGTAGGGCTCATACCTAACCACCCATTAATTACAACATCGACATATATCATTTACTCGATCTGTCCGAATTTATGATGGTGTTTGATTAAGTATGGTGCGAAACAAATAAAATGAAACTTTTGAGATTTGTGTGTTAAAATAAGTCATAGCTATTTATGTGGTTATAAATCATCTCATTAAGAATAAAATAATTATTTTAAAATGAAATTATTACTAAATATAGAGATATGGTCGATTAGTAAGAAAAGAATATAGTAACATATATTAGAAGGAGGGGGTGTGCAATTTTCAGAAAAGTTAAATTGATTTGGTGAACTATTGCAAAAGTTCCTTTTTGGGAGAAGCAGCATAGGTGGAAGTGTTATATTGGGGCTTCTGCTTTTATATCATTTCTGGTTTATATGCAATTTCTAGGAAACTCGAGCAGCATACATAATGCACTAGTCAAGTCAACAAAGAGCAAAATCCCACTGAGTAAAGTTGCTTTCTGCTTTGAATTTTCAAGTGGTAGACCACGTAAACTGAGCTTTGAACACTCTATCTATCTATCATTTTGAAATTTGTCTAATAAATTTCGCTGTGATAATCTTGAATATTAATCAGAATTTAGTTACTGCCCATGGATGGTGTAACTTCACTTTTATTTCTCCTTCTTGTAGTTATATTGGATGGATTAAAGAATTTCCCACGGCCTTATTTACCAAGCTCGGGACTAGAGGAGCATTTTAGGAATTGTCGGGACGTCTGGCAGAATGCTTGGCCTCCTGCGTGGTTTTTTCTAAAGCGGCATTCTCCCTTCTATCTATCAACAATGGAATTATGGAACTTTCTCTGTTCTGCATGACTCTGGAACGTTATAGCTAAGGAGCGGATTTCAGGGTCCCTTGACTTGCAGGCACGAGTCGAGTAGGAAGCACTTTTGGAAGAGGATTGGAGCAGTACTCCTTCCCATTTCTTCTTTTATGATCTTATCTACTGTGGTGGGTCAGAGCGGATTCCCTTGCTTTGGGCCTTTCCTGCGCAGCTTAGGTGGTAAACAAAAGGATTTGCAAATAAAAGTGCTAATGCTACAACCAGTCCATAAATTGTTAAAGCTTCCATAAAAGCTAGACTAAGCAATAGCGTACCTCGTATTTTTCCCTCTGCCTCAGGCTGTCTCGCAATACTCCTTACGACTTTGCGGAGACCTGTGTTTTTGGTAAACAGTCGCCCGGGCCTGGTCACTGCGACCCCCTTTGTGAGGAGGCACCCCTTCTCCCGAAGTTACGGGGTTATTTTGCCGAGTTCCTTAGAGAGAGTTGTCTCGCGCCCCGCCAATCCCTTTTTACTGGCCTGCCTGAGGCAAAACAGCTAACCTAGTCAAAAAGCTGGTCTTAAAAGGGCTTTTGATCTCCAATTCCCGGATATGTATCCAGGGATTCACTGCATTGAAAGTGAAAAAAATGCTCTTATCAAGTTCAGACAAGGTTTCAAGAATCCATCACAGAGCATGTTGTCTTGGATGCTCGATGAAAACTGCTGCATCTGGAAAGGTGTTGAATGCGACAACACAACCGGGCACGTGATCACTCTTAATCTGCACAAGCAAATATTCTTGCAAGGTGAGTTCGGGTATTCTTCGCTTGACTTGCCTCATTTAAGACACTTAGACCTGAGCCAAAATGATTTCCGCGGGACACAGATTCCTGAGTTTATTTCCACTTTCAAGAACCTGGAATATCTCAATTTGTCGAAAACAAATTTTAGGGGAACGATTCCTGAGCATCTTGGAAATTTGTCACGGTTACAGCTTCTTGATCTTAGTGGTGATTTTTCACTTCGGGTCAATAACCTTCAATGGCTTCAGCACCTCTTCTCTATGAAGATTCTTGACTTGAGTGATGTTGACTTGAGCAGTGCGGAAAACTGGCTACATGATATCAATTTGCTAACTTCTCTCTCAGAATTACGCTTGTCTGCTTGTCAGCTTGCAACACTTCCTAAATTGCTTCCTGCTTTTATGAATTTCACATCCCTTCGAATTCTTGACCTCTCATTGAACTATTTTAATGCTCCGGTTCCTGGATGGTTGTTTAATACAAGCCACAGTCTTGTTTATCTTAATCTCAAAAGAAGTCAGCTGGGTGGTTTACTTCCAAATGCCTTTGGCAACATGCGTTCACTTAGACTACTTGATCTTTCTGGGAACTCTCTCGTAGGCAACCTTCCACACTCCTTAGAGAAAATGAGTTCAGTCACCTTTCTTGATCTATCAAGTAACTCGTTTTTGGGCAATTTAACACTAATCCTGCCATCAAAGCTGAAATACTTGAATATTTCTAATAATCATTTGGAGGGTCCTTTAGCGAGAAGCATCGCACAACTTAAGCAATTAGTTGTCCTCGATGTTGCTCGGAACTCTTTCAATGACTTGATTACAGAACATTTCTTGAATTTCAGTGACTTGAGAGTATTAGACTTGTCATCCAACTCATTTATCCTCAATCTAAGCGCAACTTGGAGGCCTCATTTTCAACTTGATTTTATAAGCCTGCAGTCTTGCCCACTTGGTGCACAATTTCCACAATGGCTTCAAACATAAAAAGAGTTGTCATTTATTGATATCTCTAGCGCTGACTTCCCAGGTGAAGTGCCTGATTGGTTCTGGAATCTTTCTGCGAAGACATATCACATAGACCTTTCGCAAAACTTTTTCAGAGGGGAAGTGCCTGACTTCAGAGAAAGAGTTAGTCTTACAAAGTTGGACTTGAGTGAGAACAATTTTCATGGTCCTTTGCCTCATTTTTCACCCAAGATGATGACCTTGATTTTGGCAAAGAATTCCTTTAATGGTACCATTGCGCCTGTATGCGCTTGTCATGAACAATTCTCTCGGTCTTCTAGACCTGTCTTCAAATTCTCTATCAGGACAACTTTCAGACTGTTGGAGACGTGGGAAGAATCTGGAAGGATTGAATTTAGCCCATAATAACCTATCCGGGGAAATACCTCATTCAATTGGAGATCTTGCTAAACTCTTCTATCTGCAATTGTACGACAACAATTTCTCCAAAAATCTGCCTTCATCATTGAAGAACATAGCTGGACTAAAAATTCTTGATGTTTCTGAAAATAGTTTATCTGCAAATATATCATTTTGGTTAGGGGAGAGTTTAAATAATCTAATGATTCTTAAATTAAGCAGAAACAAGTTTGACGGAAATATTCCCTTGCAGATTTGCCAGCTTAAACACTTGTATATGTTGGACCTTAGTTCCAATGCTCTATCAGGAATTATTCCAAGGTGTTTTGAAAATCTCCGCACCATGTCCGGGGTAGAGGAGGCTCCTTCCTTTACTTATGGACCCTATGCTGATTACAGGATTTATGGAATGCTCGATGTTAAAGGGCAGTCTTTGGAGTTCGATTTTTACATTCCCTTGATAGTAATTGATCTAGCGGAGAACCATTTATCAGGGGAAATTCCCACGGAAATCACCATCCTTACTTCACTATGGGCTTTGAATTTATCAAGGAATAACTTCACAGGAGCAATTCGACGTGACATTGGCAACTTGAAAACTTTGGCAGCTCTCGATCTTTCCAGGAATAAACTGTCATGTACCTTTCCTCCCAGTATAACAGAACTTTACTCTATGCAAGTTGTAAATTTTTCTTTCAATGATTTGACAGGAAAAATTCCATCTGGATATCAATTCGACACCTTCGAGAATGACTCTTATGTTGGGAATCCAAACGTGTGCGGGCTCCCACTCTCACGAGTCTGCTCGGATCATTTACTTGAGGACATGACTCACTGTAATAATAAGCAGGAGGTGCAGGCCGTTCAACATGGAGAAAACAACAACTGGCTTGAGGAATTTTCGTTCTACATTAGCATGGGAATCGGATTCAATACAGGATTCTGGGTATTTGTGGCTACTCTAATGTGGAAAAAGTCTTGGAGATATGCCTATATGAGGTACCTGGATAACATGGGCAACAAGATTTATGTGTTTGCTGCCATCAGTTTGAAAATTAACAAGCAGCAAAGAAGGTGAGCAAGAGAAAACCATCATAAGATTGAAGTTTGTCCCAGTTGAGCTGCTTCTTGTTACCTTTATGTGTCTGTTCTTTTTACCTTTCTGTGTTCTTATATTTGGTTTTGTAAAATCTTCTTACTTATTATGTTTGTGTGTATGCTTAGTTGCAACGAGTGTCTATTGGAAACAACGTCTCTACCCCACAAAGGTAGAGGTAAGGTCTGCGTACATCTTACCCTGCTCAGATTCCACTGTGTAAGATTACACTGGATATGTTGTTGTTGTATGCTTAGTTGCATATTTTCCTTTACTCTTTTATTAATATATCGTGTTGTGAAATGAAAGTAGCTTGACACAGAGAGTCTTGATGAATTGAATAAAAGCAATCCATATAAACTAAAAAACAATTAATACATGGACTTGTTGTGGTAAGATTTATCTGCGCCCGCTATTTATACTGAATCATACTCCCTCCAGTCCATATTATGTCTGTGTTTAAAGTCTTAATTAATCTTGATCCTTTTCTTATTTCTTGGTTACTAACTTTTTTTTTTTAAAACGTTTCAGCTTTTACCATACAGATTTTGTGTCTGGGTGGTGGCCTCTGTTTACATTGATGTCCCAAATCTACACTTTGTGCATATGATCAAGTCTATAATTAGATGGTTTATATATGGATTCAATTTAAATGTAATTAATTGTAGGGTCTCTGGTCCTTCATCCACTGGTTAGAGTGAAAGTTGCAGTTAGGAGATCAAGAATAGAATTTGGTCACATAACTAGAATAAATTTCGTAAATGGTCACATAACTAGCATTTTCATAAATTTCATAAATGATCACATAATTAGCATTTTTTTAACAAAGTCACTTAACTATGTTTTCTTACACAAAAGTGACATAGCTATCACTTCATTCACCAAATCACTTAACTATATTTTCTAACACAAAAGTCACAAAACTTTGAGCTTACTAACACAAAAACCACAGAAAAATCCAACTTCCGATGGATAATTTTTTTTTTTAATCTAATAAATACAAACTTAATTAAAAAGAACAGACCCGATTCAAAACTCATATACATAAATTAAATTATTAAAGAAACAGGGAGCAATCCTTCCACCAAATGTACCGGAGAAGCACATGATCGTAGATAAATTTGTCTTTAATTATTTAATTATATGCTCAACGAATATGAAAATATGGAGTGATGAACAAGTAGTCGACTTTTGTTTCTAAAATCACCTCAAAAAACATCTTTTAGACCTTAATAAAAATGGAGTGATGTAAATAAAGTGATAAACAAATACCCAAGGATGTGGCCTAGTTGTTAACAAAGTGAAAAGAATCATAAATTCTCAGGTTTAAATCTCAACGGAAACAGGAAATACTAAGTGATTTTTTCCCATCTGCTCAAGCCTTGGTGGCAAAGTTACCGTATACTTGTGCTGGTAGGAAGTACCAGGTACCCAATGAAATTAATCGATATACACGTAAGCTAGTCCAGACACCATCATTATAAAATAAAAGTAAAAAGAAGTGATGATAAACAATAAAAAGAGGCTGTGGCCCAAACGAAAAATGTTATTTTGGGACTGCAAGGTTCATATGTTTGAATAGTTGCATCATTTTTCTTGATGGAAAAGGGAATAAGCTCTATGTAACAAAGATACAAGAGAATATATATACTATAATAATAAAGCTAGATGGGATTTCTAAGACCACCATGGAGCATCACCAGTTCTGAAGTCTGTTTCAACCCATGGAACAAACACCACCTTGCCATCATCAATGTCTGCATGAGCCAATGCCAAAGACTGTGCCAACCAGAAAAACAAAATGTTACTACTAATTATAACTGTTTTTCATTTTGAGGGAGAAAGTAAAAAAAGAAAGAAAAAAGCTGAATATATCGACAACACCTTAAACTTGTTTGTATATAAATATGTACCAATTATCAATTTTAGAATCTAGTAATTCAAAAGAACTAGAATCCAAAATCTATAAGCTTCAAATCCTGACTCCGCCTCTGGGTATTTGTTGGGAGGGGCGTGAGGATTAAAGATAGAATGGAACACATTCAAATTCAGTATTTTTTGCTATTATTAATGCTCGAACCCTTGACTAAGGGTTGATATTTCCTCTAGCCTGGTTGTTCAAAGGCGAACTCAAAAGCCAGAATCAATGAGTTTAGAATGAGTGTGATCTTAATATATATATTTAAATTCCTTTTTACACATTTTACATAGTTCGAGCCAAAAACAATGATTTCAGTCAAAGGCGCTCTAAATTTGCCTTGAAGCCTGAAGGCTCATTGATAAGAAAGATACAAGGACAGCTACTAGAGCATGGGAAACAGGGGTTTTGACTTACCAAAGGAGCAGGTCCTCTAACAACTCTTCCTTGGTTGTTGTATTGGGATCCATGGCAGGGGCAAATGAACTTGTTCTCAGCCGTGTTCCACGGCACGACACAACCGAGATGGGTGCACACAGCATTGATACCATAGGTTGCGAGTGTTCCATCATTCTCCACAACAAGGTAAGTAGGATCTCCCTAAAATTTCATTGCAACATTATCAACAACACGGAAAATTCAAAATACCTTGTTGGAAGAATTGTTTAAATTCGACAAGATCATCAAGCAACACTGAATTTACAAAGAAATTATAATACTAGAAGAGAAGGTACGAGTACCTTTAGTCCTTGTGTGAGGGTTCGGGTGCCTGGTGCATGAGTTTTGAGCCATTCAGTTGCAACGACATCATTACCTAATGCATCTTTGGCAACGGTACCAGCACTATCACCTCCTGAGCTGTTCATCAGTTCCAAATGGAATGAAAAATCACGAGTACTAGTGAGCAACACCGACAATATTTGGACGACAACAGAGCCTAAAGTATGGTATAGATAGATAGATCAACTCCGTCTAGTGATACAAAAGTAAAGCATACCAGTAATTCTTGCATATAACAGCCATTTCTCTCCTTTGATTTTGTTAATACGAAGGATTTGTTAAGATATCACGTTTCCATGGCATTACATTGGTCTATAAGCCTATATTTAAATCAAGTCCATTTGGTGATACAAAAGCATAGTGTACCAGCAATTCCTGCATATAACAGCTGTTTTCTTCCTTTAGTTAATATTGTTAACACAAAGGAAAAGATATCAAGTTTCCATGGCATTACATTGGTCTATAAGCCTATAGTGAAATCAAGTCCATGAATAAATTGATATCAAGTTGTGATATTATCAAATGTTTGATCATATCATATCAGTAGGATGAAAATTGAATTTCCAGGCTTATCATTTCAGGAAGGTTATATTTTTGAGTATGTAGGAAACTAGATTGAGACTCCGTAATACTAAATACAGTACATCGTTTTTCCTTCAAATCCTACAAAGTGAATGACAACATCGAAATTACAGCCAAGTTAATTGTTATGAAATTGAATGACAAAATCCAATTCAATTAAGAATGCATCTAAGTTCTTACCGGAAAAAAAAAGAAACAACATTGTTAAATTACAACTTTAATTGTAAAACTTTTACACCAGTTGCTAAAATCTGCAGAGGCGGAAAAACACATGCCAAGGAACTTGAACCTACACATTGGAGTATCAGTCGGATGAATTAATAATTCAAAAATTTAATCACAAGAAAAGAAGCCCCTCTTGGAATCCACATAACTTCTTAAAAGTCTACACTAGTTATCCTCCTGTTGAAATCTGCCTCATGAGCTGTTAGTCTATGTTGAGTTGGCATGATCACATAGCTGCTGATGTATTTTTACTTGCGGAAGATATTAGTTATTTTCTCGATAAGTTTTAGTTTGTTGATTTCCTATTATTTAGGCATGTAGTTGTTGGTAGATTTGTTCCTGATTATTAAAAAGTTCTGTACTGCAGATCTGGGATTTCTACTGTATTTAAACAACTATTCATTCAACTCAATAATATATCTCTTTATCTTCTATCGTTAGTTTTATTCTCCTCTGTTAAACACTAACACCTCCTTTTACATCCCCATGAAATTTCAGAGCCACATAAAAAAATATGCAACAATTTGAAAAAACCCTATCCAAAAGGTATAAATTTTACACTATTAAGGCACAAAATAGGAGTTCGATAGAATAACAATGTACTAACAAAATCCGATCCCAAGGAGAAGACAGAATAACTTGAGTATAATTTTACACTATCAAGCTGCAAAATAGGAGTTAAATAAAATAAAGATTTACTAACAAAAACAACATCAACGAAGAGGCAGAATAAATTGGATTGCGGAGTAATAAAACCCTAATATAAGACCCAATCCTAGTAAGTCGTCTTATTTTTGAATAAGTGATTTGATTGATAGGATTCGGTATGAGATTCATGATGTCGATGAGATTAATATTCCAATCTTTCTTCTTAGAACTATTAATTACTAGGTTATTTCTTGCGATCTACCTAAGTTTTGGTGGACAGAGTTACCCCATAATTGTTCTAATAGAAAATAGCAAGTCCCTAATGGAATAATCGGGTTCGCAAGTTGATCCAGACACCACAATCATAAAAAATAAATATAAGGAAGTATTAATTTAACATGTCATGTTTTCTTTTCTAAATAACTACTTACACTTATTATAGAAAATTTGTACCTGATACATATTTACTTATCATTTAAGTAAGCTATAGTATAAAAACTACACTTTCAATACATACGAGTTGAACTCAATTAAGAAAATAGGGTCTAATTTGTGAACAAGGGAGGAAGAACTAACCCAGGTGGTGCAAAGAACGTAGCATAAGGTACAAGCATTCCACCAGTGGGGAGAGCAAGAGCACCCAATAGAAGCAAATTCATGAGCTTCCTCTTTTCCATGTCAGGCACATTATCTGCAGGAATGCTAGTAGCCATGCATTTCACTTTCATCCTCCTCTCCTTTCCCAATCCAGGCCCATTAATCTTCATCGGCTTCACAAGCAATGCTTGTGAAACCGATGATAGGCTGCTCTTGCTGGAGCATAGCTGAAATTAAAGCAAAATAAGAAAAAAGTTGTTACAATGGCGGAATCAGAATTTTTACTAAAGAAATTCAAAACATTAGAACTAAACATACGAAGAAGTCACGGCGATTGAACATCTATTATACATATGTAACAAATAGTTTTGACACTAGATATACAGTATAATTTTTCAAGTAGATTGTTGTGATTACAAACATACGGAGAAGACAAGGGGATTCAAAATCTACTGTATATACTTAAACAAATAATTTTGACATTATATATACAGTGCATTTTTCTAGTTTGGATGAACTCTTGCGGTACTCTAGCTCCGCATTGCAAGTTCAATTAAAGCAGATTGTTATGACAGTAGCGAAGCTAGGAATTTCACTAAAAGGGATTCAAAATATGAAAAACAGAAAAGGTAAACATACAAAGAAGTCGAGATATATACGTAAGAAATAATTTTAACGTCTACGGTTGTGATTATGTATATAGTATAAGGTTGCAAGTTCAATTAAAGCAAATTGTTGTGATAACAGTGACGGAGTCGGAATTTTTACTAAAGGAAATTCAAAATATAACTTACACATATATGAAGAAGTCAAGAAAATTCGACATCTACTATATATACATATACAGTATAATTTTCGACGACCCTAGCTCCGTTATGAAATAAGATGGTTTCAGTATAATTACCTGAGAAGGAGATACAGGAGAAAGAGTGGAAGAAGCCATGTTAATGTTTTTGAGAGAACAAAGGAAGTGGATGTTTCTTGTATAGTAGAAATAATAGATTATGAGAAGATGATCAGAGTCACTCAATTACCAGATAAGGCAGTGCCAGTAGAGCCACACACTTGGATATTAGCCTTATAGATTTTTCATTTTGTTCCTATATTCTATTTATTGGATTATCTTTATCAATTGTCCTCTTTACATTCTGTTTTCTTACACTTCAGTTTTTTGTGGGCCTAGTTGGGTTCATAAATCAGCTTTAAAAATCATACAAGTCCTAAAAGTTCTCTAACAAAAGAAATTGAGAATTTTATATGGATAAGTTATTTTTAAATCTTACTTATAATTATTTAATGTACTTACACTTAATTACAAAATATAATAGTAATATTTTATCAATTATAGAATAAGAAAAGCAAGAGATGACGCTCCAATATTTCCCATTTGGGCTCTAATATTTTTCATTTTTTTTCCTTCTCTGTGTCTTTCTCACTAAACATACCCAAAGTTGTAAACTCGAAAAGCTCCATTGGAAGCCATTAAAAAGCTCTGAAGCTTTGAATTCACAAAATTGGATTTTGCGAAAGTATTATTTGGTTGAATTGAGCATTTTTGCAAATGATTGTGAATATTTTTTGGAATCTATATGTGAATTTTGAGGTAGTTTGATGAAGATTGGAGTTGGTTTTAATTGAAATTTCATATTGAAACTCGAAGTGGAATAAAAACAAGGGAAAAGGATCAAATATACCCTAAAACTTAGGTAAATTAATCATATATACTCTAAGTCAAAGTATGAGGTCATATATACCCTAAAATTTTAGTAAATGGATCATATATACCCTTTTTAGCAATTTGGACACGTGGCGACCACGTGATCGCCATGGAAACCACGTCATCCATTGGGCGGAGAATTCGCATCGCTTCTGATGATTCGGTAAATGCTACGATGAATCCGCACGCGGTATCCATTAGAGGTGAGGCTTACACCATTAGCTTCGTCTCTCCAAGCCCGTCATTTTCATACCAATTACATCCGTCGATTCAACCTACAAAGCCGTCAATTTCAGATCGAAAAATCAGAGTTGCGAGTCTGTTTTTCGCATTTTCCGGCCACCTGAGAGAGAATCGACGGTGGTGGTTTATACCACTGTGACCGTCATCTCAAAGCGGTCACGTACATACCAACGTCGTCCACCAATTCAACCCAGATCGTCCCAACGACCAAATCGTCGTTCAGTGAAACCATAGGCACATCTTTCACAATTTCGGCCACCACTGGTAAAATCGAGCTCCGTCAGTGGTACCACTGTATTTGTCTTGGTCTTAGCTACCATTTACACCCAGACCCGCGCCTTAATTCATTGCAAATCGATTTCCACCATTGTTGAAAAACTTCATCGGGGTCAATGCCGTCCAAAAATGATGAAATCAAAGGTGTTGGGTAATATAGACGTGTAGAGGGTGACGAGACGAGTCTTTTGGTATAAGACTCATCGGTGTTGGCTCGCTGTGGTGCCAAATTAACTGTAGCATTGACCGAAATCACTGTAGCAGTGGCGAATTCTCTGTCCAGCAGATGACGTGGCTGCCACATGTCCAGTTCGTTAAAAATGGATATATATGATCCATTTATTAAAGTTTTAGGGTATATATATGACCCATACTTTGACTTAGGGTATATATGATCCATTTCTCTAAGTTTTAGGGTATATTTGACCATTTTTCCTAAAAACAAGAAGTATTATGTATTTTGTATGTCATGTATATGTTATTAATATGTCCAATATATCAGTGGATATACAGCGACATACACACTACACACTACACATTATGTATTTTGTGGTTTAAGGTAGCTTTGAAGCTCCCTTTCAGATAACTTTTACTCTCTCTGTTCCTTTTTCCAGATTTTATCTTAGGGAGGACTAAGAGATATAACCATGTGAAGCCTGCTATAGAATGCTGGTTTCATTCCTTCCTCATTGCATCTCATGGAAGTTTGTATAAAGTCTTGTCGTGAAGATTCTCATGGAACAAGATTTTCATGTGGAACGATTCAAGGAATTTTTTAGGGAGGTAAGTGTTAAGATGTATCGGCCAGTGGCCCAGCCGAGAATGACCCAACCGAGTGGGGCCTCCCTTTCCTTTGTATATTTGGTGAATATTAGACTTAGATTTGTACCTTAATTAGTAGTGTAATATTACCATAATTGTAAAGTTAGTATTCTTATAGAATAAGGATTTCTAGGTAGAATAGGAAGGTGATCTTCCTTGTAACTTGTATATATATGCATTTCATTAATAAGAATAATCAAGAGATTATTTTTTTCATGGTATCAAGAGTCTAGGTTCTCTTTACCATGCTTCCGCTCCTTAAAATGTCTTCTTCTTTTTCTCGAAATTTTGCTCTATATTCTCGATTTTTTGTGTTCTTCCTCTTTCACAAAAACCGAGTATCTTCTCTTTCATAAACCTTTATCACAAATTCTCTTCTCTGGATCTTGTTGTTCTATTCCCTATGGCTGATAAGAACACTTTTCATCATGCCTCACAGTTTCTAATATCAAAAACGTTCTTCCTATCGTTCTTGACCTAGAAAACGTTCAATATGGAACGTGGGCGGAATTATTTAAGATTCATGCTTTGGCACATAAAGTCCTCCACCATATCATTCCTCCAACTCCTCCAAAGGGGGATGATACGACGTCTACTTCTACGACGATTGTGCCCACTAAAGCAGATCCAGAATTATGGCTCATGCTTGATGCCAAGGTTCTTCAGTGGATTTATGCCACTATCTCCTTGGACATTTTACATACGATTATGGAACCAAATTCCACAGTTATGGCAGCGTGGGTTCGATTGTTGTTGAGTGTATTTTATACACTCTTTTGAGTCATTTTTAGTTAGTATTTACTCTTCTATTTTGCGTTTAGTATAGTGTTAGGTGTGTTTTTCTTTCTTTTGTGTCACAACGGTTATAAAGGAGAGAATACTACTTTTGAGGACGAAATAAACTTAATTGAGATGAAAATTGCACAATCACAGCTCAAGGAATGAAGCCTAAAAAGTGCCACGAAGAATAGAACAAATCAGGCGGAACCGGACAGAATCGAGAGAAGCTGCGGTCTGGCCAAGCTGCAGCGATGCGAGAAGCGGTCAAGTGAATTAGCGTCGCGGCGTAAAATTTCCAGAAAGTCCGAAACTGAAACACCGTCAAAGGCACCGCGGTCCAAGCTTTAGGCACCGCGGTGCCATGTTTCCAGTAAGCTCTAGTTATTTCGTGAGGAATTAGCATCGCGGTGCCTACGCGTAATTTCAGAAAAGTTGGGTCGAAATTGGACTAGGGTAAAAGAGTCCGAAGTAATGTTTTTCTTAGATATAAATACCCTAAACTCTGTCATTATTAAGGATTCTACTTTGGAGAAGAGAACGACGACTACAAGCTACAATTGGAGACATCTTATTGTTCAAGTTATTTTCTTTCCCTTATTTTATTTCAGTTTATGTTTGATTGTAATCTAGTTCTTGACATGACAATGTTTAGGAGCTAAATACTTTAGTAGGGGTTCCATCGAATCTTCTTGAAGCTCTTTCATATAGTTAATGCATTGATTATTGATTTCTTCTTCAGCATATTAAGATCTATTCAATATTGTTATGATTGCTTGATAATTAACTAGTTATTAATTGTCATCACTTATATGATTTCGAATCAAAAGTCTGAAAGTTGAGATTTGAATATGATATAATTGTCTAGACATAGGTTAAAACCGTGGACGAAAGTACCCCGATACTTGTGTAATAATTAATGTTATTGTTCTTAATCCTCCTGTGTGGTAAAATCTTTCATAGAAATATAGAAGGTTTCTGCACAAAGTTGAGCTCTTGTATGTCCTAACCGGAATATGATGACATATTAGTTAACCTCCTATCTTAATAAGAAGAAGAGTCATTAGCATTGCATTAACACGTGAAAGAGTGGATGGTTGAGGAGATTGGAACCCTATTCCATTCATAACTGTTATAAATCCAAAGTATTAAAATCTTTAGTTTATTTCCTGTAATTAGTCATAATTCGTAGTTATAATTCTCAAACTAAATAACGTCAACCAGATAGATACCATAGAATAGATATTCGGTACTTAATAAACCAGTCTCTGTGGACGATAAACTCGGTCTTACAGATCTTTATTACTTGAACGATACGTACACTTGCGTAAGCTCTTAGAAATATCGCAACAAGTTTTGGCGCCATTGCCGGGGACTGGCATACTGTTAATATAGATTTATCTATTCTTATTTCTAATTTGGTTTTGATTTTCAATTTTTGTTTTATTTTTATTTTTGCTTTAGTGCTGTTTGCCGTGATCTGTTTGTTGTTTTTTATTAGTCTCAGGTTCTTAGTTTATGCGAAGTAGGAGAGGAGCTGACATTCCTACCCCTCTGAACCCTGAGATTGAGATATTGTGCAGACAGAACAGGAAAGAAAAGAGAGCAGCTGATTTGTTAGCAATGGGAGATCAGCGAAATAATAATTTGGAGAATGATGAGTTACCGCCTGTTTTAAGACAAGTCCCTACAGAAAGAAGCTTGGGGGACTATGTGATGTCAACCATTACAGGGGTGCAGACTTGCATCAGGCTTCCAGATGTTGAAGCCAACAATTTTGAAATCAAACCAGCCATATTGCATATGGTTCAAAGCTCAGTTCAGTTTGGGGGATTACCGTATGAAGATCCTCATTTGCATCTAGCAAATTTTCTGGAGTTGTGTGCAACCTTTAAATACAATGGTGTCACTGATGATGTCATACGGTTGAGAATTTTCCCATTCTCACTCAGGGATAGAGCAAAGTGTTGGCTGAACTCATAGCAGGCAAACTCCATTACCACATGACAAGACTTAGCTCAGAAGTTTCTTGCCAAGTTCTTCCCTCCATCAAAGGCAGCAAAGTTCAGAGGATAGATGGATGGAGAGTCACTATATGATGCATGGGAGCTGTTTAAAGACTTGCAGAGAAAGTGCCCACATCATGGGATTGAGAAGTGGATGTTAGTCCACATATTTTACAATGGGTTGTGTGGTACAACCGTACCATCATTGATGCTGCAGCAGGAGGTACGTTCATGAGAAAGAGTGTCAATGAGGCAGATGATTTGCTAGAGGATATGACCACAAACAACCATCAGGGGGCCGATGAGAGAGCAATGAACAGTAGAAAGATGGTTGGGATTCATGAGTTAGATGTTATCACTGCATTGACTGCATTGGTAGCTACTTTGACAAAGCAGATGCATCAGAGTACCATGTCAGTTAAAGCGGTTCAGACACCGGCGAGATGCGAAATTTGTGGGGGTGCCCATAATTTTGATAGGTGTACAACAGTGGACCAAAATAATGTGCCCATGGAGCAAGTTCAGGCAGTGGGGAATTTTCAGAGGCCTTACAACAATGCATTCTCCACCACATATAATCCGGGGTGGAGAAATCACCCAAATTATTCATGGAAGAATGAACAATGGCAGCAACCACAATTTCAGGCATTGTCCTCGCGTGATTCGACCACTGGACTCCAAGAGAAGTCATATGAAATAAGAGAAATAAGAGCAGCACTGATGACCTTGGCTAAATCCTGCAGAATCCAACAACTCGGACTAATTCATGACGAGAACCGCGATTCATAGCGAGAGACTAGGTCATCCATCAGAAGTTTGGAAACACAGGTGGAACAGTTGGCGAACACGTTGAATAGTAGAGAGCAAGTTAACCTTCCCAGCAACACAGTGATGAACTCCAGGGAGCAATGCCAGGAAATTAGCTTGAGAAGTGGGAAGCAGTTAGAGCAGAGGGCACCCCAACCAGTGGTGAAAAAGAGAATGATGTGGGGAAGAAAATTGAGGTAGAAAATGAGGGGGTTACTGATAACCGCCCTATTTTAGAGAAGGCTCCACCCGCAGTGATGAGGGAGTATACAGACAAAATTCCTTACCCTCAAAGACTGCAGAATAAGACTTTGGATAAGCAGTTTTTGAAATTTTTGGAGGTATTCAAAAAACTGCATATCAATCTTCCATTCATTGAAGCTTTGGAGTAGATGTCAGCTTATGTGAAATTCATGAAAGACATCCCGTTTAAGAAGAGGAAGCTGGCAGATTATGAGACAGTGGTGCTGACAGAGGAGTGAAGTGCTATATTACAGAAGAAACTTCCCCCTAAGTTGAGAGACTCAGAGAGTTTCACCTTACCTTGCACCATAGGGAGTGTTACATGCAAAAGGGCTTTATGTGATTTGGGGGCAAGTATCAATCTTATGCCTCTATCTGTGTTCAAAAGACTTCGTTTGGGGGAAGCAAGGCCAACCACAGTCACCTTGCAGCTAGTGGATCGCTCAATTGTGCATCCCCAAGGAATTATTGAAGATGTGTTGGTACAAGTAGGTAAATTCATCCTTCCTGCTGATTTTCTCATTTTAGACATGGATGAATATGAAACTTGGGAAACCATTTCTAGCCACAGGGAGAACCCTCATTGATGTTGAAAAGGGGGAGTTAAAACTCAGAGTCCAAGATAAGGAAATGATATTCAAAGTTTTCAAGTAGGCCACTGAACCTCAAAGCGATGCTAGATGTTTTGCTATTGGGGTAGTTGACAAGGTTGTGCCTGAGAAAAGCCTCACAAGTACTGATGCTCGTGGGGCACCACCAAATCAGCATGGAGAACCAGATGGTAAGATTTCTGAACTAGCTATTGATGAAAAAAATTGAACTCCTCTGAAATCAGAACTGTGAAAAAGAAGAGAAGGAAGAGAAAGAGAATGGTGCTAAAATGGATATACGGAGGGTACACTCTACCCCCTTTATTTAGTAAGTAACATGCGTCCGGCTAAAAGACGTTAAAGACAGCGCTACTTGGGAGGCAACCCAATATTTTTAATTATGTTATTTAAATTTTGTTTTAGTTTATTTTATTTTATCTTGAATAGTCTCACGATCTGGTATGTTAGTGTTTTTAGATGACAGATAAAGGAAGAGACTCACTCCGAAGTGCGAAGGCTTCACAATGCAGAAAATTGAAGGATACTGGAATTTTTTCGAAAATAGCACCGCGGTGCAGGTACTTCTGCACAAAACCCTCAGACCGAACCGAACCGGACCGGACCGAGGACCAAAAATTCAGAAAGGTCGGACCGAAGACCAGACCGAAAAATTTGGTCCGGTCCGGTCCAAGTACGGTCAGGTCCGGTCCGATCCAATATACACTAAAAACTGAAAAAACCTCGGACCGGACCGAGGACCGAATTTTTAGGACCGAAGACCGGACCGAAAAATTTGATCCGATCCGGTCCATTTTTTGTGCAGCCCTAGGTGAGGTTCAAGGGACCGCGGTTCCTCCTTCGGCAATGTGCACAATAATTTGCCCTTTATCCCAAACCTCCGTTATGACCGCTGTGTTGTGTCAGTAAGTTGTCCCTTTATTTTTTTAGTCTTCACACATTGGGGGAAATGTGTCGATTAATTTTGAGGGTGTCTTATTTTGTCTTTTTGTTTTGAGTCTTTTTTATTTATCTTTGTGTTGTTTTATGTGTTTTTGAGTCATAATTTTTTTTATGGATCATGCATGTTTTAGTTGCTAACGATATTGAGTGGATAACGTGGAATAATGTAATGTAATTGAAAGCAAAAATCTGTGTGCTTAAGTTAGATATGCCAAAGATTCATGACATCTAATTATTTGGGATATATATGTTTAGCCTATGTGTGTCAGTTATGAAAAGAAATGTTGAGAAATGTCTAGAAAATCTGTTTGCTTGTTATTTGAGGCGAAATAGTTAAGATGTACATGTTTAGGGAGATGATTCAGACATTTCTTTGATAGCCCTTCTGACCATTCATTACATATCCTGACATAAATTGTATCACTAGTCAGCCCCTTTTGAGCCTAAAATAAGATCTTTCTTGACACCCTATGATTCCCGGTTTGTGCCATAAGTAATAATTGAAAGTTAGTGGGATGAAAAGTGTTGAAAAAAGAAACAAGAAGAGAGTGAAAATTTGATGCACCCCAATGTAAAATATGCAAAAGCCTAAGTTTGAGGGTGCTTGTTATTTATAATGTATTTCATTCTCTCAAAAGAAAAGAAGGGAGAAATAGGTATGCGATTAAAAAGAAAGTCAAAAAGAAGGAAAAATGAGTTGAATGAAAAATGCTTATGGTACGTAATGTGAGCCCAAATGCCTACTTTTACCTACCTCAGCCTAAGCCTACATTACAACCCTTGAAAGTCCTGATGATCTCTAATATGTATGTCTATGATTAGTGGAGAATAACAAGTAAACAGATCTATAGCGTTTTGGAAAAGATGGAATAAAATTGACATGCATAGGTTAGGTGTTTGTATTTCCATTGATCATGATCTAAGTGAATTTGTGAAATATCTAACTTGAAAGCATAGATTGCTAAATGTTCATGTTATGTATGTTCTAACATATTATCCCAAATGTTCATCCATGATTTTGAAGAAGCATTGTTATAGCTACTTGATCCAGTTCAGTGAGTCTTTTGTTTCTATTTTTGTTTTTTTCGTTTAGTGCTTTACTCGAGGGCGAGTAAAGTGTAAGTTTGGGGGTGTTTGTAGAGTGTATTTTATAAACTTTTTTGAGTCATTTTTAGTTAGTATTTTACTCTTTTATTTTGCGTTTAGTATAGTGTTAAGTGTTTTTTCTTTCTTTTGTGTCATAGCGGTTATTAAGGAGACAATACTACTTTTGAGGATGAAATGAGCTTAATTGATATGCAAATTGCACAAGCACATTCTAAGGAATTAAGCCTAAAAAGTGTCACAAAGAATAGAACAAATCAGGCGGAACCGAACAGAATCGAGAGAAGCGCGGTGCAGCCAAAGCGGCTGCGGTGCGGAGAACCGCGGTCAAGTGAATTAGCGTCGCGGCGTAAAATTTTCAGAAAGTCTGAAACTGAAACACCGTCAAAGGCACCGCGGTCCAAGCTTGAGGCACCGCGGTGCCATGTTTCCAGTAAGCTCCAGTTATTTCGTGAGGAATTAGCACCGCGGTGCTAGGCAGAGGCACCGCGGTGCCTACACGTAATTTCAGAAAAGTTGGGTCGAAATTGAACAAGGGTAAAAAGGTCTGAAGCAAGGTTTTTATCAGATATAAATACCCTAAACCCTGTCATTATTAAGGATTCTACTTTGGAGAGGAGAACGACGACTACAAGCTACAATTGGAGACATCTTATTGTTCAAGTTATTTTCTTTTCCTTATTTTATTTCAGTTTATGTTGGATTGTAATTTAGTTCTTGACATGACAATGTTTAGGAGCTAAATACTTTAGTAGGGGTTCCATCGAATCTTCTTGAAGCTCTTTCATATAGTTAATGCATTTATTATTGATTTCTTCTTCAACATATTAAGATCTATCCAATATTGTTATGATTGCTTGATAATTAACTAGCTATTAATTGTCATCACTTATATAATTTCGAATCAAAAGTCTGAAAGGTGAGATTTGAATATGCTGTAATTGTCTAGACACAGGTTAAAATCGTGGACGAAAGTACCTCGATACTTGTGTAGTAATTAAGGTTATTGTTCTTAATCCTCTTGTGTGGTAAAATTTATCATAGAAATATAGAAGGTTTCTGCACAAGGTTGAGCTCTTGTATGTCCTAACCGGAATATGATGACAGATTAGTTAACCTGCTATCTTAATAAGAAGAAGAGTCATTAGCATTACATTAACAGGTGAAAGAGTGGATAGTTGAGGAGATTGGAACCCTATTCCCTTCATAACTGTTATAAATCCAAAGTATTAAAATCTTTAGTTTATTTCCTGCAATTAATCATAATTCGTAGTTATAATTCTCAAACTAAAGAACGTCAACCAGATAGATACCATATTCGGTACTTAATAAACCAGTCTCTGTGGAAAAACTCGTGCCTAGTTCTTATGATTTTTTGGATGAGGATATCTCCCCCTATTTTCTACGTCATTTTTCAGATTTTCCCGAAAAAATGCCGTCAGCGCCGCGGCGCCAAAACTCCTGCGAGACAGCGCCGCGGCGCCTTCGACGGTAAGTCCAGAAATTCCCAAAATTCACCCAATCCAGCCCAGAGTCTTGGTCCAGTCACTCGCAGTCAACGGGGTATTTTTAAACCAAAAAGACATTTCAATTTGAATTCTAATGTTCTGAAATCCCCCTTACCTCGTAATCCTGTGTCTGCCTTAAATGGCCATAATTGAAAATTGCCATGACCGAGGAATATAATGCTCTTATTGATAATAAGATGTGGGAGTTGGTACCCCATCCATCTGGTGTTAATATTATTCGGTCTATGTGGATTTTTGTTCATAAGGAAAATTCTGATGGTTCATTTGCAAGACATAAGGCTAGACTTGTAGGTGATGGTAAGACTCAGTAGGTTGGTGTGGATTGTGATGAGACATTTAGCCCGTGGTCAAGCCGTCTACCATTCGCACAGTGCTCAACTTGGCTCTTTCAAAATCATGGCCCATTCATCACCTAGATGTGAAGAATATTTTCCTACATGATGATCTTCAGGAGACAGTGTATATGCATCAGCCTTTGGGGTTTAGGGATACTAGATATCCTAATCATGTCTGTCTATTGAAAAAGTTCTTGTATGGGCTTAAGCAGTCCCCACGGGCTTGGTATAAGAGGTTTGCTGACTTTGTTTCGACTATGGGTTTTTCTCACAGCAAGTGTGATAATTCATTATTCATATATCGTCGGGGTTCTTCCATGACATACATTCTCTTATATGTTGATGATATTATCTTGACTTCCTCTTCTGATGCTTTGCGAAAGTCCATTATGACACTGCTCAGTTCTGATTTTGCCATGAAGGACTTGGGCCCATTGAGTTACTTTTTGGGTATTGCTGTAACTCGCCATGCATGTGGATTGTTCTTATCACAGAGGAAGTATGCAACATAGATTATTGAGAGGGATGGGATGTCATCCTGTAAGTCCACTTCTACTCCAGTTGATACTAAACCCAAGTTGGAGTCTGCGGTGGCTCCTATGAGATCCGACCCGCTCGTAGTCTTGCAGTGCCGCCCGAGATCTGGCGTTCACGCGACCTGATATTACATATGTCGTACAACAGGTGTGTTTGTTTATGCATGATCCCAGAGTTAAACATATTAATGCACTCAAACGCATTCTTAGGTACATTCAGGAAACATTTGATTATGGCTTGCATTTATATCCTTCGTCGTTGTCTACACTAGTCTCTTATACAGATGCTGATTGGGGTAGTTGTCCTGACACCCGACGGTCTACGTATGGCTATTGCATATTTTAAGGTAATAACTTGGTCTCATGTTCTGCCAAGCATCAATCCACGCTTTCACATTCAAGTGCAGAGGCCGAGTATCGAGGGTAGCCAATATGGTTTCTGAGTCATGTTGGTTACAAAATCTACTTTTAGAGCTTTATTGTCCTATTGAGAAATTTACCTTAGTGTATTGTGACAAATAAGTGTCATCTACCTTTCTGGTAATCCACTTCAGCACCAGCGTACTAAACACATAGAGATGGATATTCACTTTGTTCGAGAGAAGGTAGCTAGAGAACAAGTACACGTCTGTCATGTCCCTTCCAGATATCAAATTGCAGACATCTTTACAAAGAGTCTTCTGTTAGGCGATTATTTCCACATGCTCACGTAAATGTACGTATCTTTACAAGTAATATAGTCTTGCAAGACCGAGTTTATCGTCCACAGAGACTGATTTCTAATTACCGAACATCTATTCTAGATTATCTATTTGGCAAACGATAATTGATTTGGGTTTTTATCTAACTATTAGAATGATTGCAAGAAGTAAACTAAATTGTTGAGGTTTAATCAGTTATGAAAGAATTAGGGCTTCCAATATCTTCGATTATCCACTCTTTTCAATTCCTAATGCAACTAGAATGACTTTTTCTTCTACGTTAAGATATCGGTTAACTAGACTGTCTTATATTCCGGTTAGGATATATAATCGCTCAACCCAGTGCAGAACTCTTCTATATTTCTATGATAGAATTTACCACATAGGAGGATTAAGAACAATAACCTATAATACTACACAAGTATCGGGGTACTTTCATCCGCGATTTTAACCTATGTCTATTCAATTACAACATATTCAAATCTCTCCTCTCGGTTCTTGATTCGAAATCATATAGATTATGATAATTAATGGTCAGTTAACTATCAAACATTCATACCAAACTTGACTGAATTTCGCGACGCACGCTGATTCTGCGAATGGCAGTGGTGCGAAAGTCTGCGAGTTCTCACGATCTTCGCACCGCGATCCTGCTGTGGCCATGGTCTTTGCTTTGCCTTCGTCCGAATCTCTAATTTTCAACCTTTTGCTGCCTCGGTACCCTCCTTTTATGCCCACTTTTCGCTCATTTTCGTCATTTTACCTTTTTGAACCGATGTGACTCAAAAGAAAGGAAAACAACCCTAACACTACACTTATTTAAACGGAAATGGGGAAAATACTAACTAAAAATAACTTAAAAAGCGTATACAAAATACGCCTAACAAATACCCCAAACTTAACCTTTGCTCGCCCTCGAGCAAAGATAAAAACAAAAGCAAAGAAACAAAAAGAAAAATGACTCAAAAGACTCTAATCAAGCAGCTGCATAAGGTTACTTAGAAAAGCATGAAATGTCAGTTGCGATAATATGCTGGAACATATATAACATGAATATAACAATCTACAATTTCAAGCCAGATATTTCGCAAATTCATTTAAATCATAATCAATGGAAGTACAAACATCTAACCTATACATGTCAATTTCATTCCATCTTTCCCAAAATGCTATAAACATGTTTACTTGTTATTCTCCACTAATCATAGACATATATATTAAAGATCATCAGGACTTTCAAGGGTTGTAATGTAGGCTTAGGCAGGAGTAGGTAAAAATAGGCATTTTAGGCTCAAATTACGTACCATAAGCTATTTTCATTCAACTCCTTCTTCCTTCTTTTTGACTTTCTTTTTAGTCTCATACCTATCATCTCCCCTCATTTTTTTTGAGAGAATGAGACACAGTATAACAAGAACCCCCAAACTTAGACTTTTGCATATTTTTCATTGGGGTGCATCAAATTTTCATTCTCTTTTTATCTCTTTTTCAACATTTTTTTTATTTTTATTCCAAGAATCTTCAATTATCACTTATGGAACAAACATAGAATCATAGAGTGTCAAACAAAGATATTATTTTAGGCTCAACGAGACTGACTAAGGATACAATTTATGTTAGAGTATGTAATGAATGGTCAGAAGAGCTATCAAAGAAATGTCTGAATCATCTCCCTAAACATGTACATCTTAACTATTTCGCCTCAAATAACAAGCAAACAGATTTTCTAGACATTTTCAACATTTCTTTCCATAACTGACAACACATATGCTAAGCACAACTATCCCAAATAATTAGATTTTCATGAATTTTTGGCATATCTAACTTAAGCACACATATTTTTGCTTTTAATTCCATTACATTATCCCACTTAATTCACTAGGTGTTTTCAGCAACTACAACATGCATGATCATAAAAAAAAATTGACACATATAGACACAATAAAAGACACAAAAACTCAATCAAAACGACGACTCAAAAACAGAAACACAAAAATAAAATAAGTACACCCCCAAACTTAAACGACACATTGTCCCAAATGTGTAACGACTCAAAAATTAAAAAGGGACGACTTACAGACATAGCGGTTCAAAATGGTGGAGGTGGCGACAGATGTTGCATTGACCATTGGGTGAACATGGAACGTAAACCATCAACACGCTGGGTCAGGTGTTGATGATTTTGCATCATTTGCTGTTGATTCTGCATCATGTTCTCTTGGTTTTGCAACATCCTTTGTTGATTTAGGAGCAGTTGCTCTATCATTGGCACTGGAGGTTCCAAGGACAGGGGAGACTAGTAGCTTTCTCTCCGCTTCGTGTGCGGTTTGCCTCGTGCTTTTCTTCATCCATGCTGCGGCGTCTGCGCTCATCGGGCCTCTCTCGCTTACGGTATTGAAGTGGGGTCAAGAAAAGAGTGCACTAAACTGTAGGTCACATGAGGCTTACTCTTTTCGAGAATATCCGTGGCGAATGTTGGGACTCCATGCTTAGCACATAAGGCAGAAATGAGTGACCCATGTCCCAGTCCATCAGTAGTAGCCAGCCTGCTAATCTCCCCTATGCTTTGCACTATTTTCTCCCAACATCAATTGTCTTGCCCGACATGATGTCATAGCTGAGCTTGATTCTGTCCGTAGGCACATTGGTAAAATAAGTTGACGGAATCAAGAGAACACTTATGAAATATAACCATCCTCTGGCTGTTCTGTTAAATTGGCACCGGTCAAGTCTCCTGGACCCGTTACGAGAAAGGTTGAATTCGGCGTCTGGGTAGCATAAAACTACTGTAACTGTGTCCCACATGATGTGGTTGACGTCTCTCGACCAACTTCTAAAATGGTGCGGGTTATAACATTGTTCCTCAACATCATTGGTCCTCAGTAACGCATTCACTGTTTCAGAACTTACGGGCACATATCGCCCTCTAACAAAGCATCTCTCATCCTCTTGCTCGGGATAATTAGCATAGAATTCCCTTACAAGACTAGTGTTCTGAAGTGGAATTCTTTCTGGATTGGTGAACTTTTTCCAACCATTCGCCTCGATCATGACCCAAATGGGCTCGTAGTCATCATCATCATCATCAAATGACATGGTCTGGTAGTCCATGTCTCTCTCTGGTATCAATGATCTAGTGCTTATTTTGTTATATCGATCTTCCGCCTGTTTGTTGGTAAATCGAGTAACATCATATTTTGGAGCTGATGGAGATGAGAAAGCTCTGGCGGTTCGTTTTCTAGAGGCCATTGTGCGAGTTGTTGGAAAATTTTCAGCAGTGTTTCATTTGTTTCTTTGAGGGTTTCCAATAACTATCACTCCACACAACAACAATAACCAATCAAAATCAGACCACATCAGCAATACACTACGAATCAACACTACACAGCAACACTTAACCCCAAAATCACAAACTCCCACATCAATATTCCACAATACAGCACAAACAGTACACACCCAAGCAACAATCACCCTCACAGCACCAACAACACGCAGCCCGCACCACACCCAAGTCTACAAGCTATTCTCTCCACTAACCTTTAAATCTCAAGAACAGTGATGAAAGTTACCTTTCTGAGTAGTTGTTCTTCACCGCTTCCTTGACCCAAATGAAAGAATGATGTTGTGGAAAGATGCTAGGAGTTTTGGGTGGTGATGGTCTGTACGGGTTGGAAGGATTTGGGTGAATTTGTGGGAAGTTTTAGGTGGGGGAGGAGGTGTTTTCGTTACTGTAGAGAAAGGAAGGGTTTGTGTGAAAGTGGGAAGAATTGGGGATTTTAGGGCTTTTTATTTCTGAAATCGCGCTTCGGCACCGCGGTCCTAAAGAGTGGCACTGCGGTGCTGAAAGTATTGTGACCTCTCTGAACATTCGGCACCGCAGTCCTGAAGAATGGCACTGTGGTGCCGATCCGATTCCGTGTTTTCCACCCCTTTCTCCGTGCTTAGTCTCCGATTCCCTCACTTGTCATCACGACACAACAGAAAAATACCATCAAGTGAGACTGTTCAAGTTAAACTAAATGCATAATTTAAACATTGGGTTGCCTCCCAAACAACACTGTCTTTAACGTCTTTTAGCCAGACGCATGTCATTTATTCAATCACTGGGTAAATTACCCCCACAACCCATCCATTTGAAAATCATTTTTCTCTTCATTACTCTATTATGATTTTTCACAAGGTCAGGTTTAGCAAGATTTACCTTTTTGTCAGCTTTCATCTCATCAACTTTTGTTTCAAAGACTTTCATCGACTGTGGGTTTCATTTGTCGCGATGATCCCCCTGCCTTTGGATTGTTCTTGATAGGCTAATGCGTCAGTTGTGCTCACCGCAAAACATTTGTTGTTGGCTTGGGATTCAATGGTAGATTTGAAAACCTTGAACACCATCTCCTCTTCTTGGACCCTTAGTCTCAACTCTCCCTTCTCTACATCAATGAGAGCTCTGCCCGTGGCTAGGAATGGTCTTCCCAAAATAATGGGCATGTCCTCATCTTCCTTCATGTCAAGAATGAGGAAGTCTGCTGGAAAGAAGAACTTGCCCACCTTGACTAGCACATCTTCCACTATACATCGGGGGTGCACCACGGATCGGTCAGCAAGCTGTAGATTAATTGTGGTTGGCTTGACTTCCCCCAAATCCAATCTCTTAAACACTGATATAGGCATAAGATTTATGCTAGCCCCTAAGTCGCAAAGTTCCCTGTTACAGGTTACCTTTCCAATAGTGCAGGGCAGGGTGAAACTTCCTGAATCTTTCAATTTATGAGGCAGTTTCTTTTGTAAGATGGCGCTGCACTCCTCTGTCAGCACTAATGTCTCATAATCCGTCAATCTTATCTTCTTCCCAAGTATCTCCTTCATGAATTTGAAATATGTGGACATTTTTTCTAACGCCTTGATGAAAGAGATATTGATGTGGAGCTTCTTAAATACCTCCAAGAACTTGGAGAACTGTTTTTCATGGGCCTTCTTTTGGAGCCTTTGAGGATAAGGGATTTTGTCAGTGTATTCCCTCAAAGGTGCTGGTAGAGCTTTCTCTACTGTAGGGCGATACTCAGTTACCCCCATCCTTTCCTACATCAACGGTATTCTCACACTCTTTCTCATTCACAACTGCTGGTTGGGGAGCAACCTGCTCCAACTGCTTTCCACTTCTCAACAAAACTGTCTGGCACTGCTCTTTCGGATTAACCTCTGTGTTGCTTGGGAGAGTACCCTGCGGACTGTTATTTACCATCTTCTCCAGTTGCCCCACCTGCGTTTCCAAGTTCCTAAGGGTGAACCTTGTTTCGGATATGAACTGATTCTGCGAATTGGTGAGTGTGAGAAATACTGCTCTCAGTTCATCAGACTTCTCCTGTTGGGTAGGTGGTCTAAACTGCTGGAAAGATGTAGCCTGATTATGTGTCTGCTGGTTCTATTAATTACCTTGATATGGTGGCTGCTGGGATTGGTCATTCCTCCACGAAAAGTTGGGGTGATTTCTCCACCCCGGATTGTATGTGTTGGAGTTATAAGGGCGCTGAAAGTTCCCCACTGCTTGAACCTTCTCCATGGGCACATTATTAGGATCCACCGCTGTACATCTATCAAAAGAGTGTGGGCCCTCGCAAATCTCATAATTCACCCCATCTGGACTGCATTCACAGACATAATGTTCTGCTGCAGCTGCTTTGTCAAGAGGGCCACCTGCGCATTTAATGTAGTGATAGCATCTATCTCGTGTATGCCCATAGTTTTCCTGCTACTCACTGATCTGTCATCTGCCCCTTGATGATTATTGGCAGTCATGTCTTCTAGCAACTCATGTGCCTCATTGACACTCTTCCTCATGAACGCTCCCCCTGCTGCAGTATCAATGATGGTACGAATAGTACCACTCAACCCATTATAAAATATGTGGACCACCATCCACTTCTCTATGCCATAATGTGGGCATTTCCTCTGCAAATCATTGAATCGCTCTCATGCATCATAAAACAACTCTCCATCTACCTGATAGTAATTGTTCAACTCTCCCCTTAACTTTGCAGCCTTTGAAGGAGGGAGGAACTTTGCAAGAAACCTTTGGGCTAAATCCTGCCAGGTGGTGACGGAATTGGAAGGCAGTGAGTTCAACCAGCTCTTGACTCTGTCCCTAAGTGAGAACGGGAATAGCCTCAATCTAATGTCGTCGTCAGTAACACCATTGTACTTGAATGTGGCACACAACTCCAGAAAATTGACAATGTGCATGTGGGGGTCTTCAGACGGCAATCCCCCAAACTGTATTGTGTTCTGGACCATGCTCAGGATGGCTGACTTGATCTCAAAGTTGTTTGCCCCTATTGCTAGGAGCCTGATGCATGTATATGCACCAGTGACCATGGGCAGAACATAGTCTCCCAAGCTTTTCCATTGGAACTCGGATCGCTCCGTCATTTTTAGGAACCTCATTGTTCGCCCCATTCTGATTCGGTTGGTTTTTCATGGTCACTGAATCAGATATCCTCTTGTTTCGCCTGCTCTGCTTGCAAGCTTTCTCAATCTCAGGGTTAAAAGGAACAAGTGTGTCTGCTCCTCTTCTTCTTCGCATAAACTAAGTCCATGAAATCGATCAAAATCAACAAACAAATCAAGGCAACAGGGTTCTAAAAAAACAAGTAAAAACCAAAGTAGAAATAAGAATAAATGGTTCGATATTAGAAGTACGTCAGTCCCCGGCAACGGCGCCAAAACCTTGTTAGACGATTATTTCCACGTGCTCACGCAAGTGTACGTATCGTTACAAGTAATATAGTCTTGTAAGACCGAGTTTATCGTCCACAGATACTGTTTTTTCTAATTACCGAACATCTATTCTAGATTATCTATTTGACAAACGATAATTTATTTGGGTTTTATCTAACTATTAGAATGATTGCAAGAAGTAAACTAAATTATTGAGGTTTAATCGGTTATGAAGGAATTAAGGCTTCCAATATCCTCGATTATCCACTCTTTTCAATTCCTAATTCAACTAGAATGACTTCTTCTTCTACGTTAAGATAACAGTTAACTAGAATGTCTTATATTCCGGTTAGGATATATAATCGCTCAACTCCAGTGCAGAACCCTTCTATATTTCTATGATAGGATTTACCACATAGGAGGATTAAGAACAATAACCTATAGTGCTACACAAGTATCGGGGTACTTTCGTCCGCGATTTTAACCTATGTCTATTCAATTACAACATATCAAAATCTCTCCTCTCGGTTCTTGATTCGAAATCATATAGATTATGATAATTAATGGCCAGTTAACTATCAAACATTCATACCAATATTGAATAAATCTTAACAGATTTGGCGGCTAATTTAGATAAGTCAAACATCTTCATAGCTGGAGTTAATGATGAAGTTAAGCAAGAGATTTTAGACAGCACAGGTTTCTCATTAGGTACTTTACCTATAAGATACTTAGGATTGTCTTTGTCCTCAAAGAAATGGAGCAAAATGGAGTGTCACCAGTTAGTTGAGAAGATTACTTCAAGAACCAAAACTGCTTATTCTAAGCCTATGTAGCACGGACACGTGAGAGGTGTCCGATAGGACACGGACACGGACACGCGGAAACGGCAATTTTGAAAAATAGGGGACACGACAGCGAGGACACAATTTGTAAAATAAATTAAAAAATATTTATATATATATATATAATATATAAAATACTAAAATTAATATTATTAAAGCTTCACATTCATAAATAAATTATAAATTTAATTCAAATTTGTTATATACCAAATAACCAAAATACCAAATTAAATATGTACCAAATTAAAAAGAAACATTCATAACAAATTGACAATCAATCAAATATTCAATACATAATTCATAAGACCATAGTCCATAAACTAATACATAAGTATGTCCCAAGACCCAAATTCAAATAAATATAAATTTACTTAAAATAAATCAAATAAAATTAAAACTAAACTTTTTCTAAAAAAAAAAAAAATGTCCCTGCCGTGTCCCCCTTTGCCGTGTCCCCGCGTGTCCCTGCCGGTTTTTTTTTTTGGAAGCGTCCGGACACGTGTCCGAGGCGTTTCGTGTCCGATGAGGTGTCCGTGCTTCATAGTTCTAAGCAACTTTCTTATGCTGATTTTCAGTTCCATCCTATGTGTAAACTCTCAAAATTGACTCACCTTATCTTTGATGATGACTTGATGATTTTCTGCAAATGAAATATGAATTCCATCTCTAGAGTTATGGAGGCACTCAGGCATTTCAGTGATGTAACAGATTTGGCGGCTAATTTAGATAAGTCAAATATCTTCATAGCTGGAGTTAATGATGAAGTTAAGCAAGAGATTTTAGACAGCACAGGTTTCTCATTAGGTACTTTACCTATAAGATACTTGGTATTGTCTTTGTCCTCAAAGAAATGGAGCAAAATGGAGTGTCACCAGTTAGTTGAGAAGATTACTTCAAGAACCAAAACTGCTTATTCTAAGCAACTTTCTTATGCTGGTAGGCTTCAAATTATAAATGCTGTACTGTTTTTCATTTACAACTTCTGGGGGGCTGTGTTTATACTACCTCAAAGTGTGTTGAAGAAAGTAGACAAACAATGCAGAGATTTCTTGTGGGGCAGAACTGAAGAGAGGAGGAAAGTAGTATTAGTGGCATAGGAAAGATTTTGCACTCCTAAGAAATATGGTGAGCTGAATGTTAAAAGTTGCATTACCTAGAGTGTTGCATCTGTTAGAAAGTTATTGTGGCAGTTGGCTACCAAACAGAACCTTCTTTGGGTTAAGTGGGTTCATGAAATTTATATGAAAACTGATGTTGAGATTTGGGAACATATGCCAGCAGCTGATAGTAGCTGGTACTGGAGGAAGAATAATTCACTAAAGGAGCAGATGATGCAGTGGTATAATAGGGGTATATATCAGTTAACTCCATCTGGAAAGTACTCAGTTTCCAGGAGTTACATTGCCTTGCTTGGTCAGTTTCCTAGAGTGAGAGAAGCAGAGCTTATTTGGAATTCAGTGATGCTACCCAAACACAGAATGATTTTATGAATTGCATCTCAAAGTAGGTTGCTTACAAAAGCTAGAATGCAGAGACTGAACATCCATGTTACTGACCTCAAATGTTGCTTGTGTGATGAGAATGAAACAGAGAATCAGCTGCATTTATTTGCCAGATGTGGTTGATTTGTAGAACTGAAGGACAAAGTACTAATTGGGCAGCAGTACACTTCCAACAGAGAGGAGTGGCACAGTGTCTTCATTGGATTCAAAGGAGAAGATGGAAGAAATTTCATAAGGAAATAGTTGTTTCTTTGTATGGTGCCATTATTTATCATACCTGGCAGGCTAGAAATTGGAAGATATTCAGAAACATGTTTGTAAGTACTAGTTTTGCCACTACACAGATTCAATAGTTGTCGTAGTTTGATGCAGACATTGTAACTAGCTGCTGTTTTTCCTGTTTAGTGGAGGTCTAGATGCTGCTGCACCCTTCCTGGAAGGTGGTGGTGACACTAGATGCTCTTTAGTTTGTAAAGTTTCTCTTATTGCAATGGTAATATTTTCACAGGTTATTACCAAAAAAAACTTTCAACTATGCTTTATCTTACTTGAGTATACTAGTAGTAGTATTAGTATTCATTGTTATTGATCATCTCTAAAAATCCCTTCAAAATTGGCACTAATATATGCCTATCTCTTATTATTGCATTTTCATGTCTCTAAACTCCTCTTGTGCAAAACATGCCTTATTGATCAAACTAATCCTTTCTAAGTAAAGTTTAAATCGACATCTTTCATTAAAAAGAAAACATGAACCTTATACCACATGTTCAGATGTTCTAGAGACCTATTCCTGAACATTAAACAATAGAAACAGTTCATTTAATATTTTAAAAGATTGTTATTTTTTGTCTCAAATTATTTATCGTGGTTAATAAAAATGTGTCTCAAAGTATTTATTGTTTTACAAATTTAAGACAACTATTTTTTTTCCATTTTACTCTTAATAGCTTTTTATCGTTAATGGAGATAACACATAAATATAATAAATATTTAATGAAAAGAGAGATTATAATTTAAACATAAATAAGAGTAAAATTAGTCAAATATCTCTCATAATTAATATTTCTTAAAGAACGTGTAAAAAAAATGACAAATAATTTGAGACGGGAGTATATTATGCGTGGAAACCTTCTGCTTTCTTGATAATCCATGGAAGATATCTTAAATTCTTAACATTATCCTAAAACAAACTACACATAGTAAAAAAGTTAAACCCCCATTAGTCAAACAGTCCATGAGATTACAACAACATATTCAGTGTAATATCACATTGTAAAATTTGAATAGGATAGAATGTATACAGATCTTATCTCCACCTTAATAAATAAAGAGGTTATTTCCGGGAGCTCGGCTCAAAAGATTACAAACAGTCAAAGAGATTTGAGTAGAATAAATTAAATCTTATCCTAATAACCATATGATGTGAAATTCACCGACTACAAGATTCGGGCAAGTAAAAAGTAGAAATGACTTTCTGTAATTTACAAAAATAAAAAATAAAAGCTAGAAATGACGTGGTGGTGCTAACCAAACAAAAGCGTCAATAAGTGGTCAATCGGACGGTGGATCTCTTCAGTTTCAACCCGACCCGAACCGACCCATTAAGTTCTCTGGATTTTCGAAGGCGTTCTCATACTCGTTGAAAATGAGTCCACAATCGCCGCCGCTTCATCGCCGCCACACGCCACAGCCGGCGGTGGCGCATCAACTTCCCGATGAGATGGTGAAGTTCCACAATCATCCTGTTACCGTTGGAAAAAAAACACAATTATTCATTGATCTAATGTCATTAAATCATAAAATAAAACAAATAAAAATTAAGCAAGCGTTTGGACATAGGTTTGATTGAAACTTGGAAAAATAAGATTTACCGAAGATTAAATGAAAAATAATATTTGAAAGTTGAAATTATATTTAAACATACATTTTACTTAAATTTAAAATTATGAGTAAAAAAACTTGAAAAATCAATCTAAACTACTTTTTCAAACTTGAAAAATTCATCTTCAAAAACGACCTAAAAATTGATCACTTTACCTTAAGAGTCTCATATCGGAAATGAAATCGGACTTATAATTATCACCCTACAAATTAGTTTTTGGGTTGAGTTGGACCTAAGATCCATTGTCATGGTCAGACTCATTTCAATTTTTTTGTTCACCGATATTGAGCCTCAAATTACATTGTCCATGCTCAGTTAATGAGGTATAGACGTGCGGAGAGTGTTACCGGGAATGAAATGAGAACATACACTCATTATATAAATTTAAACAATTCTCAACCTACACACTAATTTTTAGGTTGAGTTAGGCGCACCCTTTGTATAACCAAATAATATTTCACAATATTTTTTTAAAAAAAATATGGTCAAACGGGAACTAAGAATTAGAAAAACAAGAAATAAAGTTCATACATCATCTTGACGCATTCGCTTTGACGAAAAACTTCCATCACTATTCAACGATTCATCGCTGCTCGATGAACTCGACGGTGGTGGAGGCGGAGTAGATGACCACGGAGCAACCTGAATATCCTCCTCATCATTATTATCTATTATTTCATTTTCTTCTCCACCAATTCTCTCATTGTTGGCGCACCTCTTACATACAGAGAACATACGACCAATCTTCGCACCTGCAGCCGACCAAGTCGTAGGCGATCGGCACACATGGCATAGTAACGACCTTGAGTGCCTCGCTACAAGAAAGTTCGCTGAGTGCACGTTCAAATCACACTCCCAACACAAATTTGCATGGTCCGATTCACAGTATATCCTAGCCAATCCATTACAAAGCTCACAATTTTTCATCTTTGAAAGTTTCTAGAAACTTCTATAACAACAACATACTCAGTGAAATATCACATCAGAAATTTAAAAAAAGTAAAGTATATACACATCGTGGATATGAAGAAGGTAATGTATACACAGAAACTTCTATAACAAGGAAAAAATAAAAATTTCTAAGAGAAAATCAAGAACGAATTATAAGGCTAGAAATTAGAATTTTTGAGTAACATGTTTGGAAAGAGAGAAAAAGAGATACCAACTTGTCGCACGTACTTGAAACAACCTTACCTTTGATTAAATTAACGAAAATACCACGGGTTCATTTGATAATAAAGTAGTTAGGTGAGGGGTATTAAGGGGAATTAGATAATGGACAATGAAACGACGTAGTTGTAGTACGGAGCTGTTTCCTGTGGTTGATACAGGATACTTTTGCTTTGGACAGATGACGTGGCCGAAGGTGGGGAGAATTTGATTGGCTGACGTGGATTAATTTGGGCCTAATTTAAAAAGCCGTGGGCCACATGAATAAGTAACTAGTGGTAGGAGTTTGTTGAGCTAATGGGCCCACGGGGGCATCATTTGACTATTGGCTTAATAATATCCTCGATAAGAAGAAAAAGTAATGAAAAAAAAGAAGATAAAGACAACTAAGTACTCCTCCTTCTATCCATTTTTTTTTGTATACTAGAAATAATTATCAATTTTTAATTGTTTAATTAAAAAATTAAGAGATAATTTATCATTTTATAGACTTGAACAATCATAATCCTACAAGCTAGCTTTTTGGATTGAGTTAGACACAAGATCCATTCTTTACAAATAACATCAAAGATTTGAGACCCTAACTTTTTCTTGATAAGTGTTCTAGAAGAATTCTTGAAAATCTATCGATTTTGATCCTGAAAATAATCTCTTTAATGAAAGTAAGGAGAACACGTTTCACAAGTGACATTCCACATAGATTGTGTTATCTCCACCCTCCAACGCATTTCATCTTCTTCCTTTCCCCCAGCCCCCATCCCCATCCCCACCACCCCACACCCTACCCTTACCCCTACCTCCCCCACAACAAGAAGAAAGACATTTGCCAACGACATTTTTTGTTTGCATATGTTAAATATTGTTGCTAAAAGTACTTTTCGCAACAACAAAAGTTGTTGCATGCCGTTGCAATAACCTCCGATGTGAAAAGTTTTCGCAACAATAAGTTCAATAAGTTGTTGTCATTTATGTTTTTAGCAACAATATATTAAAATTTTGTTGTCATTTATATTTTTTAGCAATAATATATTTATTGTTGCTAAAATTTTGTTGTCAATTTTATACTTTCTTTCTTATGCCATAATATTTATTTAGATTATATATAGTAAATGCTTATAAGATAATAGTTTATGCTAACATACCGAATACAAAAACATAAGCTAAAAAATCCACTAAAAATATTTTTCACGGGAAACATTTTCCCGCATATGTGAGTGGAACTATCTATTTGAATTATGTTGAAATCGACCCTCCCTTCCTGCTTTGAGGAGTAGATTGAAGGGCGTCATCGCCCTCCCTTCCTGCTTTGATGAGTAGATTGAAGGACGCCATCGTAGCAAGTTGCTCGTCCACGTCGGTGGTGTTGGTCACCAAAGCTTTGACCACAGTTGAAGTAGACGAATTCGTCGAGTCCTCTCACTTCATTCGAGCTGAATTACATTCACCCTCGAACTCATCAAGGTTGGATTCTGATTGAGAATATCACGACCCGATCCGACGGGCCGTGAATATGGCGCCCTAATTGGACACCATTATACTAATTTGCCACTTGTAATTAGACTGACACTAAGGACAATATGAAATTCGGCAGCATAACACTGCAATGATAACACATGTCAGAATAGGCAAGCCGGCAAGACTTTTTTTGTACGCGAATGAACACGCTCTCAGAAGTCACAACTAGTCAATATATCAAATAGCGAGCCGAAAGGTCGCCACTATATACGGAACATCACGTAAAAGAAAGTGAAGTACAATCACACGACCAACCGACAGACGCATCGGTGCCCTAACTGGGCACTCTTATACCCACACATCACATATAACCAGCGGAAGCTAAAAAAACTCATAATCTTATAGTAAAGGGATCATGTCCCCTGAACTATAATGACAAACTCTTATAATAAAACAGGCAAGCCGATAAGACCACCACTGTATAGAAATATCCAAATGACTACAACTGTACATAAGTCCAACCCACACATGACTACAGACCTCTAAGAGTATAACAGTAACTATGACGGGACAAGGCCCCGCCGTACCCCTGAATATACATAAGCCTGTAATAGCAAAACTGTACAAAAAGACAAGCTCTGGAATAGTGGAACTATCTCAAAAAGCTGGGCAAGATTCTAAGCTCGCGGATCACCAAACTGAGTACCTATATCTACGGGCATGAACGCAGCCCCACGAAGGGGGTCAGTACAACATTGTACCAAGTATGTAAACATAAAGTACAGTAATTGAGATCATACTGACAGTATAATAACCAAAAGATGGCAGTAACAAGTATGTTAGTCAAAATACGATCTATGTACCATCGTATCACCTGTATCATCAGATATCTTGTATCATTGTACTTTTTAAAAGTGAGACTCAACTGTGCCTTTTTTTTTAAAGTGAGAAATCGAAACCATGAATGTTTGTCTAGATAGTCATGTACTATTGTGGGTATCTATACCCCCATCACGGATACATGTCCATGAAATCATACATTGTCATGAGAATCTCCACCCGCATCATGGATGTAAGTCCACGGAATAATACACTCTCATGAGAATCTATACCCGCATCATGGATACAAGTCCACGGATAATATACTCTCACGAAAATCTATACATGCATCATGGATACATGTCCATGGACAATATACTCTCATGGGAATCTATACCCACATCGTGGATACAAGTCCACGGACAATATACTCTCATGGGAATCTATACCCGCATCGTGGATACAAGTCCACGGACAATATACTCTCATGGAAATTTATACCCGCATCGTGGATACAAGTCCACGGACAATATACTCTCATGGGAATCTATACCCGCATCGTGGATACAAGTCCACAGACAATATACTCTCATGAGAATCTATATCCGCATCGTGGATACAAGTCCACAGACAATATTGTTACACCCCGTAATTCCAGGACATGAATAAGAGAATAGACGCGAGAACACAAGACTTGAAAATTGGTACGAAAGAAAGAATTGTTTTCCGACGGAAAATCTTCCGAACGTCGGAAAGGAAAAATGTTCGTTGGTGAGAATTAGATTCTCAAAATGCATTATTCGAGGAGTATGGAATTTATTAACATTATGGAAATTTATTTTTACGGATTTAGTCACGTAGGGCCCACACGAGGAATTTTACGTTTTGTGGGCCCCACGAGGGTTACGAAATTTTATGGACGAATGGGAGGGCGACACGTGTCACCCCCACATGGTCTTGCACGAATTGACCAAGGGTAAAATGGTCATTGACCAAGGTAGAAGATCAAGTCTTCAAGCTTGAGATTATTGACCAAGTCAAAGAGCCACTTGGCTTGATCTCTTTCATCCCAACCTAACAAGTGTTATAATCTAGACCCTCCAATGTGTTATATAAGCACACTAGTAGCAAGACAAGTCTTCCAACACTTAGAAAAATTTGAGAAAACTTTAGGAGCTCACAAGGAGGCTCTCGGCTTTGTGCAATGAAGAACAAGAAAATTTTGCAATTATGGTTCATAATTCACAAGACTTTAACCCAAGGTTCCTAAGGGTATTGTAAGGATATCTCAATAGAAAGATCTCGGAAAAACGACGTTTTCACGTTAGTCGCAAGGCGAAACCCTAAGGTGTTCTTCAACTTTTAAGATGGAACTTGAAGAGGAGTTATTCATGAGCTTCTAAGGAGTGCTTGGAGCGGATTGGAACATAAGAAGAGGAGCTAAAAGTTGCTAAGGATCGACTTTTACGCTTGGACATTTTTAGGGCTTATTGAGGTAAAATCTTCATCTTCTTAATGTAATTGAAGATTACATGTTAAAGTAGTTAAGAAATGAGCATGTGGTATATATATTGAAGTTTGAAAAGATTTCGACGTGTTAAAACCGAAAATGGATAAGTTAGTCATTAATGTTGTAATCAATTTGGACGGTAGTTACAATCGTCGCATGTTAAGGAAGAAAGGATTTATAGTTGTTGTAATTGATATTATGTATATAACATGTTGGAATAACAACTTGTATTGAAAAAGGAATTGAAAGGAAATCGATAACTATTGGGACATTGTAGTCGAATAGGGCTTGGAAAGATTTGACAGTTTTATATTGATTGTGGGGCAGAATTTTACGCGTCCTATTAGGCGTGTAATCCCCTTTGCATTTGCTGAATTGTTGGGCCTTAAATGTGGCGTTTGGTTATTGATTTTCGGGCCTTGAAAAAGGTGGAAAAGTACGTAGAAACAAAGGAAGTGCTGCCCGATTTTCCGTAGAATAAGAGACCTTACACTTAGTATGATTCTACGTTAAAAAGTGAGGAGTTGATAGAAATGTTATGATTAATATAGGTTGAAGTACCACGAGTAGCGTATTCTACTTAAAGGATGAAATAGCTCAAGGTTGAAGTACTTTGGAGCATTTTGCTACTTGTCGATAATCGTCGCGAGGTATGTGAACCTCTTCCTCCTTTTGGCATGATTCTATGTATGAAATATACACGTGGTGTTATTTCATGATTCCTTCTACTCTTAGAAGTTAAGAGGTATGTATGTTGATTTACTCTATGTGAAAGTTATGTCTAAGTTATCCTAAGTTCTTACCAAGTCTTATGGGGGATGTTGGTAAGAGTCATTAGGAAGTATTTGGAGTCAAGTTGACTTTGCTAAGTTACTGCAGGAATGAGAATAAGTATCGAACAAGCCACTGCAGCGCTAATAAAAGAAAATGTATCGACAATCAATTAAACTAAAATGAGTAGAATCCTCCATCTGCATAGAAACTAAGATAAGACAAAATTGTATTACATTTTCTAGATCATGACTGCTTTGATAAGATCGTTATAAACAAGTATAACCTATTTACAACGCCTGAAAGTATATGTTACTTAGTTTAAAAAGTTTACGTACGAAGTTTAAGACTGTCACGCCCCAAATTCTCAAAAGTCTTTACTTAGGGCGTGATGGCACCTGGACAATTATTTCCCACCAGGAACACCATTTAATTCTCTTTATTTAGAAATTTGAACTTATATTCAAATACAGAGCTATTAATAAAAATAACAATAAAGAAATCTGTTTATGACTTTATTAAAAACATAACGCGAGCCCATGCTCGTGCAAATATTGTTTCTACATAGACATACTGACAAAGATTATTCTAAGTTGGAAGGGAGACCATTCCACACGGACATTTCCCGAGACACTGGAACTGACATTCTGAACCTGACGAGTACCAAGCCCGAAGCAATGGACTTGGTATGACAAGAGGTCATGGACGATCGCTAGCCTCGCGTGAGTCTTTCCTCTATCACGCTTTCTCAAACATGTTAAATAAAGAGTCACCCTATCATGCAAGTGAGTGAGAACCTTACCGCAATTCAAAGTAACACCACAATATTCCAAGTGCAATCACATTATAACGTAATAAGCATATTGCAAAAACATATCAAAGTTACAACATTTTTAAATATGCAACAACTCCTCATGGGAAATTCTCGGTTTAACTAACACTTCATTTTATCTCGAATTATACGTTAAGACATTTCCCTGCATTTCCACATGTTTATTACATTTATATATTTGTGAACGCGTATTCACTTTTCATATTTATATATAGTGAACATGTATTCATCTTTCATATTTGTTGCGCGCTGCAACCCGATCCATTATATTTACGTATTTGTGAACACGTATTCACTTTACGTTTTGTTGCGGCGTGCAACCCGATCCATTATTTTTAAGTATTTGTGAAGCCGTATTCACTTTAGGTTTTGTTGCGCGCAACCCGATCCATTATATTTACGTATTTGTGAACGCGTATTCACTTTACGTTTTGTTGCGCGCAACCCGATCCATTATATTTACGTATTTGTGAACACGTATTCACTTTACGCTTTGTTGCGCGCGCAACCCGATCCATTATGTTTATATTTATATATTTATGTGAACACGTATTCACTTTTCATATTTTTCAGAAGATTGAATAAATAATATTCTCTTTCCCAACATTCTGTCATTCATACTTGTAACGATTATAACTTTTTAACCATAACTCCAACTAAGGTGTTTCTCAAGCGGAAATTAAGGTAAGACGGGGATCTTTCACCGTATCAAATTTCATTTAAAACTACTTTGGTTAACTAACACAAATTTATCCTCAAAACAGCCATATGAGATTTATTTCGGCAGAATTTTTATTAAACAGAACTCAATCTTAGAATAGTCATAACTCCTAATCTGTAAACCCGTTCAAGCCCCATAAAATATCAAACCGACGAGAACAGAGAGATACACATCTCCATGTGAACCATCCTTTCATATTCCGTACCATTTGGTACAGTGTTACACTTTTATTCGCTGCCCTTCCTGGATCTCGATAGATCCGAGGCAGAAACTTTAAACAGCGATAACTCTCAATCCGTAAGTCGGATAGACCCCCGTAAGGTCTCAAAATGTCCAAAACAAAGATATATAGAACTTTCATTTAGCAACAAATTTCATATTCCCCACAGATTAGTACAGTTTTATGTTTCAACGTCCTGCCCTTCTGGATTCCGACGAATCCGAGGCAGCAACTTCAAACTACAATAACTCTCAACTCGTAAGTCCGTTTTAATAACTCTTTATCTATATCTGTCCGTAATATAGATATTTACAACCATGTAAATTTTCATATAATTATAATAAGTAAAACTCAATAAAAACAGTCCGTAATTATGTCTTTCCGGATTTCGGCCAAATCTAAGGCAGGAACTTTGAACTATGATAACTTTCAAACCGTATGTCCATTTTACCTCATTTTTGGTTCTATATGATCATAATAGAGAGGTGTACCACTCTTCCAAATTTCATCAAACTCTAACAATTATAACTCAGTGAGAACAGTTCGTAAAGTTCATGACGCAACTAGTTATCTAAACAATCAAAAGTTCAATATTTCTTTTCAACACTCAATTCTTATTCTAACATGTATTGAACTTAAAATAAAGGATATTACCAAGAATTTCTGAGTGAGAAAACTCACCTTGTAAGTGTGAAGATTATTGTTGTGTGGTTGCTAAAATTATTCTTACTCTCTAGTATTTTGCTTCTTCTTGCCCTCTTGGTATTTTTTTCCTCTTCTTTTCACTTGTTTTTTTCTGATTTTCTAACCTTTATGTTATGTACTTTGTTTGTGTGTAAATACAATGTATAAGTGGAGAGTTTTCTATAACATATGGGAGGTGGAATGACAAGAGTTGGAGGGGAAATGAAAAGGGGAGGAGAAGGGAAAGGGGTGGACGTCCAAAGCATGCATGGACGTCCTTCTTTTCTTTTTCTTTTTTTTCTTTTTTTTTTGTTTTTTTGTTTTCTTATTTTCATTTTATCTATCTATTTATCCAATTTTAACACTAACTCTATCTCATGCAATTTATTCTTTGTTTTCTTATATATATATATATATATTTATTAACCCAACCACAATTATATATTATTATTTTTTTCCGGATTTTACATTCTCTTCTCCTTAAGCAACATTCGTTATCGAATGTGAATAAGGTCGTAACATAATCACATAGACACAATAATAACATAATCACATAGACACAATAATGTTTATTGTTATTGTAACAAATTTGAGGCTTCACATTCTCCCTTCCTTAAGAAACATTCGTCCTCGAATGAGAATAAGGTTGTAACACATGCATATAGACACGCAAATGACACACATATGAAGTACTATGTAACACATTTTATTTATTACCTTAGTCAAATAGGAATGAATATTTGACTTTTATCGCCTATTCCGCTTCCCAGGTGGCTTCCTCTGTGGAGTGATTCTTCCATAGGACTTTCACGGAAGCAATATCTTTATTTCTAAGGAGTTGGACCTTTCTATCAAGTATTTCTACCGGAGCCTCTTCATATTGAAGCTCTTTATTAAGAACTATCTCCTGGGGAAGGACGGCGTGACTTGGATCGTGCAAGTATTTTCATAACATTGGCACATGAAATACCGGATGCACTGCTTCCAGCTCTTGTGGAAGTGCTAATTCGTAAGCCACATTCCCCACACTTCGCAAGATTTCATATGGCCCAATAAACCTTGGGCTCAATTTTCCTTTCTTACCAAAGCGCATCACTCCCTTCATTGGGGACACTTTTAAAAATACTTTCTCCCCTTCTTGGAATTCAAGATCTCTTTTCCGATGATCCGCATAAGACTTATAACGGCTATGAGTTGTTTTGATCCGCTCCCGAATCATATGTACCTTATCATTTGTTTCCTGAATGATTTCAGGTCCGAACAGTTGTGTCTCACCCACCTCGAACCATCCAAGAAGAGACCTACATTTTCGTCCATATAATGCTTCAAATGGGGCCATTTGTATGCTAGAGTGAAAACTATTGTTGTAGGCGAACTCAATTAGACATAGATGGTCCAACCAGCTTTCCTGAAAATCTAACACACAAGATCGCAACATGTCCTCAAGTGTTTGAATTGTTCGCTCAGCTTGCCCATCTGTTTGCGGGTGGAAAGCCGTGCTTAATTTAACTTTTGTCCCGAGACCCTGCTGGAAACTTTGCCAAAAGTGTGAGGTGAACTGGGAACCCCTATCTGAAATAATTTGTAAATGAATCCTGTGTAACCGCACAATCTCCTTCAAATAAATATGTGCGTACTGTGGTGCGCGATACGTAGTCTTGACCGGTAAGAAATGGGCTGACTTTGTAAGCCGATTAACAATCACCCAAATAGAATCATACCCTTCTCGAGTTTTCGGTAGACCGATTCTGAAATCCATATGAATCGCCTCCCATTTCCACATGGGGACTCGATATCTTGAAGTAATCCGCGAGTTTTGATGTTCACTTTCACTGCGACATATAAGACACTTCCGACAAACTCCATGGCGTCTTTCTTCATCCCGTCCCACGATGGTAATTTGCCTTGAGGTCCTGATACATTTTTGTTGACCCTGGATGAATGGAATATCTTGTGTTGTGACCCTCATCTAAGATCTTCCTCCTTAGATCCTTTACCTTAGGAACACATAACCTACCCTTATACCGAAGGGTTCCGTCATTATCTCCCAATGTAAACTGTGAAGGTTTTCCCTGTTGGATCCTCTCCCGAAATCCAACAAACTCTGTATCCTCAAACTGACTTTATTTTATTTCTGAAGCCAAGGCAGACTGCGAGGTATCATGTACCACCACCCTAACTTTACCGATCTCAGTTAAACTAACCCCGAGGTTTCCCAATCTTTGTACCTCACGAACAATACCCCTCTTTTGTATTGCCAAATGGGCCAAGCTGCCCATTGATCTCCTACTGAGTGCGTCAGCCACCACGTTGGCTTTCCCAGGATGGTAAAGAATACTAAGGTCATAATCCTTAAGCAACTCTAACCATCTTCTTTGTCGGAGATTCAAATCCTTCTGCGTGGTTATGTACTGCAAACTCTTATGATCTGTAAATATGTCCACATGCACACCATACAAATAATGTCTCCATATTCGTAAGGCAAACACCACCACAACTAATTCCAAGTCATGAGTTGGGTAATTCTTCTCATGTATCTTCAACTGTCTAGATGCATACACAATAACCTTTCCAAACTGCATCAAGACACATTCTAACCCAACTCTAGAGGCATCGCAATAGACTGTGAACCCTTCCTGTCTCGATGGTAAGGTTAGGACTGGTGCAGTAGTCAATAATTCCTTTAGTTTCTGAAAACTTGCTTCACATGCTTCTGACCACTGATACTTAACCACTTTTTGAGTCAACCGGTCAAGGAAGCGTGAAGACTAGAAAAACCTTTACGAATCTTCTATAATACCGGCCCAAACCAGAAACTTCTAACCTCTGCCGGAGTGGTCGGTTTTGGCCAGTTCTTCACTGCTTCTATCTTCTGGGGGTCTACCATAATTCCATCCCTTGACACAACATGACCCAAAAAGGCTACCTTTTCCAACCAAAATTCACACTTTGAAAATTTAGCATATAGTTTCTCCTGTTTCAAGACTTGAAGCACTACCCTCAGATGCTCTTCATGTTCTTCAACACTCTTACTGTAGATTAGGATATCATCTATGAACACAATCACGAACAAATCTAGGAATGGTTTGAAGATTCTGTTCATTAAATCCATAAAAGCTGCTGGGGCATTGGTTAACCCAAAAGACATGACCAAGAACTCATAATGGCCGTATCGGGTTCTAAAGGCTGTTTTGGATATATCATCTGGATTTATTTTCAGCTGGTGATATCCCGAACGGAGATCAATCTTGGAAAAATAGCTAGCTCCCTGAAGTTGGTCAAAAAGATCATCGATTCTTGGTAATGGGTATCGGTTCTTGATCGTGACCTTATTGAGCTGCCGATAATCGATGCACATTCGGAGCGATCCGTCTTTCTTTTTCACAAACAGGACTGGTGCACCCCAAGGGGAAACACTAGGCCTTATAAAGCATTTATCCAGAAGATCCTTCAATTGTTCTTTTAACTCCCTCAATTCAGCTGGGGCCATTCGATATGGAGGAATAGAAATGGGTCTTGTACCCGGAATTAACTCTATAGCAAACTCCACTTCTCGATCCGGAGGAAGACCTGGAAGATATTCAGGAAAAACCTCCGGAAAATTTCGAACAATGGGGACATCATTCACTGCTGGGGATTCTTTTTTGGGTATCCACTATATTAGCCAGATATGCGTACTCCACTCTGTGACTTCTCAATAACTTTTGAGCCCCAAGGTAGGAAATAAACTGACCTGAGGATATTCCAACCCTACCCCTTATAACAACTTCTGGTTCTCCGGGAAAAGTTAATCTCACTATCTTTCGTCGACAATCTAATATGGCATAACATGCCGACAACCAATCCATACCCAAAATGACGTCGAAGTCTACCATATCAAGTAGTACTAGGTTCACCATTGTTCCCCTGCCATTCACTTCTAATGGGAAATTATTTACCACCCGAGATGCCCAAATTGAGGCCCCTACTAGTGTCATAACCTCAAAAGGTTCACTTAAATAAGAAGGTTCTACGTGTAAATTCTTAGCAAAGCCCATTGACACATATGAAAATGTAGAGTCGGGATCGTACAATACAAATGCAGGAATACTCGAGACTAGCAAAATACCTGTGACCACCGCATTAGATGCTTCTGCCTCATTCCTCTGGGGCAAAGCGTAGAGCCGATTAGAATTGTTGGGTTGTTGACCTCCCTGACTCTGGCGGGGTTGGTTTCCCTGATTTCCCCTGTAGGTAGCTGTGGTTGCTTCTGATCTCCCCTGAATAGATTGAGTTTGAGTCATTTTCTTGCAATCCCTAGCATAGTGGCCTGACTCTACACAGTTATAACATGTCTTTGTTAAGAGCCGACATTCTCCATTGTGTTTCCTTTGACAAATCTTACAAATCGGTTTGTCACCTCTTGTGTTAGGGTTGGTGGCCTTGTCCTTGCTACCTTGGTAATTAGACCAACTGTGCCCCTTAGGCTTGAAATAAGACTGGCCCACAGATTGGTTCGGTCCTGAAGATCCTTTACTAAACTCCTGCTTCTGATTTTGACTCTGGTTAAATGATCACGGCGTCCAAATCTCTTCTGCGAATATTCTCTTTTTGCTTTAGCGAAACCTTCTACCCTCAAAGCCATATCGACAATCTGAAGATAAGTTCGATCGTTGGCTAACGCCACCACCTTCTCTGCTATGTTCGGGTTTAAACCCTCTACAAATCGCTTGACTCTATCCATTTCTGTAGGGACGACATGTGTGTTGTATGCCGATAACCTCACGAACTGTGTGTCATATTCTTGTACACTGCTGTCACCTTGCTTCAATTGTTCAAACTCCCGTCTGAGCGCATCCTTGCGCGTATTTGGCATAAATTTCTCAATAAATGCCGCTCTAAACCCTCCCCAAATCATTGGTGGTGACATCGGGGGACAATTTTTCCTAAAATTCCTCCACCACACCCCTGCATCATCCACTAGTCGTGCGCCTACCAAGTTGACGCCATGCGTCTCCATGCATCCCAATGTGAACATTAAGTCTTCAACTTCATCGAGGAATACTATCGGGTCAGCCTTGGGGTCCTTCCCTGAGTAAAGTGGTTCTCTTCTCCTCATAAAATTTGCCCATAGCCTATCAGGTACTGCTTGAGCTTCTACACCCTCGGTCCGTGGTGCAGTCGCAATCGGTCCCTGGTCCGTCTGGTTCTGGTTCGGGGCTATGATAGAGACACTATGTGCGGGCGGAACCATGTGTGGAACTGCAGCTGTCATTAACTCTATGAGTCTATCTAGTTTTTTGTCCCACCGTTTCTTGGGCCGTTTGACTCTCGTTCTCTCCACAATTTTCTCCGACATTTTCTCTGCTTCCTTCAGACACCACTACGTCAACTGGAGGTACATGAGCTTCGTGATGAACCTCCTCTTGAGCCCCCGCGATTTGTGAATTCACCATTTTCTGTGAAAACACACTCATATTTTAGAAGACGGAATGTCTACTATAGCTCTTAAAATTTTCTTATAGTTCATAATGCATTTCCTTTGCCTGTTCCTCGAGTACTTCCCTCTTTGTTGGAACTCGCCTTATAATCACCATCTACACAACAATTATTGGTCAGTATAACGTTGTACAATCTTCTTCCTAACCCGCGTAAAAGAGGTAGTACAAGAATCAAGTCTTGAAAAAGACTCAAGATAGGCACGAGAGGAGTATGAAAGAAGGGAAACTTTAGGATGTTATTCCGTTCACTTATTACTAAGGTGGCGCGCACACCGTCGCAATAAGTAACCGTTCAAACACCCGACTCGAAGAAACTTCCTAGAATCTCCTAACCTGGTTTAGCTTTGATACCAACTTGTCACGCCCCAAATTCTCAAAAGTCTTTACTTAGAGCGTGATGGCACCTGGACAATTATTTCCCACCAGGAGCACCATTTAATTCTCTTTATTTAGAAAATTGAACTTATATTCAAATACAGAGCTATTAATAAAAATAACAATAAAGAAATCTGTTTATGACTTTATTAAAAACATAACGCGAGCCCATGCTCGTGCAAATGTGTTCTACATAGACATCGACAAAGATTATTCTAAGTTGGAAGGAGACCATTCCACACGGGCATTTCGAGACACCGAACCGACATTACGAACTCGACGAGTACCAAGCCCGGAACAATGGACTTGGTATGACAAGAGGCTGCGGGACGATCGCTAGCCTTGGCGTGGAGCCTTTCCTCTATCACGCTTTCCTGAAACATGTTAAATAAAGTCACTACCTAATCCGGGCCGAGTGAACCTTACCCTGCAATTCAAAGTAACACCACAATATTCCAAGTGCAATCACATTATAACGTAATAAGCATATTGCAAAAACATATCAGGTTACAACATTTTTAAATATGCAACAACTCCTCATAGGAAATTCTCGGTTTAACTAACACTTCATTTTATCTCGTATTATACGTTAAGACATTCTCATGCATTTCCACATGTTTATTACATTTATATATTTGTGAACGCGTATTCACTTTTCATATTTATATATAGGTGAACATGTATTCATCTTTCATATTTGTTGCGGCGTGCAACCCGATCCATTATATTTACGTATTTGTGAACACGTATTCACTTTACGTTTTGTTGCGGCGTGCAACCCGATCCATTATGTTTACATATTTGTGAACGCGTATTCACTTTACGTTTTGTTGCGGCGTGCAACCCGATCCATTATATTTACGTATTTGTGAACGCGTATTCACTTTACGTTTTGTTGCGACGTGCAACCCGATCCATTATATTTACGTATTTGTGTACACGTATTCACTTTACGTTTTGTTGCGGCGTGCAACCCGATCCATTATGTTTATAATTATATATTTATGTGAACACGTATTCACTTTTCATATTTTTCAGAAGATTGAATAAATAATATTCTCTTTCCCAACATTATGTCATTCATACTTGTAACGATTATAACTTTTTAACCATAACTCCAACTAAGGTGTTTCTCAAGCGGAAACTAAGGTAAGACGGGGATCTTTCACCGTACCAAATTTCATTTAAAACTACTTTGGTTAACTAACACAAATTTATCCTCAAAACAGCCATATGAGATTTGTTTCGGCAGAATTTTTATTAAACAGAACACAATCTTAGAATAGTCATAACTCCTAATCTGTAAACCCGTTCAAGCCCCATAAAATATCAAAACGATGAGAACAGAGAGATACACGTCTCCATGTGAACCATCCTTTCATATTCCGTACCATTTGGTACAGTTTTACACTTTTATTCGCTGCCCTTCCTGGATCTCGATAGATCCGAGGCAGGAACTTTAAACAGATATAACTCTCAATCCGTAAGTCGGATAGACCTTCGTAAGGTTTCAAAATGTCCACAACAAAGAGATATAGAATTTTCATTTAGCAACAATTTTCATATTCCCCACAGATTAGTACAGCTTTACGTTTCAACGTCCTGCCCTTCTGGATTCCGACGAATCCGAGGCAGCAACTTCAAACTATAATAACTCTCAACTCGTAAGTCCGTTTTAATAACTAATTATCTATATCTGTCCGTAATAGAGAGATTTACAACCATGTAAATTTTCATATAATTCTAATAAGTAAAACTCAATAAAAACTGTCCGTAATTATGCCTTTCCGAATTTCGGCCAAATCTAAGGCAAGAACTTTGAACTATGATAACTTTCAAACCGTATGTCCATTTTACCTCATTTTTGGTTCTATATGATCATAATAGAGAGGTGTACCACTCTTCCAAATTTCATCAAATTCTAACAATTATAACTCAGTGAGAACAGTTCGTAAAGTTCATGACGCAACTAGTTATCTAAACAATCAAAAGTTCAATATTTCTTTTCAACATTCAATTCTTATTCTAACATGTATTGAACTTAAAATAAAGGACATTACCAAGAATTTCTGAGTGAGAAAACTCACCTTGTAAGTGTGAAGATTATTGTTGTGTGGTTGCTAAAATTATTCTTACTCTCTAGTATTTTGCTTCTTGTTCTTCTTGCCCTCTTGGTATTTTTTTCCTCTTCTTTTGACTTGTTTTTTTCTGATTTTCTAACCTTTATGTTATGTACTATGTTTGTGTGTAAATACAATGTATAAGTGGAGAGTTTTCTATAACATATGAGAGGTGCAATGACAAGAGTTGGAGGGGAAATGAAAAGGGGAGGAGAAGGGAAAGGGGTGGACGTCCAAAGCATGCATGGACGTCCTTCTTTTCTTTTTTTGTTTTTTGTTTTTTTTTGTTTTTTTTTTTTTGTTTTCTTGTTTTCATTTTATCTATCTATTTATCCAACTTTAACACTAACTCTATCTCATGCAATTTATTCTTTGTTTTCTTATATATATATATTTTTATTAACCCAACCACAATTATATATATATATTTTTTTTCCGGATTTTACATTCTCTCCTCCTTGAGCAACATTCGTCATCGAATGTGAATAAGGCCGTAACATAATCACATAGACACAATAATAACATAATCACATAGACACAATAATGTTTATTGTTATTGTAACAAATTTGGGGCTTCACAAAGACTATGAACCTTGAATTCTTAAAAGGTTAAGAAACTTTATTTTTCAAGTTATGAGACTTGATTCTTAAAGGAAGAAATGACTTGATTTAAAAGTATAGAATAGTTGATTTGGAAAGTATGGATTTCTTGATATTTTAAAGATAAGAGATTTGAAATTCTAAGTTAAGAAACTTGATTTCTAAAGTTAAGAGACTTGAAGTATTTTAAAAGTTATGTAACTTGATTTGAAAGTATAAGTCTCTTGGTTATAAAAAGAATGAATTAGTCTAAGGCATAAAGTTAATATAACGGTTTTATAGGAAGTTGGTTATAATAACTTTATGGAAGGTTAAGAGATGGTTTTCTCTAGTAATGTAAACAAAGAATGACTTGAAATAAGGAAGGGCAATTTGATTTAAAGGTATCACTTGCTTAAGTTTTAAAGTAAGGGTCACTTGATTTAGAAGCCGAGAAATGTATTTCTAAAAGTGTAGTGACTTATGTGAAATGTAAACAAGCCTTGATACTACGGGTATTAGTATCTTGGGATTTTATATGAAAATGAGTCTTTTGGAAAGAATGGAAGTACGTAGTACTTTGGGTTAAATTCCCGAATTTTTATGTAATAAGAAAGTGTCTTGAGTATATAAAATGAAAGTCTAAAGATTTTATGAACTTGCATATGCTTGTTGTGATAGCCTTGGGTGCAATATTATATGTTACGCTGTCGTGACTCTCAGTTGGAGAAGTTTGTCTTGCTTTGTACATTTACTTGGGCGTCTGAAGCGATGTGAGGCTTACGGGTATGATTCCATTGTGATTGATCCTTGGACATGCTTATACGATGTGGGATTCTGGGGCATGCGACCAGGATGCGAGTTAGATTCCCGAATTGTTTTTATTACTCCTTGGACATGCTTATACGATGTGGGATTCCGGGGCATGCAACCAGGAGGCGGGTTAGATTCCCGGATTTATTTTATTACCCCATGGCCATGCTTATACGATGAGGGATTAAAGGGAATGCGACCATGTTATGTACGATTATTACTCCATGGACTAGCTCCTCATGAAGACATGTACCCGAGATGAGGGATTCCACGGGCATGTTATATATGATTATTACCCCATGACCATGCTTATACGATGAGGGATTAGGCGTGCGACCGTGTTATGTACGATTATTACTCCACGGATTAGCTCTCCGTGAAGACATGTACGAGATGAGGGATTCCACGGGCATGTTATATATGATTATTACCTATGGATTAGCTCTCCATGAAGTCATGTACCCGAGATGAGGGATTCCATGGGCAGGAGGTATATATATATATATATATATATATATATATATATATATATATATATGTATGTATTGTAGGTGTGCGTAGACGGTGAGTGGGATGCCACGGGCGCGTCACATGGTTATATTTTACACTTAAGGCTGTCGGCAGTGATGTGGGAGTCCACGGGCATGAGATATATATATATATATATATATATATATATATATGTATCTGTACGATGAGGTGGGATTCCACTAGCGTCACGTGGTTATATTTTACACTTATGGTATCGGCGATGATGTGAGATTCCAGGCACGCTTTGATATTTGTGGGCTTGAGACCGCATCGACTGTGTGATGATATTTGAGGGCTTGTGTCCATAGCCCCGGTGTGACTCTTGTTCATGTGTTGAAATAGTGCATGCAAGTAAAGCGACTTTCATTACTTTCACTTGGTAAGGCATCGTGTCTTTATTATTTTGGTTATCATACATGTCTCAGCTTTATTATATCGTTATGATTTCATTCTGATATTTTTAGTTTCACATACTTGGTACATATTTCGCGGACCTCCTTGGGGCTGCGTTCATCGCGAGTTGAGGTACATAGTTTGCGATCCGCTCTTAGGATCACTGTTGATTGGTTGGAAAGCTCCATTATTTGGAGGCTTGGTATTTTAGTCTGATCCACGAGGTTGTAGATTTTGTACATTCGGGGTATGGCGGGGCCACGTCGTCGCGATTGTTATGTCAAGAATTTTTAGAGGTCTGTAGTCATATCTTGTGGATTGGGTTGTGTAAAAAAAAAAGAGGTAACTGTTTTTGGGTTACGTATATATTTTTGGAAGGTGGCCTTATCCGCTAGCCTGTTATTTATTTTATGTTTCGCTACTATTCTCTGATGTATACCTGTAAGGGTGCCCAGGTAGGGCACGATCGAGCTTGGTCGGTCGTGACAAAAGTGGTATCAGAGCAGTTAGTCCTCGGAAAGTGTCTACAGACCGTGTCTAGTAGAGTTTTGATTATCGGTGTGTTGTGCACCACATCTATAATCAGTAGGTTGCAGGACATTTAGGATTGGTTTCCATTCTTCTCACTCTGAGATCGTGCGATAGAGCTGTGTTGTGTTAGTCGTCTCTCACAACGATTTATGTTGATTGCGGTATGAGAAAGCGTGATGGCCAGGAAGGGCTATATGGATTGTGTATCCAGGTTGGTAATAATTGTAGTATAGTTGGTATAATGACATACAGCTATACGGAGTTATGTATGAGGGTCATTTATGGGTTGCCTAGAATGATTTTAGATTACCAAGAGTTGGTAAGGACTAACTATATACCGGGAAGGTATGAAATAGTTAATGAATTCTCGCCAAGGTCTTATGTTTTATTTTGAGCTATTTGGGAAAGGATGAGATGTCTGATAGGGTAATGAACCCTTAAGAAGTCATGTTAAGGAACTTAATGGAATGCCGTGTTAATAGATTAAGCTACTTGGTAGACTTAAGAGAATTGTACGGATGAGATCCGTATGGAGTAAGTAATGGTTGTTGTGATCAAGACGACATGATTATGGTATTATGAGAAGTTATTGTACCCGTTTACGGGGGGACTAGTAAGGTAGGCTTGGAGCATGGAAATTGTGAGCCTAAGAATATTGATAACCGCTGAGACCTTAGGTATATAAGGCTTTCTCGGGCAATAAGATTTATTCCAGACCAATAATGAGAATTAAGTGTGACAATGGATCAGGTTATGGACTGTTGCGGGTCAACCCGTAGCCCGGAATGGAATGGGGTCAGTTGGAGGTAGTCCCGCTATGTGATAGGGTCACGAGGGTGTAAGGCTCAAGCTTAGTTAGTCGTTGTACGAGTTCGTGGACGCGTTCCACCGGAACCAGGTCGTGAGAGGCGGAAAAGGCCTTATATTGTTCGATTTAGCAAACTCCAAAGATTGGAGGCCAGAATCGGTATGGAAGTTATGTATGTATGCTAGTATGAGTTGGAAGTACGGAAAGAGTACGGCCAGTAAGAAAGATAGCAACCAAGTGTAAAGGAATAAAGCCTGAGTCCATAAGAACCCTTCGAGGTAACTACATCCGTGAGTGTTTAGGGGTGGTAGCTGAGCGGGTGTATGAGATTTGCCCAGGTGATGATACAGTCGTCAGACCCTAGTAGACCTAGTAGAGATGTTTACGACAGACTTTGAGGTCATTATGAGTATGGACTAGTTGGCTTCGTGAGTGCCAAGGTTGACATTTTAGTATAAGTATTGTTATATGGCCAAGGGTGGCATATTTTGTATGAAGGGTGTAGTAAAAGGAGACTATGTCACTATCTAATTAGAATGGACCCCGAAAGAACATTCGAGGACGAATGTTTCTAAGGGGGGAAGAATGTTACACCCCGTAATTCCAGGACATGAATAAGAGAATAGACGCGAGAACACAAGACTTGAAAATTGGTACGAAAGAAAGAATTGTTTTCCGACGGAAAATCTTCCGAACGTCGGAAAGGAAAAATGTTCGTTGGTGAGAATTAGATTCTCAAAATGCATTATTTGAGGAGTATGGAATTTATTAACATTATGGAAATTTATTTTTACGGATTTAGTCACGTAGGGCCCACCTGAGGAATTTTACGTTTTGTGGGCCCCACGAGGGTTACAGAATTTTATGGATGAATGGGAGGGCGACACGTGTCACCCCCACATGGTCTTGCACGAATCGACCAAGGGTAAAATGGTCATTGACCAAGGTAGAAGATCAAGTCTTCAAGCTTGAGATTATTGACCAAGTCAAAGAGCCACTTGGCTTGATCTCTTTCATCCCAACCTAACAAGTGTTATAATCTAGACCCTCTAATGTGTTATATAAGCACACTAGTAGCAAGACAAGTCTTCCAACACTTAGAAAAATTTGAGAAAACTTTAGGAGCTCACAAGGAGGCTCTCGGCTTTGTGCAATGAAAAACAAGAAAATTTTGCAATTGTGGTTCATAATTCACAAGACTTTAACCCAAGGTTCCTAAGGGTATTGTAAGGATATCTCAATAGAAAGATCTCGGAAAAATGACGTTTTCACGTTAGTCGGAAGGCGAAACCCTAAGGTGTTCTTCAACTTGGAAGATGGAACTTGAAGATGAGTTCTTCATGAGCTTCTAAGGAGTGCTTGGAGCGGATTGGAACATAAGAAGAGGAGCTAAAAGTTGCTAAGGATCGACTTTTACGCTTGAACATTTTTAGGGCTTATTGAGGTAAAATCTTCATCTTCATAATGTAATTGAAGATTACATGTTATAGTAGTTAATAAATGAGCATGTGGTATATATATTAAAGGTTTGAAAAGATTTCGACGTGTTAAAACCGAAAATGGACAAGTTAGTCATTAATGTTGTAATTAATTTGGACGGTAGTTACAATCGTCGCATGTTAAGGAATAAAGGATTTATAGTTGTTGTAATTGATATTATGTATATAACATGTTGGAATAACCACTTGGATTGAAAAAGGAATTGAAAGGAAATTGATAACTATTGGGACATTGTAGCCGAATAGGGCTTGGAATTATTGGACAGTTGTATATCGATTGTGGGGCAGAATTTTACGCGTCCTATTAGGCGTGTAATCCCCTTTGCATTTGCTAAATTGTTGGGCCTTAAATGTGGCGTTTGGTTATTGATTTTCGGGCCTTGAAAAAGGTGGAAAAGTACGTAGAAACAAAGGAAGTGCTGCCCAATTTTTCGTAGAATAAGAGACCTTACACTTAGTATGATTCTACGTTAAAAAGTGAGGAGTTGATAGACATGTTATGATTAATATAGGTTGAAGTACTACGAGTAGCGTATTATACTTAAAGGATGGAATAGCTCAAGGTTGAAGTACTTTGGAGCATTTTGCTACTTGTCGATAATCGTCGCGAGGTATGTGAACCTCTTCCTCCTTTTGGCATGATTCTATGTATGAAATATACACGTGGTGTTATTTCATGATTCCTTCTACTCTTAGAAGTTAAGAGGTATGTATGTTGATTTACTCTATGTGAAAGTTATGTCTAAGTTATCCTAAGTTCTTACCAAGTCTTATGGGGGATGTTGGTAAGAGTCATTAGGAAGTATTTGAAGTCAAGTTGACTTTGCTAAGTTACTGCAGGAATGAGAATAAGTATCGAACAATCCACTGCAGCGCTAATAAAAGAAAATGTATCGACAATCAATTAAACTAAAATGAGTAGAATCCTCCATCTGCATAGAAACTAAGATAAGAAAAAATTGTATTACATTTTCTAGATCATGGCTGCTTTGATAAGATCGATATAAACAAGTATAACCTATTTACATCGCCTGAAAGTATATGTTACTTAATTTAAAAAGTTTACGTACGAAGTTTAAGACTATGAACCTTGAATTCTTATGGTTAAGAAACTTTATTTTTCAAGTTATGGGACTTGATTCTTAAAGGAAGAAATGACTTGATTTAAAAGTATAGAATACTTGATTTGGAAAGTATGGATTTCTTGATATTCTAAAGATAAGAGACTTGAAATTCTAAGTTAAGAAACTTGATTTCTAAAGTTAAGAGAATTGAAGTATTTTAAAAGTTATGTAACTTGATTTGAAAGTATAAGTCTCTTGGTTATAAAAAGAATGAATTAGTCTAAGGCATAAAGTTAGTATAACGGCTTTATGGGAAGTTGGTTATAATAACTTTATGGAAGGTTAAGAGATGGTTTTCTCTAGTAATGTAAACAAAGAATGACTTGAAATAAGGAAGGGCAATTTGATTTAAAGGTATCACTTGCTTAAGTTTTAAAGTAAGGGTCACTTGATTTAGAAGCCGAGAAATGTATTTCTAAAAGTGTAGTGACTTATGTGAAATGTAAACAAGCCTTGATACTACGGGTATTAGTATCTTGGGATTTTATATGAAAATGAGTCTTTCGGAAAGAATGGAAGTACGTAGTATTTTGGGTTAAATTCCCGAATTTTTATGTAATAAGAAAGTGTCTTGAGTATATAAAATGAAAGTCTAAAGATTTTATGAACTTGCATATGCTTGTTGTGATAGCCTTGGGTGCAAGTATTATATGTTACGCTGTCGTGACTCTCAGTTGGAGGTCATTGTCTTCTTGTAGAATTTACTTGACGCGTCTGAAGCGGTGTGGAGGCTTCCACGGGTATGCTTCCATTGTGATTGATCCTTGGACATGCTTATACGATGTGGGATTCCGGGGCATGCGACCAGGATGCGAGTTAGATTCCCGAATTGTTTTTATTACTCCTTGGACATGCTTATACAATGTGGGATTCCGGGGCATGCAACCAGGAGGCGGGTTAGATTCCCGGATTTATTTTATTACCCCATGGCCATGCTTATACGATGAGGGATTACGGGGCATGCGACCATGTTATGTACGATTATTACTCCATGGACTAGCTCCTCATGAAGACATGTACCCGAGATGAGGGATTCCACGGGCATGTTATATATGATTATTACCCCATGACCATGCTTATACGATGAGGGATTCCGGGGCATGCGACCATGTTATGTACGATTATTACTCCATGGATTAGTTCTCCATGAAGACATGTACCCGAGATGAGGGATTCCAAGGGCATGTTATATACGATTATTACCCCATGAATTAGCTCTCCATGAAGTCATGTACCCGAGATGAGGGATTCCACGGGAATGAGATATATATATATATATATATGTATTGTAGGTGTGTACGCCGACAGTGAGGTTGGATGCCACGGGCGCGTCACATGGTTATATGTTACACTTAAGGCTGTCGGCAGTGATGTGGGATTCCACGGGCCGGCGATATATATATATATATATATATATATATATATGCATTGTATATGTATACGACAGTGGTGAGATTCCACAGGCGTCACACGGTTATATTTTACACTTACGGTCGTCATGATGTGGGATTCCACGCACGCTTTGATATTTGTGGGCTTGAGACCACATCGATCTGTGTGATGATATTTGAGGGCTTGTGTCCATAGCCCTGGTGTGACTCTTGTTCATGTGTTGAAATAGTCTGTACAGAAGTAAAACTGACTTTCATTACTTTCACTTCGGTAAGGCACGGTGTACTGTTATTTTGGTTATCATACATGTCTCCAGCTTTATTATAGACTGTTATGATTTCATTACAGTATTTTCAGTTTCACATACTTGGTACATATTTCGTACTGACCTCCTTCGGGGGGCTGCGTTCATGCCGCAGGTTGAGGTACATAGCTTGCTGATCCGCACTCTTAGGATCACTGTTCAGTTGGTTGGAAAGCTCCATTATTTCGGAGGCTTGGTATTTTGGTACAGTCCCTGAGGTTGTAGATTTTGTACATTCAGGGGTATGGCGGGGCCCTGTCCCGTCACAGTTGTTATGTCAAGAATTCTTAGAGGTCTGTAGTCATATCTTGTGGATTGAGTTGTGTAAAAAAAAAAAGAGGTAACTGCTTTTGGGTTACGTATATATTTTTGAAAGGTGGCCTTATCGGCTAGCCTGTTATTTATTTCTTTGAGATGTATGTATGTTCCGCTACTATTCTCTGATGTATACCTGTAAGGGTGCCCAGGTAGGGCACCAGTCGCGGGCCCGGGGTCGGGTCGTGACAAATATACTCTCATGAGAATCTATACCCACATCGTGGATACAAGTCCACGGATAATATACTTTCATGGAAATCTATACCCGCATCGTGGATACAAGTCCACGGACAATATACTCTCATGAGAATCTATATCCGCATCGTGGATACAAGTCTACGGACAATATACTCTCATGGAATATACTCTCATGGGAATCTATACCCGCATTGTGTATACAAGTCCACGGACAATATACTCTGTACGAATAACTATCATGAGCAACCATGTGCAATTTAAATCATCTTTAAAATGAACTTTCATTTTAGAATAAAAACCAAGGCACTATCACATCTTTCATTTTAGAAAACACCAAGGCACTTATCATATCATGTATCCCTTTTTTAAATCCTCATTTGGAAAATCAAGACATTTATCATATCATGTATCCCTTTTAAATCCTCATTTAGAAAATCAAGACACTTATCATATCATGTATCCTTAGGAATTTGATCCAATAGAACTATGTACGTCCACCGTACACTTATTTCATATAAATCATGCCAAAAGAAGAAAGGATAGTTTCACATACCTTATCGGCTATACCAACACGATAAGTAGAATACGTCCCAATAGGCACTTCAACGTATAACAACAATAACACTTCCATCAACTTCACGAATACTAGTGTAAGTCATATACCACAAGAGGGTTCTCTTTTCATATAAAAATTCGGGCAGCACTTCCCCTACTTATACATACGCCACCTTCCAAATAAGGCGAATAACATCAATAACCAAGTACCAATTAAGTGTACAACCAAAACAGCAACCAAGGTGATTCACACCTACTTCTTATGTTAATTCGGCCTCTTAATCCATATAAAAAAGTCCACTAAAACAGTCCGTAATTCAACCCAACGAGGGTAAAATGTGAAGTCTTTCTACACCTTTTTATACCCTTATTCTTTTAGGACATACGTTATCAATTACCACATTTAAACATGCATAATTGTAACTGAATTTTCAGCATTATAACCTCTCAAAATAGTCCCTAAACATCACAACAACGTCCTACAGTTTCATGCAGTTTCGGCCAGCAATCTCAATACTAAAGCCCTTTTCATAATTCCTTCTAATCCAATTCATATTCCAACACTTCATATAAATAGTTTATACTTTCCATGACAAGATTTCCTTCATCTAACAATATGTAGCAAGTGGTGATAATAACAACAATAACCAACGAATCCAAGTAATGAAAAATAGCCAAGAATCGGCCAACATGCTAACAACAACCACATGCATTTTCTTGCTTCCAATCCTTCTAAATATATGTTCATCCATTAACTATAACATAATTTATCTGCCAATAACTTATTAAAAGGAAGAACTCTTACCTCTACTTTAGCCAAAGTAGTCCTTAGATTTTCGGCTCACACTTCACTTCCACACCACTTCTTCACGCTACAACCACATGCATGTATCCTCTACAAGCTTGTAACCATATTCCTTTCATGTTTTCCTTCCAAAAAGTTCATTTCCAAGCCTAGGGTTTCAAGAAACTTTTCGGCCAAACCGTGGTTTAAAGTTCTTGGAGAGTTAACTTGGCTTAGAACTTGGGTAGAGGGCTTAATCTTGGAAAATAAGTTAACTTGTTCTTCACTTGGCCAAGGGATTTTCGAAAACCTTGAAGGAGAAGGGAGAGATAAGGGTTTGGAGAGAAGACATTTGTGATCTAAAGTCTTGCAAGACTTATATCTAAAATGTGTATATTGCACAAGTGGAGGGGGACCCAAGTAGACGCATTTGTCCACTTATCACAAAATATCTTCCACACTTAGCAAGTTTTCTGAAATTTCCGCATAGGCACCGCAATACTGCCTAATGGCATCGCGATGCTGCAAGTATTGTGGCTGCTCAGAAGTTATGGCACCGCGGTACTGCCCTCCGGCACCGCGGTGCTGCAACCTTTCATCCCGATTTTCCAACTTTCGTACTTTATGTTTCGGGAGCTCTTTTTCTGCCCACACTCTATTGAAACGAATTCAATACCAGTACTACTTCTCGTCGTCACACTATTTTGTATCCAAAATTATTCCTTATAGAAAATGTGAATATTTATTCCTTCCAACATTCAAATCTGATCTCCTTAATTACGTTCTCACTTATGTGCCCTGAAATTACGGGGTGTAACATCAATACAGCTGACCAAAATATAATACGATCCCCATACGAACAACCCACAACTGTCTACAGACTTCTAAGAATACGATAATGAAATATGACGGGACAGGGCCCCGTCGTGTCCCTAAATATACATGAGTCAAAATAAGGTTATGTACCAAAACGACTAAGCTCCGAAACAATGAAGCTTTCCAACCAGCTAAGTAGAAGTCCTAGGCCTGCGGATCACCAAACTGAAAACCTGTACCTGTGGGCATGAACGCAGCCCCCCGAGAAAAAGGGGTCAATACGAAATGATGTACTGAATATATAAAACATGAAGTACTGTAAATAAGATCATAACTGACCAAGAGGTAACAAGAGACAAGTATAATAATTAAATACCAAATCCAACTATGCAATAAGTGTTGTGGAGTGTTGTACTCATGATTGGGGTGTAGTTGGGGGTTGAATTGTATTATGTATTGTTGTGTTGGTGATGCTGTGTTGATTGTGTGATTGAGAGTTGTTGGGCAACCTCACAAAAACAAAAGAAACACTGTCCAAAAATTTCTCAAGAATGTCTGCTAGAAAAAGAAGAGCTTCCGCATCCACCCCTGTTCCACAATATGATACCACTAGGTTCGCTAGTAAAAAGGCAGAAGATAGATATAACAAGCTTAGTACTAGAACCTTGATACCTGAGAGAGGAATGAAGTACCAAAGGGAGCCATTTGAGGATGGCGATGTCTATGAGCCGATTCGGGCTACGATTGAGGCGAATGAGTGGAAGAGATTCGTCAATCCGGAGAAAATGGTACCGCAGAACACTATCATGGTGAAAGAATTTTATGCCAACTATCCAGAACAGACATATGGTAGATGTTTTGTGAGAGGGCAGTATGTGCCTGTGACGGCTGAGGTGGTGAACGAAATATTGAGGACAACAGGTGCTGAAGAACAAGGCTATAACCAAAACCATTTCAGAGGATGGTCTAGAGATGCCAACCACATCGATTGGGAGACCGTCGCAGCGACACTATGCTACCCAGGGGCTGCGTATGAGATTGCACGAAATGGAGCAAGGGGACTGAGCAGATGTCAGTTCAACAAAACAACCAAGGATTGGTTGTACTTCGTCAGTGCCAGCCTGATTCCATCGACGCACTTTACCAGAGTGCCGACAGATAGAATAAAAATGGTGTATGGAATCATGACGGGGAAGACGATTGACGTCGGGAAAGAGATAGTGCAGAGCATTATAGAAATCAGCAGGTTGGCCACTACAGGTGGGTTGGGACATGGATCTCTTATTTGCACTTTATATTCTAGACATGGAGTCCCCACCTTAGTTACTGATACATATGAGAAGGGCCAACCTCCTGTGACATATGGGGTAGTGCACGCTTTCCCATAGCCATTCCCTCCAGCAGAATCTAGGAGGAGAGGAGCTCCAGCTCCAACACCAGCACCAGTAGCAGGAGCAGAGGCTACCATGGATGAGGACGAGCCTAAGATAGAGGCTCAGTATGAAGCAGGCAACAGCCACCAACAATCCTTGGAATTGGAACCTCTAGTGCCTATGATGGAGCAGTTGCTCATGAACCAGCGGATGATGATGCAGAGCCTGGACACAGTGATACAAGGTCAATAGGATATAAGGCAGAATCAACAACTGTTGTACCAAAGAGTTGACGACTTGAGCTACAGGTTCAATCAGTGGACCATGCATTACCCGCCGCCACCGCCACCATTTTAAACCACTAAGTCTGTAAGTTGTCCCGTCTTTCTTTTTATTTTGAGTCTTGCACACATTAGAGACAATGTGTGATTTAAGTTTGGGAGGGGGGGGGTTCTTAATTTATTTTTGTGTATTTTTTTATTGAGTCTTTTTGTTGTTTTTTTTAATTTCTATGTTTTATATGAGTCGATTTTTTTTTATGATCATGCATGTTGTAGTCACTTGAAACGCCTAGTGAAGTAAAGTGGGATAATGTAATGGAATTAGAAACAGAAAATCTGAACGCCTAAGTTAGATATGCCAAGAATTCATGAAATCAAATTATTTGGGGTATCTTGCTTGACTTATGCATTGTTAATAATAAAGCCTATGTGTCTGCTTGCTTGCTATTTGAAGCAAAATCGTTAGGATATACATGTTAGGGAGATGACTCAGACATTTCTTTGTTAGCCCTTTCTTACTATTCATTGCCTATCCCTGCATTAAAATTGTATCCCTAGTCAGTCCCTTTGAGCCAAAAATAAGATCTTTTTTTGACACCCTATAATTCCATACTTTGTGCCATAAGTGAAAATTTGAGATGTTTGGAATGAAAAGTATTGAGAAAAAAAGAAAAAAAAAAGACGAAAAGAGAGTGAACAAATTTATGCACCCCAATGAAAATAAAATAAATAGGCAAAAACCTAAGTTTGGGAGTGTCTGTTATTCATAATGCACCTCATTCTCTCAAAAACAAAAGAGGGGAAAGATAGGTACGAGATTAAAGAGGAAATCAAAAGAAAAGGGAAGAGTTGAAAGAAAAAGATCTTATGGTACGTACGTTGAACCTAAATGCCTATTTTTACCTACCCCTGCCTAAGCCTACATTACAACCCTGAAAAGTTTTGAAGATCTCTAGTATGTGTATTCATGATTAGTGGAGAATAGCAAATAAACATGCCATAGAATTTTGATATTGACATACATAGGTTAGGTGTTCTTACTTCCATTGAGCATGATTGAATTGAATTTGCGAAATATCTGACTTAATAGTTTTAGAATGCTAAAAATCCATGTTATATGTTCCTGCATATTATCCTACTAACCTTCATGCTTTTCTAGTGACAATTGTGCAACAGATTGATCAGTGTCTTTGAGTCCTTTTATTTTCTTTTCTTTCGTGTCTTTGTCATTATTTCTGATCTTTACTCGAGGGCGAGCAAAGGTTAAGTTTGGGGGTGTTTGTTAGACGTATTTTATATACACCTTTTGAGTCATATTTAGTTAGTCTTTGGCCCATTTTTGCACAAATATGCGTCATGTTAGGATATATTTTCTTTCTTTTGAGTCACATTGGTTTAAAATGACACATTGGCGAAAAGAAGCAAAAAGAGGGCAAAAACAGAGGTTTCAGAGCACAAAGAGACGAAAAGCTAGCACCCCGGGCAAAATACAGGGCGGCACCGTGGCGCCAGTCCATCAGGAGCAGCAGGGCCACGTCGCCCAGAACGTTGGACAGCCGTAGGAGTTTCGGCGCCACGGCGCCGGTTGTAGGGCCGTGGCGCCGACACGGGTTTTCAGCCAAATCCGAATGGGAATGGGCCAAGACCAAGAGGAAAAAGTTGGGAACATTTTTGGAGGATATATAAAGGCCTTAGGGCAGATTTTTGAAGGGTTCCACAATCACTAACTCTACACAACACATAGTTCTTGAAAGCTTCAAGATTTGAGGCTTGTTCTTGAGTAATTTTTTTTCTTACTTTATTTATTTTTCAGTTTATTTTGGATAATCTTTTAGTTCGTAGCATGTCTATGACTATGAGCTAAACTTTAATTAGGGCTTTCCATTCGAATCATTTGAACCTAGTTTTATGATTTAATGCATGATTTTGATTTCTTCTTTATATAGTTGGAATTTATTCAATAATTGCTTTGATTGCTTTGTAATTAATTGATCCCTAATTATCATCACATGTATGATTTCTAATCGAGATCCGAAAGGAGATATTGTGAATATGCTATAGTTGAATAAATATAGGTTAAAATCGTGGACGAAAGTACCCCGATACTTGTATAGTTTAATAGGTTATTGTTCTTAATCCTCTTTTGTGGTAAATCCTATCATCGAAAGATAGAAGGGTTCCGCATCGGGGTTGAGTGTTTATATATCCCAACCGAAATCTAAAACGGCTTAGTTAACATACTATCTCAATATAGAAGAACTTTTATCATTGCATTAAAGATTAAAGCGAGCGGATAGTTGAGGAGATTGGAAGCCCTATTTCCTCCATATATGATTTAAGTAAAGTAATTTAGTTAACTTTTATAATTGCTTAGTAGTCATAGATACAAACAACCATCAAAATATCGATCACCAAATAGATACCATAGGATAGAAATTGATAATTGAACACTAATTCCTGAGGACGATATTCGGTTTTACCCAGACTATATTACTTGTCACGATACGTGCACTTGCGTTAAGCGTGTGGATAAAATCGCTAACAAAGGGTATTGGGCATACTTGGGGGTCCCACTCAAACGGTTGTGATGAACGTTTGAGTGGGGGTACTGGTGTTGAACTAAGATGATGAGTGATTTTGGGGATTAACCTTATGCTGATTCTGACTGTTGTTATTTAGGCTTGTCGCCATCATGTGGGCTCGTCGCCATATTTGATATTGTCATGTTTATTCATCACACGTGCGTGGGCTCGTCGCCATATTTGATATTATCATGTTTATTCATCACACGTGCTTGATATGATATCCTAATTGTACTAGAATTATTATTGATAAACTTCTTTGATATGAAATCATGTGTATTAGATCATATGTGTGTTATTAAACTCTTGAAAGCATGTGATATTTCATCTCTTACTTGGTTGAATCTCATCATATCATGATATCTTGCCTTATATTGTCATTTGCATTCATATCTCATGGTTCTCAGATATTGATATGAGAGTGGTATGAATATATTCTGGGCCCAAGAGGCCGAAAGGTAAGAACACTTGTGAGATTACGACAACATTGAGATGATGATGATATGGATGATTCGGGTTGCACGCTGCGATAGATATTGATATGCGGGGATCAGAGTTGCACACCTATAACATGATATTATTATAGCCAAAAGATGGGCTTAGTGATACGATGGGTTATTCTGGAGCGGAGGGGTATATGGCTTCGCAAATCCCAATGGGTCACTTTCATATGGCATACCCCTGTGAAGTGTGTATATCGGTCAATGGAAAGGTACTTTTCATATGTGTTGCATTCATATCATACATAGATCTATACATTGAATAATTGTGATTTTGTAATGTGATGTGGTAGGTTATGGGAACTTGGGTGAAACCCTGATTTACTTGGATTGAATTGAATGTATTGGACCAGAATGGTCGCTATGATTGAGTTTGTCTTTGTGAATACTTGGACACAACAATTATGCTGGTCTCCAGGGCCGTCTCAAATATTTTGGGCGCCATGTTCTAATTCGTAAAAATTGGCCCTTAATTAGGCTAAAACCTGCGAATTATGGACCTTTATAGTAAATTCTGGCTAATACTTAATAAAAAATGAAAAAAGGGGCCCTAAAATTTTTTGTTTTTCGGGAGTCCCTGTGCGATAGCACACCTCGCACGGGTCCAAAGACGGCCTTGCTGGTCTCTATGAACACGTGGATAAATTATTGAGGTTGAATCGATTTGGTTGTCGTGTGTGGCTTGCTTCCTCGTGTATGGGTTTTGAGGTTTAATAATTGCATATCTAAGTGTTTGAAGTCAACTACTACTGTGGTCGGAAATGTAAATTACCATGACTATTGTCTAGGTCCAGGGAATTATGTGCATTTTATGCATTTTCTGGTAATTGGTCGTGTGACTGGGTAACGAGTCTAGTAAAGAACGTGTGATAAGTATTACTAGAGGAAATGTAAATGTAGAACGATCTATGTGTGTCAGATCGTAATTGTATAGAGACTTAACTAAATGTAAATACTAAGATTAATAAAGAAGTTAACGTCATCATATGATATCCTAATATCAATTCCAGGTCGCGTAATAGAGCAATATTTTTTGTATGTATAGCTGAGGTAGCAATACATTTTTTAAAGAGAAATCTGCTATCCAAGCTCTATGCTCATCATTAGTTGTAGATTTGTCAAAGGCACTGTCATCTATGTTGAGTTTATAAACATTTGACAAGAATAGTGCGCCTATTATGAATGCCCAGCTGTTAATGATGAGTTTGGAAATAGTATCCATTCCTTGATCAATTATATTAGGCATACCAACCCATTGTTTTTCTGAAAATAGTTGAGGTCGTGATTTGATTCAAAAAAAATATTTGCTTTAGAATGGATATAATAATATTAATACTTGTCTGGCTTAATCTCCAGAGTTTTTGAGTCCTTGCAATGTGATATGCATAATAGTGCCCTGTCCCTGCCCAAAAAGGCAAAAAGGAAAAAGAAGAGAAAAAGGCTACACCGACACGAATTATCGAAAGGGATCATAAGTTTTTAAAGTTTTGCATTTGCAACATGTAAACATGCTAAGTCTGACAGAAATTGTAGATGAAACATGGTAGTTATACTTTCTGGACTAACATGTAACATAATGAGTTGTACATGTTTTTCAGTTTTGAGAACGCGTGGAGTTGTTTGGTAAGATTATTTTCCTTCTTTTTTTAATTCTTTTAAGAAAAACATAGAGTACTACACTTCATGCATGATAATCCCGTTAAAAATGTGAAGACGTTGTATCATGTAATACGCACAACAGTACCCATTCCCTACCCCCCAAAAAAGCCTCCACTCCCAGATTACCCAATGGGATAATAGCTAAACAAGAACAACAATAATATATCAGTGTAATTTTATATGTGGGACCTGAAGAGGATAGAGTGTACGGAAATCTTACGCCTACCTCATAGATATTGAGTTGTGGAATCTAATACACCGCCGGCACTATGAAGACCCTACGCAGAGTGTGAAACGCTGATCAACCTGAGCGGACATGTCGACGTGGGGCCCCTGATTTTTTTTATAATGTAATATTATTTAGTTGAGGGTATTATGAAAATTTAGGCTTGTATTATGTTCGTCCTAGTTTCGCTATATATAGAGTAGTGCACCGTTTTTCTTTCTTTGAGGTCGAGCAAGAGAGAAAGAGAGAATTGTAAACTCAACTCTCTATTTGATTATAGTAAAATATGCAGCGGCAAAGTGGACGTAGCTCTTGCATTGAGGGTGAACCCCGGTTCCGTTGCTACCGTTTTCTGAAAGATCCTGGCTTTCGTACTTTGGTGGGTCTCCGAGATCCTTTCGATGACCTATGTTGAAGGGATATCTATCTAATCCGATAGATATTTGTATCCCTTCAACATAAATCTGTGTGTTTATTATTTGTTCTTCGCTTATTTACTGTTTTCTGGTTACGTAGAATTTGAAACTCAAATCCTAACAATAGAGATAGATAGGCTATTTCCAAAAAAAACTTTAGGTTAAATAGCGCATATTAAAACAGTTTGTTACATATAATCTAACAAAATATCAGTGGGCTAATAGCTTATTTGGTCAAGCTTTGAGAAGTCAAAAGTGCTTACAATTTTTTGTTTTAAAAACGTACTTGTTATAGAAAGTTGAGGTGTGTTAATGTTAGGTTTTGTGTCATGACATTTTTCCTAACATATCATTTTCAGTACTAAGTTAAAATCAGAAAATGTGGAACAAATGTCTTGACATTCGGACCAACATTCTGATAATTGTTTTGTCTCTCTTCACGGACAGAACCTAAAATCGTATGACTTTTTACCACATGGTAATTTGGCTTGGCAAGGAGCTTTTGAAGCAGATTGAAAATGTGGGAAGACCAAGTCCAAGGAGTTGGAGGAACTTGCTCCACATTCTTCTCCAACAAACTCTGCGTCCAGCTGCCATATTTTAACTCAACCTACTATTAGCGATTTTACAAATGCTCACGCAAGTGTACGTATCGTCACAAGTAATATAGTCTAGTAAGACCGAATATCGTCCTCAGAGAATGGTTTTCAAGTACCGATTATCTAAGCTTTAGTTTCTATTTGGTGAATGTTAATTTGTTTGTATTTTTATCTAATAACTAAGACTAAGTAATTACAGAAAATAAACTAATTATGATAATACTTTGGTTTAAATCAATTATGAAGGAATTAGAGCTTCCAATATCTTCGACTATCCACTCTATTCAATCCTTAGTGCGACTAGAATGACTTTTTCTACATTAAGATAGCGGTTAACTACACTGTCTTATATTCCGGTTAGGATATATAATCGCTCAACCCCAGTGCAGAACCCTTCTATATTTCTATGATAGGATTTACCACATATGAGGATTAAGAACATTAACATATAATGCTACACAAGTATCGGGGTACTTTCGTCCACGATTTTAACCTATGTATATTCAATTACAGCATATCCAAATCTCTCATCTCGGTTCTTGATTCGAAATCATATAGATTATGATAATTAGTGATCAATTAATTATCAAACATTCATACCAATTATTAAATAAATCTTAATCAAGTGAAGAAGAAATCAAACTACTGCATTAATTCATGAATAAGAGTTTCAAGCTATTCAAAAGGAAAGCCCTAATAAAGTGTTTAGCTCATAGCCATAGTCACGCTAATAACTAATACAAACCAACATATACTGAAATAAAAATAAAGAAAAGAAAAGAAACTTGAACCAAAGTTGTTGTTACACCCCGTAGTTCCAGGGTATGTATGTGAAGACGTACGTACGAGAATACGACAGTGATTTTGGAAAGAAAGAAAGATGTGATTTTTTCGACGGAAAAGTTTCCGGTTTTTGTGAAGTAAAAAGGTTCGTTAATGGGAATTAGATTCCCAGATTTGGTATTCGGACTTTTTGGAATATTTTAGAAGTATTGAAATTTTAATTTTCGGAATTGATCACGTGGGGCCCACGAGAGAACTTACGGTTTTGTGAGGCCCACTTTATTTTCGGATTTTTGGCATTACGGATTTTTTCCGAGAGACGAAATATTTTGGACCAATAGGAGGGCGACATGTGTCACCCTTAGTTGGCATGGGTTGGACGAAAATGTTGGGCTAGTGGACAAGTCAAATGGTCAAGTCTTGGAAGATATTTCTTTGGGTGAGTGGGAGTAGGTGGTGGACGTTTTTGGTGCTGGAAGGCCACATGGCTCATTGTTGTGGGGACATATGTCCCAAGGTTGTAGTGGACATATGTCCCAACATCAGGTGGACACTTGGGTGGAAGACCTCATTCTTCACGTGGATCCAAATCTTCACCCTCCATTTGTTTTAATCTCGCCTGGTGGTTCTATAAATACCCCTTGATAGCAAGACTTCTTCATCACTTGAACAATTTCCAAGTCTCAAAATCCTCTCCCCTTTAGTTGAAGTTCGCCCAAACTTCCTCCCCTTCCTTGAAAGCCTTCGTCTGAAACACCTCTCTCCCTTAACCAAACTTTGTCCAAAAATTCCTAAACTCTTAAGTGTTCTTTCTTAGTATATTAGGAAGATTGTTAACCAAAAGTTAGAAAAGATTTCACACCCTAGCCCCTAAAGCCTCACCTTGGCCGAGAGTTGTGAGGACAAGAACTTTAGTGTTCTTCACTTGTTTAGGGTGGTTCTTAAAGAGGAGTTGGTTAGGAGCGTATAAGGGTTGCTTGGAGCGGGTTGAGCGCACTGAGTAGAGCTAAACGTTGCTCAGGATCGACTTTAATCTTGGATAATTTTGGGCTTATCGAGGTAATGATCTTTATCCCCCTATTGTAATTGGAACTTACATGTTGTAGTAATGTATAGTTGAGTATACTATATATAGAATGGATATTAAAGAAGAAAATTGAACTGTAATTACATAGGACTGTATTTACAGTAGACTTGTAGTATTCTTGTGAAGTAGAATTGAACACGTCCAGTTAGACGTGTAATCCTCGAGTTGTTGGCACGGTAGCGGGCCTTGGTAGGAGAGATTTATGTGATAGCGGGGAGGTCTGCCAAATTTTCCGTAGAAATATTCTACGAAGAGAACTAGAAGTTAATAGGCGTTTTATGGCCATTATAGGTGGAAGTACTACGAGCGTATTCTACTTGGGGGTGGAAAAGGCTAGTGGTTGTAGTACTTGGAACATTTTGCTAATTGTCGATAATCGTCGCGAGGTATGTGAACCTCTTCCTATCTTTTCTAGCATGATATGTTGTGAACTATGTAGTGCAGACGCATACGTGTGTTAAATGAATTTGGTTGGGTTAAAACATAAAGTGTTATAATGGCTTTATGGGAAGTTTGTTATAACAACTTTATGTGGGCAAAGAAATGGTTTGTGGTTTTTAAAAGATAAAAGACTTGATGTGAAATAATAAGGACTTGGGTTGTGTTAAAAAGTTGTGAAACCGCTTTAATGAGAAATGGGTAATTGGGTTTTAAAGGGAATAATGTTATATTGATTTCGGAAATGAGAACAAGTATCGAATAAACCACTGCAGCGTTAATAAAGGAAAATGTATTGACTAATTAATTATTATTAAAACCAGTAGAAACCTCCATCTGCATAGAAGCTAAGATAAGACAAAATTGTATTACATTTTCTAGATCATGGCTGCTTTAATAAGATTGTTATAAACAAGAATAACCTACTCACACATAAGGCATATGTTACTCAAATTGTTTTAAAAGAGAATTATGTTATTAAGTGATTAAGACTATGAACTACGAAACCTTTCGAAAATAAGAGACTTGAGTATTTGAAATTAGGCAAACTTGAACTTTTGAAAAAAAAGGTTGTTACTTGTCTTTAAAAAGGGAAATTATTTTGGTTTACTTAAAATAATAGTTACTCTGTTTTAGATAATACGAGTGTTGGTATCAGGTGACTTCTTGTGAAAGAATGGATATTTGTAAGAGAATTGAAGTATGGTAATTTGCTTGTGCTTGCTTGTGATAGCCTTGTTGTGTAAAAGTTGTATTCTTATGCTCTGGCGTCTCGATGGAGGGCGGTATATTGTTATTGTTGTTACATGGACATGTCTGCACCGATGAAGAATTACGGGGCATGCGGTACGTCTGCGGTTAATCACCCAGATATTGTTATTGTTGTTACATGGACATGTCGCACCGATGAAGAATTCCGGGGCATGCGGTTACGCGCGGTTAATCACCAGATATTGTTATTGTTGTTACATGGACATGTCGCACCGATGAAGAATTCCGGCATGCGCCGTACGCGTGGGTTAATCACCCAGATATTGTTATTGTTGTTACATGGACATATACGCACCGATGAAGAATTCCGGGGCATGCGGCTACGCGCGGGTTAATCACCCAGATATTATTATTGTTGTTACATGGACATATACGCACCGATGAAGAATTAGGCATGTGGTACGCGCAGGTTGATTACCCGATATATTGTTATTGTTGTTACATGGACATATTCGCACCGATGAAGAATTCCGGGCATGTGGCTACGCGGCAGGTTGATTACCCAGATATCGTTATTGCATCTGGACATGTCTACACCGATGGAGAATTTCGGGGCATGTGGCCAGCGATGCGGGCTTGATTGATATTGTGGGCGTGAGACCGGGTTATATTTGAGTGATGACTTTGAGGCGTGAGTCCTCGCTTTGACATGATCGCTTTATGTCGTGGAATCGTAGTTTGGTTATCATACATGTCTCTGCCTTATTTAGATCATTATGATTTCGTTCTGATATTTCAGTTTCACATACTTGGTACCTGTTGTACTGACCTCCTTCGGGGGGCTGCGTTCATGCCGCAGGTAGAGGTACATCGGTTGTTGATCCTCGTTCTTAGGATCACAGTTCAGCGTATTGGGAAGCTCCGTTTCTCCGGAGGCTTATCTTTTGGTATGTTTCCCCGAGTTTGTAAGTTTTTGTACATTCAGGGGTATGGCGGGGCCCTGTCCCGTCATAGTTGTTGTAAAAATCTTAGAGGTCTGTAGTACTGTTGTGGGCAGGGTTTGTAAAGGATTGTAACTGTTCGGTTGTATGTATATACATGAAGGTGACCGTTTTGGTTAGCCTGTTTTCTTATGTTGTATCTTGTTTCCTGTTTAAGTTTTTATTTCCGCTGATTTTTCTCTGATGTAGTATCACTAGGGTGCCCGGGGTAAGGCACCAGTCGCGGGCCCGAGGTCGGGTCGTGACAGTTGTCTCCAATCTTGTGTTGTAGCCTTCTTTTCCTCTCCAAAGTATGATGTGAGATGTAAGATCCCAGATGAATAATGAGGTTAGGGTTTTAGGGATTTATAGCTGGGCAGAGTTGCCCTTTCGGACCCTGAAAACGTGTCAAAATTCGACCCAGAACGTGAAAACCCGCCTCGGCACCGCGGTGCCGAAAATCCTGCGGCTTCTCAGCAATTATGGCACCGCGGTCCTGCTTTCTGGCATCGCGGTGCTAATTGCCTTATAGACCCAGTCCGGTTTACAGGCTATTTCTCTCTGGACTTCGTCTGATTTCTTCTATACTTCCCGGGACTTTTTAGGCTTCATTTCTTGGCCCTTTAAGTGTGCAATTCTACCTCAATCAAGCTCATTTCATCTCATTTTTTCCATTTCTCCATTTATGACCGCTGTGACTCAAAAGAAAGAAAAATGGCCATAATACTATACTAAACACAAACGAAATGAGTAAAATGACTCAAAAGTGTATACAAAATACACCTAACACCTACCCAACGATTCATTGAGCATTTTCAAGGAAGACTCTCTACTATAAATAGAGAGGCTACATCAATGAATCATATCCAGAATCAAAATGTAAAAATATCAAGAGAGCTCTCGGGATTTCATCTCATAAATCTGGATCACACTGTGTTGCCTGAGCTTTTCGACGACATTCTTTCCAACATTATAGTTGCTGCCTAGATTCTAGATTAGCTCTTTCTTGAAGCTATTATAATGAGATGTTGTCTATATCTACATAGTTAGATTTTTCAGGCATGAAGTCATCTGCGACTTCACAATTTTTTAATTCCTTTTGTATTATTTTGTAATATTGTAAGAGAAAGAATTTATTCAATTGTATATAAATATATACAATACTTTTGGTCATTGACCATCATAGGTTATATATTAATATAACTTATGTAAATATAAACTTTTGTGTTCTTTGTTATTTCCGCTGCATTTTATTCTTCAAAAGTTTTTCTGTTTTTACTGAAGTGTTGTCACTAGTGTCGGACAACATTATCGCCGACATTCGCAAACTGTTTCAGCATTCGAATTGATTTTATTTCCAGTGTGTTTTTAGTGTTTCATAGCATAACCCCCGGGACCCAACAAGTGGTATCAGTGTCAATACTTGACATAATAAGTGATTGGTCCTATTATTCAAAGCTATGAATCCGGCTAATCTAAATATTGATAGACTTCCCATTTTAAATGGAACAAAATGTACCTATTGAGGATTTGTCTACGTTTTCACATCAAATCAATTGATGTTATGGCATGGAGATCTGGGTATGTTGTTCAAATATTGCCGTCAGATGAGGAAAGTGACATTCTTGTTAAACCTGAATCCAAATGGACGGCGGAAGAAACCAATAATACTAGCTTTAGTGAAAAGGCCTTAATGCAATTTTTGGATGGGTTGATCTTTACATGTTCAAGCTCATTCAAAATTTTCCAACGGCTAAGGATGCATGAGATACTTTACAAATTCATTGTGAATGTAGATCAAGTATTCGTCGAACAAAGCTAGACATGATCATGAGCAAATATGAACATTTAAGGATGGAAGAAGCGGATGATATTAAATCTTATTTTGAAAGGCTCTCCGTTCTCTTCCTGAAAAGTTCAATTTAAATATTTGTGTCAATGAAGAAGCTCATAATCTTGCTACTATAGACCTTCATACCTTGATGAACATTCTCAAAACCTATGAGATGAACATTGAGAATCAAAGGGAACTATATAAGAGCAAGAATGTGACACTTTAAGTTCAATCCTCAGAGAATTAAATCAATGAAGAGGTGAAAAACTTGGTGAATATGCTAATGTTTTCTTACTCACTCGAAAATACAATTTGAAGGTGAGGAAGTTCAACAATGAGAGAAATCAATCTAAATCTAAAAGGCATCAAAACCAAGGCTTCAATCAAAAGTCCACCAAATTCCTTCCAAGTACTAAAAAAGAAAGGCAAAAGAATGAGAAGATGAAGGAGATCAAGAAGTCGAATCACAAGCAATGCTGGCCACTGTTATGAACAGTTCCTGACTGAAAAATGAAAATGTCGTATGTAATGTTGCCTCAGGTGTCATGACATTTCAGACAACATCTGCAACGACATCTGCATCTCCAACAACAAAGGTATATATTCTTTAACTATTCTGATGTTAATTCTTCAGTGATTTTATTTATGGTGGTGAGACTAAGAGTATGAATCAAGTTTAATGCAAAGATGACATGATTAATGAATTACAAAATATTTGTAAAGCATTAATCGTAGAATCCAAGCAACTTAAGACAAAGGTAAAATCTTTAACTCGTGAGAATGTAGATCTAAAAGACACAATAACCCAACTAGAGGTTGCACTTACCAAATAGGATACTAAATTTGGTAAGATTCGAGCAAAATTGAATTTAGCCGAAGCAACCTTTCGTGAGCTCAACTCAGAAACTTCTAAATTGAATGAGATACACAGTTTTAAGAAAACTTCATATGTAGGTATTGGATATAAAAACTCTCTAACTTTCTTCTCTAGTTTGTTTGACAAAAATGAGAAATTGTATTTATAAAAGAAAAATAATTAAATAATAGGTTCTCATATATGTCAAAAAGAATATGAAGTTTGTGTGTCATCATTGTAACTGTTTCAAACTTCAAGATTCAGTGAGCAAAATGTTGCCTAAAAGGTTGTCCAACATTTCGGACAACATTTGAAGCAACATTTCTGAGCTGAAAGGTAAAAAAAATGTTTTAAAAGAGTTTGGATTCCTAAAATGTTGTATCTTGTAATGTGCGATAACTGCTTTAAGAACTACCATTTCAGGTTCTTGGTGTTTTGAGAGTAGATGTTCTCGTCACATGACAGGTACAAATGAGTTTTTAAAGAACTGTGAGTCATTCAATGGAGGTAACGTAACTTATGGAGGTGGAAGTAAAAGAATTGGAAAAGGAATCCTGGATGTTCCTGGATGTCCAACTTTAAGAAATGTCTTACACGTTGAATGTTTAATGGCTAATTTGATGAGTATTAGTCAATTGTAATGATTATCTTGAGGTAAATTTAATAAGAATGCTTGTGAAATTATGAATGAAGCTAAGGAATGTGTCATGTCAAGTACTAGAATAGGTGATAATTGTTGTTTTGTTGCAAGATAAGAAACGTGCAATAATGTCAAGATCGACGACACAACACTATGTCATCAAAAGTTGGGGCATGTCAACTCTGCAATCTGGAAAAATTGGTCTCATATGGAGCGGTTAGAGACTTACCCAACTTCAGTCATAAAGGTAGAACAGTCTGTGCAGATTGTCTCCCAGGTAAGCAAACCCATATTTCCCATAATGTTGTCCCGGATGACGACAACATTCAGGTATGTCTCACTGTTTTCGATTATTGCACATGGATCTTATATGTCTAATTGAGGTAGACAGTTTAGGAGGCATGAGGTTTCCTATGTGATTGTAGATGATTTTTCTAGGTACTCATGAATATATTTTGAAAGAAAAATTACAAACCTTTGACATGTTTAAAATTTTGCACTCTAGAATTAGGAACTTGTTCTATTCTCCTATTTTTTGGATTATATACGACCATGGAAAAGAATTTGAAAACATCTCCTTCACAAAATTTTGTGAGAAAAGAGGAATTTTTCATGAGTTTTTTCTGCTCCCAAAAACTCTTTAACGGAATTGTGTAGCAGATAGGAAGAATATAACATGACAAGAAATGACTAGAGTTATGCTTAGTTCTAATAAATTGTCAAAATATTTTTTTTACTTCCTGTCACGTCACTTATAGAGTCTACTTAAGGCCTGTAACAAAGAGGACATCCTATGAAATTTTAAATGGAAAGAAACCTAATTTGCGTTACTTTCATATTTTTGGATGTATTTGTTGCATTTTAAATGATAGAGATTATCTGGCTAAGTTTGATTCTAAGAGTGAAAGGAATTTTATTGGCTATTTCCAAATAGTCATGCTTACTGAGTGTACAATCGAAGGACAAAAACTGTACAAGAGTATACTGTTGAAGAACCAGATGTTGCCTCAAATGTTACCACATTTGGAGCAACATCTGAACCTGAACCAGAAACCACAAAGGATGTGAATGAGGAGTCAAATTCTGAATTACTAAATCAAGTTCGAAGGGACCCTCTTCAAGGATTAGGAAGAATCATCCAACATGTCAGGTGATAGGGGAGTGTTTGAAGGAAGTAAAACAAGAAGCAAAGAACCACTCAATTACAAAGACATGGTAATGTATGTGTTTATGTCTATCATATACCAAGAGGTTTGTCTTTCTTGTTTTATAACCTATTTTTAGTGTTTGTCTTTGTGCATGATTCTAAGCCTATCCCAAAATCTCCCACTTAAATATCATAAACGTGTCTAGATATGTTGCCGACACATATGAGTTGAGAATTTGATATTCCATAGACACTAATATTAATTTAATAGGATATAGTGATTTGGATTGGGCTGGTGATGCGAATGATATAAAAATACAAGTAAAGGATGTTTTTATCTTAGCAATAATCTTGTTTTTGGTATAGTTGTAAATAAAAACGTGTCTCACTTTCAACTGCTGAATTTGAATATATAGCAGTTGGAAGTTGTTGCTCTCAATTTATATGGCTAGAACACATGTTAGATGACTATGGTTTTACTAGCAATATTTTGTTTTTGTACTTTGATAATTTGAGTGCTATAAATATTTCCAAAAATTCAGTTCAACACTCACGTACAAAACATATTGATATTAGACATCACTTTTAAGAGATTTGATTGAAAAAACAGCTAGTTCAAATTGAACATGTTGATACTCTTCATCAACTAGCTGATATTCTTTTTAAAAAAAGCTTTGGACCATGAGAGATACTCTAGTTTGAAGAAATATCTTGGTCTTTGTAATCTCTAAAAAGGCATTTTTTGGTGAATGTCAGCTGAAATGTCTCTAACATTTTGGGTGACATTTACCTGTGTAATATCATAATCTGTTTTTTGTTACTGTTTAATGGCATGATTTTTGTTCACACAAGTATGATCCTCAATAAGAACATGATTCCAAAGTAATACCGTTCTCTGCGATGATATTAGATATCATAAAAAGGGAGTATCAAAATAAGGCAAAGCCTTTACAAATATTTGGCAACTGTGAAAAATGGGCAAAGCCCTTGAAATGACACCGTTCCTATTCTATAGTAGTATCAAGTGACCGAGAAAAGATATCGTTCCTATTCTATAGGAGTATCGAGTGCTATAAAAGGAATTGTGAGAATACTAAATAAGTATTCTTATTTTTTGACACGAAAAATAATTTTTGTATGTATTTTATGGTTAGACCAAGGACACAATGGGAAAATGTTACATTGGTCCAGAGGTTAAACTCATAAAAATACATATAAAATTTGTCTTAATTTGTTGCCAAAATGAAAAGTTATTGCATCGTCATAATACTGGTGTTGTCCAAAATGTTACCAACATTGATGTTGACATTTTCAAAAAATGATATTTGTTGGGATGTTGTTCTTAACTTATTTCAAACAAATCAGATTTTTCTCCCAATTTTTATGTCTTGTTTTAATAGGAATTTTGAACTTTAAAATGATAAGATTAATTGAATTCCTACCGTGATGTTTATTTTTTTATTCTAATATTTTAGGTGTAAGTTATTGTGTAAAATTGAAACACCTAAGACTAAGAGATTTTTGTTGCTGAGAAAGATTTGTCATGTATATAGATATTCCTCTCATTTGTTATTTTTTTATCATCTCTGATTTTTCCTATAAATAATTATGAGTTTGAGTCACTAAGGAAGTAAAGGGTGAAGCTCGTGGGAGGAGGGATAAAAAAAAGAGGTGTTTGGCCTAACTAACGAAAATCAAAAATTACTTTTAAGAGGTAGTAGAAGTTTATTTTAGAAATTGACGGAGAAAAAAAAGAACTATCTTCTCAGAATTACTTTTGGAATCTTGACTAAAGCACAATTGATGATGTAATTTTATAGTGCAAAAATATTTTTTTATTAAAACAAATTCAAATGGCTATTCTCCAAAAAAAAAAAAAATAGAAAAGCAAATTTAACAAAAAATATTTCTCAAAATAAGCATGCCTTAGAAACTTGGCAAACATACTATATATCGGAATTTACATTTTTCGAACGGGATGTAGCATGAAACATAGTGAATTTCTAAATTTTGTTTTCAGTGTTTAGAATTGAGAATGGTAAGGCACGGAGTTCTTTATGGCATTTGAAAAGTACATATCTTTTTAAAACATACTCTCTCGTCCGAAAAAGATTGACTTAATTTGACCTGATACGGAAATTTGTGGCCCAAAACAAATCTTAGATATTGATAAATATACACGTGATATATACAATATATACACTGTATTTACCTTGTATATCACGGACATACAAGGAAACACTTACAATAAATTAGCCGTATAGAATAGTGAGTCTCAAATATACTATCACATTTGTGAGGATTTAGAAACTTCTAATATGAGAAGTTTATGTTATATTATCTCCAAATTTATAAAGAGGTAATTTTTTTTTGAACAAACTAAAAAGGAAGTACGATCACATAAATTGAAACAACGAGCGTAATAGACCGAACACTACTCGAAAATTGTTCTCCTACTCTGAAACAGACTGTTCAAAATATTCCTGAAATTCTTTCTCCCATTGGATCATTTGTATCTATATGCGCTAGGATCCTGATTTACATACCTCTTATTCTAAGAAATCAAAATAAAAGGCTTAAACCATTTCTTCTGTCTCTTTTTCAATTTTGTTGAATATTGAACTGCTTGTATATTTCATTAATTTTGTCACGACCGAAAATTCTATTGTGACGTGAGGGCACCTACCCTAACCCGTAGGCGCACCCCAATCATACAATCATAAGAAATACGAAAGTGAATGTGGAAGAGAAAAAATTAGAAGAGAAGTAATTAACAAGTCTTATAATAAATACATAAGGTGAAGAAAAAATTTCAATGGTCCGGTAGTCATGAGTACAAAGCTCTAATACTGAATATAAGTCTGAATAGTAGAATAACAATACTGTCTGAAAGTAGCAATGACAAAATCATAAATAAAGAAAAGAGTTCCAGTGTCGAGAATGCATCAGTGGCTCACCCTGAACTTCCAAGTGATCTAGGCTCTACCCGTTCCTCCATCGTCTGGCTCAGTACCTATGGAGTTCAACAAGCGTAAAGTGAGTATGGGAAACATGTGTACTCAACATCATCATCAACTGACCCTAGCTATAACGGTGGTGATGGTTGGTATTTTCGCTTTCTACTAATAAGTTAGTTAAGAAATAATAAGAGTCAAATAATCAACCTATCATTAGTTCTAGAGTTCAACAGTGTACAAGTATTATCCAGGTTCACATGTATTATCACAACTCTCAGTAACATTGGCAAACTAGCCTAAACCCCATAGTCGGGCATCTAGTCCCATAAAGTATCACAACTCAACCTCACAGCAATTATAAGTCGCAAGTATCAGTATTTTTTTATCATGTCATAAGATCATATAATTATTAGAAATCAACACTGAGTACACACAACATCAAATACATATCAAGATGAGAATGAATGCAATGCAGATGATATGTATGTATGCAATGGCCATATGTATCCGGTATACACACTTTTCTGCAGTAGTTGTTATGTGATCCTTCGGAGACTCATGAGGTCCATATACCCATCAAGAATTTTCCATCGGATAGTAGCTCTGTGGCTAAAGTGTTATCATCAGTTATTACTCTCGTATCATGTTCCATATCCAACAATCGGCTCACCAAACCCCTTTCAACAGTAACATAACGGTTTAAATGTCAATATAATATGTATGAATGAGATGGATATGTGTACACCATGCAATCAGCATAATGATGCGCGATTTAATGCACACACTTTAACGCAAGTGCACGTTGTCGAATCAAGTAATATAGTCTAGGTAAGACCGAGTTATCGTCCTCAAAGATTGGTTTTCAAGTACCGATTATCTATCCTATGGTATCTATTTGGTTAACGTAAATTGAATTGGAATTCTAACTAATAATGCAGGAAATAAACTAATTATAAAAATACTTTGAATTAAATCAGTTATGATGGGTAATTAGGGCTTCCAAGATCGTCAACTATCCACTCTATTCAATTCTTAATACAATTAGACTGACTTCTTCTTCTACGTTAAGTTAGCAGGTTTACTAATCTGTTTTATACTCCCGTTAAGGCTATATAAACACTCAACCCCAGTAGCGCTCCTTTCTACCTTTCGGTGATAATGATGACTCTATAGGAGGATTAAGAACAAAAACCCTATTAATGCTACACAAGTAATTGAAGTATTTTCATTCCCAATTCGACCTATGTCTATCCAACTACATCATAGTCACAACCTCCTCCTTTCGGAGTTTGATTAGAAATCATATAAATAATGATAATTAATGATCAAGTAATTATCAAGCAATCAAATCATCTATTGGATAAATCTTAAATAAGTGAAGAAGAAATCAACTAATATATTAATTCATGAATAGAGTTTCAAGTGAATCACAAGGAAATCCCTAATAAAGTAATTAGCTCCTAGCCATTGTCACGCTAAGAACTAATACAATCTCCATACACGAACTGAAATAAATAAAGCAAAAAGAAAGAAAAGAAAATACTCAAGAACGAGTTTTCAAGCCTTCTAGCATCCAAGGGTTGTGTTGTGGAATATTTACAAGATGGCCTGGTGGATGGATGGATGTAGAATGGTGAATGGTGAATGGTAGAATGGAGAATGAATTCTTCTAATGATGTAGAGCCTATTTATAGACCCAGAATCCTTTTGGTAAATGGTAAGGGATTATGTAAGTAAGAAAAGTTATCCCTTTAGGTAGGAAAAGTTATTCCTTTAGGTAGGAAAAGTTATCCCTTTAGGACTCTGAAAACATGTCAAATTCGGCCCAGAACTTCATAAATCCCGCGTCGGCGCCGCGGCCCTGCAGACTGGCGCCGCGGCGCCGAAAAACCTGCAACTTTCTGAACTTCCAGCACATTGGGCGCCGCGGCTCTGCTGCCAGGCGCCGCGGCGCCGGTGACGTTTTTCAGGCGGATTCTGTTTCGTCGTCCTTTTTCCGTCCGGACTTCGTCGGATCTCCTCTATAATTCCCGGAACTTCTTGGACTTCATTTCTTGGCTCTTTTTGTGTGTAATTCCATCTCATTTATGCTCATTTCATCTCCTTTTCACCATTTCTCCATTTCTGACCGCTGTGACACAAAAGAAAGGAAAACGACCCTAATACTATACTATAAACATAAATGAAATGAGTAAAATACTAACTAAAAATGACTCAAAAGGTGTATATAAAATACACCGATCAAATACCCCCAAACTTAACCTTTGCTCGCCCTCGAGCAAAGCTCAAAACAAAAATAAAACAAAACGAACAAAGACTCAAAGAGATGGATCAAGTAGTTATAATATTGCTTCTTCAAAATCATGGATGAAAGATGAGATAATATGTTAGAACATATATAGCATGAATAATCAGCAATCAGAGTTTCAAGTTAGATATTTCGCAAATTCACTTAGATCATGTTCAATGGAAATACAAACACCTAACCTATGCATGTCAATTTCATTCCATCTTTCCCAAATGCTATAGACCTGTTTACTTGTTATTCTCCACTAATCATAGACATACATCTTAAAGATCATCAGGACTTTCAAGGGTTGTAAGGTAGGCTTAGGCAGGGGTAGATAAAAATAAGCATTTAGGCTCAATTACATACCATAAGCACTTTTCATTCAAACTCTTTTTCCTTCTTTTTGATTTCCTTTTTAGTTTCGTACCCACTTTCTCCCCTTTTTTTCTTTTGAGAGACTGATATGTATTATAAATAACAGGCACCCCCAAACGTAGACTTTTGTATATTTTTCATTGGGGTGCATCAAATTTGTTCACTCTCTTTTTGTTTTTGTTTTTTTTCACGCTTTTCATCCCAATACTTTTCCATTATTACTTATGGCACAACAAAGGAATCTGTCACGACCCGACCACGGACCCGTGAGTGGTGCCTTACCCCGGGCACCCTTGTGATACAACATCAGAGAAAACCAGCGGAAAGTAAACTCACAACAAGAACCCATATAGAATATAAGCAGGCTAACCCAAAATGGCTACCTCTAAATATAACAAACACTGAACAGTTACATCCTTAACAACCCAATTTATAACAGGACTACAGACCTCTAAGAATGTGTAATCACTATGACGGGACAGGGCCCCGTCATACCCCTGAATGTACAAAACATCTACAACGTCAGGGAGAACCGTACCAAAAGTCGAGCCTCCGGAGAAATGGAGCTTCTGACACATGAGCAAGATCCTAAGAATGAGGATCCACCACCTGCTTACCCCTACCTGCGGCATGAGCGGCCAGAGAAGAATATGTGATATGCATGAAGTATGTAAATCGGAAAATCTTGTAATAATATCATAGTCTAAAATAATTTGAGTCATGGATGAAAATCAAATTACATTGCACTGTGCCTTACTAACAATGAGAGTAACAAGTATAAACTTTACTGCATAAAAATAGGAGGCTCATGATCAAAACAGGGTCTCTCGCCCGTAGTATCATTAAGCAATCCTACTCCTGGGACTATTTCACCCGCATAGGTCCTGTGGACCCGCATGAGGTCATCCGCCTCGCATGGGACTATTTCACCCGCATGAGACTATTTCACCCGCATGGACCCGGTGGGCCCGCATGAGTACAAGCGCTGCACTCGCATCATGGGTAGCAAATCCATGGAATAAATAGTAATAATAATAATAATAATACATAACTCAGCACAACCGGCTATCATACATAACATAAGCGCTACCGGATTATCATAACGTAAACAAGTTAAGAATATCCCCTAACTTCTTACTAACATTATTAGTATATCCTCTCATTTTAGTTTACTTAAGGCACTAACATGTCATTTAAGAGAAAATCCGGGAATTCAACCCAAGTACCACGTACCTCTAACCTTTTAAGAAATGACTCTTTTTTATATAAAACTCCCAAGATACTAATAACCGTAGTATCAAATCATGACTACTTTTCAAGACAAGTCACGTTTATTTTTAGAAATATAATAGGCTTCTAAATCAAGTGACTTCATTTCTTTTAAAACCTTAGGCAATTAATACCTTAAAAACAATTTGTCTTTCACAAATTCAAATCATTTATCCGTACTTATTTTACTTAGAGTAAACCTTTCTTTATTAACCTTCCATAAAGCCAATATAACCAACTTCCCATAAAGTCGTTATATTAACGTTATACGTTAGTCAAACACATTTCCCTATGTCCAAGGGACTTATACTTTTTAAAACGAAACAAGTATCATATACTTAAAATTCTTCAAGTCCCTTAACTTTGAAACTTAAGACGTCATTAAAACAAGTAAGGAATATCAAAGCCTTGTACGTCTACCGTACTACATAGATGCAACTATTCATGCTCAAGAGGTAGGAAAGTTCCACATACCTCTTCGGGTCAATCCACTTGCTAAGTCCAAAATACCGCACGTAATACGTCAACCTATAATGACCATAATATGTTTATTAACCTCTAGTTCCAACGTAGAATATTCCAAGTGCAAAGTCACTAAATTCTATGGAAAATTGGGCAGCATTTCCTTTGTTTCTACATACTTTGCCACCTTTTCAAGGTCCGAATTAAACATCTAAACGCCACTTTTAAGGCCCAACAATCCAATCAAATATAAAGGGGATTACACACCTAATCTTGGATGTGTAAAATTCTGCCCCACAATGCATGACAACTAATTTAACAAGTTAAAGGTAGTATTTTGGCTACAACATGCTCACATAACCTTCTTATCCAATCCTTTCATATCCAAACCATATTTCTTACATGCAATGTATCTAAGAGCAATATTTACTACTACAAGTTCTTTCTTCTTCACATGCAACACCAAAAACTAGCAACAAGAGAAGAATTGTTACCTTAGAGCTTTAGCCAAATTAATCCAACAAATTTGCTAGCCTTCTTTTCCACAAACACCACCACAATAACTCATACAAGCTTGCAAATAAGTTTCCTTCTTGCCACACTTTTCAGATTTTTCTCAATCCTTGATTTCCTCTTGATTTTCTAGAGAGAAGGAAGAACTTCTAATTTAGAGAGAGAGAGGAGCTTGAAGAATGACCAAGTCTTCAAGACTTGGTCAATAAATAGTGCATGCAAAAAATCAGATGGGGGGAACACTTGTCACCCTCCCATGGCCTTTTTAAAACTAAGCGATTCAGATTTTCCCACTCACCTCGCGAGAACCGCCTCGGCGCGGCGCTGAAACCTCGCCACCTCTGCGAACTTGCGCGGCCACGCTTTCGGCGCGGCGCTGCACTTCAGCGAACATTGAACATCTGGCGCGCGCGGCAGCGCTCGACCGAAATTCTTTTACGTAAGTACGTACTGGACTTGTACTCCCATAACTTTCTACTCCGATGTCCTATCGACGAACAGTTGGTTGCGTTGGAAACTAGACTCAACGAACTACGTACTAGGCCTTTGAAACACCTAGGAACTCTCAATGTAATGGGTCATAACCCACCTCAAAGTTGACTAAAAACCCGTCCGAAACAATTCGTCAACCTATCCTTCTAAAATTTAAGTCTTAATCCCTTTCGTACGCTCTCATACGCATGGCCAGAACTACGGGGTATAACATTCTCCCCCCCTTAGAAAAATTCGTCCCGAATGTTCCTTCTAGGCTTACTCAAATCACAATATCGCCATAGACCCTCTTAACTATTCTTTTTGCAATTAAAGATGCTCCACATGGCCACAACAATACTTTAGCATAATTGCTAAATTTAAGAACTAACAATCAGGAAAGTGGGTTACCTGGAGGTGTAGGGAACAAGTGAGGATACTTCTTCATCATGTCCTCCTCTGCTTCCCACGTCATTTCCTCCCTGTTCTCGTTCCACCATAAGACCTTGACGGAAGCCACATCCTTTGTCCGAAGTCGCCTAACCTGACGATCGAGTATCGCTATGGGACTCTCCTCATACGATAACCCCTCTGTCACCTGGACATCACGAATTGGGTGCACTCTAGATGGATCTCCAATACATTTCCGCAACATAGATACATGAAAAGCGGATGTCTCGCCTCGGATCGGACGGCAGATCCAACTCATAGGCAACCTTGCCTACCCTACGGAAAAATCGATAAGGCCCGATGTACCTTGGGCTAAGTTTCCTTCTTCCCAAATCTCATCACGCCGCCATGGGTGATACCGGAAGACCCAATCATCTACCTCAAACTCAGTGTCGACGCGATGATCTGCATACAACTTACATCGACTCGGTGTGACAATAACCGCTCCTGGATAAGCTTCACCTTATCCACTGCCTGCTGAATCAAGTCTGGCCCGACTAACTGAACTTCTCCTACCTCAAACCAGCCTATCGGTGACCTGCACTTCCTACCGTATAAGGCATCATAAGGTGCCATATGGATACTAGAATGGTAGTTGTTGTTATAAGCAAGCTCCACAAGAGGTAAATGATCCTCCCAGCTACCCCCGAAATCAATAACACAAGCCCGCAGCATATCCTCAAGGGTCTGGATAGTATGCTCGGCCTGTCCGTCGGTCTGAGGATGAAACACAGTACTGAGACTCACCTGTGTCCCTAATCCCTTCTGGAAAGACCTCCAGAAGTTAGCCGAGAACTGGGCTCCCATGCGAAATGATCGATATAGGCACTCGTGCGATCTCACAATCTATCGATATACAATCTCGCATAATCCTCGTAGAAAAAGTCGTCTGATGGCGAGAAAGTGGGCTGATTTGTCGACACGTCGACAATAACCGGATGGAATCATGCTTCCTCTTAGTGTGAGGTAATCCTGTAATAAAATCCATATTTACAACCTCCCACTTTCAAGTCGAATATCAATACCGCGATAGCCCACCGCTTCGTGCTCAACTCGACCTTGACCGGCCGACAATTCGCACGCTGCGCCACAAACTCTGCAACGTCCCTGTTCAGGCCATCCCACCAATAGATACACCTGAGGTCATGGTACATCTTAGTCGACCCCGGGTGAATAGAATAACGAGCACTGTGAGCCTCCCCCAGAATCTGCTGACGAAGTCCTGTCACATCGGGGACACACAACCGGCCCTCAAATCTTAGCACCCCATCAGGCGCTACCTCAAATAGACTCTTCTCCTTCTGAAGAGCTGCATCTCGATACCGTACCATAATCGGATCCTCATACTGTCGCCTTTTCACCTCCTCGACGATGGAAGACTCGGCAACCTCTCGAACCCGAACTCCATTATTATCAGAACCAATCAAACGAACCCCAAGGCTCGCTAGCTGATGTAACTCTCGGACCATATCCCTTCTCTCTGGATGTACATCAGACAGACTACCCATCGATCTGCGACTAAGGGCATCTGCAACTACATTGACCTTCCCTGGGTGGTATAGAATATCGACATCGTAATCCTTAAGTAACTCCAACCACCGTCTCTGCCGCAAGTTCAGCTCCCTCTGGCTGAAGATATACTGGAGGCTCTTGTGGTCTGTGTAAATATCCACATGAACCCCATACAAATAATGTCTCCAGATCTTCAAGGCATGAATCACTGCTGCCAACTCTAAGTCATGTGTGGGATAGTTCTTCTCATGCTTCCTGAGCTGTCGAGATGCGTAAGCTATAACTTTGTCGTCTTTGCATCAGACGCACTAAGCCCGACACCCGACGCATCACAATAAACCACATATCCGTCTAAACCCTCTGGAAGAGTAAGGACTGGGGCGGTCGTCAATTTCTCCTTCAGTAACTGGAAACTCTCCTCACAAGCATCCGTCCACCGGAACATAGCTTCCACGAGTCGGCTAGTCAAAGGTCGAAATGGAAGCAAACTTCTCCACAAACCTCCGATAATAACTGCAAGGCCCAAAGTGCGCCACTCGCCGGTGTAGCTGGGTGCAGGCCAAGTCTTATCGCCTCAATCTTTGTTGTATCAACCTGAATACCATCGGCCCCGATAACATGCCCTAAGAAAGCCATTGAAGCCAACCAAAACTCGCATTTCGAGAACTTGTCATACAACTGCCGGTCCCGGAGGACTCGTCCGTCGCCAAATGATCCGCGTGTTCGCTCTGTCGCGAATAAACGAGGATATCATCAATAAATACTATAACGAACATGTCCAAGAATGGCTTGAACACGGTTCATCAAATCCATGAATCTCTTTGGGCGTTGGTCAACTCCGAAAGACATCACCTGAACTCATAGTGCCCATACCGGTCTGAATGCGATCTTTGGGATATCTGCCTCTAACTCGCACTTTGATGATAACTGGACCGCAGTCTATCTTGGAGAAACACCTCGCCACTGCATTGGTCAAACAAATCATCAATCACAGGAAGGGGTATCGTTCTTGATAGTTACCTTATTCAATTTCAGTAATCACACACGCATCTGGCGTCATCCTTCTTCTTTACAAATAACACTGGCGCTCCCCAGGGTGAAACACTTGGCCTGATAAAGCCTTTTTCCAGCAAATATTTCAGCTGGTCTTTCAATTCCTTCAACTCGGTAGGTGTCATCCTGTATGGCGGAATAGATATCGGTCGAGTGTCTGGCACCATATCAATGCAAAACTCAATCTCTCTCTCAGGAGGATACCCGGAAGCTCGTCTGGGAATACGTCTGGAAACTCTCTAACGACCGGAACTGACTGAAAGTCCGGTATCTCACCTCGATGTCGAATACCGAACCATATGGTAGATATACCCTTCCACACCATCTTCCTAGCCTTGAGGTAAGAAATAAACCTACCCGCCGGCGCAAAGATTCCCTTCCACTCGATAACGGCTCACCAGAGCTGGAACCGTACTGCAATCTCTCTACAGTCCACATTGGCATAGCAAGATGCTAGCCAATCCATACCCATAATCACATCAAAGTCCGTCATATCCAACTCTATCAAGTCGGCTAGAGTCTGACGACCGTATATAGTCACTGGGCAAGCCTTATATATCCGCTCGGCTACCACCGAGTTACCTACTGGCGTAGCCACCTCAAAAGGTTTTATGGACTCGGGTTCTATCCCTATTCTACCAGCAATATGATGAGATATATAGGACAAGGTAGAACCTGGATCTATCAAAGCATATACATCACAACAAGAAACCAATAATGTACCTGTGACGACATATGGTGACGCCTCGCAGTCTGGCGGTGGGACATAGCATAAATGCGGTTCGAGGACCGCTGAACTGGACCCTACCACGACCCTGCCGCGGCTGCTGGCCGTGAACACCTACCCTCCGGGCGCACGCCAGAAGGCGAAGATCCAAAGCGACCACGTCGGTGAACCATAACATTCCGCCGCCTGCGGTGGACAATCTCTCCTCAAATGACCTGCGGCCAAGAGTAACAAACTCACGGAGGAACACGACACTCCCCATAATGACAATCGCCACATCGACCACCAGGGTATAGGTGGCCTCGTCCGACGGAACTCGTCCTGCAGGAACGAAGACCGGAACCCATCCGCCTCGAATGCCCCGTGCGTCAGGAAGATGGTGGAGCGCTCTGGCCGGTGAGGTGCAAATCCGGTCTGCTGCTGAGGTTGTCTACCTCGAAAACTACCAGAGGACCCTGCTGTCCTGGCCCTCTTCTGCTGATACCTATCAATCCGTCGGCCCCTGCGTTCCTCACACCCAAGTGCATATGCCTGCATGCGGGCAATGTCCATGCCCGGCTGAAGAGCTACTCCCGTGCAACTCTCTGCCAAGTAATCATCGAGCCCTGTGACATAGCGGTGCACCCTGTCCTCCATGTCTGCTACCAACGCGGGTACATACCGAGCCAACGAGTCAAACTCTACGTTGTACTCCCGGACCGTCCGCCCGCTCTGTCTCAACGTCAGAAACCTATCAGCTCGAGCTCTCCTCATCTGCGGAGGCAAGAAATGGCTAAGGAACGCCTCTGAGAACTCGTCCCCAAATAGTGAAGCGCTGCTCCCCGGGATAGTTCCGTGAATCATACCGATCAGCTGCGGTATCCGCGGCCGATGTGAACCCAATAATACCGACTCGGTCTCAAGCCACGATCACTCTCATGATCCATCAGCTGTCGGATAAACTCCTGAGGATCATCCTCAGGCCTCGACCCATAGAAATCTGGTGGGCTGCAACTCAAAAAGTCCCGAAGTCTCAAGCTATCAGATATGGGGTGGACTACGGGTACAACCGGAACCGCTGCCTCCCGTCTGTCCTCCTGCCTGGCCACGATCCTGGCTAATAACTGGGCCATCTCCTTGTAACCCATCTCATCTGCTCTAGGATGTGTAACTGGAGGCTCAGGTACCGCGGTTTCAGTAGCCGCTGCTGCTGCCCCGAACTCTGCTGGGGGTGGCGACGTCGTGGAACTCGCCGTCCGAAACATCATCTCAGGTAACGACTGGGCCTGTGCCCTCGTAATCCTCTGTGTCCTACTAGCAGCTCCCTCAGCTGCCTTACCCTTCTAGGTCGCGGTTGCCTTGCGTGGAGGCATAACTGATACATAACAAATATGTCAGAGGAAGTTCAACCTATAACACAACTCTATTGCACGATCTTAGAGTGAAAGAATGGAAACCAATCCTAAATATCCTGTAGCCTCCTGATTATAGATGTGGTGCACAACACACCGATAATCAAGACTCTACTAGATACGGCCTGTAGACCCTTTCCGAGGATTAACTGCTTTGATACCACTTTTGTCACGACCGACCGGACGTGATGGTGCCTTACCCCGGGCACCCTTGTGATACAACATCAGAGAAAACCAGCGGAAAGTAAACTCACAACAAGAACCCATATAGAATATAAGCAGGCTAACCCAAAATGGCTACCTCTAAATATAACAAACACTGAACAGTTATATCCTTAACAACCCAATTTATAACAGGACTACAGACCTCTAAGAATGTGTAATCACTATGACGGGACAGGGCCCCGTCATACCCCTGAATGTACAAAACATCTACAACGTCAGGGAGAACCGTACCAAAAGTCAAGCCTCCGGAGAAATGGAGCTTCTGACACCTGAGCAAGATCCTAAGAATGAGGATCCACCACCTGCTTACCCCTACCTGCGGCATGAACGCAGCTCGAGAAGGGGTCGATGCATAATATGTACCAAGTATGTAAAACTGGAAAATACTGTAATAATATCATAGTCTAAAATAAGCTGGAGTCATGGATGAAAATCAAATTACATTGCACCGTGCCTTACTAACAATGAGAGTAACAAGTATAAACTTTACTGCATAAAAATAGGAGGCTCATGATCAAAACAGGGTCTCTCGCCCGTAGTATCATTAAGCAATCCTACTCCTGGGACTATTTCACCCGCATAGGTCCTGTGGACCCGCATGAGGTCATCCGCCTCGCATGAGACTATTTCACCCGCATGAGGGCATCCGCCTCGCATGGGACTATTTCACCCGCATGGGACTATTTCACCCGCATGGACCCGGTGGGCCCGCATGAGTACAAGCGCCGCACTCGCATCATGGGTAGCAAATCCATGGAATAAATAGTAATAATAATAATAATACATAACTCAGCACAACCGGCTATCATACATAACATAAGCGCTACCGGCTTATCATAACGTAAGCAAGTTAAGAATATCCCCTAACTTCTTACTAACATTATTAGTATATCCTCTCATTTTAGTTTACTTAAGGCACTAACATGTCATTTAAGAGAAAATCCGGGAATTCAACCCAAGTACCACGTACCTCTAACCTTTTAAGAAATGACTCCTTTTTATATAAAACTCCCAAGATACTAATAACCGTAGTATCAAATCATGACTACTTTTCAAGACAAGTCACATTTACTTTTAGAAATATAATAGACTTCTAAATCAAATGACTTCATTTCTTTTAAAACCTTAGGCAATTAATACCTTAAAAACAATTTGTCTTTCACAAATTCAAATCATTTATCCGTACTTATTTTACTTAGAGTAAACCTTTATTTATTAACCTTCATAAAGCCAATATAATCAACTTCCCATAAAGTCGTTATATTAACGTTATACGTTAGTCAAACACATTTCCCTATGTCCAAGAGACTTATACTTTTTAAAATGAAACAAGTATCATATACTTAAAATTCTTCAAGTCCCTTAACTTTGAAACTTAAGACGTCATTAAAACAAGTAAGGAATATCAAAGCCTTGTACGTCTACCGTACTACATAGATGCAACTATTCATGCTCAAGAGGTAGGAAAGTTCCACATACCTCTTCGGGTCAATCCACTTGCTATGTCCAAAATACCGCACGTAATACGTCAACCTATAATGACCATAATACGTTTATTAACATCTAGTTCCAACGTAGAATATTCCAAGTGCAAAGTCACTAAATTCTATGGAAAATTGGGCAGCATTTCCTTTGTTTCTACATACTTTGCCACCTTTTCAAGGTCCGAATTAAACATCCAAACGCCACTTTTAAGGCCCAACAATCCAATCAAATATAAAGGGGATTACACACCTAATCTTGGATGTGTAAAATTCTGCCCCACAATGCATGACAACTAACTTAACAAGTTAAAGGTAGTATTTTGGCTACAACATGCTCACATAACCTTCTTATCCAATCCTTTCATATCCAAACCATATTTCTTACATGCAATGTATCTAAGAGCAATATTTACTACTACAAGTTCTTTCTACTTCACATGCAACACCAAAAACTAGCAACAAGAGAAGAATTGTTACCTTAGAGCTTTAGCCAAATTAATCCAACAAATTTGCTAGCCTTCTTTTCCACAAACACCACCACAATAACTCCTACAAGCTTGCAAATAAGTTTCCTTCTTGCCACACTTTTCAGATTTTTCTCAATCCTTGATTTCCTCTTGATTTTCTAGAGAGAAGGAAGAGCTTCTAATTTAGAGAGAGAGAAGAGCTTGAAGAATGAAGACTTGGTCAATAAATAGTGCATGCAAAAATCAGATGGGGGGGACACTTGTCACCCTCTCATGGCCTTTTTTAAAACAAAACAGTTCAGATTTTCCCACTCAGCCTCGAGGAACCCGCGGCGCGCGCGCCCTGTGGCCGCGGCCGCAACCTCTCTCACGAACCTCCGCCACCTCGAACTTCCGCGCCCGCTGGCGCTGCAACTTCAGCGAACATTCAGAACATCCGCGCCGCTGCTCGTGATCCGCGCACGTCGTGATCCGCGTAGCGCCTGCTGTTCTCGACCAAATTCTTTTCTGTCCGAGTACGTACTGAACTTGTACTCCCATAACTTTCTACTCTGATGTCCTATCGACGAACGGTTGGTTGCGTTGGAAACTAGACTCAACGAACTACGTACTAGGCCTTTGAAACACCTAGGAACTCTCAATGTAACGGGTCATAACCAGCCTCAAAATTGACTAAAAACCCGTCCGAAATAATCCGTCAACCTATCCTTCTAAAATTTAAGTCTTAATCCCTTTCGTACGCTCTCATACACATGACCAGAACTACGGGGTATAACAGAATCATAGGGTGTCAAAGAAAGATATTTATTTTAGGCTCAAAGGGGCTGACTAGTGATACATTTTATGTCAGGGTGGGTAATGAATGGTCAGAAGGGCTATCAAAGAAATGCCTGAATCATCTCCCTAAACATGTACATCTTAACTATTTCACCTCAAATAACAAGCAAATAGATTTTCTAGACATTTTTTCAACCTTCTTTCCATAACTGACACACATAAGCTAAGCACAAATATTCCAAATAATTAGATGTCAGAAATTTTTGGTATATCTAACTTAAGCACACAGATTGTCGCTTTTAATTCTATTACATTATCTCACTTTATCCACTCAATATCTTTAGCAACTACAATATGCATGATCAATCAAATAAAAAAAAATAAAAAAAAATAATAATAATAATAAAAAAATGTAATGACTCAAAAATACTCAAAAAAAACACACAAAACAAATCAAAAAGACTCAAAGCAATAAAACGTCCCCCCAAACTTAAATCACACATTGTCCCCAATGTGTGCACGACTCAAACAATATGGACAACTTACTGACACAACACAACGGTCATAACAGAGGTCTAGGAGGAAAATTCGAATTTGCGAATAACGCTCTTCGAGGTTCCGCGCCGCGACATCGCTAGTATTGTGGTCGTCTGTTCCGCACACGCGCCGCTTCGAGCCGCGACGCCGATCGCTTTTCCTTTTTTTTTCCAGCGTTTTTGCTCTTTTTCCTGCTTTTAGCTACCCACTCACATCCAACAACACAAAACAAGAACCCAAGACCGTGAGACTGTTCAAGACAAAATAAAATAAACTAAAGACAGAAATTAAAATAACATAATTAAAAATATTGGGTTGCCTCCCAACAAGCGCTGTCTTTAACGTCTTTTAGTCGGACGCAATTAACCTTTACGAGTTCCCATTGGATCCTTCTGCGAACTGCTTGCAATCCGCAGAGTTATTGTTGTAGGTCTCACTTTCCCTACAACCATCTGTTCAAACAAGGGCCTCGAACATAAAATTATCCCCCAAGTACACAAGACATGCTTTTCTTTTAGGCTCTCTATAATGTATGGATCAGTGAAATTCCCTACATCTCTCAACTCTAGGGGGCGCCCTTGATGGTATGGACTTCCTATTTGGGGATCAACAGTGATAGCTTGTGGTGTTTCTTCTGTAACCGGTGCAGGAAGAAGAAATTCCACATAATCCAAAAAGGTGAATAATTGGATCTCAGCAATCTTTTCCTTCTCTACACCAACTATCTCGCCAGATTCCTTAATAGCTGGGTGTGGTTCAGGCTCCTCAATTTGCTTGCCGCCTCCCATAATGATGTCGCTAGGCTGATTTACTTGAGGTGTATTGCTCATCTCATCCATCAGTTGCCTTATGTGGGTCTCCAAATTTTTTAGGGACTCTCTTGTCTTAGCCATAAACTGAGTATGGCACTTGGTGAGCATAAGTATGTCTGCCCGCAACTCATTTCGATCTTCCTCTGGAACTTGTGGGTTAAGCTGTTGTTGATGACTACACTGTCTCTGATAGTAGTAGTCCATGTGTCCTGATTTATTTATTTTTTTGCTTTTCGAATTTAACCTGCAAAATAAGAAAAATAACAAAAGGTGATAAAAAGATGCTCGCAGAACAAGTTAGAAACTTGTTCTTGGAGCAACCAAATTAGAAATAAGAATAGATAAATCGATATTGAAATACGTCAATCCCCGGCAACGGCGCCAAAAACTTGATGCGCGATTTAATGCACACACTTTAACGCAAGTGCACGTTGTCGAATCAAGTAATATAGTCTAGGTAAGACCGAGTTATCGTCCTCAAGGATTGGTTTTCAAGTACCGATTATCTATCCTATGGTATCTATTTGGTTAACGTAAATTGAATTGGAATTCTAACTAATAATGCAGGAAATAAACTAATTATAAAAATACTTTGAATTAAATCAGTTATGATGGGTAATTAGGGCTTCCAAGATCGTCAACTATCCACTCTATTCAATTCTTAATACAATTAGACTGACTTCTTCTTCTACGTTAAGATAGCAGGTTTACTAATCCGTTTTATACTCCCGTTAAGGCTATATAAACACTCAACCCCAGTAGCGCTCCTTTCTACCTTTCGGTGATAAGGATGACTCTATAGGAGGATTAAGAACAAAAACCCTATTAATGCTACACAAGTAATTTTTTATACCCCGTAGTTCTGACCCTACGTATGAGAGCGTACGAAAGCATGTAAGACTTAAAATTTTCAAAGGATAGGTTGACGGATTATTCCGGACGGGTTTTAGTCAACTCTGGGGCGGGTTATGACCTGATTCATTGAGAGTTCCTAAGTATTTTAAAAGCCTAGGGTGTAGTTCGTTGAGTCTAGATTCCAACGCAACCAACCGTTCGTCGATAGGACGTCGGAGTAGAAAGTTATGAGAGTTACAAGTTCAGCGCGCGGGCGTAATGCGTTTGAGCAAAGCGCGGGGCCGCGCGCCGATGCGGTCGCGCGCCTAAAGTTCTGGAGGGTCACTGAAGTTTCAGCACGCGGCCAGAGCCAGGGGCGCGCAAAGTCCAGAGCGGAGTTAGCCACACATGCGGCGCTGGCGCGCGCCGAGGCGGGATTTGGGCGAAAAACTTAGGAAAGTCTGATTTCTTTTAAAAAAGCCATGGGAGGTGACAAGTGTCCCCATCTGATTTTGCTTGCATGGCTTATATTGACCAAGTCTTGTAGACTTGGTCATCTCTCAAACATCTTCCTCTCTCTAAAAATCAGCTCCTCCTTCTCTCTAAAACCCAAGAAAAATCGAAAGTTAAGAACAAGAAAAGGAAGCTTGTAGCTAGCTTGTTGGCATTATTGTGGTGGTGTTCTTGGCAAGGAAGCTAGCAATATTTGGGATAAGTTTTGGCTAAAACTTTAAGGTAACATTTCTTCCTTTAGATTTAGTTCTAGTGTTGTATGCTTAGAAGAAAGATCTTGTGGTAGTAAAATAATGCACTTAGAGTCATTGCATGCTAGAAAATGTGGTTTGGATATGAAGAATGGGTTAAGAAGAGATTATGAGCATGTTGTAGCCTAAAAACTACCTTAGAATTGTTAAGTGAATTGTTGTAAACTTATTGGGCAGAATTTTGGGTGTGAAATCCCCTTTGAATTGTTGGATTGATTGAGCCTTAAATGTGGTGTTTTGGATGATAAATTTGGCCTTGAGAAAGGTGGCAAAGTGAGTAGAAACAAAGGAAATGCTGCCCAATTTTCCTTAGAATTTAGTGACTTTGAACTTGGATTGTTCTACATTAAGATTAGAGGTTAATAAACGTATCATGACTATTATAGGTTGAAATATTACTTGCGGTAGTTTGGACTTGGCAAGTGGTTTGACCAAAGAGGTATGTGAAGCTTTCCTATCTCTTGAGCATGAATAGATGAAACTATGTAGTACGGTAGACGTACAAGATTTGGTATTCTTACTTGTTTTAAGTATATAATGACTTGTTTCATTTTAAGAATGTATAATTCCCTTAGTTAGGGAAAAAGTATGATTTTACTAAAGTATAGAGTTAATATAACAACTTTATGGGAAGTTGGTTTATTAGCTTCATAAAAGGTTAATGAGAAGAGATTTTCTCTAAATAAGATAAGTATGTGAAGAGGCAAATTGATTTTAAGGTATCAATTGTCCAAAGGTTTTTATGTATAAAGAAGAGTCATTGTTGAAAGAGTTGAAGCATATAGTACTTGGGTTAAACTCCCGGTGTTCTTTTATTAAAGATATGATTAAGTGCCTTAAGTAAACTAAAATGAGAGAGTATATGAACAAGACTAAAAGAAGTTATAAGTTTCTTAACTTATTTATGATATGATGACAGTTTGAGATAGGGTAAGAGTATGTCTGAGGGGCAAGCCCCAAGATCGTCATACCACCTCCTTCAGTGTAAGAGTATGTCTGAGGGGCCAGCCCCAAGATCGTCATACCATCTGCTTCAGTGTAAGAGTATATCTGAGGCGGATCCAAGATCGTTATATCATCCGCACCAAAGATAAGAGTATATCCGGCGGGCAAGCCCCAAGATCGTTATACCATCCGCTCAGCAAGAGTATATCTGAGGTACAAGATCGTTATACCATCTGCTTCAGGGTAAGAGTATATCTGAGGGGAAAGTCCCCAAGATCGTTATACCACCTGTTCCGTGGATTTGCTACCCATGATGCGAGGAATACCTCATGCGAGTCCTTATGGGCTTATGCGGTGAAATAGTCCCATGCCGTGGCAAACCGATGCGAGGAGTACCTCACGCGGTCCACGGGACCCATGCGGGTGAAATAGTCCCAGGAGTAGGATGGTTTTATTGATACTACGGGCGAGGTACCCTGTTTTGATCATGAGCCTCCTATTTTATGCAATATTATATATATATACTTGTCACTCTCATTGTTAGTAAGGCACAGTAAAAGGTATTTTATTGTCTTTCATGACTCCAGCTTGCTTTTAGACTTGATATCGTGATACGATTTTTCCACTTTACATACTTGGTACATATCAGGTATCGACCCCTTCCTGGGGCCGTGCTCACGCCGCAGGTAAGGGTAAGCAGATTGTGGATCCTCATTCTTAGGATCACTCTTCCAGTGTCAGAAGCTCCATCCCTCCGGACGCTTGTTATTTTGGTACGGATATCCCTGATGCTATAGGTACTTTGTATATTCAGGGGGTATGGCGGGGCCCTGTCCCGCCACGATTGTTATCTTTAAGTGCGTGGTCACATTTATGTTTTGGGCTATAAGAACCATTGTACTATTATACTTTTGTTAAGTATGTTTTATGGAAGGCACTTTACTACTGGCGGTGATGTTACCTTTTTATACGTATGTGTTATGTATGTTCCGCTGCTATTCTCTGACATATACCTGACGGGGTACCCCGGTAGGGTACCAGTCGCGGCCCCGGGGTTGGGTCGTGACATAATTGAGGTATTTTCATCCCCAATTCGACCTATGTCTACCCAACTACAACATAGTCACAACTTCCTCCTTTCGGAGTTTGATTAGAAATCATATAAATAATGATAATTAATGATCAAGTAATTACCAAGCAATCAAATCATCTATTGGATAAATCTTAAATAAGTGAATAAGAAATCAACTAATATATTAATTCATGAATAGAGTTTCAAGTGAATCACAAGGAAATCCCTAATAAAGTAATTAGCTCCTAGCTATTGTCACGCTAAGAACTAATACAATCTCCATACACGAACTGAAATAAATAAAGCAAAAAGAAAGAAAAGAAAATACTCAAGAACGAGTCTCCAAGCCTTCTAGCATCCAAGGGTTGTGTTGTGGAATATTTACAAGATGGACTGGTGGATGGATGGATGTAGAATGGTGAATGGTAGAATGGAGAATGAATTCTTCTAATGATGTAGAGCCTATTTATAGACCCAGAATCCTTTTGGTAAATGGTAAGAGATTATGTAAGTAGGAAAAGTTATCCCTTTAGGTAGGAAAAGTTATTTCTTTAGGTAGGAAAAGTTATCCCTTTAGGACTCTGAAAACATGTCAAATTCGGCCCAGAACTTCATAAATCCCGCGCTGCCGCGTCAGATCAGCGCGCGGCTAAAAACCTGCAACTTTCTGAACTTCCAACATATTGGGCGCCGCGGCTCTGCTGCCAGGCGTCACGGCGCCGGTGACGTTTTTCAGGCGGATTCTGTTTCGTCGTCATTTTTCCGTCCGGACTTCGTCTGATCTCCTCTATAATTCCCAGAACTTCTTGGACTTCATTTCTTGGCCCTTTTTGTGTGTAATTCCATCTCATTTATGCTCATTTCATCTCCTTTTCGCCATTTCTCCATTTCTGACCGCTGTGACACAAAAGAAAGGAAAACGACCCTAATACTATACTAAACGTAAATGAAATGAGTAAAATACTAACTAAAAATGACTCAAAAGGTGTATATAAAATACACCGATCACATAACAATACAATCAGTATTATAAGTCTCATTTCAAGTAACAGACAAGATGTAGAGTGAGGAATGTATGGCAAGTCAAATCAAGAATATAAGTATCAAACATGGCTACGAGCCTAAATAATCAATAATCATACCTAATCTAAGCAGATTTATGCACCGCGCACTTGACCTGAAGCCTAAATACATAAACTCCATCAAGTACGTCATACTAGTTCATTATTAACCCAAGATCAATCTATCGATAATCATATTTCTGCTCGTCACCTCACAATACAGGAATTCCCCATTACTTTCATTAATTCATTATTAGCATACCAACACATAACGCTATACTAGAAGTCTAGTAAGTCTCAACTTTCTTGAATTGAATTCGACGAACTCACATAATAGCTTTTCTTTTCATCTGAGCCTCCTCCTTGCAAGTCCAATCATATCAATTATATGAGATTATGAGATTATGAGTCTAACGGTATTCGGTATCCGGTATTACCTTAATGATAATTTCTTCTTGAATATCCAAGAAACTTACTGCCCAAGCTCTAGAACCAAGAGAAATATTTTGGGGAATGAGAAGAGAATTCTAGGTCACAAATCTTATATTCTGAACAGTGTTTCTGCTCCGACGGAATCGATTTCGCTTGAGCGGACACCCTATCTTTTGGGGAAAATTCACTTAAGGTCCTGTCTCTCACTTCAACGAGCCTGAACTCCGCAAAAGCGGACCTATTTAGCCGGATGCATGGTCGCTGGAGCGGACACCAATAACCAACATCAGTCTAAAAACACCAAGACCTCTGTCAACCACCCTAAACACTCACGAGACCTCCCAGACACAAACCAAACATGTATTCCTATTAGAAAAAACATTCCAGACCTGATCGTGCACTCAAAATTAACAATAAAGGTCTCTAAGGCTCGGGATTGACTAAAGTCAACTTTTAAGTCCTAATTCCATAATTTTTCACACAGACACTCAGTTGTCTCTGGAACCGAACCAAAGGCTCGAATAAATCATAAACGTCATTTTGTAGTTAATGAAATCGACGGAACTGCGAAACTAGTATGTTTACCCAAAAGTCAACTATGAGTCAAACTTCTCTATTCTCTTAACTTAGAATTTCTCAAACCTACCAAAAAGGATCTAAACTCCTTGGGAGCCATACCACCCATCCCCGCAAGTCATAAGCTAGCAGATAAAGACTCGGGAGGGGTAATTTAGGTATTTCAAGGCATAACAAGCAAAATGATTTTTTGAGTCGTTACAAATTCTATGATTCAGAATACCTTTTTCTATTTAATCCTTTTGACTCCAAATACGAAGTTGTGATCGGATCAATTAATTAAAAAGAACCGATTCAGTATATTTCTTTATATTTTTTGTTAAAAATAAAGCATTATTTTAATCATGCATGATCATTCCCTTCTAAAGAGGAGAAAATATTTTTTTTCTATATAAACAAAATAGTGCCCATCCTAACAAAAAAAATAAAAAAGAAGAATAGAAACGAAAAAAAGGTATTTTTACACTACGTACATCAGCCAAAAAAAGTTCACAATAGAGATAACCTTAATTTTATTTATACAAATTTATCCAGTATGCAATGGAGAAGTAATGTACAATTAGTACTACATGATATGTATATAACAAATGTGTACACTAATTATACATTTATTGTACTTTTGTTATATATTGAGTATACACCAACAATAACTACGATTACATACTACAGTATTACTATTATGGTCCGATAGATGGTGAATCTATTTTAGAATGTTAAGATTCCAATAAAGCCTCCACTCCTACGGATTACTGAAGTAATGATAGCCCAATATACTATAATTTGTTTCCTGAGTATTTTGAGTTAGACTTTGAAACATGTCGACAGGAAAATTTATTAGTCCGACAGATCTTGTAGAAGACACAAATGTATAGTTTCAAAAGATAGTACACTAGGTTCTATTTTTATTTGAAAATTGCAAATTGTAATACAAAGATAGTGTTGGATCCCGGGGGTTATACTATGGAATAATAAAAAACAAACAACAAGTAAAAATGATTGTTAACTGAAACAGTTTGCAAATGTAGTTAACAATGTCGTCTGACAGAACTGACGACACTTTGATAAAACAGAAAAACTTTTGAAGAGTTAAATTGCAGCGGAAATAATAAAGATACAAAGGTTTAATTTACATAGGTTATATATTAATATAACCGATGACTGTCAATGACCAAAAATATTATATATATATATATATATATATATATATATATAATTGAATATATTTATTCTTTTACAATTACAAGATAATACAAAAGGAATAAAAAGGTGAAGTCACAGGTGACTTACATGCCTGAAAAATCTAACTAAGTAGATATAGACAACATCTCATTATAATTTCTTCAATAAAGAACTAATCTAGAATCTAGACAACAACTATAATGTTGGACAGAATGTCGTCGAAACACTCAGGAAACACAGTGATCCAGTCTCAGATTGTGATCTTTTTTAGAGCTCTCTCTTGATCTTTTTCTCTTGTAATTTTTGGATATCGATTCCTTGATGTAGCCTCTCTATTTATAGTAGAGTCTTCCTTGAAATCTTCAATGAATCGTTGTGGAAGTTGAGCAAAAGGTGGGCAGCTTGACTAGATTTGTTGGAGACGTAAGTGGAGCAAAATCCTCCAACATCTTGAACTTGTTCCCCAAGTTTAGCAACGTCTTTGGACTTGGTCTTCCCACGTGTATAATTAGCTCAACAAGTTTTTTGTCAGGTCACTTTACCATCATGGTAAAAATCCCACGAGATAAGCTTCAGTCCGTGAAGAAGGACAAAACTATTATCAGAATATTGGTCCGAATGTCAAAGATATTTGTTCCAACATTTTGGTTTTTAACTTAGTACTGAAAATGTTATGTTAGGAAACATGTCATAACATAAAACCCAACATTAACATTCTCCCCCTTTTTGTCTTTCTTCACAAAATAAAACATTTTTAGTGCGAGTGACCTATGGTAACTATAAATGCTCCCCCTTAACCTGTGATGGTACACAAACAACAAATACAAAAACGATATATATATACCATTCACATAGGGTTAGATAAACCTAAAAATATACAGAACTACTTTGTCCAATCATTACAACCCAAAATAAAATAAACAATCATCCAAACAGTAACCAATCAGTAAGCACCATTGTTTAAGTACATACCCAAAAAGTAATATCCAGTCATCATTCATTCATATCGACTCTGCCTGCTCAGCCCTCAGTCGAGCAGTTTCAGCTTCGGCTTCAACTCTTTGTCTTGCAGCTTCATTTTCTGCACGAAGCCTTAGTCATGTCAGCAAGACTTTTCTCCCAATTGCTTCTTCTCTTTCCATGGCAGCATTCACAGCTTCTTCTGCATTGACAACAACATCAGCAGCATCTCCACGACTTGTGACTTCACCATCAGTCCTCTGCTCCCCCTCAGCATCAGCAACATCTTCTCCCCTTTTTTGTGAAGAAAGAAAAAGAAGGAAATGATCCCTTGCCTGCACTAGTGCTTTTCTGGCATTATCAACTCCAGCAATTTATAGGTTGATTTTAGAAATTTGTTCCACTAGCCACTGAGTAGACACATCATATTGTTTTGGACCAATGTTGTCCTGAATGTGAGGAACATTTCTGATAATATTTTGGCTATCTGCTTCTTTTGACCAGGAGAGGTAAATCACTCTCTCTTTGCTCTTTAGTATAGCTTTGTTCACAGTGTACAATTCTGCTTCTTTTCCCAAAATATCTTCCCTCAAAGGTTCTAGGCCTTGGCTTTTGTCACGACCCAGCCCCGGGGCCATGACTGGTACCCTACCGGGGTACCCTGTCAGGTATATGTCAGAGAATAGCAGCGGAACATACATAACACATTACTTAGAAAAAAAGGGTAAACATTACTGGCCAGCCGATAAGGCTGCCTTCTATAAAACATACTTAAACAAAAGTATAGTAATACAACTGGTTCTTATAGCCCAAAACACCAACGTGACTACAGACCTCTAGGAATAACAACTGTGGCGGGACAGGGCCCCGCCATACCCCCTGAATGTACAAAGTCTATAACCTCGAGAATCATACCAAAAGACAAGCCTCGGAGAGATGGAGCTTCCCAAGAAATGAGCGGTGATCCTAAGAGTGCGGACCAAAGTTACGTATCTCGACTGCGGCGTGAACGCGGCCCGAAGGAGGTCGATCTGAGTACCAAGTATGTGGCCCGAAAATCGTAATGAATTCATAATAGCATATATATAAAGCGGGAGACATGTATGATAGCCAAACTACGATTACCTGACATATACGCGACCATGTCAAGTTAGGGACTCACGCTCTAAGTCATCACTCAAATATAACCATAGGTCTCATGCCCATAATATCAATCGTGCGTGGAATTCCTTCCTCACCGCGTGATCATGATATAACAACACTAAGGAGTACATATGAATACTAGATCCCACTCAGATCATAAGAAGCAAATGCGAGGCAAATGCGAAGGCATAGCTACGAGATCCACCTGCATCCTCAATCGGCCGGCAAACGAAAGCCGGCTACGGATCCACGTGCCAACAATACTATAATCGAAATCACGGTGGCCGGCAAGTGCGATAGCCTCTACCAGATCCACCCTGCGTCACATCGCTGACCGGGGCAAGTACGCAGGCTAACCACCAGATCCACCCTGCATCACACCACTTCGCCCAACCCGGCGGGGCGTAATGCAGCGACTACCAGATCCACCTGCATCACGTCTCGGCCGGGGCGGTGCGAGGCTAACTACTAGATCCACCTGCGTGATGAGACCTCATGGAGAGCTAATCCATGGAATAATCATCATCAGGGAAATGAACCTCATCATGGCCGCATACGTGGAATCCTCCATCACCGATGCACGCCCAAATAGACTCATAATTACATGCTTTTAATTCGAATTGCAATACCATGCCTTTATATAAACCAAGACAATTACCATGCCTTCTTTTCACATAAACCAAGAGAATTCTTATTTAAGCAAGCCAAGGTACTTTTCAAGGCACACATAGAATAATTCTCAATTAAACAAGCCAAAGTACTATGTACGTACATTCTTTTCGAAAGTCTCCTTTTTATGTAAAATCCAAGATACTAACACTCGTAGTATCGAGGCGTGTCTATTTTTCAAAGTAAGTTACTACACCTTTAGAAAAATCATTTCATAGCTTGAAACCAAGTAACTTCAATTTTTCCCACAATCTAGACCACTTATGCTCATTAATCAAAATAGACAACTTTCATAACCTTTCATAAAGTTATTATAACCAACTTCCCATAAAGCCGTTATACTAACTTTATGCTTTAGAAATTTATGACATCCTTATCCATTCATAAGGCCGTTATAACTAACTTCCCATAAAGCCGTTATAACTCCTTATGAACCATTTCGTTCTTTTACTAGCCAAGAGGCTTATACTTCAAACAAATTCATACAATTTTCAAAATACTTCAAGCCTCTTATCCTTTAGAAAACAAGTTTCTTACCTCCAAAAATTTAAGTCTCTTATCTTTTAGAATAATTCAATATTCAATACTTTCACACCAAAAGTACTCTATACTTCATTAGGTCAAGAAAATCCTTGTCTATCTTATTTAGGATAAACCATTCCTTAAGAACAAGCGGGTTAACTTCTTAACCCAACCAACTTAGACATTTTCTTAAAACAAGTCAAGTATAACAAAAGGATTTACTTCATTCAAAACACGACGTCTACCGCACTATATAGTTATAACTACTCATGCTCGAAGGATAAGAAAGTTTCCACATACCTCTTGGTCAATCCACTTGCTAAGCTCAAACTACCATGAAGTAATATGCCAACCTATAATAACCATAATACGTTTATTAACCTCTAATTTCAATGTAGGAATAATCTAAGTTCAAAGCCCCTAAATTCTATGGAAAATTGGGCGTTTCCTTTGTTTCTAAATACTTTGCCACCTTTTTAAGGTCCGATTCAACATCCAAACGCCACTTCTTAGGCCCAACAATCCAAACAATCTCAAGGATTACACACCTAAACTTGGGTGTGTAAAATTCTGCCCAAAAGGTAAAACAATTAACTTAACAAGTCTAAGGTAGTTTTTAGGCTACAACATGCTCACATAATTTTCTTAACCAATTCTTTCACATCCAAACCATATTTCTTACATGCAATGACTCTAAGAGCATTATTCACTACCACAAGTTCTTTCTTCTTAACATGCAACACTAGAAACTAATTCTAAAGGAAGAAATGTTACCTTAAAGTTTTAGTCAAACTTATTCCAAATATTTTTCTATCTTCCTTGCCAAGAACACCACCAACAAGCTAGCCACAAGCTTCCTTCTTGTTCTTAACTTTTCAGATTTTTCCTAAGGCTAGAATTTCTCTTGGGATTTTAGAGAGAAGGAGGAGCTTGAACTTTTAAGAGAGAAGAGAGAGCTTTTGTCTAGAGAGAGATGAAGTATGACCAAGTCTTGAAGACTTGGTCAATATAGTGCATGCAAAATCAGATGGGGGACACTTGTCACCCTCCCAAGGTCTTTTAAAGAAAAATCGACTTTTCCTAAGTTTTTCGCGAGAATCCGCCGGCGCGCCACGCTTCCGGCGCGGCGCCGCAACTCCTGCGGACCCTCAGATCTTCCGGCGCGGCCCGCTTCCGGCGCGTGAGCTGAAACTTCAGCGACCCTCGATACATTCGGCGCGCTGCCTGCATCCGGCCGCGGCCACGCGCCTGTCCGAAACACATTTTTGTCCGACTGCGCACTGAACTTGTAATTCTCATAACTTTCTACTCCGACGTCCTATCGACGAACGGTTGGTTGCGTTGGAATCTAGACTCAACGAACTACGCCCTGGGCCTTTGAAACACTTAGGAATTCTCAATGTACCGGGTCATAACCCGCCTCAAAGTCTACTAAAACCCGTCCGGAACAATCCGTCAACCTATCCTTTGGAAATTTTAAGTCTTACATGCTTTCGTACGCTCTCATACGTAGGGTCAGAACTACGGGGTATAACAGCTAGTTAATATTTTGAAAAGTAGGGAAGGAAAAGGTAGGATTGACGTTGATGTTTTTTCTGCTAGATTGGCAACCTGATAGAAGATTATCTTGTCTATATCAACTTTGAATCCTTTTCCTATTTTGAAAAGCAGGGACGCTAGTTCTCTTGTGACAATAGATTCATTTAGATAGGGGAGCCAGTTATGAATGACTAGTTTGTGGAGTATTGAAAATAAAGCAGTGAGTCTTGATGCTGGGCATCGAGAAGTCCATTTCTTGAGAATACCTCCTGTGAGATATTCTATCATTGTATCCTTATCAACAACTCCTCTTTCTGTTGCTCTCACATGATCTTCACTAAATCTCATGCATTCATTTATGATTGAGGGGGTGAAACAGTAAACTTTATTGTAGAGATACACCTTTCCATATTTCTTAGAGGAAAGATTCTCTATATCAGAGTCCAAATTGGCATAAAACAACCTTACAATCTCATCACCATAAGGTTCCTTTTCAGTGACAGATCCTAACAACCGTATGTCATTCAGAAACTCAACAATACCATACTCATTACAAGCATCAACATCTAATTCTCTTTCTGGTCTAATTACCCTATTTCTAAAATTTCTCCAGTTATCATGTTTCTCTTTAGTATAGAAACTGTTAGAAAAATCAGTTACCTTATTATCTGACTCAGATAAGTCAGGATTTGCCGATTCTGATCTTTGAGGGGAAATAGGGGAACTTGCTTCTGCAGAAGTCGAATGGAATGTTGTTGAAGATGTTGTGACATCTGGAACAACATCTTAATCAGCTTGATGTCTGGTTTTTTGAGTCATTCCTCTTTGAAAGAATCTTTTCAATGGTGTATCTCTCTTCAGAAGACTTATGTGTAACATAAATAGAGGGCTCAGAGTGAGATGAGGAAACTTGTGTTTCAGTTTCTTTGTCAACAGAATGGGTCTCTTCTTCCTCAGTAGTCTCGAAAAATAGGTTGTAATTTGTATCACCTGATTTACTGCTTGAACAAGTAGGAGCTGGAGCTTCAAACCTAGATTTCTTGATTGTTGATTGAGAGTCAACAGTTCTCTTAAACACTCTATTAGACCTTCTAGTAGGAAACTGAGATGAGCTTTCTCTTTTCCCTAAGACAGAGACATTAGGGTTTGCATCTACATCAATGGGATTGTTGGTGTCTCCTGGATATGCAATTTCAAGAGGTTCTTGAAATTCACTTAGCACAATGGTGTGCTTTAAGGCGGGCTTGTGCTCATTGAGGTTGTTTCAGAGATGTTGGATGACATTTGGTTAGACATAGGGATTTTATCCATGGATAAGTAGTGAGGAGAAGATTCAAAGGGTTTTAAGGTTTTTGGGGTTTTGGAAGATGAATGGGTGGAGTGTTCCATCGGTCTTGTTTGTAAAGACAAATGATGTGATTGTTTTCTTCCTTTTTTATTATTGTTCTTTTTCGAAAACCAAACAACAGAGAACAAGAAAAGAGAACTAAAGATGAAGAATTTATACTTTGGCAAACAAAATCTTGGTTTTAGGTGTTTGTTGTAATCAAATAATTACACCTAAATTTATGAAAAGGATAGACATCAGCCTTTGATTTTAAAAAAAAATAACGACACACACAAAAATTGGAAAAAATAACTGAATTTTCAAAAATCAGTTACAAACAGTATCCCACAAATATCATTATCTGAGAATGTCAACCGTAATATTGGCAACATTTTGGATAACACATGTATTATGATCCTAGAAGAACACTTTTGTTTTTGGCAACAAATTAATATACATTTTATATGTGATTTTATGAGTTTAACCTCCAGATCAATGTAACATTTTCCCATTCTCTTTGATCTAATCATAAATCACATACAAAATTTAGTTTTGTGTCAAAAAATAAGAATACTTATTTGACATCTTCATAACTCTTTGTTTAAGCACTTGATACTCCTATAGCATGGGAGCGATATCATATTCAAAGAGTTTTGCTCATTTGCACAGTTGTCAAATATAATTAGAAAAAGTTTTGCCTTATTTTGATACTCCCTTTTTATGATATTTAATATCATCGCAGAGAACTGTATCATTTTTTGAAAAACATGTTCTTATTTTATGATCATACATGTGTGAATACAAAATTAAAACCATAAAAAACTAGTAAACACGATCAGATTCTGATATTTACAGAGGCAAATGTCACCTAAAATGTTAGAGACATTTCAGCCGACATTCGCCCATCAGTGTCGATTCAGAGATTACAGAGACCAAGAGAGTTCTTCAAACTTGAAAATCTCTCATGATCTAAAGCTTTTGTAAAAATATCAGCTAGTTGATGAATAGTGTCAACATGTTCAATTTGAACTAGTTGTTTTTCTACCAAATCTCTTAAAAACTATGTGTTTTGTACGAGAGTGCTGAACTGGATTTTTAGAAATATTTATTGCACTCAAATTATCACAATACAAAACTAAGATATTATTTAAAAAATCATAGTCGTCTAACATGTGTTTTAACCATATCAATTGAGAACAACAACTTCCAGCTGCTACATATTCAAATTCAACAGTTGAAAGTGAGACACAGTTTTGTTTGTGACTATACCAAGATACTAGATTATTGCCAAGGTAAAAACATCCTCCACTCGTACTCTTTCTGTCATCCATATAATCAGCCCAATCTGAGTCACTATACCCTATTAGATTAGGATTAGTGTCTTTGGAATACCAAATTCCCAACTCACATGTGTCGGCAACATATCTTTTAAGGCATTTAAGTGAGAGATTTTGGGATAGGCTTGGAATCGAGCACACACACAAACACTAAATATTAGATCAGGATGACTAGCAGTGAGATACAAAAGACTACCTATCATAGACCGATATAATGTTGGGTCGACATTTTCGCCAACATCGTCTTTGCATATCTTCTGTGTTGATCCCATTGGAGTCCTCATCTGTTTAGCATTCTCCAATCCAAACTTCTTAACCAAGTTCTTGGCATACTTGCTCTAGGAGATAAAGATTCCATCTTCATTTTGTTTTATCTGTAAGGCTAAGAAAAAGGTTAATTGCCCTATCATGTTCATCTCAAATGTGGAGGACATAGCTTCGACAAATGTCTCAAGGTGGGACTGTGAAGTCGAACAAAAGACTATGTCATCTAGATAGATTTGAGAAATGACCATATCTACTCCGTGATGTTTTATAAACAATGTACAATCAATTTCACCACGTTTAAAACCAAATTCAAGCAGAAACTGAGTTAAACGACCATACCATGCTCGAGGTGCTTGATTCAATCCATACAAAGCCTTTTTGATCTTGTATACAAACTGGGGATGGTGAGAATCTTCGAATCCTTTTGGTTGTTCAGCATAGACTTCTTTGTCAAGGTATCCATTCAAGAAGGCACCTTTAATATCCATCTGATGAAGAGTGATCTTCAGATAGAAAGTTACAGCAAGTAACAGCCTAATCGACTCAATTATGGCAACAGGAGCAAATGTTTCATTATAGTCGATTCCTTCAACATGCGTGTATCCTTGAGAAACTAGTCTTGCCTTGTTTCTTACCACAGTTCTAGATTCATCTGTCTTGTTTTTAAAAATCCATTTAGTTCCAATAACATTAGTATCATTTGGACGAGGAACTAAATCCCAGATTTCATTTCTCGTGAACTGTTCAAGTTCTTCTTGCATAGCTTGTATCCAACAATTGTCCTTGAGTGCTTCTCAAATATTATTTGGTTCTAGAGTAGATACATAACAATAAAGACTTACCTTTTGATACATGGTAGAGATACACACATATCTAACCATATCTATGTAATTCTGAGGCTCTTTCCTTCTTGTTCTTAAACCTTCAAACACTTCTCCTATCACTTAACCTGTAGAATGGTTCTTTCTAATCCTAGATGATGGATCCCTGCGTACTGGGTCTTGCAATTCAACATTTGATTCCTCATCTACACCTTCCGTGTTCTCGAGTTCAGACTCAAATGTTGCTTCAGATGTCGTGACATTTGGGGCAACACCTGAATCTTCTGCATTCTGTTCATTCTCCACTGTAATCACAACATTATTTTCAGGCATTTTCCTGCAAGATCAGCACAATCATCGAAAACAACGTTAACAGACTTTTGTACAATTTTGGTTCTAAGAGTATACACACGGTAAGCATGACTATTTTGTGAATAGCCGATAAAAACTCCTTTGTCAGTTTTAGAATCAAACTTGGCTAGTTGTTCTCTATCATTTAAGATGTAGCACACATACCCAAAAACATGAAAGTAATGCATATTTGGTTTCTCTCCATTTAAAAGCTCGTAGGGTGTCATTTTAGTTCCAGGCCTAAGATAGACTCTATTTTTTTATGTGACTTGCAGTATTCAAGGCTTCGGCCCAAAAACGTTTTGACAATTTCTTAGAACTCAGCATGACTCTAGCCATCTCTTGTAAAGTCCTATTCTTCCTTTCTGTTACACCATTCTGCTGGGGAATTTTGGGAGCAGAAGATCCATGGAAAATACTTTTTTTCTCACAAAATGTTGAGAACATATTATTCTCAAATTCTTTTTCATGATATGACCTAATTCAAAAAATGGAAGAATGATACAGATTCCTTATCCTAGAGTGCAAAACTTTGAACATGCCAAAAGTTTAAGACTTTTCTTTCAAAAAGAATATCCATGAGTACCTGGAAAAGTCATCTACAATCACATAAGAATACCTCATGACTTCTAGGTTGTCTACCTCGATTGGACCCATAAGATCCATGTTCAAAAGCTGAAACAGTGAGGCATACCTGAATGTTGTCCGTCACTTTGGGCAACATTATGGGAGACACGAGTTTGCTTACCTTTTAGACAATCTTCACAAACCACTGTTTTATCTTTAGGACTTAGTTTAGGGATGCCTCTTACTGCCTCATAAGAAATTAATCTTTCAAGGTTACGGTAGTTGACATGACCTAATTTTTATGCCATAATGTAGTGTCATCTGTTCTAACATTATTGCATAACTCTTGTTCTCCAACAAGATAGCAATTGTCATCTGTCGGTGTACCTGTCATTACACATTGGTTAGCTTCATTTGTAAATATAAAAGCATATTATTAAACTTTACCTCTAGATCGTCATCACACAATTGACTTATACTGACTAGGTTAGCCATTAATCCGTCAACATGTAAGACATTTTTCAAGGCTGGAATACTAGGAACGTTTAAGGTTCATTTTCCTATGATTTTACTTTTGCTTCCACCTCCATAAGTAACATTTCCCCCACTGAGTGACTCGTAGTTCCTTAGGCAGTCATTTGTCCCTGTCATGTGACGAGAGCACCCACTGTCAAAGTACCATGACCCTGACATGTTAGTCCTTAAAGTAGTTATAGCAACATTACATCTCACATTCATCTTGGGCATCCACGCGTTCTTAAAACATTTTCCCTTTCTATCGTCAGAAATGTTGCTTTGAGTGTTGTCCGGGATGTTGGACAGTTGTCTTGACAATATTCTGCTCCTGGAATTCTAAAGTTTGTGACAATATGGTCTTATATGCCCAGAGGAGTTACAATAATGACACACAAACTTCATGTCATTTGACACGACTGGGAGCTTGTCTTCAGATCCTCTTTCTTTTACAAAACCCATTCTCCCAGATTTGTCAAACAAATTAGAGCATATTGCATTAAGAAAGTTCTTGTACCCAATACCTGCATATGGTGGTTGACTAACACTTAAAATTTCGTCCAATTTGGAGGTACCTGTATTGAGTTTATGGAAGGTTGCTTCAGCTAAATCCAACTTTGCATTAATCTTACCAAATTCAAGATCTTTTTTGGTAAGTGTAATCTCTAAGCGGGTTATTGTGCCTTTTAAACCTGCATTCTCAAGAGTTAAAAATTTTAACTTTGAGTTAAGTTGTTTCGATTATAGGATTAGTCTTTACAAAGTTTTTGCCAATCCTTAATCATGTCATCCTTGGGATCAACTTGATCGCCAAAGATAGTCTCACTACAAGAAATAACATTAGTAAAGCAATTTACATCAGGATAATTAAAGTATTCATACCTTACGGATGTTTCTGGACCTGCAGATGTCGTCGCAGTTGTTGACGCAAATGTGGTAACATTTGAGACAACACTGTCGATGACATTTTTATCGTCTGAGTGTGATTGTTCGTAAACAATGGCCAGCATTGCTTGTGACTCAATTTCTTGGTCTCCTTCCTCTTCTTCGTCTTCGTCACTAAGAGAAACTCACAGATTCTTACCAACTTTTCTCAAGGTATTTGCACATTCATTTGCATAATGACCTCATCCTGAACATATATGATACTGCACAGATTCGAGTTGCCTGGGATCAAATTTGGTGCGATCTGAGTTGATTCTCCTTAGTTGATTTCCTCTCTGTACTATATGAAGGGGGTTAGTGACTTTTGATTGAAGTCTTGGTTTTGGTGCTCTTTGAATTTAAATTTAATTTTATCATTGTTGAACTTCCTTACCATCGAATTGTATTTTCGAGTAAGGAGGGCAACATTTACACCATCACCAATTTCTTCAAAATTTTCGTCCTCATCATCGACGTGACTCTCTAAGGATTTTTCTTGAAGTGCTATATCTTTGCTTTTATACAATGTCCTTTGATTCTCCATATTCATCTCATAAGTTTTGAGAATACTCATTAAAGTATGAAAGTCCATTGTAGCAAGATTGTGAGCTTCTTCAATCACACATATCTTTATATTAAATTTTTCAGGAAGAGAACGAAGTGCTTTTTCCACAAGTTGATTGTTGGTTAACGGAGAACCAATAACTTGACATTCATTAGAGATTTCAATCAACTTTTCAAAATATCTTTTAATATCCTCCGTCTCTTCCATCCTTAAACGTTCATATTTACTCATGAGCATACGAAGCTTCATTCTACGAACACTAGAGCTACCTTCATAATGAGTTTGCAAAGTATCCCAAGCATCCTTTCTTGTAGAGTAATTTTGTATGAGCTTGAACATGTAGAGATCAACCCATGTAAAGATAACATTTAAGGCTTTTTCATTGAATCTTGCATTGTTGGTTTCTTCCACACTCCATTCAGATTCAGGCTTAACAAGAATGTCGGCTTCCTCATCCGGTGGTAACATTGGAACAGTATATTCATTGGTAATAGATCTACATGCTCTAATATCAATGGATTTGATATGAGAGCGTAGACAAATTTTCCAATAGGTATAGTTTGATCCATCTAAAATAGGAAGTCTACCAATTATTGGATTAGCCGGATCCATAGTTTATATAACAGGACGAAACACTTATTATGTCAAGTGTAGCCTTTGATACCACTTGTTGGGTCCCGGGAGTTATACTATGGAATAATAAAAAGCAAACAGTTTGCAAATGTCGTCTGACAGAACTGACGACACTTAGATAAAAACAGAAAAACCTTTGAAGAGTTAAATTGCAGCGGAAATAATACAGACACAAAGGTTTAATTTACATAGGTTATATATTAATATAACCTATGATGGTCAATGACCAAAAGTATTGTATATATATATGTATATACAATTGAATATATTCCTTCTTTTATGATATTACAAGATAATACAAAAGGAATAAAAATGTGAAGTCGCAGGTGACTTACATACCTGGAAAATCTAACTAAGTAGATATAGACAACATCTCATTATAATTGCTTCAATAAAGAACTAATCTAGAATCTAGGCAACAACTATAATATTGGACAGAATGTCATCGAAACACTCAGGCAACACAGTGATCCAGTCTCAGATCGTGATATTTTTTAGAGCTCTCTCTTGTAATTTCTGGATATCGATTTCTTGATGTAGCCTCTCTATTTATAGTAGAGAGTCTTTCTTGAAATGCTCAATGAATCATTGTGAAAGTTGAGCAAAAGGTGGAAAGCTTGACCAGATTTGTTGGAGATGAAAGTGGAGCAAAATCCTCCAACCTCTTGAACTTGTTCCCCAAGTTTAGCAACGCCTTTGGACTTGGTCTTCCTACGTGTATAATCAACTCAACAAGTTCCTTGTCAGGTCACTTTACCAACGTGGTAAAAATCCCACAAGATAAGCTTCAGTCCGTGAAGAAGGACAAAACTATTATCAGAATGATGGTCTGATTGTCAAAGACATTTGTTCAAACATTTTGGTTTTTAACTTATTACTGAAAATGTTATGTTAGTAAAAATGTCATAACATAAAACCCAACATTAACAGATAGTACATGAGGTCAGTGTAGTTTTTGTTAATTTAAAATGTATGATACACAGTGAGTTCTAAGTTTTGTTTTCCAGTTTTGAGAATTGAAAGATAATAACGCGTGTAGTTGTTTCATACATTAGGAAAAAAAAAATCATTCTGTGAGAATAAAGTGTAGTAACAAGGAAATGAGAATGTAACAACAACAACAAATACGTTAGAAATCTGGAAAATGAACAAAGTAATTAGCTTGCTGAGTCGATTGATTTTTTAATCTATCCTTAAGATAATATTTCCCCGTATATTCCTTTCAACGGTGTAAAGGCAACTTATCTCCCAAGATAAAACATCAATCAAACAAATGATCAAAAGAGACTCAAGTGTTCGCTTAGGAAGAAAGATCTACGAGTGTTTGGAGATTGCAAGAGAGGAAAAATGTATTCTGAAAAATGTGTGTTTTCCAATGGTGCCAAAGGCATCAATTTATAGATTGATGAACATGTCTTCTCAATTAACCAAATAAATAGCCATCAATGTTAAGTAATGACCATTGATTTTGAGGTTAATTCAACCTTGTTATGGTTGAATTCAAAAGACAAATAATGGAGAGTTATTGCTCTAAGGTCAGCCCAAAACTCAGTTTCAATTCGCCTCCAACGGATTGAAAAACAGTCGAAGTGCCGTAGCGCTAAATACCCCGTAACTTAATGGAGCTGAAGGGCCGCGGCGCCTTCCCGAAGAATAGACTAAGTTCCAGTAGCTTCCCAGGGATTTTTACCGTCACGAGCGCCGCGGCCCTGACTTGGTCGCGCTGTGGCCCTTCTCGGATCCGCGGCTATTTCTGATTCGTTTCATCTTTTACACATTGTACTCTTCTTCCTTTCATTTACCAACATGAAACCATTTGTCATTTGGCCAATAACCGTCTATTATTTTACGTCTCAACAATTCGTATACGTACCAATATCTCTTTCATTAAGGAAGTTACGATCTTTGGCACTTTTATGTGCACGTTTGTGAAAACCATGTTTTCGACGTGCGGGGCCCTAATTATTCGAGTCATAATTAATAGGATTAACTTTATTTCACGTTTAGTAAATTTCCAACAATCCCCTCTTGGAAGAGATTTTGGCGCACACACATGGTGCCTTTCTAGCAATCATTCAGCGGATCGATGATGCATCTGGAGAGGTAGTCGTAGCTTTGAACCTTCCATAATAGAATACCATCGGACATATTTACTACACGGTGAATGTGATGTCTTGAACCGTCAGTGTTTAGTATATGCCAAGACAATGGTACCAACACAACACATTTCCTTACTCTATCTCTCTTTATGTTTTTATCCGTCGTGGCCCGTGGATACACTTAGATTCTTAAGTGCGTTCATTTGAGACGGTCTGTCCTCGCACTTAAATAGGTGGTCTCGTACAAAGTATCATGCAATACCCCGCTACACAAGCGTTAAGAACCATTAAAAGTTTCCCCAACCTAACCTCAATTATCAACAACAACAACAACATACCCAGTAAAATCCCACCACGTGGGGTCTTGGGAGGGTAGAGTGCACACAGACCTTACCTCTACCTTGGTAGGTAGAGCGGCTGCTTCCGAGAGACCCTCGGCTCAAGACTTGCGTAATCACAATCAAAGCAAATATTGCATAGCAAGATAAACGGTCACATACAAGAAATTAAAGCTATAGGAACATGCTGGTAACAAAAATCGAATACGCCATGGTAGCACATTCTGTCAAAAGAAAGTAGTAGGTAACACAAATAAATAATATGAATAAAGTACACTAGAGAACATATAGCCGCAGACTATCTACTACCCTTCAACCCTAATCCGTGTCCTCCATAAACCCCAATCTAAGGTCATGTCCTCAGTAAGTCGCACATGCGCCATATCCCGTCTAATCACCTCTTCCCAATACTTCTTCGGCCTACCTCTACCCCTACTGAACTCGTCCATAACCAACCTCTCACACCTCCGCACTGGGGAATTTGTGTCTCTCCTCTGCACATGCCCAAATCATCTTAACCTCACTTCCCGCATCTTATCCTCCACCGAGGCCACTCCTACTCTGTCTCGGATATCGACATTTCTAATTTTATCCCTCCTTGTATGCCCACACATCCATCTCAGCATCCTCATCTCCGCAACTTTCATCTTTTGGATGTGCGAAGTCTTGACTGGATAACACTCCGTCCCATACAACATATCGGTCTGACGATCGCCCTATAAAACATGCCTTTGAGCTTTGGTGGCACATTTTTGTCGCACAAGACTCCAGATGCGAGCCTTCATTTCAACCACCCTTCCCCAATAAGATGTGTGACATTATCATCAATCTCTCCATTTCCTTGAATAATAGACCCGAGGTACTTGAAGCTTTCTTTCTTTGGGATGACCTGAGTCCCAATCGACACTTCCACTCCTGTCTCAGGGTCACTCCCACTACTGAACTTGCACTCCAAATACTCTGTCTTGGACCTACTCAACCTGAACCATTTGGACACTAGAGTTTGTCTCCAAACCTCCAGCTTGGCGTTCACTCCGCTACGAGTCTCATCAATCAAGACTATGTCATCTGCGAATAACATACACCATGGCACCTCCTCTTGAATTTGTCGCGTCAGTCCGTCCATCACCAAGCCAAATAGGAAAGGTGTCACGCCCCGACTTTTCCTAAGTCTTTACTTAGAGCGTGATGGCACCTGGACAATTATTTTCCACCAGGAGCACCATTTAATTCTCTTTATTTAGAAATTTAAACTTATATTCAAATACGGAGCTATTAATAAAAATAACAATAAAGAAATTTGTTTATGACTTTATTGAAAATATAATGCGAGCCCATGCTCGTGCAAATATTGTTTCTACATAGACATACTGACAAATATTATTCTAAGTTGGAAGGGAGACCATTCCACATGGGCATTTCGAGACATCAGAATCGACATTACGGACTGACGAGTACCAAGCCCGAAGAAATGGACTTGGTATGACAAGAGGCTGCGGGACGATCGCTAGCCTTGGCGTGGAGCCTTTCCTCTATCACGTTTTCCTGAAACATGTTAAATAAAGAGTCAGCCCTACCATCTGGGGCTGAGTGAGAACCTTACCCTGCAATTCAAAGTAACACCACAATATTCCAAGCGCAATAACATTATAACGTAATAAGCATATTGCAAAAACATATCAGGTTACAACATTTTTAAATATGCAACAACTCCTCATGGGAAATTCTCGGTTTAACTAACACTTCATTTTGTCTCGTATTATACGTTAAGACATTCCCCCGCATTTCCACATGTTTATTACATTTATATATTTGTGAACGCGTATTCACTTTTCATATTTATATATAGGTGAACATGTATTCATCTTTCATATTTGTTGCGGCGTGCAACCCGATCCATTATATTTACGTATTTGTGAACACGTATTCACTTTACATTTTGTTGCGGCGTGCAACCCGATCCATTATGTTTACGTATTTGTGAACGCGTATTCACTTTACGTTTTGTTGCGGCGTGCAACCCGACCCATTATATTTACGTATTTGTGAACACGTATTCACTTTACGTTTTGTTGCGGCGTGCAACCCGATCCATTATGTTTACGTATTTGTGAACGCGTATTCACTTTACGTTTTGTTGCGGCGTGCAACCCGACCCATTATATTTACGTATTTGTGAACACGTATTCACTTTACGTTTTGTTGTGGCGTGCAACCCGATCCATTATGTTTATATTTATATATTTATGTGAACACGTATTCACTTTTCATATTTTTTTGAAGATCGAATAAATAATATTCTCTTTCCCAACATTCTGTCATTCATACTTGTAACGATTATAACTTTTTAACCATAACTCCAACTAAGGTGTTTCTCAAGCGGAAACTAAGGTAAGACGGGGATCTTTCACTGTACCAAATTCCATTTAAAACTACTTTGGGTAACTAACACAAATTTATCCTCAAAACAGCCACATAAAATTTGTTTCGGCAGAATTTTTATTAAACAGCACCCAATCTTAGAATAGTCATAACTCCTAATCTGTAAACCCGTTCAAGCCCCATAAAATCTCAAAACGACGAGAACAGAGAGATAAACGTCTCCATGTGAACCATCCTTTCATATTCTGTACCATTTGGTACAGTTTTACACTTTTATTCGCTTCCCTTCCTGGATCTCGATAGATCCGAGGCAGAAACTTTAAACAACGATAACTCTCAATACGTAAGTCCGATAGACCCCCGTAAGGTCTAAATATATCCACAACAGAGAGATCTAGAACTTTCATTTAGAAACAATTTTCATATTCCCCACAGATTAGTACAGTTTTACGTTTCAACGTCCTGCCCTTCTGGATTCCGACGAATCCGAGGCAGCAACTTCAAACTACAATAACTCTCAACTCGTAAGTCCGTTTTAATAACTCTTTATCTATATCTGTCCGTAACAGAGAGATTTACAACCATGTAAATTTTCATATAATTCTAATAAGTAAAACTCAATAAAAACTGTCTGTAATTATGTCTTTCCGAATTTCAGCCAAATCTAAGGCGGGAACTTTGAACTATGATAACTTTCAAACCGTATGTCCATTTTACCTCATTTTTTATTCTATATGATCATAATAGAGAGGTGTACCACTCTTCCGAACTTCATCAAATTCTAACAATTATAACTCAGTGAGAACAGTTCGTAAAGTTCATGACGTCACTAGTTGTCTAAACAATCAAAAGTTCAATATTTCTTTTCAACACTCAATTCTTATTCTAACATGTATTGAACTTAAAATAAAGGATGTTACCAAGAATTTCTGAGTGAGAAAACTCACCTTGTAAGTGTGAAAATGATTGTTGTTCGGTTGCTAAAAGTGACCCTTGCTCCCTAGTATTTTTTTTTATTCTTGTTCTTCTTGCCCTCTTGATATTTTTTCCAGATTTGTTTTCTTCTTGTTCACTTGTTTTTTTTCTGATTTTCTATTCTTTGTGCTAGATACTTTGTTTGTGTATAAGTAGGGATGTTTGTATAACCTATGGGAGGTGGAAGATCAACAGTGGAGGGGAATTAAGGGTTTTTTCCATGTGTTCAACGTACAAAAGGATTATGAACGAATAAATCTTTAACACTGGTAAGAGCTTAGAACTAGTAAGTGCTAGAATGTGAGAAGGTTGCAATTACAATAAAGAAGCATGCTATTATTAATCTGGTTCAATGATGTTATTTGTTGACACCCCTCTGTTTTCTAACGTATGTCAATTACTATTGCATTGTCATTTACTATTGCATTTACAACCTATTTGTAAATTATCTTTTCATAATTTAATCGGTCCTTTTACATTAAATCAAGTTATAAATTATTTTAAGAGTTAATGTAAAAATAGAATATGACATAAGTGGCATAAGTTAATGATTGACGTATCTTATTCATGGTACATACCCTGTTTTCTGTTTTTCCTCAAGTTTTCTTAGAAAACTATTAATTACCTTTAAATCCTTAATTTTTATACACCCTACTACTACTACTACTATTATTATTATTATTATTATTATTATTATTATTATTATTATTATTATTATTATTATTATTATTATAGTAATAATAATTTACTAATAATTTGGGACTTCACAAAAGGGCTAAGCGCTGATCCCTGGTGCAGCATCATCGTCACTAGAAAGTGCTCTGAGTCTCCTCCTATTGTTCGTACCCTGGTCTTGGCACCATCATACATATCCTTGATCGCCCTAGTGTATGCCACAGGTACACCTCTAACCTCCAAACATCTCCATAGAACCTCCCTAGGGACTTTGTCGTATGCCTTCTCTAGGTCGATGAAAACCATATGTAGGTCTCTCTTCCTCTCTGTATACTGCTCCACCAACCTCCTAATAATGTGAATGGCTTCAGTAGTCGAATGTCCCGGCATGAATCCAAACTGGTTCTCGGAAATAGACACATTTTTCCTTACCCTCATCTCCATGACCCTTTCCCAAACTTTCATAGTGTGGCTTAAAAGGTTGATACCCCTATAGTTGTTGCAACTCTGGATATCACCTTTGTTTTTGTACAATGAAATTATTGTACTCCACCTCCATTCATTGGGCATTTGTCGTCTTAAAAATGACGTTAAATAACTCAGTCAACCACTCCAAACCTGTCATGTCTACGCTTTTCAAAAAATCAACTGGGATCTCATCGGGCCCGGTTGCTCTTCCCCTACGCATCCTATGAATAACATTCTTAACCTCCTCAACCTTAATCCTTCTACAATACCCAAAATCTTGATACCTACCAGATTGCTCCAGATCTACCAACACGATGTCACTATCTCTTTTTTCGTTCAAGCTAACTGTCACGACCCGACCCCGGGGCCGCGACTGGTGCCCTACCGAGGCACCCCGTCAGGTATACATCAGAGAATAACAGCGGAACATACATAAACCTGGATATAGTGAACATCACTGGCTAGCCGATAAGGCTGCCTTTCATAGATTAAACTTAATCAAAAGTAAACAGTACAACTTGTCCTTACAGCCCAAAACACAAACGTGACTACAGACCTCTAGGAATAACAACTGTGGCGGGACAGGGCCCCGCCATACCCCTGGATGTACATAATACCTATAGCATCAGGGAAGAACCGTACCAACTGTCGCACCCGATTTTGAACTTTCAGGCTTGAATGCGCGACGGAATGGTTATCCTCCCCAAAAAATGTAAAAATAAATGTTTAAAAAATGTTAAGGGAGTCGCCACCTAATTAATTGGGTGAATTAGGACACCTAAATGCTAACCGATTAAAGTCAACATTAACTCCATTTAATGGTCTGTGAAACTAAATAAGATTCTGAGTAAGGGTTCTTTATTATCCTAAAGGGAAGGGGTAAGGCACCCTAAATGATCCGCTAACTTGCGGTTGTCCGCTCAAACATAGGTTAATTTATTTGGCTAAGGGATGTATAGTTTAGAAAAGAGATTATTTAAGTAAAAGGGATGTGGTAAATATCTAAAGAATATATATATTGATAACTAAAAGGGCCTTATTAGACTCACAAAAATATACAAAGTTGATTATACAATTATAAGACATGAAATTATTTTATTTAACAAAAGTAAGAAAATGATACGTTACTCCTATTAATATATTTAAGACTCTTATATAAAAGTTAATTATGAAATTATTTTTTTATACGTGTATGCGAAAATTACTTCCTATGATATTTATGAAGAGTTTATGAAAAAGTTTAAGAATTAAATATGGAGGAATATATTAACTACATGGCTAAAGCATAGCTAGGATTAATTATTTTAGATTTAGATCTATATGATGAGCCTAGACTAAGTAAAAGACGAATTTATCTTTAAACTACCCCTTCCAAAGTATTCAAAGACTAGTAGAGTTAATTATCCTATTAATTACAAGGTTAATAAATATGACAATAATAAATAAGCAAATAAATAAATGCATAAATAAGCAAAAGGAGGAGTGAGATTGGAGTTGTGGTAATGTCTAGAACGGATGGTGACACCATCTATCCTATAGTTGTTTGGAAGCCCTGCGGCGGAAGTGTGGACGGCGATGCAGAGATCATGATGAGTCTCATACCGAGACTCTTGATTTGTCTCCCGATGCATGTCATGTAAAAAATAAGAAAGAAAAGGATACGAATTAGTAAACATTCTAAAAAATAAGATAATCACACACTCAATGCATTATGATTTACTTATTAAAGTTAAACAGGTTCGAACAACAGAAAGCTCAAAGCTACTGTCCAAACCAGGGCACTGGGCCTTGGCCTGGGCCGCTAAATGCAGAACAAAACTCAAGACCTGACATTTCAGATATGAAAATATATCACTCCAAATATGCAATTCTCGATTCTTAGTTAAAATGAGATGGCATGAGGGAATAAAATCGGGGCAGCCTAAGACCTCTACAATATGTCATACATATCGATATTACATGTCCGGCATGTAACTCATGTATCCTTACCTATATTTATTGTATTTAATTTAAGGTAAACATACAAACAAGACCGGATTAATTGAGCAAATACTTATTAAGGTTGGATCTCAAAATATATACATGGATTCAGCCTCAGGCTTTCATTTAGACATCCTAAGGCGGGAACTCATAGCATAATACGAAGTTCCTAGATAATGTATGCGTACATCGACCTAGACTAATTCGTTTAATAAAACATTAAGCAGATTTCCAGCGTACTTAAATGAAGACATGGTGTGGTACTAGACTGGTACGCGTAGGGGCATGCTACACATACATAGTCAAGTTTAGCATAGGGTACCATGTATATGGCCTTACGATGAACACATTTTAGGCACACTGATACACATTCATCTATTCTGAAAGTGGTTCAAATGATAATATAGGCATGGTCTAAATGGAGTCGTACTGAGCAGGGGGTGATGCCAAAATGATTCAAAATATCTAGACTATTAACAGATAGCAATACATTTTTTATATTCGATGGAACTAAGACAGAAACTATAGAAATAGGACAAACTATTTCATGTAATTGACTATATTAACAGACAGACGTTCACATGCCACAGATTATGATCCTAAAGATGAATCAATACCATATTATTCACTTGACTAATTACAAATACCCAGGGGGCTGAACAGAGAGCCCCCGCAATCACTATATTAATATCGTCTAAATGAACACGTAATCCGGTGGCCTAAAACATACATAAAAGCGAATATCCAAATCAAACGCTTAAACAACCATCGACGATATAACCAACAAAATGGATCTACGACTTTATACAATCGTTGTACACTCAATCATATCCTCGAGAAAATACTATCAAAGCACGCGCATGCTCGAAACGTAATCGACATCACAAATATCGAAGGCTACTACCGATAGACTTATCCGAAACAATGATCAACGAAGTCGAACAAATTTGAACAAAATGATATAGATACCATCATACAGAACACATAGTACCAATTAGACAACTAAATAAATGAAAGAGAATGGATTTCCGGACCTTTTTTGGGTAGCGAACTGAGGCGACGACAAATGTTTTCCAGAATCGTCGACGGAAAGTTCACAAAAGGAACTGTTTGCAAGAATGAATAACAATAAACTGAAAACGAGGAAGGGATTCTAGGCTCGAATGCTAAGGGTAATCTCCACGACTGATGACTGATCCCTTTGCATGTTGAAACATCCCTCTTTATAGCTCCTAGTTGGGCTTCCTTTTTATGGTAAGTTTAGGACAGATTCAAAGGGACAATTCCTATTGATTTTGACGCGGTTTCAAGGCTATTTTAGGACGATTCGCGGAAGATCTTCGTGTAATTTCTGTGGGTTTTGGTACTTGCTGACGCGATTTAAGGATTCGTTTTGATATGGTTATAGTTATGGCAAGCACGAGATTTTGTTGCCATTTTCGTACTGATTCGAGGGTTAATTGGTAAGGTTTGAAACAGAAAAGGGAGGTTCGATTCGGGGCGTGATTTGAGGAATGATTCTGGGATGTCTGCGTGATATGGAAGGAGACAGAAGCGAGATATTATTGGTTTGCCGGATTCTCCGGCGAGAAATCCGGCTGGTGATGGAGCGAGGGTGCGGCGTTTGGATGGTGTTAGGGTTTGGGTCTTTTAGGTTTTTCTAAGAGGGGGACGACGCAAAGGGAGGTATAAGGGGAAATGGGCTGGACGAGGGCAGCATAGTCGTGGGCTGAGTATAAGGTAGAGGGGAATTGGGCCCGCGGTAGTTGGGCTAGGAAATTCGTTGGGCTGGTTTGTATAGGACGAAAATAAGTGGGCTTGGGGTATTTAATTAGTTTTGGGTTGGGTAGAGTTTTAGATATTAGGTGTATTATTTAATTAATGGTTGATATTTTATAATGCTAGACAGTTATTAAAACTTACTTACTATGTGTATCTTGCGATGTAAAATTGCGGTTCTAACAATAGAAGAATGTTTAATTTATTGGTTATTTATTTAAGGGGGGAGAGACAAAATTGGGTGTCAACAGTGTTGTCCCTCTTTGTATGGGGAAGATGAAAGAATCTCCAGACAAAGACGTTGACTTATAGCCAATTTTGTCTGGGTCATCGGAATTGGAACAAAGTGTTGCTGGTGTCTGAAAACTAAGGGAGAGACCGACGCGGATTTAAAATATGTCCCAGTGTCGAGCTATGGTGACAATGAGTTATTGTGGTGCTAGAATGTTGGGGAGAGAGTAGGTCGACGTTCTGGTCCACTTTTGCCTTTTTGTTGGGAAGCCTTGCTCCCAACAAATTTCCTCAGTTCGCCGTAAGAGGTAGGTCCACGTTGTGCTCCGTCTTTTGCAGCTTGTAAATGTTCCTGTAGATTGAAGCTAAGATAGAGGCATTAGTGCATAACTGTCAAAACAAAACAATGCAAGGATGTAAATTTGTGTTGTGGTTGTAGTCAGACTGTATATGGAATGATGTGATGATACGCCGTCTTGTATAGACGAGATGCAAATGTCGCCTTGTATGGGCGGAATCGTTTTGTATGGACGAAATGCAAATGACGCCTTGTACGGGCGTTATCGTCTTGTATGGACGAAATGCAAGTGACGCCTTGTATTGGCGTTATCGTCTTGTATGGACGAGATGCTAATGACGCCTTGTATGGGCGTTGTCGTCTTGTATGGACGAGATGCAAATGACGCCTTGTATGGGCGTTATCGTCTTGTATGGGCGAAATGCAAATGACGCCTTGTATGGGCGTTGTCGCCTTGTATGGACGAAATGCAAGTGACGCCTTGTATGTGCGTTATCGTCTTGTATGGACGAAATGCAAGTGACGCCTTGTATGGGCGTTATCGTCTTGTATGGACGAAATGCAAATGACGCCTTGTATGGGCGTTATCGTCTTGTATGGACGAAATGCAAGTGACGCCTTGTATGGGCGTTATCGTCTTGTATGGGCGATACGCAAGTAGCGCCTTGTATGGCGTTATCGTCTTGTATGGACGAAATGCAAGTAGCGCCTTGTATGGCGTTATAAATGCTGTATGGGCGACATGCAAATAGCGCCTTGTATGGCGTTATCGTCTTGTATGGACGAAATGCAAATAGCGTCTTGTATGGCGTTGTAAATGCTTGTATGTACGAAATGAAAATGACGCCTTGTCTCGGCGTTATCGTCTTGTATGGACGAAATGCAAATGACGCCTTGTATGGCGTTGTGTCTTGTATGGGCGAGATGCAAATAGCGCCTTGTATGGCGTTATCGCTTGTATGGACGAAATGCAAATAGCGCCTTGTATGGCGTTATAAATGCTGTATGGACGAAATGCAAATACGCCTTGATGGCGTTATCGCTGTGTGGGCGAATGCAATCGACGCCTTGTATGGGCGCTATCGTCTTGTATGGACGAAATGCAAATGACGCCTTGTATGGACGAAATGCAAATGACGCCTTGTATGGGCGTTGTCGCCTTGTATGGACGAGATACAAATGACGCCTTGTATGGGCGTTATCGTCTTGTATGGACGAAATGCAAATGACGCCTTGTATGGGCGCTATCGTCTTGTATGGACGAAATGCAAATGACGCCTTGTATGGACGAAATGCAAATGACGCCTTGTATGGGCGTTGTCACCTTGTATGGACGAGATGCAAATGACTCCTTGTATGGGCGTTATCGTCTTGTATGGACGAAATGCAAATGACGCCTTGTATGGGCGCTATCGTCTTGTATGGACGAAATGCAAATGACGCCTTGTATGGGCGTTGTCGTCTTGTATGGACGAAATGCAAATGACGCCTTGTATGGGCGGAATCGTCTTGTATGGAAGAGATGCAGATGATGCCTCCTAGGGCATAGATAAAAATCGTGTTATGCATAATCAAAGCTAGATGAAATAATTAAATTGTAAATGATGTAGCCTGAGTAACGAAGATGTGGTTTTTGCGAGATGTATTTGATGTAGACTTGTTGCAGATGGACTTCGTGAGCGGATCTGTTGTATTGGAATGTTGTTGTCCTCCTTGTTCCTATTGTCCTGCAAAATTCACTCAAAGAAAAATTGTGAGTTTGGGGAGGGGGTCGGCCGATTTGTGTTGGCTCTTGATATTTGCACGCGTTGTCTTGTCTGGACATGTAACCCCTGTCTGATTTCGAGTCTCGGTCAAAACATTTGTTGAAAAATATTCTATCTTGAGAAAATATACTTATATGTGCTAGTAGGAAATTATGTCGATATTTGAATAGTGACATGTTATGAAACAAAGCAAACTTCCTTATCCGAAATCGGTGGTATATTCTCCCATACTCTCGGTGCTCCGCTGCCGTCAGGCTCTCTTTTAAAATTTGTCCCAGTTTTGGGACATGGAACCCTTAGCGTAAATTAACCATGTCCATTGATGTCATTTGTAGTAAAACCCTTGAAATTGTCCCAGTTTATGTCGATCTTTCGAGCATATGGAATCATATTTGTCGGTGTCTTTTGTGGCGAAATCCTTAAAAAATTGTCCCGATTTTGGTAGTGGCCCGGTCGGATATATGTCGCAGATTTGTCTTGTGTGTATGACAGGACTGAGTACGACTCACTAAAATGCAGATTTGACAAAACAAAGATTTCCTAATGGTGTGACCGAGACCAATGTAGGCCGCCTACGTATCCGTTAAGGGAATCAGGTCGAACGTAGTTCGTTACAGACAAGATTTTAAAATTTTTAAAGATGGGACCGAGGCCGATGTGGCCGCCTACGTATCCGCCAGGGAATCAGGTCACACGTAGTTCCGATTACAAGCAAAGTAATTGGGCTTTTCTAGAAATGGGACCGGGCGATATGGCCGCCACGTATCCATGAAGGGAATCAGGTCAAACGTAGTTCAAATTACAAGCAAAGTGATTACATGGAAAATAAAGCACTCTAAATATAGTATCTCTTCACTGCATCTGCGTTGATGGCTCTCGGCCACACTTCGCCGTCCATTTCAGCTAAGATGAGGGCTCCTCCCGTAAGCACTCGGTGAACCATGTAAGGCCCTTGCCAATTGGGCGCGAATTTCCCTTTCGCCACACTTTGGTTAGGGAATATACGTTTCAGCACTAGCTGTCCCGGTTGGAAGTTTCTTGGTCGTACCTTCTTATTAAAAGCTCGGGCCATTACATTGCAGTAAAGTTGCGTGTGATTCGCATTCATTCGTTTCTCATCAATAAGCATCAATTGTTCGTACTCTACGTATCCATTTGGCTTCATTTAGTTCGCTTCGGATGATTCTCAAAGCGGTATTTCCACCTCCGTGGCAAAGACAACTTCTGTTCCATAAACCAAGAGATACGGTGTTGCTCCCTGGAGGTCCGGATTGTAATCGGTAACCCAAGAGGGCGAAAGTCAAATTTTCATGCCAATGCTTGTAGTTATCTATCATCTTCCTCAGTATCCTCTTGATGTTCTTGTTGGCCGCTTCAACTGCTCCATTCATTTGTGGTCGATATGGAGTTGAGTTGCGATGAGTGATCCTGAACTTCTCACACATTTCCTTCATCAGACCACTGTTGAGATTGGACCCATTGTCGGTTATGATTGATTCTGGAATTCCGAACCGACAGATGATGTTGTGATGAACAAAGTCCACTACTACTTTCTTGGTCACAGACTTGTATGATGATGCTTCTACCCATTTTGTAAAGTAATCGATCGCCACCAGGATAAACCTGTGTCCATTTGACGCTGCCGGCTCGATAGGACCGATGATGTCCATGCCCCAAGCTGCGAATGGCCATGGGGAACTAGTGACATTGAGTTCATTTGGTGGCACGTGAATCAAGTCGCCATGGATCTGGCATTGATGGCACTTTCGCCTGGCCCGATGCAATCCGTTTCCATCGCCATCGAGTAACCTCCCCGTAGTATCTTCTTTGCTAGCATGAAACCGTTCATGTGGGGTCCGCACATACCTCCGTGTGTCTCTTCTAATAACTTGTTTGCTTCTTGAGCGTCAACACATCTTAACAAACCCAAATCCGGAGTTCTCCGATAAAGGACCTCGCCGCTCAGGAAGAAATGGTTTGCTAACCTCCGAAGAGTCTTCTTTTGTATGTTGGTCGTGCCTTCCGGGTACTCACCTGCCTTGAGATACCTCTTGATCTCGTCATACCAAGGTTTGCCCTCTGATTCTTCATCTATCTGAGAACAATAGGTTGGCTGCTCTAGCACATCTACTTTGATTGGGTCAATATAGTTCTTGTCTGGATGTTGAATCATGGAGGACAAAGTTTCCAGAGCGTCTGCAAACTCATTTTGAGCCCTCGGAGTATGCCTGAACTCTATTTTAACGAACCTCTTGCGCAATTCTTTCACAGTGTAGGTACGAAAGTATCTTTCTATTCTTGGTGGCCCATTCGCCTTGCACTTGGTGAATCAACATGTCTGAATCCCCTACGACCAGCAACTCTTGTATGTTCATGTCAATAGCCATTCGGAGTCCTAGTATGCACGCCTCATATTCTGACATATTATTGGTGCGGGAATCGAGCTTTCTTGATATTGGGTAGTGTTGTCGATTTACGATACCAAAGCGCTCCGATACCTACTCCTTTGAAATTCGCGGCGCCATCGAAGAACATTCTCCAACCTGGATATTCTTCTAAGATGTCTTCTCCTACAAACATCACTTCTTCATCTGGAAAGTAGGTCATGAGGATGTATTCCTCGTCTACCGGATTCTCTGCGAGATGATCTGCTAATGCTTGCCCTTTGACTGCCTTTTGGGTGACATATACGATGTCGAATTCACTTAAAAGAATCTGCCATTTTGCAAGTTTTCCAGTAGGCATAGGCTTCTGAAAGATATACTTGAGCGGGTCCATCTTTGAGATGAGGTAGGTGGTGTATGCGGATAAGTAATGTCTGAATTTTTGTGCAACCTAGTCAAGGCACAACACGTGCGTTCCAGCATTGTGTAACGAGCTTCATAAGGCGTGAACTTTTTACTCAAGTAGTATATTGCTTGTTCCTTCCTTCCCGTCTCATCATGTTGTCCTAACACACATCCGAATGCATTTTCCAATACGGATAAGTATAATAGCAAAGGCCTCCCGGGTTCTGGAGGCACCAAGACCGGCGGATTTGACAGATACTCTTTGATTTTGTCAAGGGCTTGTTGGCACTCCAATGTCCACTTAGTGGCAGCGTCCTTTTTTAACAACTTAAATATTGGTTCGCATATCACTGTTGATTGTGCTATGAACCTGCTGATATAATTCAAACGGCCGAGAAAACTCATCACTTCCTTGCGATTTTTCGGAGGAGGCAGTCCTTGAATGGCTTTTATCTTCGAAGGATCCAACTCTATTCCCCTTCTGCTCACAATGAAACCCAACAATTTTCCCGCTGGGACGCCGAAGGCACACTTTGCCGGATTTAACGAGGTTGTATTGCCTCAATCGTTCAAAAACTTCTTGGATGGACGGATGGTCCGTAGCCTCCGTGACTTGATAATGACGTCATCCACGTAAACTTCATTTCCTTATGGATCATATCATGAAAAATGGTAGTCATGGCTCTCGTGTAAGTGGCACTGCGTTTTTAAGTCCAAATGGCATGACTCGATAATAATATACCCCACGGAGTATGAATCTGATCTTCTGCATCTTCTTCATTAGGATTTGATGGTACCCAGCGAAACAATCGACAAATGACTGCAACTCATGCTTCGCACAATTGTCGATGAGTAAATGAATGTTCGGCTGGGGGAAATCATCTTTAGGGCTTGCCTTGTTGAGATCCTGTAATCACAAACTCGTATCTTACCATCCTTCTTTGTTACTGGTACAATATTGGCTAACCAAGTAGGGTATTTTGCTACCCGAATGACATTTGCGTCCAATTGTTTGGAGATCTCCTCCTTGACTTTCAAACTCTGATCCGGCTTGATTTTCCTTGGTTTTTGCTTCACTGGAAGGCATGATGGTTCAATGGGCAGCTTATGAGAAACGATGTCTGTGCTTAGACCTGGCATATCATCATAGGACCGCGAATATGTCGACATCCGCTTGATAGGGCCACGGATCTTCTGCATGCGGTATTCAAGTGAGCGATCCTTATCTCCTTCACGACTTTATCATCTCCTAGGTTTCTGTTTCTCGTTTCATCCAGTTAGGTTTCGCTTATCCTCGAACTTTCCTAACTCTTAGTTAATTCCCCCAATGGGAAATTTCCTTCGGGTTCTGTTGGATTATTCTGACTTTGTTCGCTTGTTTCATGACATGTCACATTTTCATTATCGACAAGTATATTATTTTGTATGCTGAAAGAAAGGGAATAAAGAGCGTTGATTAAAACATAACTTGTTATTAAAACTTCAGAAGGGAAATAAGCTCATAAAACTGTGTTCCATAATTCAGAAAAATACGAATTGAATTGTTTAAAAACGTCTAATTATTAATTCTACCCAGACTCATGAAAAAACAGTGTTGGGGTACAGGTCCAGTTGCTCAAGACATCTCCTGGCTCTGCACTCCAAATGGTCTGGTCATCTGTGTAGTCTTCCAAAACCGCATGACACTCTGCTTCTTCCTCAGAAATGAAAAGGCCTTGAAGTCCCTCCGCAAGAATGTCTGCATCCTCCTCTTCTGGTAGCTGAGCAGTGCATGCTTTGACGAATGAATGATTCAGGGGTGGAACAGGTCTTGGCAGGTGAGACTCACCCTTCCTTCTGAGATCAAATAACATCATCTCCTCGGCAGTGGGCTGATATCCGAGGCCAAAAGTGTCCTTCTTCTCCGGCAGGCGAATCGGCTCTGTGATTCCTCCTAATTTTGGTCCAAGTCCTCGACCTGGCTCGAAACCATTTCTTAGCATCTCTCGGGCCACCATTTTGGGAGTGCGAGGTAGTTGCATTCCTTTAGCCTTGCTAACGTCTACGATCTTGTTCATATGGTAGACAGATCCATCCAGCTTCTCCATACTCTCGATGACTGGAATTGCTCCTTTGGTGTTAGCAGTGTTGTCCTTGTCTCCCTCAACCACAACTTCATGATGATTCCAGATGAATTTCAAAACTTGATGCAAAGTGGAAGGGACGGCTCCTACCACGTGGATCCAAGGTCTACCGAGTAACAAATTGTAGCATGTGGATATGTCCAATACCTGGAATTCTATCTCGAACTCTGCGGGCCCGATCTGTAGTGTCAAGTCAGTCTCGCCTGCGACGCTTCTCAGGGTCCCATCGAAACCTTTTACCCTCGTGTAGCTCTCACGGAGTTTCCCAATGTTGACTCACAAAAGTACGCGAGTATTCAAAGGGCATACATTAACGGTGACCCCATCAATCAAGACTCGAGAGATAAACTTATTAGCACACTTGACTGTTATGTTCAATGCCTTATTATGACCCCGACCTTCAGGAGGCAATTCATTCTCATGGAGGATTATCTTTTGCACCTCTTTAATTTGCCCGATCAATCTGAAAAGTTCTCGTGGCGATCTCGGATATACATGAGCTTAACAAAACCTCCATCAAAGAGGTTCGGTGGTTCACTAATTCATCAACAATGACAATAGAAATTTGTGTTGGTGTTTTACTCAATGATTCTACAATGGAATAGTCTCCTGTAGGCATCCTTCTCCAAAATTCCTCTACTTACGGTTCGGTCACGATCTTTTTAGGCGTCTTTGCGATACTTCTCTGGGATGAGTAACGTTGTCGGACCTCGTCACCCCATTGCAACAACTTCTACCACCTGTTTTGTTTACCCTCATTATGTTGTTTGATCGAATGGCTCCATCATGGTACTAAGACTGACATCAGAGGCTTATGACGGCTCAACTCTACTTCCAACGCGCCACGACCTTGGCGGTAATCACGTAGGCAACGTGGTGAAGATCCCTGTCTCTTTCTCCGATTGATACGATAGTCCTTCCATATCGCATACATCATCAAAGGTGATCATGTGCACGCCAAAGATTGTCGTGATTTGGCGAGGATTGTTGTTGACATTAGGGAAGGCTCTTTCAACCGAATAGCTCCTTCTCCGATTAGCTCCTCAATTCTGTTTTCAAAGCATAACAACTATCGTATCGTGTCACGACACTCCAGTGGTATGCAATGCTTATTCTCATCATGCCATGGTAGAAGTGGATTAGGATTTCGCAGGATTGGTTGTAGAAAACCGGCTTTCGGTCTTTCATATAGTTGGGAGTATGGTTCACCAGGGGTGTATGGTTTTGTGGGCCTCCTCTCGGTGTTGGTTCGGGGTCTAGGTGTGTTTTGTGCGTGGTATTGTTGTGGGGGTGGGTATGCTGGTCGGTTTTGTGAGGGATTTGTGTGGGCGAACGCCCGTGGATTGTATATTGGCTGGGTGGTGTAGACAGGTGACGATTGATGGTATGTGGAAGTATTTTGGCTAAAGTGGTCATAGGGAGGGTTTTGGAATGTGGGGGTTTGGTATGTTTGGGGTTGGTATGTTTGGTGTTGGGGTTGGTATGTCAGGGCTCGATTCGTTTTGTGTTGTTGCAGTCGTGATAGAAATTCGCTCCATCCTTTTTCTTCTTATTCATCCCTCCTATTGACTCTGATTGTATTGCTTTGCTTGTTGCTTGCAAAACGGCCAAATTCGTGATCCTACCTGTTCTAAGTCCCTCTTCCACAAAATCTCCCATTTTTACTACTTCAGAAAAATTGCGTCCAATAACGCTGATCAACCTCTCATAGTACGTGGGGTCCTTCAGGGATTGTACAAACAGTGTTGTCATTTCACTTTCTTCCATGGCGTTTGAACCTCGCCGCTTGGACCTCCACCTCATCGCATATTCCCTAAAAGTTTCTATCGACTTTTTCTCCAACTTCATTAGGTAGAATCTGTCCAGGACGTTGTCCGTATTAAATCTGAATCTGTCCACAAAGTCCTGTGCCATCGCCCCCCAACTACGCCACTTTCTTGGATCCTGGCTAGTATACCAATCCAAGGCTTCTCCAGTCAAGCTCCTAATAAACAACTTCATGATGATCGATTGATCCCTTCCCACACCAACTAATTTGTCGCAATAGGATCTCAAGTGTGCACGAGGATTACTTTTGCCGTCAAACATGTCAAACTTCGGTACCTTATATCCGACGAGCAGTTCGACGTCGGGATGCATGCATAAATCCTCATACTCTAATCCCTCATGACCCTTGTCCATCTGAAGGTTCTTAAAAGCTTTCTTCAAATCGTGGATTTCTCTGGCCATGTTTTCATCTACCCCAGCTCTTGTCCTCTTCTCCATATCTTCATATCTAGCAAACTCCGGGGAGGGTATAGGTACGGGTGTGAGATGTGGGGCATGGGTCACATATACGGGTGATCTGTATTGTTTATTATGGTATGTCATCGGTGCGGGTTGAGTAGGTTGGTTGTCTTGGGCGGGTAAGGTGGCTTGTATTATCTGGGGCTGAGGTGTGTGCGGGTTAGGGTCATTTATGGTCTGTGGGTTATGAGGAGGTGTGTTGTTGTGTTGTGGCTTTGGGGGCTGTGGGTTATGAGGAGGCGTGTTGTTGTGGATTTGGGGGCTGTGGGTTATGAGGAGGCGTGTTGTTGTATTGTGGATTGGGAGGTTGTGGGTTATCTGTTGGGTGTTGGGGATGGCGTCGAAAAGACGGTGAATTAGGAAGTGTGGGTAGTTGTGTGTTGAGGCTTATAGATAGCTTAGTAATTTCTCGGAGTCTATCCATTTCTACTTGCATGACCGCCATTTGTTGCAGTACTTGAGCAAGGTATTCATCGAAATATGGAGCATTTCCCCTTTCTGATGTTTCTGGTTCCTCTCGTTGAATGGCAATGAGTCCCAAGCCATCCTGTTCGTTTGCCCCTGAATCATTCATTTTTGTTGCTCGTGCTTTAGATCTTGTGAAATATGGGTGCTCCGCCAGTGCTTGCCAACACAAACCGGCCGATAAGGGGAGTAGTACAGCAAAATCCTTTTATCCAAAACATGTGTTAGCATCAAACAGAATAGCAGAACATATGGGCTTGTAATGAAGCTTCAACAAAATAGAGTAGATTAAAGCGTGTCCTAATATGCAAGGGGCTTTTATTATGCCAGAGGTAGGCCTAAGCGTCATATATGCAAAGTCACGTTAGATGTACCCAAGCCATTGTATTAGAATGCCTTTATTGGAAATAAAGCTAATTGAAATGACACTTTATAAGAAAACAATGAAAATCTCAAACTAAGTAACTATGTTGTCGATGTGATAGTGAAACTTAGGTCTTCTTTGGGATAGCCCCTGTCTGTTCCAAGTATTGTACTGCATCGTGCATTAGGACCCACATGTCTGGGGTGATGACCTTTTCTTTGAGTAGACAATCTTTCATCCTATTGCTCGTGCCCACGTCCTCGAAACCTTGCTCTCCTTTTGGGCTGTAGGTTGTGCTGTTGTGATCCTCTTGCAACCATGTCTGATATTCGGATGTGCATCCTGCTTGTTCATCTCCGATGTTTACCTTGTTAATGTCGTCCCATTCTCTCAAAATTTGTCTAGTTCGGGGCACGATAAAGCTTGGTCCAAATGTGACTTCTGAAACTCCCATGTCTGATCGGAGTGGGATTATCTGTTTTTGGCTGAATTATCGAAGTACGCGTAGGGGAGCGTACGGTTGCAGACCCTTTAAACCAATAAGCTCAATATAGTATAATTCTTTACCGCGTATAAAGGCCCCCGCCGTGTGAGGGAGTAAGGGATATTTCCACTGGATCTGATCCTGGGTGCGGGATGTCAAAAACTTGCACCAATCTTTGGTGCCGACCGGTGACACAAACCGTTTCGTCCTATCATAGAAGCTGTCGATCTTGTAAGATGCGCTGAAACAAACGTCTGTCATATTTGACCATTGGTAAAAATGTTCCATGGCCCACATTTGTAAGATAAGATTGCAACCTTCAAAGAAGTTTGTCTGGCCTCTTTTGCATTTCCCAAGAGCTCGGAATATTTCTGCCAAAATCATGGGAACCAAAGTGGGTTGTATGCCGTCAATTCCCTCGAAAAGTGATCTGGCCACGGAACATATGCAAGTACTTATCTTGCCATACTCAAGAGGAAAAATCAAGGTGCCAAGTAGAGCGACAGTGAATGCAATAGGACGCCTGTTTTGCCAATGGCGTAGAGTGCATGAGAATTCTGTTTTGCATGTCTTGTAAGCGTTATTATGTCCATACCTCTCGTAAATATAGTCAAGAGACACCCAGTTGTTCTCGAAGCAACGCAACTCCTTAGTATTCTTAAGACCCATGTAGCGGAGGAATTTCTTCCCTGATTGGCTGTTGGGAATAATCTGTCTTCTACCTTGGTAAACTAGGCTGGTGAAATAATGCACTTCTTCCAATGTAGGAGTTATTTCGAAATCCTTGAATTTGAAAATGACTCGTGCGGATCCCAAAATGGATTAAAGCTCGGATCAAATGCGGATCTTTCGAAATACCAAATAGTGAGATGAGACACCCCAACTTCTTCCTAATCATCGTCTGACTGCTGATGTCGAAATCCTCCCACCATACTCTTAGCTTATTAGGAACTCCGCTAACCATTCTTATATGATCCATGTTACAAATGCTGAAAAACAATAAATAATAATAAACTTACATTTCCAACTTTGGGCATGTCTTTTGGCTTGGATAAATCTATCATGATTGTGCAACACATAATATGCTGGTTGGTCGTTGGGTTGAGAAACCCATCAACAAGTTTGGTGTCTTCCTAATAGTGGTGTCGATACGAGGACCGATCCACCTAAGGTAAATGACATGCCTTAAAATAAAGGTGGTATAGCTCATCTTAAGTTTGCTAAGATTTGGCTTACTAGGCCTTGAGTTCGGCGGACTACTCGAGTGAGAAGGCTACGCGACCACCGGTTGGACCGATTCTCGCGCAAAATACCAACTCTCTTAAATTTGGGTGTTGAAAGAAATTTGCGGTGCAAAGCACACCCGCGTGTTGTGTGTGATAGTGTGAATTTTCCATAAGGGAGGAAGTATGAGCGGAATGCCAGTTTAAGGAAAGCAGTAACAAATAGCAGTTAAAACAATATGCAAATATTCATATATAAAGCAAAATAGTTTAGGCAAAACATAAAGCAAATAAGTGTGAAACACAAAATAAGCAAATTAAGCAAATAAATAAAAAAAAAAAAAAAAAAAAAAAATAAAGAAAGGAAAAAAGAAGCACAATAATTAACCTATGTTTGTTATGGTTAAGAACCTGTCTATCCCCAGTGGAGTCGCCATGCTGTCGCACCCGATTTTGAACTTTCAGGCTTGAATGCGCGACGGAATGGTTATCCTCCCCAAAAAATGTAAAAATCAATGTTTAAAAAATGTTAAGGGAGTCGCCACCTAATTAATTGAGTGAATTAGGACACCTAAATGCTAACCGATTAAAGTCAACATTAACTCCATTTAATGGTCTGTGAAACTAAATAAGATTCTGAGTAAGGGTTCTTTATTATCCTAAAGGGAAGGGGTAAGGCACCCTAAAGGATCCGCTAACTTGCGGTTGTCCGCTCAAACATAGATAATTTATTTGGCTAAGGGATGTATATTTTAGAAAAGAGATTATTTAAGTAAAAGGGATGTGGTAAATATCTAAAGAATATATATATTGATAACTAAAAGGGCCTTATTAGACTCACAAAAATATACAAAGTTGATTATACAATTATAAGACATGAAATTATTTTATTTAACAAAAGTAAGAAAATGATACGTTACTCCTATTAATATATTTAAGACTCTTATATAAAAGTTAATTATGAAATTATTTTTTTATACGTGTATGCGAAAATTACTTCCTATGATATTTATGAAGAGTTTATGAAAAAGTTTAAGAATTAAATATGGAGGAATATATTAACTACATGGCTAAAGCATAGCTAGGATTAATTATTTTAGATTTAGATCTATATGATGAGCCTAGACTAAGTAAAAGACGAATTTATCTTTAAACTACCCCTTCCAAAGTATTCAAAGACTAGTAGAGTTAATTATCCTATTAATTACAAGGTTAATAAATATGACAATAATAAATAAGCAAATAAATAAATGCATAAATAAGCAAAAGGAGGAGTGAGATTGGAGTTGTGGTAATGTCTAGAACGGATGGTGACACCATCTATCCTATAGCTGTTTGGAAGCCCTGCGGCGGAAGTGTGGACGGCGATGCGGAGATCATGATGAGTCTCATACCGAGACTCTTGATTTGTCTCCCGATGCATGTCATGTAAAAAATAAGAAAGAAAAGGATACGAATTAGTAAACATTCTAAAAAATAAGATAATCACACACTCAATGCATTATGATTTACTTATTAAAGTTAAACAGGTTCGAACAACAGAAAGCTCAAAGCTACTGTCCAAACCAGGGCACTGGGCCTTGGCCTGGGCCGCTAAATGCAGAACAAAACTCAAGACCTGACATTTCAGATATGAAAATATATCACTCCAAATATGCAATTCTCAGATTCTTAGTTAAAACGAGATGGCATGAGGGGAATAAAATCAGGACAGGCCTAAGACCTCTACAATATGTCATACATATCGATATTACATGTCCGGCATGTAACTCATGTATCCTTACCTATATTTATTGTATTTAATTTAAGGTAAACATACAAACAAGACCGGATTAATTGAGCAAATACTTATTAAGGTTGGATCTCAAAATATATACATGGATTCAGCCTCAGGCTTTCATTTAGACATCCTAAGGCGGGAACTCATAGCATAATACGAAGTTCCTAGATAATGTATGCGTACATCGACCTAGACTAATTCGTTTAATAAAACATCAAGCAGATTTCCAGCGTACTTAAATGAAGACATGGTGTGGTACTAGACTGGTACGCGTAGGGGCATGCTACACATACATAGTCAAGTTTAGCATAGGGTACCATGTATATGGCCTTACGATGAACACATTTTAGGCACACTGACACACATTCATCTATTCTGAAAGTGGTTCAAATGATAATATAGGCATGGTCTAAATGGAGTCGTACTGAGCAGGGGGTGATGCCAAAATGATTCAAAATATCTAGACTATTAACAGATAGCAATACATTTTTTATATTCGATGGAACTAAGACAGAAACTATAGAAATAGGACAAACTATTTCATGTAATTGACTATATTAACAGACAGACGTTCACATGCCACAGATTATGATCCTAAAGATGAATCAATACCATATTATTCACTTGACTAATTACAAATACCCAGGGGGCTGAACAGAGAGCCCCCGCAATCACTATATTAATATGCATCTAAATGAACACGTAATCCAGTGGCCTAAAACATACATAAAACAGAATATCCAAATCAAACGTTTAAACAACCATCAGCATATAACCAACAAAATGGATCTACGACCCTTATACAATCGTTGTACACTCAATCATATCCTCAGAAAATACTATCGAAGCACACGCACATGCTCAAGAACAGAATCGACATCACAAATATCGAAGGCTACTACTGATAGACTTATCTGGAAACAATGACTGAACCGAGTCGAACAAATTTGAACAAAATGATATAGATACCATCATACAGAACACATAGTACCAATTAGACAACTAAATAAATGAAAGAGAATGGGTTTCCGGACCTTTTGTGGGTAGCGAACTGAGGCGACGACAAATGTTTTCCAGAATCGTCGACGGAAAGTTCACAAAAGGAACTGTTTGCAAGAATGAATAACAATAAACTGAAAACGAGGAAGGGATTCTAGGCTCGAATGCTAAGGGTAATCTCCACGACTGATGACTGATCCCCTTTTGCATGTCGAAACATCCCCTCTTTATAGCTCCTAGTTGGGCTTCCTTTTTATGGTAAGTTTAGGACAGATTCAAAGGGACAATTCCTATTGATTTTGACGCGGTTTCAAGGCTATTTTAGGACGATTCGCGGAAGATCTTCGTGTAATTTCTGTGGGTTTTGGTACTTGCTGACGCGATTTAAGGATTCGTTTTGATATGGTTATAGTTATGGCAAGCACGAGATTTTGTTGCCATTTTCGTACTGATTCGAGGGTTAATTGGTAAGGTTTGAAACAGAAAAGGGAGGTTCGATTCGGGGCGTGATTTGAGGAAAGATTCTGGGATGTCTGCGTGATATGGAAGGAGACAGAAGCGAGATATTATTGGTTTGCCGGATTCTCCGGCGAGAAATCCGGCTGGTGATGGAGCGAGGGTGCGGCGTTTGGATGGTGTTAGGGTTTGGGTCTTTTAGGTTTTTCTAAGAGGGGGACGACGCAAAGGGAGGTATAAGGGGAAATGGGCTGGACGAGGGCAGCATGGTCGTGGGCTGAGTATAAGGTAGAGGGGAATTGGGCCCGCGGTAGTTGGGCTAGGAAATTCGTTGGGCTGGTTTGTATAGGACGAAAATAAGTGGGCTTGGGGTATTTAATTAGTTTTGGGTTGGGTAGAGTTTTAGATATTAGGTGTATTATTTAATTAATGGTTGATATTTTATAATGCTAGACAGTTATTAAAACTTACTTACTATGTGTATCTTGCGATGTAAAATTGCGGTTCTAACAAAAGAAGAATGTTTAATTTATTGGTTATTTATTTAAGGGGGGGAGAGAGAAAATTGGGTGTCAACACCAACAAAACAAGCCTCCGGAGGAATGGAGCTTCTGACACCAGAACAGTGATCCTAAGAGTGAGGATCCACCACATGCTTACCCCTACCTGCGGCATGAACGCAGCCCCCGAGGAAGGGGGTCAGTACACAATATGTACAAAGTATGCGAAACTGGAAAATACTGAAAATACCTCATAAGTCTAAAATAACTGAAGACATGTATGAGAATCAGTTTACAGAACACTGTGCCTTACTAATAATGAGAATATCAAGCATATAATATACTGCATGAAAATATGAAGCTCATGGTCAAAGCAAGGTCATCCGCCCCGCAGTATCATTAAGCACTCCTACTCCTGGGACTATTTCACCCGCATGGGTCATGTGGACCCGCGTGAGGTATTCCTCGCATAGGATGTACTCACCCGCATGGGACTATTTCACCCGCATGAGCCCTACGGACTCGCATGAGGTATTCCTCGCATCGTGGGTAGCAAATCCAAGGAATATGCTAATGCCACAACCCGGAGAATGACCCTGTAATAAATCATAATAATATAATATTAGCACAAACCGGCTATCATACATAATACAAGCAAGTTAAGAAACCCCTTAACTTCTTATTAGTCTTGTTCATACACATTCTCATTTTAGTTTACTTAAGGCACTAACATGTCTTTATGAAATCCGGGAATTTAACCCAAAGTACTATGTACTTCTATTCTTTTAAAACCTTAGGCAATTAATGCCTTAAAATCAATTTGCCTTTCACAACGTTAAATCATTTATCCGTACTCGTTTTACTTAGAGTAAATCTTCATTTGTTAACCTTACATAAAGCTAATATAATCAACTTCCTATAAAGTCATTATATTAACGTTATACCTTAGTCAAATACATTTTCCTAAACCCAAGGGACTTACACTTTTAAAAAGAAACAAGGATCATATACTTAAACACATCAAGTCCCTTAACTTGAAAACTCAAGACATCTTTAATACTTTTAAAGAAATGAGTTAATCCCCCTTACTTACCAAACTTGGCCATACTTAAAACAAGTAAGGGATATCAAAACATTGTACGTCTACCGTACTATATATGTAAAGCTATTCATGCTCAAGAGATAGGAAAGTTCCACATACCTCTTCGGTCAATCCACTTGCTAAGTCCAAAATACCGCACGTAGTATGTCAACCTATAATGACCATAATACGTTTATTAACCTCTAGTTTCAACGTAGAATATTCCAAGTTCAAAGTCACTAAATTCTATGGAAAATTGGGCAGTATTTCCTTTGTTTCTACATACTTTGCCACCTTTTTCAAGGCCGAATTCAACATCCAAACGCCACTTTTAAGGCCCAACAATCCAATCAATTCAACGGGGATTACACACTTAAACTTGGATGTGTAAAATTCTGCCCCATAATGTATAACAACTAACTTAACAAGTTTAAGGTAGTATTTTGGCTACAACATGCTTACATAACATTCCTATCCAATCATTTCATATCCAAACCATATTTCTTACATGCAATTTATCTAAGATCAATATTTTCAACTACAAGTTCTTTCTTCTTCACATGCAACACCAAAAACTAGCAACAAGAGAAAGAATTGTTACCTTAGAGCTTTAGCCAAATTAATCCAACAAATTTGCTAGCCTCCTTTCCAAAAACACCACCACAATAACTCCCACAAGCTTGCAAATAAGTTTCCTTCTTGCCACACTTTTCAGATTTTCCTCAATCCTTGATTTCCTCTTAATTTTCTAGAGAGAGGGAAGAGCTTCTAATTTAGAGAGAGAGAAGAGCTTGAAGAATGACCAAGTCTTCAAGACTTGGTCAATAAATAGTGCATGCAAAAATCAAATGGGGGGGGGGGGGGACCCTTGTCGCCCTCTCATGGCGTTGTTGAAAACAAAACAGTTCTGATTTTTCCACTCACCGCGAGAACCGCGCGGCCCTGCGGCGGCGCGCGCTGAAACTTCTGCCAACCCTCGGATCTTCCGGCGTCGCGGCCCTGCTTCCAGGCGCCGCGGCCCTGAGGCTCCTGACCGAATTATTTTTCTGTCCAACTGCGCACTGAACTTGTAACTTCCATAACTTCCTACCCCGATGTCCTATCGATGAACGGTTGGTTGCGTTGGAAACTAGACTCAACGAACTACGTACTAGGCTTTTGAAATACCTAGGAACTCTCAATGTAACGGGTCATAACCCACCTCAAAGTTGACTAAAAACCCGTCCGAAACAATCCGTCAACCTATCTTTCTAAAATTTAAGTCTTAAACCCTTTCGTATGTACTCATACGCATGGCCTGAACTACGGGGTATAACATTCTCCCCCCCCCCCCCTTAGAAACATTCGTCCCGAATGTTCCTTCTATGTACACCAATACTTAAGCATAATTGCCAAATTAAACTAACAAGCAGGAAAGTGGGTTACCTGGAGGTGTAGGGAATAAGTGAGGACACTTCTTCATCATGTCCTCCTCTGCTTCCCACGTCATTTCTTCCCTGTTCTCGTTCCGCCATAAGACCTTGACGGAAGCCACATCCTTTGTCCGAAGTCGCCTAACCTGACGATCGAGTATCGCTATGGGACTCTCCTCATACGATAACCCCTCTGTCACCTGGACATCATGAATCGGGTGCACTCTAGATAGATCTCCAATACATTTCCGCAACATAGACACATGAAAAACTGGATGTACTATCTCCAGATCGGACGGCAGATCCAACTCATAGGCAACCTTGCCTACCCTACGGACAATCTGATAAGGCCCAATGTACCTTGGGCTAAGTTTCCCCTTCTTCCCAAATCTCATCACGCCCTTCATGGGCGATACCTTCAGGAAGACCCAATCATCTACCTCAAACTCCAAGTGTCGACGCCGATGATCTGCATATGACTTCTGTCGACTCTGAGATGCCAACAACCGCTCCTGGACAAGCTTCACCTTATCCATTGCCTGATGAATCAAATCTGGCCCGACTAACTGAACTTCTCCCACCTCAAACCAACCTATCGGTGACCTGCACTTTCTCCCGTATAAGGCCTCATAAGGCGCCATCTGGATACTAGAATGGTAGCTGTTGTTATATGCAAACTCCACAAGAGGTAAATGATCCTCCCAGCTACCCCTGAAATCAATAACACAAGCCCGCAAAGATATCCTCGAGGGTGCGGATAGTACGCTCGGCTGTCGTCGATGCGAGGATGAAACACGATCGAGACTCACCTTTGTCCCTAATCTCTTCTGGAAAGACCTCCGAGTTAGCAGAATCGGGCTCCCATGCGAAATGATCGATATAGGCACTCCGTGCAGTCTCACAATCTCCCTGATATATAATCTGGCATAATCCTCTAGAAAAAGTCGCCTGATGGCGAGAAAGTGGGCTGATTTTCGACTGTCGACAATAACCCGGATGGAATCATGCTTCCTCCGAGTGTGAGGTAACCACGTAATAAAATCCATATTTACCACCTCCCACTTCCAAGTCGAATATCAATAGCTGCAATAGCCCACCGCTTCGGTACTCAACCTCGACTGGCGACGGTCGGGCTGCGCCACAAACTCCGCAACGTCCCTCTTCAGGCCATCCCACCAATAGATACACCTGAGGTCATGGTACATCTTAGTCGACCCTGGGTGAATAGAATAACGAGCACTGTGTGCCTCCCCCAGAATCTGCTGACGAAGTCCTGTCACATCGGGAACACACAATCGGCCCTCAAATCTTAGCACCCCATTAGGCGCTACCTCAAATAGACTCTTCTCTTTCTGAAGAGCCGCATAGCGATACCGTACCATAATTGGATCCTCATACTGTCGCCTCTTCACCTCCTCGACGATGGAAGACTCGGCAACCCCTCGAACCCGAACCCCATCACTATCAGAATCAACCAAACGAACCCCAAGGCTCGCTAGCTGATGTAACTCTCGGACCATATCCCTTCTCTCTGGTTGTACATCAGACAGGCTACCCATCGACCTGCGACTAAGGGCATCTGCCACTACATTGGCCTTCCCTGGGTGGTATAGGATATCGACATCGTAATCCTTAAGTAGCTCCAACCACCGTCTCTGCCGTAAGTTCAGCTCCCTCTGGCTGAAAATATACTGGAGGCTCTTGTGGTCTGTGTAAATATCCACATGAACTCCATACAAATAATGTCTCCAGATCTTCAAGGCATGAATCACTGCTGCCAACTCTAAGTCATGTGTGGGATAGTTCTTCTCATGCTTCCTGAGCTGTCGAGATGCATAAGCTATAACTTTGCCGTGCTGCATCAGTACGCACCCAAGCCCGACACCTCACGCATCACAATAAACCACATAACCGTCTAAACCCTCTGGAAGAGTAAGGACTGGGGCGGTCGTCAATTTCTCCTTCAGTAACTGGAAACTCTCCTCACAAGCATCCGTCCACCGGAACATAGTTGTTTTCTGAGTCAGCCTAGTCAAAGGTGCTGAGATGGAAGCAAACTTCTCCACAAATCTTCGATAATAACCCGCAAGGCCCAAAAAGCTGCGCACCTCCGTCGGTGTAGTGGGTCTAGGCCAAGTCTTGACTGCCTCAATCTTTTCTGTATCAACCCGAATACCATCAGCCCCGATCACATGCCCTAAGAAAGCCACTGAAGCCAACCAAAACTCTCATTTCGAGAACTTGGCATACAACTGCCGGTCCCGGAGGACTCCCAATACCGCCCTCAAATGATCCGCATGTTCCTGCTCTGTGCGCGAATAAACCAGGATATCGTCAATGAATACTATAACGAACATATCCAAGAATGGCTTGAACACCCGGTTCATCAAATCCATGAATCCGCTTTGGCGTTGGTCAACCCGAAAGACATCACCCTGAACTCATAGTGCCCATACCGGGTCCTGAATGCAGTCTTTGGGATATCTGCCTCTCTAACTCGCACCTGATGATAACCAGATCGCAGGTCTATCTTGGAAAAACATCTCGCCCCCTGCAACTGGTCAAACAAATCATCAATCTTGGGGAGGGTGTATCTTTTCTTGATAGTTACCTTATTCAGTTGCCTGTAATCAACACACATACGCAGCGTCCCATCCTTCTTCTTTACAAATAACACTGGCGCTCCCCAGGGAGAAACATTTGGCCTGATAAAGTCTTTTTCCAGCAAGTCCATCAGCTGGTCTTTCAATTCCTTCAACTCAGCAGGTGCCATCCTGTATGGAGGAATAGATATCGGTCGAGTGTCTGGCGCCATATCAATGCAAAACTCAATCTCCATCTCCGGAGGGATACTCGGAAGCTCGTTTGGGAATACGTCTGAAAACTCTCTAACGACCGGACCGATCAAGGTCGGTATCTCACCTCGATGATCGAATACGAACCATATGGTAGATATACCCTTCCGCACCATCTTCCTAGCCTTGAGGTAAGAAATAAATCTACCCGCCGACGCGCGATATTCCCTTCCATTCGATAACCTACCACCAGAAACCGAACCGTACCAATCTCTATCTACAGTCCACATTGACATAGCAAGACGTTAGCCAATCCATACCCATAATCACATCAAAGTCCGTCATATCCAACTCTATCAAGTCGGCTAGAGTCTGACGACCGTATATAATCACTGGGCAAGCCTTATATACCCGCTCGGCTCCCACCGAATTACCTCTTTGGCGTAGCCACCTCAAAGGTTTTATGGACTCGGGCTCTATCCCTATTCTACCAGCAATATGAGGAGATATATAGGACAAGGTAGAACCTGGATCTATCAAAGCATATACATCACAGCAAGAAACCAATAATGTACCTGTGACGACATCTGGTGACGCCTCCTGGTCCTGAAGGCTGGACATAGCATAAATGCGGTTCGAGGACCTGGGCTGGGACCCCGCGCGACCTCTCGCCGTGGCTCTGGCCCGTGAACACCCCGCCTCGGCGCATAGCATGCCGTCGTGAGCGAAGATCCAAAGAATCGACCGCCGGTGAACCATAACACTCCTGCCACCTCTGGTCGGACAATCTCTCTTCAAATGATCCTGCTGGCCACAAGAGTAACAAACTCCTGAAGGAACACGACACTCGCCTGGGTGAGACCTACCGCATCGAGCACACCGAGATAGGGGTGGTCTCGATCGATGTGATCTCGCTTCCGAAACCCGAAGTCTGGAGCTCGACCGCTTCCCGAATGACCGGTTGATCGGACCTCCCGCGTAAAATCGGGAAGGAGCACTCTGTGCTGGCTGAAATGTGGACCTAGTCTGCTGCTGAGGTTGTCCGCCTCAAATCGCCACGAGACCTGCATCACGGCCCTCTTGGGCCTAAGTCTAGCTGATCCTCCCTCTCTCTGTCCTCTATCCCCTGCGCATACGCCTGTATCCTGGCAATATCCATACTTGGCTGAAGAGACACCCCCAAGCATGCAGTAATCATATGACGGTCTAGCCCCATCACATATCGATGAACCCTGTCTTCCATATCGGCTACAATGGTGTGCGCATACCTAGCCAATGAGTCAAACTCCAGGTTGTACTCTCTGATAGTCCTCCCGTTCTGCCTCAAGGTCAAGAATCTATCCACACGGGCTCTCCTCATCTCAGGAGGCAAGAAGTGATCCAGGAAGGCCTCTGTGAACTCCTCCCAAACAGCTGGAAGAGCATCCTCACCTCTAGACAACTCCCATGACTCAAACCAGTTCAACGCAATATCGCGTAACGGTAAAGCTAGCATAACGGACTCGGTCTCGAGACCCTAAGCACTGCATAGTCCGTGAATCGCCGAACAAACTCCCGAGGATCCTCCGGATCTCGAACCATAGAACTCGGGTGGATGACAACCTAGGAAATCCGAATCAAGTGAACCGCATCGGCTCTAGGGTTGGCGCCGCTCTGTCGTGCCGCCACTATGCTAGTCAATAACCGGATCTGCTCCCCGTAATCTCTATCCTCGGCCACGGATGTGAGGCTCGTCTGCGCGGTCTCGATGGCTGTTGTTCGCCTCGAACTCATTGAGGCGGCGTCGTGGAACTCGCCGCCCGAAACATCATCTCGTAAAGGCGGGCTCGTGCCTCGTGACCTCCGCGTCCTACTAGCGGCTCCTCCGCCTTGCCGCTTCGGGCGCGGTTGCCTTGCGTGGAGGCATAAGCGGTACATAAAGGAAAATATCGGAGGAGTTCAACCTATAGCACAACTGACTACATTGCACGATCTTAGAGTGAAAGAATGAAACCAATCCTAAATATCCTGCGACCTCCTGATTATAGATGTGGTGCACAACACACCGATAATCAAGACTCTACTAGACACGGTCTGCAGACACTTTCCGAGGACTAACTGCTCTGATACCACTTCTGTCACGACCCGACCCCGGGGCCGCGACTGGTGCCCTACCGGGGCACCCCGTCAGGTATACATCAGAGAATAACAGCGGAACATACAAAAACCTGGATATAGTGAACATCACTGGCTAGCCGATAAGGCTGCCTTTCATAGATTAAACTTAATCAAAAGTAAATAGTACAACTTGTCCTTACAACCCAAAACACAAACGTGACTACAGACTTATAGGAATAACAACTGTGGCGGGACAGGGCCCCGCCATACCCCTGGATGTGCATAATACCTATAGCATCAGGGAAGAACCGTACCAACAAATCAAGCCTCCGGAGGAATGGAGCTTCTGACACCAGAACAGTGATCCTAAGAGTGAGGATCCACCACCTGCTTACCCCTACCTGCGGCATGAACGCAGCCCCCGAGGAAGAAGGGTCGACACAATATGTACTAAGTATGCGAAACTGGAAAATACTGAAAATACCTCATAAGTCTAAAATAACTGAAGACATGTATGAAAATCAGTTTACAGAACACTGTGCCTTACTAATAATGAGAATATCAAGCATATAATATACTGCATGAAAATAGGAAGCTCATGGTCAAAGCAAGGTCATCCGCCCCGCAGTATCATTAAGCACTCCTACTCCTGGGACTATTTCACCCGCATGGGTCATGTGGACTATTTCACCCGCATGAGCCCTACGGACTCGCATGAGGTATTCCTCGCATCGTGGGTAGCAAATCCACGGAATATGCAAATGCCACAACCCGGGGAATGACCCCGTAATAAATCATAATAATATAATATTAGCACAAACCGGCTATCATACGTAATACAAGCAAGTTAAGAAACCCCTTAACTTCTTATTAGTCTTGTTCATACACATTCTCATTTTAGTTTACTTAAGGCACTAACATGTCTTTATGAAATCCGGGAATTTAACCCAAAGTACTATGTACTTCTATTCTTTTAAAACCTTAGGAAATTAATGCCTTAAAATCAATTTGCCTTTCACAACGTTAAATCATTTATCCGTACTCGTTTTACTTAGAGTAAATCTTCCTTTGTTAACCTTTCATAAAGCTAATATAATCAACTTCCCATAAAGTCATTATATTAACGTTATACCTTAGTCAAATACATTTTCCTAAACCCAAGGGACTTACACTTTTAAAAAGAAACAAGGATCATATACTTAAACACATCAAGTCCCTTAACTTGAAAACTCAAGACATCCTTAATACTTTTAAAGAAATGAGTTAATCCCCCTTACTTACCAAACTTGGCCATACTTAAAACAAGTAAGGGATATCAAAACATTGTACGTCTACCGTACTATATATGTAAAGCTATTCATGCTCAAGAGATAGGAAAATTCCACATACCTCTTCGGTCAATCCACTTGCTAAGTCCAAAATACCGCACGTAGTATGTCAACCTATAATGACCATAATACGTTTATTAACCTCTAGTTTCAACGTAGAATATTCCAAGTTCAAAGTCACTAAATTCTATGGAAAATTGGGCAGTATTTCCTTTGTTTCTACATACTTTGCCACCTTTTTCAAGGCCGAATTCAACATCCAAACGCCACTTTTAAGGCCCAACAATCCAATCAATTCAACGGGAATTACACACTTAAACTTGGATGTGTAAAATTCTGCCCCATAATGTATAACAACTAACTTAACAAGTTTAAGGTAGTATTTTGCCTACAACATGCTTACATAACCTTCTTATCCAATCCTTTCATATCCAAACCATATTTCTTACATGCAATTTATCTAAGAGCAATATTTTCAACTACAAGTTCTTTCTTCTTCACATGCAACACCAAAAACTAGCAACAAGAGAAAGAATTGTTACCTTAGAGCTTTAGCCAAATTAATCCAACAAATTTGCTAGCCTCCTTTCCAAAAAAACCACCACAATAACTCCCACAAGCTTGCAAATAAGTTTCCTTTTTGCCACACTTTTCAGATTTTCCTCAATCCTTGATTTCCTCTTAATTTTCTAGAGAGAAGGAAGAACTTCTAATTTAGAGAGAGAGAAGAGCTTGAAGAATGACCAAGTCTTCAAGACTTGGTCAATAAATAGTGCATGCAAAAATCAGATGGGGGGGGGGGGGGACACTTGTCACCCTCCCATGGCCCTTTTTAAAATAAAACAGTTCAGATTTTTCCACTCACCCTCGCAGAACCCGCCTCGGCGCCGCGGCCCTGCAGCCCTGCTTGTAACTTCTGCCAACCCTCGGATCTTCCGGCGTCGCGGCCACCTTCCGGTAGCGCCATGCCCCGAGTCTCTGACCGAATTATTTTTCTGTCCAACTGCACACTGAACTTGTAACTTCCATAACTTCCTACCCCGATGTCCTATCGACGAACGGTTGGTTGCGTTGGAAACTAGACTCAACGAACTACGTACTAGGATTTTGAAATACCTAGGAACTCTCAATGTAACGGGTCATAACCCGCCTCAAAGTTGACTAAAAACCCGTCCGAAACAATCCGTCAACCCATCTTTCTAAAATTTAAGTCTTAAACCCTTTCGTACGTACTCATACGCATGGCCTGAACTACGGGGTATAACACTAACCTCAATTATCGAGGATCATTAAAGGTTTAAAAACGTATCCTTTACCCCTCTATAGGTTTCACTTTATGTCTATCATGGAAACGACCTTGGATTATGTTTTTTAAGAAGAAATCATCATCCGAAGTGCTCTTGCTTCCACCGAAGCGCTCAACTGAACCTTTACAATTTAGTTTTCCAATTGAACTTTATTCATGGGATCTCCAGTCTGTAAGATTGGGTGTCCACTATATCGGTTCTTATAGATTGAGTTTTAAGCCCATTCCCCTAGACAGGCAGAACATCTGATCCCTGGGTATCATGGAAACGACCTTGGATTATGTTTTTTAAGAAGAAATCATCATCCGAAGTGCTCTTGCTTCCACCGAAGCGCTCAACTGAACCTTTACAATTTAGTTTTCCAATTGAACTTTATTCATGGGATCTCCAGTCTGTAAGATTGGGTGTCCACTATATCGGTTCTTATAGATTGAGTTTTAAGCCCATTCCCCTAGACAGGCAGAACATCTGATCCCTGGGTATTCCCTTCGTCAAGGGATCTGCGATATTTTTCTTAGATTTTACGTAATAAATGGAAATAACACCCGAGGTGATCAACTGCCTAACAGACTCATATCTCCGTCTAATATGATGAGACTTTCCATTGTACATAGAACTTTGTGCCCTTCCTATAGCCGACTGACTGTCGCAGTGGATCATTACAGAAGACACGGGTTTATCCCAATATGGGACATCCTTTAGGAAACCATGAAGCCACTCAGTTTCTTCTCCCGCTTTGTCTAAAGCGATAAATTTTGACTCCATTGTGGATCGGGTAATAAGGGTTTGCCTAGAGGATTTCCATAACACAGCTCCACCACCGATAGTAAAAATATATCCGCTGGTGGACTTGATGTCTTCTCTATCAGATATCCAGTTTGTGTCACTGTACCCCTCTAGTACCACTGGATATCTCGAATAGTGTAACCCAAACTTTTGCGTGAACTTCAGGAACCGTAGTACCATATTCAACGATTTCCAATGATCATCACTTGGATTACGGGTGAACCTAGCCAATTTATTGACTGCATGAGCGATATCAGGTCGAGTGCAGTTTGTGATATACATCAGACTACCAATCACCTGCGCATACCGCTCTTGGCGTACGGGCACACCAAGATATTTTTCAATCTTTTGATTTATATCTAATGGTGTCGTTACCGTTGAACTGTCGAACATCCCAAATTTCTTCAGTACATCCTCGATGTAGTGAGATTGAGACAAGACCAGTCCGTCAAATATTTTAGAGATCTTGATCCCCAAGATGACATCTGCAATGCCCATATATTTCATGTCAAAACATTTTTTAGCATGTTCTTAGTCTTTAGGATTATCCATAAACTGCTTCCAGTGATCAACAAGTCGTCTACATAGAGGCATATCATGACCAACGAATCGAAATTTCCTTTCATGTAAACACATTTGTCACATCTATTAATGGTGAATCCTTTTGATAGTAGGGTACTATCAAATTTCTTGTTCCATTGTTTAGGGGCCTATTTCAGCCCATACAATGATTTGACAAGTCGACACACTTTTCTCTCTTGTCCTGGAACCACGTACCCCTCGGGTTGGTCCATATATATTTCTTCTTCCAAATCACCATTTAGAAAGGTTGTCTTGACATCCATTTGATGTATTTCATGATCCTGCAATATGGCGATAGCTATGAACATACATATGGATGTCATTCTGGACACCGGAGCATAGGTGTCGAAGTAATCAAGGCCCTCCTTTTGGCGATAGCCCTTGACTACCAGCCTAGCCTTGTATTTCTCGATAGATCCATCTGTCTTTAGATTCCGTTTAAGGATCCACTTAAAACCCAAAGGTTTGTGTCCCAAAGGAAGTTTATCCAACTCCCAGGTGTGGTTGTGCAGGATGAACTCTATTTCACTTTCTATAGCTTTCTTCCAGAGCAGTGCTTCTGGAGTTGATAATGCTTCGGCGATTATCTGTGGTTCGTCCTGAACCATATAAGCTTCAAAGTCTGGATCGAAGGACTTGTCCTTCCAAGCCCTTTTGCTTCGTCTTGGTTCCATATCAGAATCTTCTAAGTCCTGAGCATCTGGAATACTGGATTTCAGATAATCAGCCACTTCTGAATTCACTAGATCTGAACCGTTTGGATCTGGGTGGTCAGAGACTCCTGGATCCTCAGAGGTTTAATCATAACTTCGTTTGCGAGAGGTTATGTTATTTCCTTTCTGTGGAAACATGTCTTCAAAGAACCACGCGTTCCTTGACTCCATACCTACATAAATGTCTGGTACATCCGACTTATGCACTAGGAAGCAATAAGCACTACTATTATTAGCATATCCGATGAATATGCAATCCACAATCTTAGGTCCAATCTTGACCTTCTTTGGCGTAAGTACTTTTACCTTGGCCAGACAATCACATACCTTCAAATATTTGTAGGTAGGTTTCTTTCTTTTACATAGCTCGTATGGAGTGTTGTCCTTACCCTTGTGTGGGACTCTATTAAGAATCTTATTCGCGGTAAGGACAACTTATCCCAATATATGCTGAGGGAGGCCCGAATTGATGAGTAAAGAATTTATCATTTCCTTTAGTGTTCGGCTCTTGCGTTCAGCAACACCGTTTGATTGTGGTGAGTAAGGAGCCATCGTTTGATGAACTATACCCGATTGGGTACAAAATTCTTCAAAAGGTGCTACGTATTCTCCTCTTCTATCATTACGTATTGCTTTAATTCGTCCGCTTAGTTGGTTCTCAACTTTAGCTTTGTAACGTTACACTTCAAAGGCTTCATCTTTACTTTTTAGTAAGTAAAGGTAACAATACCTTGTGCCATCATCTATGAAAGTAACAAAGTACTTGTTCCCCCCTCTAGTTTGAGCGAACTTCAAATCACATATATCAGTATGTATGAGTTCTAGAGGAGTTGTTTCCCTTTCGACGGATCTAAAGGGACTCTTGGAAAGTTTTGCCTTTACGCACACCTCACACTTATGTTGAGGGTTTATGTTGATATACGGCAATAATTTCAATATGTGTTGCCATAAATTAGATGACTCAATCAAATAAGTAAAAGGCTCAATTTTATTGATAGTTGAAGCAGAAGACATTACAGGTGCATCATTAAACTTAAAGAGGCCTTCACAGACGAAGCCCCTTCCTACAAAAGTTCCGCTTTTAGTGATTACAAATTTATTGGCTTCTAACACTAGCCTAAAACCATCATTGACCAACAAAGGTCCAGAAATTGGATTTATACGAATTTCTGGGACGTGCATCACTTCCTTCAGAGTCAGTACATTTTTGGACGTCGTGGATCACCTTTCCTACCCCCAGCACCTCTGAAGAAGAATGTTTGCCTATGAACAATTTTTTATCTATGACTGGTGTATATGTGGAGAAGGCATCTTTATTGAAACAATGTGATGGGTAGCATTCATGTCTAACCACCATTGCATCGGATTCTCAACGAGGTTAGCTTCTAGCACCACTGCTCATAATTCTTTAATCATATCGTCTAGGAGCGTGTCTTCCAGATTGTTAGCCTTTGCCTTGTCTTTTTCCTTCTCTCTATTCTCATATTTGAGCTTGTGGCAGTCCTTGGCCATGTGACCAACTTTACCATAGTGATGGCAAGTACCCTTAAGCTTTTTAGTTGTTTGGGACTTACCAAGCTTCTGGAACTTTTGCTTCTTGCTTGGGTTCCCTTTGACTTCCGTCAGGTTCGCCTTAGTCTCAGCGGGTTGTTTTCCCTTTGGCATGACCTTCTTATTATCTTCCTGAATTTGGGGTTTGATAATAAGTTCATCTAAGGTCATCTCATTCGTCTTGAGTTTCAAGTAATTCATAAACTAAGTCCACGAGGGTGGAAGCTTCTCGATCAATACCCCAACCAAGAATTGCTCGTTGGGCTTCAATCCTTCCAAGTCCAAGTGATGTAGAACCATTTGAAATTCCTGGACTTGGGATGACACACTTTTGTTGTCCACCATTTGAAATTTTAGAAATTTCCCAATGATGAACTTCTTACTACCTGCATCTTGGGTGTTGTATTTCTTTTGTAATTTGTCCCACAGTTCATTGGCAGTCCCAATGGTACAATATGTCGTGTATAGAGGATCGGATAAACTATTTAGAATATAGTTCCTGCACATGAAATCACTATGATTCCATACATCTCGAACCATATTCATGTCGTTAATGACATGGATATCTTGGCCCCTGATCAGTGTATTTTATATACACCTTTTGAGTCATTTTTAGTTAGTCTTTTTCCTCTTTTTGTATAAATATGTGTCGTGTTAGGATATATTTTCTTTATTTTGAGTCACAGTGGTTTAAAGTGGCACATTGGTGAAAATGAGCGAAAAAAAGGCAGAAACAGAGGTTCCAGAGCTCAAAAAGCTGAAAAGTTGGCAACCCGGGCGAGAAACAAGGTGGCAGTGGCGCTGTGCCATCAGCGAAGAACGCCACGGCTCCCGAAGCGAGCGGTCGCAGAAGTTTCGGCGCCACGGAGCCGGTTGCAGGGCCGTGGTGCCGACACGGGAAATCTGCCAAATCCGAATAGGATTGGGCCAAGGCCGAAGAGGAAAAGGTTTTACACGTTTTGGGTGATATAAAAGGACCTTTTTAGGTCAGTTTTGGGAGTGCCACACCTTATTCATCACAACATTAGATCAAGATTGGAGACTTTTTTTTGAGTAATTTCTTGTTCTTTACTTTATTTATTTCTAGTATATGTTGGATACTATTTTAGTTCTTGGCATGTCTATGGCTAGGAACTAACTTAATTTAGGGCTTTCCATGTCGAATCGCTTGAACCTCGTTTTATGAATTAATGCAAGATTTTGGTTTCTTCTTATTATTGTTGAGATTTATTCAATAATTGTTTTGATTTCTTGGTAATTAATTGATCACTAATTATCATCACTTATATGATTTCTAATCGAAATCCGAAAGGGGAGATTGTGAATATGCTATAGTTGAATAAACAGAGGTTAAAATTGTGGACGAAAGTACCCCAATACTTGTGTAGTTTAATAGGTTATTGCTCTTAATCCTCCTTTGTGGTAAATCTTGTCATCGAAAGATAGAAGGGTTCTACATTGGGGTTGAGTGTTTATATTACCTTAACAGGAATATAACGGCTTAGTTAACCTGCTATCTCAACATAGAAGAAGAACCTTAATTATTTGCATTAACGAGTAAAGTGGGCGGATAGTCGAGGAGATTTGGAAGCCCTATTTCCATCATATCTGAAGTAAAGTAAAGTAATTTAGTTAGCGTCTATAATCATATCTATAAACAAACCATCAAATTATCGGTCACCAAATAGATACTACAGAATAGAGGTTGGTAATTAGACACTAATCCCTGAGGACGATAACTCGGTCTTCTAGACTATATTACTTGTCACGATACGTGCACTTGCGTTTAGCGTGTATATAAATTGCGCAACAGCCCCCTCCCGCCGTTTCATTTGGCTGAGGGCCTGTGTATTCCCCAACTAGTGGGTCTTCGGTTAGGAAATGTGACATTTCCATAACCGTCAAGAAGAACAACATCTTTTGCTGCCATCTTTTGAAATGCACACCCATGAACTTTTCGGGACATTCATGGTGGAATCCGGCGGGTGTTGGAGCAGTAGAACTCCCTTGAGCAGTAGCAACGTTTGGAACGCCTTGAGAAGTGGTAGTATTGACACTTGTTGTGCCAAAAACAGTGGTGTTGAAGGCATTAGGATTTCCTTGAGGAGTGGTGGTGAAGACAGTGGGATTGCCTTGAGCATTTGTGGAGTTTCCAGCGTTCAATTGATCATGTCAAGTCATGTTGTCGTTGAAACAGTGAATATTATCTTAAGTTTGTGAGAATAAAGTGTAGTAACAATGAATGGGAATGTAACAACAACAACAAATATGTTAGAAATATGGAAATGAACAAAGTAATTGGCTTTCTGAGTCGATTGATTTTTCAATCTATCCTTAAAATAATATTGCCCTGTATATTCCTTTCAACGATGTAAATGCAACTTATCTTCCAAGATAAAACAACAATCAAACAAATGAGCAAAGGAGACTCAAGTGTTCGCTTAGGAAGAAAGATCTATGAGTGTTTGGAGATTGCAAGAGAGGAAGAATGTATTCTGAAAATGTGTGTTTTACAATGGTGCCAAAGGCATCAATTATAGGTTGATGAACATGTCTTCTCAATTAACCAAATAAATGGTCATCAATGTCAAGTAATGACCATTGATTTTGAGGTTAATTCGGCCTAGTTATGGATGAATTCAAGAGCAAAATAATGGAAAGTTACTGCTCCAAGGTCAGCCCAAGAATCAGTTTCAATTCGCCTCCAACGGATTAAAAAATAGTCAAAGCGTCGCGACGCCCTCCCGAAGGGCCGCGACGCTAAATACCCTGTAACTTACTGAAGCTGGGGGGCCGCGGTGCTTCAGGAAGGCGCCGCGGCGCCTAAGTTCCAGTAGCTTCCCAGGGATTTTTATTGTCACGAGTGCCACGGCTCTAGGAGGAGGCGCAGCGGCCTTGACTTGGTTGCTCCGCGGCCCTTCTCGGCTCCGCTGCTATTTCTGATTCGTTTAATCTTTTACACATTGTACTCTTCTTCCTTTCATTTACCAACGTGAAACCATTTGTCATTTGGCCAATAACCGTCTATTATTTTACGTCTCAACAATTCATATACGTACCAATATCTCTTCCATTAAGGAATTTACGATCCTTGGCACTTTATTTGCATGTGTGTGGAAACCATGTATCTGACGTACGGGTGTTAGTGATTTTCCACACGCTTAACGCAAGTGTACGTATCATTCACAAATAATATAGTCTAGGTAAGACCGAATATCGTCCTCAGAGACGGGTTATCAAGTACCGATTATCTAAGATTTATTTCTATTTGGTGAACGTTAATTTATTTGGGTTTTAGACTAAGAATTAAAACTAATGCATGAAATCAACTAATTATGAAAATAATTTGGTTTAAATCAATTATGATGGAGAATTAGGGCTTCCAAGATCATCAACAATCCACTCTATTCAATCTTTAATACAACTAGACTAACTTCTTCTTCTACGTTAAGATAGCGGTTAACTAAACTGTCTTATATTCCGGTTAGGATATATAATCATTCAACCCCAGTGCAGAACCCTTATATATTTCTATGATAGGATTTACCACATAGGAGGATTACGAACAATAACCTATAATGCTACACAAGTATCGGGGTACTTTCGTCCGCTATTTTAACATATGTCTATTCAATTACAGCATATTCAAATCTCTCCTCTCGGTTCTTGATTCGAAATCATATAGATTATGATAATTAATGGCCAGTTAACTATCAATTAACTATCAAACATTCATATCAAATACTGAATAAATCTTAATCAAGTGAAGAAGAAATTTAACTACTGTATTAATTCATAAATAAGAGTTTCAATCGAATCACAAGGAAAGCCTTAATAAAGTAATTAGCTCCTAGTCATAGTGTTACACCCCGTATTTCCAAGAGAATGAGATGAGAACGTACGTAAGGTAATAATATTGGAATGTTGGAAAGAAAGTGTAGTTACATTTTCGATTTAGAGCAAATTTGATCACAACGAACGTGACGCCATAATTTCCTCACGAGCGGTCAGTTTCGTTCCAAATTTGAGATACGAGCGTAGAATACTATTGTGAAGATGCGGGACTAATAATATGAGGTCCACCGAGAATTTCACAATTTTGCGGGGACCTTCAAAAAATTATAGTATTTTGGACCAATCGGAGGGCGACACGTGTTACCCCTCCACTTGGTCTTGCAAGATGACAAGGCTCTAAGATATTTTGAGGCCAAGTGGGCATGTGGGGCCCACTCCACTTGGCATTATAGGTTGATATATATCCAAGTCTTGAAGCCTTGGATTCATTGTACACTTAGACCAAAAAATAAGCTCTCATATTCTCCCCTTTAGCTCCATAATTTCGAGAGCCCCTTGACTAAGAACAACCATTGTTGATCAATTTATTTCTCCAAGATTAAGCCCTTAAACCAAGTGCTAAGCCTAGATTAACATTCTACACGTTTTTACTTGTCTTGGCCGAAAGTTGATGCCAAAACCCTAGGGGTTCCGTCGACTTTTTCGAAGTGAGATTCAAAGAGAAGTTGCTCCTAAGGTTGTAGGGGGTACATATATGTGATTGTAACTTGTATAAGTGGAGCGAAATGAAAACTGCGGACCAATAAAGACCGGACTGTTTTGGGGCGTTTTTGGGAAAAAAATGAGGTAAAAGTCCTTCTTCTTTTAAAGTAATTGGATATTACTTATTGTTATTATGTATGGATGAACATGTGTTAAAAAGAATGAAGAATAAAAAGCGTTTGAGCCATTTTTGGGGCTAAAACCGATTGGGACAGATTTGGTGCAAATGGAATTCGTTGGTTATTGTCATTGTTATATTCACATATTGCATGTTATAATGGATTAATATTGTTGTTAATAAATTGTTATAACTTATGTAGAAGTTTTGGAACTCGAATTGGAATAAAATGGATTAAGGAACGAGTTATCGGGTTGTAGTTGTTGTGGCCAAGAAACTGCCCAAAACGTTTAGACGTTGTTGTGTCGTTTAGTGGAATGTTTTGAGGTATTAAATGCTGGAAATTTAGTTGTTGTTATGCATGTTTAAGTATAGTAGTTTCTAATGAAAGTCCTACGGGAATAAGGGTGTGGAAAGGCGTTAAAAGGCCTCACCTTTTACCCTCGTTATAGTTGGATTGTGGACTATTTGTATGGGTTGAATTATGGACTGTTTTATATAAGTTAAGGGGCCGAATTTTGCACGTAAGGTAGGTGTGTGATCCCCTTTGGTTGCTGATTTTATTGTGCCTTAAATGTGGCTTGTTGGTTGATGAATACGGGCCTTGGAAAAGGTGGAAAAGTACGTAGAAACAAAGGAAGTGCTGCCCAATTTTCCGTAGAATTAGAGGGTCATTATTTGGTATAAGTCCTACACTTGATAGCTTGTTGTTGATAGAAGTGCTATTATCATTTTAGGTTGAAGTACTACGTGTAGCACATTCTACTTGGCTTGTGGAATAGCCAATAAGGTTGAAGTACATTGGAGCGTATTGCTACATGTCGTTTGGGTTAGTCGCCAACGAGGTATGTGAACTTCTTCCTTCTATCGACATGACTATCCTTGAAGTGTACTTGCCTTGTTTTGGAGTATACGTGACTTGTTTTCTTGAAGTACTTACCTTGTCATTAGGAAGTATTCATGTTATTTATTTTATGCAAAAAGCATGTCTAAAATATTCCTAAGTTCTTACCAAAGTCTTATGGGGGATGTTGGTAAGAGTCGTTAGGAAGTATTGAAGTCGAGTTGACCTTGCTAATTTACTACACTAATGAGAATAAGTGTCAAACAAGCCACAGCAGCGATAATAAATATGTATCGACAATCAATAATATTGAAATGAGTAGAATTCTCCATCTGTATAGAAACTAAGATAAGACAAAATTGTATTACATTTTCTAGATCATGGTTGTTTTAACAAGATCGTTATAAATGAGTATAACCTATTAACAGCTCATAAAAGTATTAATTTTGAAAGTACACGAGACTTGGATTTCGAAAGTATAAATGACTTGAGTTTTGAAAAAGGTGTAGTAACTCGATTTGAAAAGTATATGTTACTTGATTCAAAGAGAATAAGTAACTTGATTTGAAAAGTATATGTTACTTCATTCAAAGAGAATAAGTAACTTGATTTGAAAAGTATATGTTACTTAATTTAAAGAGTAGAAGTAACTTGATTTAAAGGCATAAGTTACTTGGTTTTAAAAGTGTAAGTTACTTGAGTTTAAATTTTAAAAGGATAAGTAACTTGGTTTTAATAGTGAAAGTGCTTTTGGGTTCAACTCCCTAAATATTTCATGAAATGATTCTTTTGTAAAGAATAGACGTACATAGTACTTTGGGTTCAAATCCCGTACATGATATGGTAGTGCTTTAGTTTTCTAAAATGAAAGTGTTATAACGGCTTTATGGAAAGTTTGTTATAACAAGGTTTGTGAAAAGTCAAGAGATGGTTGAAGATGTTGTAAGGAAATCATGTGAGAATGTCCATGGTTAAGTCCTTAATATAGTACATGATATGTGACACTTTGATTTTCAAAGATGTTTTAAAGTAATACGTGATGTCTATTACCCTGATTTGCCAAACCATGTTTTAGAAAGATACTTGGTATGATAAGTGTCTTGATGATGGTTTCAAAATGATACATGTATTGGATTCTACTTCCTAGTGATACATGTAGTACTTGGGTTTTTTTAAAAATGGAAATTTAGTTTATAAAGTGAATGTACGGCTCACGTACCTTGTTGTAATGGACTTTAATCCTTAGTGATGCAAGTGTGATAGTGCCTTGGGTGTTATAAAATGAAATACTTGTTAGTGTCTTGTTTGTTTTAGAAAAGGAAGACATGGTATTGTCTTGGTTATTTTAGGAAGGAAGACGTGGTATTGTCTTGTTTGTTTTAAAAGGAAGACATGGTATTGTCTTGGTTATTTTAGAAAGGAAGACATGGTATTGTCTTGTTTGTTTTAAAAGGAAGGCATGGTATTGTCTTGGTTATTTCAGAATGGAAGGCATGGTATTGTCTTGTTTGTTTTAAAAGGAAGGCATGGTATTGCCTTGGTTGTTCAAAAAGATGGTGCCTTCATTTTGTCTAATGAGAGTTAAAGATTACTTAACTTGCATAAGTTGTTCATGATAGCCATTGGTGCTAGTGTTATGAGTATAATTGCGGGGTAAACCCCCAAGACATTATACATCCCCTGAGTATAATTGCGGGGTAAACCCCCAAGACATTATACATCCCCTGAGTATGATTTCGGGGTAAACCCCCAAGACATTATACATATTTCGTGGATTTGTTCCTCACGATGCGAGGAAACTACCTCATGCGAGTCTGTAGGGCTCATACGGGTGAAATAGTCTCATGCGGGTGAAATAGTCCTATGCGAGGAAATTACCTCATGCGGGTCCACGTGATCTATGCGGGTGAAATAGTCCTATGCGAGGAAATTACCTCATGCGGGTCCACAAGACCTATGCGGGTGAAATAGTCCCAGGAGTAGGATTGCATAATGATACTACGGGCGGGTGGCCCTAGATTGATCATAAGCTTCCTAGTTTAAAGCGGTAAAGTTTACTCTACTTTTTAAAAAAGGCACAGTGTACTGATATTTGAGTATTGTACTTTTTACATGCCGACGGTGATGTTGGAATTCCACGGACATGCTTATCTGATGATGGTGGTATATTATACTTGTTACATACTGACAGTGATGTTGTATTCCACGAGCATGCTTCTGTGATATTATATGCTGAGGGCAGGTGTCCCTGATTTTGACATGGCTTTCATATGTGAAAGTGGTACGGTGTTATAGTAGTACAGTGATATAATGTAGTTGGCTCTGATTGTTATATGACACGTAGGATCTGGTATTTGATTTTCATACTTGCCCCTGTCATTCTTTTGTACAGTTATGATCTTGTTTACTGTACTGTATTTCCGTTCCATACTTGGTACCTGTTGTACTGACCTCCTTCGGGGGCTGTGTTCATGTCCGCAGGTCTAGGTACACAGTTGTGGATCCGTGAGCTTAGGATCCTGATTCAGCATTTTGAGATGGCTCCAATATTCCGGAGCTTGTCATTATGGCTAGGTATATTCAAGGGTACGACGGGGCCTTGTCCCGTCATAGTAATTGTCCAAACTCTTAGAGGTCTGTATTCATATGTGGGTTGGACTGGCTAGAGTTGTATTTACATTTTTTAACAGTGTAGACCCTTTTGGGTGATTTATATTATGGCAGCCTTATCGGCTTTGCCGTTGTTTTAAGAAGAAAAAAAGTGTTATTTATCTTCCGCGGTTTATTATGTTGTATGAATAGAAGGGTGCCCAAGTAGGGCACCAGTCGCCGGGCCGTGGTTCGGGGCGTGACACATAGTCACGCTAAGAACTAATACAATCTCCAGCATGAACTGGAATAAAAACAAAGAAAAGAGAAAGAAAATACTTAGAACTAGCCTCCAAGAGTTGTGTTGTGGAGTATTTACAAGATGGAAGATGATGTCCCTCTAGGTCAGGGTTTTAGGGATTATATAGCTAAGAAAAGTTGCCCTCTTGGGCCCTGAAAACGTGTCAAATTCGGCCCAGAAACTCAAAAATTCCGCGTCGGCGCCGCGGTCCCGCAGGCTGGCGCCACGACGCTGAAACTTCTGCAGCAAATCCGACCCCGCAGCATATTTGGCGACGCGGCGCCTGTGACTTTTTTTTTGCAGTTTTTCAATTCGGTGTCCTGTTTTCGTCCGAATTTCGTCTGATTTCTTCTATACTTTCCGAGACTTCTTAGACTTCATTTCTTGGCTCTTTAGTGTGCAATTTCATCTCAATTGTGCTCATTTCATCTTCTTTTTGTCATTTCTCCATTTTTTTACCGCTGTGACTAAAAAAAAAACACCTAATACTATACTAAATACAAACGAAATGAGTAAAATACTAACTAAAAATGACTCAAAAGTATATATAAAATACACCTAACAACGGGACCCTAATTGTTCGAGTCATAATTAATAGGATTAACTTTATTTCACGTTTAGTAAATTTCCAACACATTCTTATGAAAAATTGCTATTATTTAGCTAAAATTCTTCTCATTTGACTGTATTTTGAAACAAGTTGTATCTAAGAAAAATAAATAAGAATGTCTAAGAAAATAAATAAGAATGCAGTTTGTAAACGTGTAAATATAGAAAACAATATATTTCCTACCCATAATTAGAATATTTCCATATATTGTGTAAATATAATTATGGTAAGACTAGGATTCCTCTTTTGTATAGGTTTAGGATTCCTATTGTATAAGATATGAATATTGTACTCTATATATACCTTGATATTAATGAAAGACTCCCCAAGGGAGATTAATATCATCTTACATGGTATCAAGAGTCAAACACCCAAAACCCTAGAACTCTTTCTTCCTACAGCCGCCGAGAACACCCCCCCCCCCTCTCGGAACTCGCTGCGGCCCCTCCTACAAATTCTAGGTTTTCTTCTTCATTCCTCTCTTCTCTAAATGGCTATCCCTGAATCTTCCACACTTTCTGAACCTTCTACCTCCACAAATCCCACCACCACGTTGTCATCCTCTTTTCATCCAGCCCTAACTGTTACAAACATTAAGAACTCTATTTCTATTCTTCTTGATCAAGAAAGCGATCAGATTCTCCTGGTTGAGCGCCCGTAATCATGCATGTCTCTATAACGTGCTTGATCACATCGATGACACCATTCCGCGCCCTCCAGAGGTTGATGAGTCTACTTGGCGCCGTCAAGACGCCGGCGTCAAACAGTGGATTTATGGTAGTATTTCTCAGGACCTTCTTCTTACTATCATGAAATCTGGCGGCACAGCCCTTGATTTATGGAATCGTTTGGAGGAAATTTTTCAGGACAATAAGCACACCCGTGCTGTGTATTTAGAGGAGCAATTTAACAATACACGTCTTGAAAACTTTTCCAATATGACTGAGTACTGCAAACAGTTAAAGGTACTGACTGATCAACTTGTTGTTGTCGACGAGCCTGTTACTGATACCAAACTGGTGTTACAATTGATTGTTGGCCTTCCTAAAGGCGAATATGATACTTTGGCCACCATAATGCAATAGGCAGATCCGTTACCCAGCTTTAACAAAGCCTTCTTGCAGTTGTTGCTCGAAGAGACTCGACGTGCTAAGCAGGATGAGCACAGTCAGAAGGAATTAGCGGTCGAAATGCGCCCTCAAGATCCAACACCGCCAGAAAACTCTCAACCGCAGCAGGGACGCGGTGGAAAGGGTGGCAGGGGCCGCGACAGGAGAGGTCGTGGTCGTGGCAAGGGTCGCGGTCAACAGAACCAGCAGCAACAACAACAGGGATCGCAGAACAACTGGGCCGCGGCTCGCCGACAATTCACACCTGCGCGCGATTCCGGTCTGAGCCGCGGCGCCCAGGTTGACCGCGACACCGAGTCCATTCCAGTACCAGTAGCCCTACAATCCGTATTCTTACCCTGGTTTGTTGGTCCCCGCTCCAGCCTCACAACAAGTCCACTTCATGCAAGGTCAGGTTTTGCAGCCCTCATCCGGCATGACACCCACTGAGTTGGGACAGGAATTCAGCACCCTCTCCATGCAACAGCTTGACAATACTTGGTACATGGACTCAGGCGCCACATCTCACGTCACACAATCTGCAGGTACTATCCCTAAACTATTTAGTTTAAAGCATCCTCAATATGTTACAGTTGGTAGTGGACAACGCATTCCAGTTAAAGGGTATGGTACCTCATACACACAACCTGCTCATCCACCTTTCTCCCTAAAAAACACCTTATATGCCCCCACACATGATTAAGAACCTCATATATGTCCGCCAATTTACTCGTAATAATTCTGTCTCCGTGAATTTTGACCCTTTTGGTTTTACTGTGAAGGATCTTCATACGGGAACACCTCTTACGATATGTAATAGCACGGAGGATCTCTATCCATTCACTTCCACCTCCGCTGCCAGATCTTGCTCTCCCGTCACTCTAGCGGTTGTTTCTTCTTCAACTTGGCATATAGGATTGGTCATCCAGGAGTCCCAGTTTTTAATTTTCTTAAAGGAAACAATTTCATTGCTTGTAATGAGAAACTTGCCCAAAATTATGTTTCTTGCTCTTTAGGAAAACATATTCGTCTCTCGTTTAAATCATCTACTAGTGTTACACTTGCTCCTTTTGATATTATACATGCCGATTTATGGACATCTCTTATCTCTAGTTCTCTCGGTCATAAATACTATCTTGTGTTGCTTGATGATTTTTCACACTATGTTTGGTTATATCCTCTTAAATTTAAATCGGAAGTGTTTGCCAAATTTCTTGAGTTTCGCAAATTTATCCTCACACAATTTGAAAAAGTATAAAATCATTTCAGTGCGATAATGATTGTGAATTCAATAACTCTACGTTTCACCGATTTTGTACAAATAATAGCATGGTTTTTCACTTCTCCTGCCCTCACACCTCACCACAAAACGGTAAAGCTGAAAGAATCATACGTATCATTAACAATATGATTCGCACCCTATTGATTCATGCCTCTCTCCCTCCTTCATTCTGGGTATATGCTGCTAAAATGTCATAATACATTCTAAATATTCTCCCTACGAGCACTCTTCACAATATGACCCCTACCGAAATCCTCTACCATAAAGTCATCTCCTATGATCATCTACGAATTTTCGGTTGTCTGTGCTATCCCAACCTCAGTTCTACCGCCCCTCACAAGCTTGCTCCTAGGTCTACTTCCTGTGTCTTCCTAGGATTCCCGCCAAATCATAGGGGCTATCTATGCTATGACTTGTCGACTCGTCAAATCCACATATCTCGTCACGTCACATTCGATGAGACCACATTCCGGTTTTCGAATCATCTAAAATTCAAAAAACCGGACTACTCATTTCTTGACGAGCCTGTCATCTCTCCCCTTATCCTCGAACAGCTCACGTCATCTATTCCGTCGTCAGAGCTGCGGCCCCAAGGGGAGGCGCCGCGACGCCTGATTTCCAGTGAGCAATCTTCAGGAATACCGTCGGCGTCGCGACCTGTCTTGGCGCGCGGTGCCCAAACCGCAGCTTGTCAACCTTCTAGAACCGTGGCGCCCGATCCAGGAGTCGCGGCTCCTCCGACGGCTTCGCCCCCACCTTCTCCTTATCCAACTTTACCCATCATCTCAGACACCACTCCGCCACCCACTGCCCCTACTCATCCAATGGAAACTCGTTCAAAGCATGGAATCTTCAAACCCAAAGTCCATTTCAACTTGTATGCCCAAACTATATTTCCACTTCCATAGAACCTAAAATTGGCCAAACAAGACCCTAATTGGAATGCGGCTATGTATGAGGAATTCAATACTTTAACTAAACAGCACACGTGGGATCTAGTACCTAGACCTGAGGGGGTGAATGTAATTCGATGTATGTGGCTTTTTCGTCACAAGTTCAGATACAATGGGGATCTTGAGAGGTATAAGGCCCGTCTTGTGGCTAATGACACAAATCAGCAGGAGGGCATTGATTGTGGAGAGACCTTCAGCCCGGTTGTCAAACCGAGTACTATTCGCACAGTTTTGAGCATTGTCATGGGAAAACACTGACCGATCCATCAACTTGGTGTGAAGAATGCATTCTTACATGTGGACCTGAGAGAAACAGTGTATATGCATTAGCCACCTGGGTTCACCCATCCAGCAGTCCCTCACTATGTGTGTCATCTCTGTAAGTCACTATATGGCCTGAAACAGGCTCTCCGTGCGTGGTATGCTCATTTTGCCAGATATATCTTGCAGATTGTGTTTGTATGCAGCAAGAGTGATACATCACTGTTCATTTTTCATCGAGGTAGTAGCACTGCTTACTTAACATGGATGATATTGTTCTGACTGCCTCCTCATATAGATTGAAAAATGAGATTATTGTCTTGCTTAAGTTCTAATTTGCAATGACTGGTTTGGGAAAACTGAGTTATTTCTTGGGGATATCAGTGACCAGTTCTGTCAATCACATGTTCTTGTGTCAGCGTAAGTATGCAGAGGAGATAGTGTACATGGCTAAGATGACGAATTGCAAAGTTATGTCTACTCCAGTCGATTCAAAATCTAAGCTCAGTGCTATGGATGGTGCTCCAGTCTCTGATCCTACTATGTATAGGAGTCTTGCAGGTGCACTTCAGTATCTCACATTTACCAGGCTAGACATAGCTTATGCTGTTCAGCAGGTGTGATTATTCATGCATGCCTCCAGAGAGTCTCATTTCACTGCTGTTAAGCGTATCATTCGATACATTAAGGGTACTCTTGATTATGGTTTTCACATATACCCCTCTGCGCCAAACAGATTTCTCTCATATACAGATGCAGATTGGGTAGGGTGTCCGGACACGCGACGCTCTACCTCCGGCTTTTGTGTTTTCTTAGGGGATAATCTGATTTTTGATCCGCGGCGATCGCTCATCCTATCTAGATCCAGGTCTTGAGGCCGAGTCTGAGGCGTTGCAAATGTAGTAATGAGATTTGTTGGCTCGAAACTTATCGTTAGAACTTGATGTCCTGCGTCGCATCTATCAGGTATCGCGTGATAACACCTCTCCCATCTATTTGTCTCATAATCCGGTTCAGCATCAGCGAACCAAGCACATTGAGATAAACCTACACTTTGTTCGTGAGAAAATTGCTCTAGGCCATGTCAAAGTGTTACATGTTCCATCATCCTATCAGTATGCAGACATATTTACCAAAGGACTTCCCAGACAGTTGTTTCTTGACTTCAGATCCAGTCTCAACGTCCGGCCTCCTCCCGCTCCGACTGAGGGGGTGTGTAAACGTGTAAATATATAAAATAATATATTCCCTATCCATAATTAAAATATTTCCATATATTGTGTAAATATAATTATGGTAAGACTAGGATTCCTCTTTTGTATAGGCTTAGGATTCATATTGTATAAGGGATGAATATTGTACTCTATATATACCTTAATATTAATGAAAGACTCCCCAATGGAGATTAATATCATCTTACACAGTTGCATGTGTTTCTTCTTTCTTGACTTCTAAAGTATCATACAATCAGGCTCCAGTGCGGATACACCATACCAAGTGGGAACCAAAAAAAACTTATGAATTATCACGCATGTTATCACGCTTTATATTTATTTAGTACTTACTAATTTGTATATGTACAAAAAATATACTCCCGATTTCACTTTATATGATATAATTCAAGTACAAGGATTAACAGACTAATATTTGATGTGAATTTGAATATAGAATTCGCAAGTTGTTCAGATAAAATATACATATTCAGAAATTACATAAAAATTATTATAAATCACAATAATTAATAACATAAAATATCTAAGATTATTTGACAAAATATGGCCAAATGAAAATTCAGTTTGCTCTCCAAACAGTAAAGTGTCACATATAGCAGAACAAAGAAAGTTTGATATTAAGTTGACTTTCAAGCAAAATAGTTAAAGATATAAATATTTTTCACCTGAGAAAATAAAACTTAAACTCGGAACAAACTACTTAAGACAACTCACCGGCTGCTAACGGTACTAACTACTTGATTTACCGCTTTGAGATTAATACGTAATTATGTTAATTTACAATACTTAAGTTTGGTATTCATATTTTCTTTACTAACATTAAACATATACTGAGTTGTAGATGTTTTCCAGTTTTGAGAATTGAAATATAATAACGCGTGGAGTTGTTTCTCGCATTTGAAAAGCTTATCTACTTATGTTCCTGCCTTTTTAAAAAAAAAAAATCATAGCCCTATACTCCAAGCATGACCATCCTATTCAAAATATTAAATAAAGGCGTAGTACGGTAGTGCCATATAATATGCACTAAAGTACCAATTCCACACCTAAACAAATCAAACATAAAGGAAAAGTCTAACCCGCAAGGTAGCCAAGTTTATGTAGCAGTAGAGCACGGGACCGCAAGGTCACGAGTTCAATTTCCTACATAAACCTTCTTGATTGAGTCTGTCACACATGGCTTGCCAAGTGTGGTTAATTGGTTGACGTGGTTTTCATGCTATTGCGCCAGTTCGGGATTTATCCTGTGCGCACTCGAAAAGTAGCGGCCGCGGGTTCCTTCCTAAACAAAAAAAATAAAGGAAAAGTCTCAAGTCCACTAAGACTTAAACATTATTATTAATAAATAAATTTATGAGAACACTCTGTTAATATTATTATTAATCTTTAATGTTTATATTTTGACAATTGCAACTTGCAAAACAAAGATATATTTTTTGTTGATTTAATAATGGTCTGAACATCAGGTAACATGAAACACAATGAGTTCTAAGCGAAAGATAATAACGCGGTGAAGTTGTTTCTTGCATTCGAAAAAATGAAATATTCATTCTTACGAAAAAAATACTATGTGCAATCTAGCTAGCTACACTTTCATTTGACTTGAATATATTTCGAAACAAGTTGTATCTAAGAAATATAAATGAGACTGCAGTTGCATGCGTTTCTTCCTTCTAGAATTCTAATTTATCATGCACGTTAGTTTTATTTATTACTAAGTTGTATATTGAGTACTAGCCACAAATTCCCAGAAAATGATCTTATACTCCTATTATTTTCCTCTCTTTGATGATTATAGTTTTGTGTGAAAGACTTAATCACATAGATTATTTTTATTGATGAAAGGAATATATATACAAGTTATAATAGGAGAATTTTATTCTTATTTTACATCTAAATTTCTATTCTATATGGAGAATAATTATACACTTATGGTAATATTACAATCCTAATTAAGGTACAAGACTAATATACCAAATATATACAATGTCTCTCACTTGATCAATGGGATACGCGCTATGAGGCTTGTCATGTGGCTGAGTCTTGTTAACACACTCATGATCATAGCGGTCTTCAGACGAGATCGCTCTAAAATCTTCAAAAAGAATTGAGGGAAAACTCTTTGTAAAGATGTCTGCAATTTGATATCTGGAAGGGACATGACAGACGCGTACTTGTCCTTTAGCTACCTTCTCTCGAACAAAGTGAATATCCATCTCTATGTGTTTAGTCTTGTTGGTCTTTGAATGGATTACCAGAAAGGTAGATGACACTTATATTATCACAATACACCAAGGTAGCCTTCTCAATAGGACAATGGAGCTCTAACAGTAGATTTCGTAACCAACATGACTCAGAAACCACATTGGCTACCCCTCGATACTCGACCTCTGTACTTGAACGTGAAAACGTAGATTGACGCTTGGCAGACCATGAGACCAAGTTATTACCTAAAAAACATACAATAGCCAGACGTAGACCGTCTGGTGTCAAGACAACCACCCCAATCAACATCTGTATAGGAGACTAGTGTAGACGTCGACGAATGATACAAATGCAAGCCATAATCAAGTGTTCCCTGAATGTACCTAAGAATGCGTTTGAGCGCATTCATATGTTCAACTCTGGGATCATGCATAAATAAACATATCTGCTGGACTGCATATGTAATGTCTGGTCGCGTGAACGTAAGATACTGAAGGGCGTCTGCAAGACTACGATAGCGGGTCGGATCCTCATAAGGAGAGCCAGCTGAAACACCCAATTTGGGTTTAGTATCAACTGGAGTAGAAGTGGACTTACAAGATGATATTTCAGCCCTCTCAATGATCTCTGCTGCATACTTCCTCTGTGATAAGAATAATCCACCTGCATGATGAGTGACAGCAATCCCCAAAAAGTAACTCAAGGGGCCCAAGTCCTTCATGGCAAACTCAGAACTGAGCATTGTCATAATAGACTTTCGCAAAGCATCAGAAGAGGTAGTCAAGATAATATAACCAACATATAATAGTATTTAAGCCATGGAAGATCCCCGACGGTATATGAATAATGAATTATCAGACCTGCTGTGAGAGAAACTCATAGTCGAAACATAGTCAGCAAACCTCTTATACCATGCTCATGGAGACTGATTAAGCCTATACAAGGACTTCCTCAATAAACAGACATGATTAGGATATCTAGTATTCCTAAACCCCAAGGGTTGATGCATATACACTGTCTCATTGAGATCACCATGTAGGAAAACATTCTTCACATCTAGTTGATGAATGGTCCATGATTTTGAAAGAGCCAAGCTGAGCACAGTACGAATGGTAGCCGGCTTGACCATGGGGCTAAAAGTCTCACCACAATCCACACCAACCTGCTGAGTCTTACCATCACCTACAAGACGAGCCTTATTCCTTGTAAATGAACCGTCAAAATTTTTCTTATGAGCAAAAATCTACATAGACCGAATAATATTAACACTAGAAGAATGGGGTACCAACTCCCGCTTCTTAATATCAATAAGAGTATTATATTCATCGGTCATGACAATTTTTCAATTAGGGTCATTTAAGGCAAATACAGGATTACGGGTAATTAAGAACATTAGTATTTAAATTTAAATTTATTTTTGGTTTAAAAATACCCCGTTGACTGCGGGTGACTGAACCATGACTCGCGGCTGGATTGGATGAATTTTGAGAATTTTCTGAAGGCATTTCTGGCTGGACCGTTGGAGGCACCACGGCGCTGGGGTCGAGGTCTGCGGCGCCTTCGTTCCAGTGACTACTGGAATTTTGGCGCCGCAACGTTGACGACGATGGACAAACAGGTTGGTCACTGGAAGGTTGGTGCCGCGGTGCCTCTATGAAGGGTCGCGACTCTGATGGCCGAGTAAAAACAGACTGATCATTGGATGGCAGGCGCTGCAGCTCCTCCCCTAAGGGCCGCGGCGCTGGGGACATATTTTGTGACAAATCCAAAAACTGATGGAGAACAGAGGCGGAGATATCATCATCCAAAAAATCATACGAACTAGGCACGAGTTTTTCTACTTTAGAAAATGGAAATTGGGACTCATCAAAGATAACATGATGACTAATGATGATTCGTTTAGATGACAAATCAAAACATTTATAACCACGATGATTAGACGGATAACCCAAAAATACACAAGGTGTAGAACGTTCCTGAAGTTTGTTAATTGTGGTGGATGGAAACAGTGGATAACATAAACATCCAAAGACCCTAAGATGAGAATACGAATGAGTCTTATTGTATAAAACCTGAAGAGGAGAAGAATATGTCAAACCTTTAGAGGGAAGACTATTAAGTAGATCTGTAGCCATTTACAGCGCATGATGCCAAAACAACGGAGGGACAGAAGAATGAACTAATAAGGTGCGGAAAATGTTATTAATGGTATGAATTTTTCGTTTAGCTTTCCCATTTTGTGAAGACGTGTGAGGACAAGAAAAATTAAAATTTATCCCACTTTGAGCACACAACTTCCTAAACTCCCCATTGTCATACTTTTTGCCATTATCACATTGAATGTTCTTTATTTCTCGTTCGAATTGAGTTCTTATGAAAGCTCTAAATTTTACGAAAATGGAAAAACTTGTGATTGTTACACAATTGGAAACGTCCATACAAATTTAGAATAATCATTCAAGAATAAGACATAGTATCGATGACTCATAGAACTGAGAACTGGAGATGTTCATAAATCGTTATGATTAATATCAAATGACATTGAAGTATGAGAATTCAAAGCTACAAACGGTAACTTAATAATTTTTCCTAAAGCACATGATTGACAATTTGGAGTACTACGCGTACCCTTACATGAAATAAACTTATGTCTATCTAAATCAGATAAAATAGACGACCCCGGATGACCTAGACGAGCATGCCACAAGGAAGGAACAAGATCTACAAAAGTGGATGACATGGCTTAACACGGGATGCTGAAACTTGGTGTGATTGGATAAATATCCCCCCTACTGTCACACCTCATGAGAGGACTCCCCGTCTTGAAATCCTTCACATAAAACCCAAACGGATCAAAATCAATAGAAATTCAATTATCAGTGGTGAATTTACGGACAGACACCAAATTTTTAATTAGTTTTAGGGCATAAAGGGTATTTTTCAAGACAAGTGGTGGATGAGGAGGGAACAAAGTTTTATTAACATAACCCTTAATTGGAATAAAATTGTCATTACCAACAATTATACCACGATTACTATTCAAATTGGAATAAAAAACGAGAGAGTACCTTGGTCGGATGTCATGTGGATAGTGGCGCATGTGTCCATGTATCAATTAGGATATGGTTGAGTCAAGTCAAGCGTGTGCATCACGGCTTCAATGTCGGTTTGTGTGGGTCATGTTGTGTGATGAGCCTGAGAGTGATGAGGCCCGGGTATTCCAAACTACTGCCCTGGCCCATAAGCTGGTCTGAAACCCGAAGCCTAATTCGAGAACTGTCCAAGAAAAAAATGGGGTCGCGGCGCTAGCCTATGTTGGGACCCACTGCCACCGTCCAGGGTTCCATTGTGGGCCCCAGACCTGCTGCTGCTGCTGACTGTCTGTGGTGGCTGACCCGTCACTGCCACCGTTTCGGTTGCCTCCGTTGTTGCCGCTGCGATTTTTGCCATTATTTTTCCGATTTTAGCCCTTGTTACCACCACCAAGGTTGTGATTTTGGGTCCCGTTGGCGTGATTGGAAGAGAAAAAATTTGAAGCAGTCATTATGACGACGGGGCTAGCTCAGATAGACGTTTTTTTAGCCAAATCTGCTTCTTCCAAAGTGAACATGGAGCGGGCTTGATAAAACTCCGGCAGGAGGTTACTTTGATGAATAACCGAAGCAACCCCTCTATAGGCCTCAGAAAGACCGGCAACCATCTGAAGAACGAGAAGACTATTTGTAACAGGAGAACCCACGTTGCGAAGTTGATCTGTCAAGTCCTTGAGGCGTTTGCAATAAGAAGAAACGTTAGGAAAATTTGTCATAGCAACTTGAGAAAATTGATGCTCAAGGATAACAATGTGAGAATTACTGTTATCTTGGAAGATGTCACGCAATCGATTCCACGCCGCCATAGATGTGGAGCTAGGTTCCATAATCGTCTTTAAAAGGTCCAAGGAGATGGTGGCATAAATCCACTGGAGAACCTTTGCATCAAGCATGACCCATAAGGTTGGATCTGCTGCTTTGGTGGGCACAACCGTTGTAGACGTAGATGTCATATCACCCCCGTAGGAGCAGCGAGGGGGATGATGTGGTGAAGAATTTGATGTACCATAGCATGAATCTTAAATAATTTCGCCCACGTCCCATATTGGACGTTCTCTGGATCAAGAACAATAGGAAGAACGCTCTTGATGTTGAAAACTGTGAGGGCAGGATGAAAAGTGTTTTTATCAGTTATGGTGAATAAAATACGAAGATTCAGATAAGGGAATTTGTGAGGGAGGAAGAGAAAAGAGGGACCTCGAGTTTTGGGATGTCCGAGGGGGGGGCTAAAACACAGTATTTGGAGAGAAAAGAGAGGAGCAGAAGCAAGGTAAAAATAACCTAGACTCTTGATACCATGAAAGAATTCATCTCTTGATTATTCTTATTGATGAAATGTATATATATACAAGTTACAATAGGAGAATCATATTCCTACTTTACATCTAAATCTCTATTCTATATGGAGAATAACTATACACTTATGATAATATTACAATCCTAATTAAGGTACAAGACTAATATACCAAATATATACAAAGTCTACTGTTCATGGACGGGGCAGGACCGCGGAGCTATGAGGCTTGGTCCGCGACGTTGGGTACTGTTTAACATTGTGCACCAAACCTAGTACAGCAACAGCTTGCTATGAGATTGTTGGCATTTTTATTTTCTTGACTAACAAGAAACATATACTGAGTTGTAGATGTGTTTCAGTTTTGAGAATTGAGATGTAATAACGCGTGGATTTGTTTCTCATTTGAAAAGCTTATCTGCTTATGTTCCTAATTTTTTTTGTTTTATAAAATTCTTTTCAAAAAGAAAATATCATCATACTATGCTCTACCAGTAAGGACGATGAGAAAAATGTGTTATGTTGTCATCTATTTTGACTAGTTTCTCGAGATGTTGGTGGTCTCAGAGAGTTACTTACGCTATTTAGCAAATCATTTCTTCTTTTCTTCACATGATTGTATCATGCTCTCTCTTCCTCAATCTAGAAATTAATATGGTATCAGAGCTGGATTTTTTCGCACATCGATTCCTGCAAACTATCTTCGTGTAGAGATCTCAATGTGAAGGAACTGATCGTTGATAAACAACAAAATGACTGGAGAGCTTGGAGCTTCAGTAATGGCGGAAATCCATCATCATCATGTACTGCATTTGCAAGCATCGGACACTCCTGGTCGTTGTTGATTCCAATATAGTTTAAAGGAGCTGAAAATTACAATTTATAGAGCGGATCCATGCAAATTGCTTTTCTAGGAAAAGGAAATTAAGTTTGTTAATGGAACCTGGAAGAAGGACGATCAGAAACCAGAGTTGCAGGATCTATGGAAGAAGTGTGATACGATTGTCCATTCGTGGATTATGAGCAGTAGAGGAGAATTTGCTGAATGAAATAGAGTGTCGATTGAGCGCACATGTGAAGGAGAGATTCAACAAAGTGAATTGAATGAGAATTTTCTAATAGCACAGAGAAATCGCGACTCTGTCTCAAGGTACAAACATTGTTTCGTATACTACTCGAAATTGAAGGAATTGTGGAATGAATATGATACTTACTCCTAGTTGTGGATGTCCAAAATCTAAGAATTATGTTGAACACCTCCCGGAATAAATGGTACAGTTTCTAGGAGGATTAAATGACTCTTATGCTAGGAGACAAATTTTGTTAAAAACAATTGCACCTACAATTAACCAAGCATATGTTATGATAGCTGAGGTAAAACGTGATACTTCAATCAATGTGAACTCTAGTACTATGGTAATGCCACAAAATGATCCATTAGCTATACAGTTTGGTAGAGGACAGGGTTATCAAGGTTCAGCTGGTAGGGGTCAACCATCCAATCCAAGTCCAATTGGTATAGGACAGTCTTACAAAGGAAAAAAGCCATTTTTGGTGTGTGGATGTTGTGGAAAGAAAGGCAACACAAAGGATTTATGCTGAAAAATTATTGATTACTCATCTAAAATGCAAAAGAGGTCAGCTACAATGTGGCTGGTGAGGGTTCTAGCATGAATAACAATGTGGCTGTTGAGCACAAAGAGTCTACACAAGCTGGTCAGACTCCATTATTCAATGTAGAGCAATATAAGTAGATTCTCAGTATGCTAAGCAACAGATTAACATGACATGTATGGCAACTTATGTGATGTCACATGTTATGCATAGTCCGTTGATTGTGTATTCATGTGCAAAACACCATCAGGAGATACAGTGCAACTGCCAACAGGTGAAAAGGCTGAGATAACACATTTTGGTAGTGAAAAATTGTTTGGTAGTGATACTATACAATGTGTGCTACATGTTTCAAATTTTAAGTTTAATTTGTTATCAGTGTTGAAACTAGTCAAGGAGTTTCACTGTGTTGTTACCTTCCTACTTCAAATATGTGTGTTTCAGAATCTGTTAACCGGCAGAATCAAGGGAATTGATAGAGAAAAGGATGGCCTATACATTCTAAATGATGATGTAAATAAATAGAGGAAGAATAATGTGCAGATAGCAGCAATAATAAAAAGAGAGGATGAGATCACTTTGTGGGATAGAATGCAATTGAACAAACAATAGATATTCTCCCTTTTCCCCCTAACACCCCACCTCACCCGCACACCAATATGTCAATTGAGTTTTCTAAATGTCTATTTTGCATGCTTGTTTTACCCTTATATATATATATATATATATATATATATATATATATATATATATATATATATATTGTTTTTATCTATAATGAAATGAACGAGCATAATAAGAAAATTTAGTTTCATTAATAATAATCATAACACTTAATAGATATTTACACAAGTAAAAATAACTGAGACTAGTAATTTTATAAACATATTTTAATGCAGGCAATATAAAAAAATTAATAAATAGATATATTTTATAACAAACTCCTAAAATATTATCAATTTATATTTTAATTAAAAATTAAAAATATTCCCTTAATGATAAACCAAACTTGTTTGGTATATATATATATATATATAATAGATAGTAAGAGAGATATATGAAACTTAAATACATGCACGCACATATATACATACATACACACACATACACATACACACACATATATATAATGAATGTAATATTAAAATACCAATCGTTAAATATTACTACATTAGATTTAATAAATTCATTAAAGAATTACTATTTATAATGTTATTCAACAAAATAAGAATCTATAATAAGATATAAAATTATTTAAATTATAGGCCAAATATATAGGTTGATAATTAAAATTACATATATTATAAAAATATATAATATATATAGATGATTGAAAATGTCAAGAATAAAATAGACGTTGCATATATGTGGGATAAGGGGGAGAAAAACTATCGCTAAAAGTTGAGGGAGAAAGTTTGATTTTTAAACAAAATAGAGGAATGTAAATGATTTTCACCATAATCACAACAGTTAATACGAGTAGCATTAGCATACCCCTAAAAATAATTAACGATAAAAGAAAGGCCTCCTATCAACTAAAATGTAGACATTATTATTATTCTCTTTGTTACACTTTATGTGATGACATTATTATTTCAAAAGTCTAAGAAAATTTCTTTGACCGTATTTTTTTTTTGTCTTTTAAACTTACTTGAATTGTTAATTAATTATTGTGACTTATAACATTATTTTTTGTGTATTTTTAAAAATAAATTTTATTATTTCAAAAAATTTGAAGATCCTACATATATATTCATACGAAAAATTAAATAGCTCGACCCTCGTACTTCACAACATATATATAACATAAAGTGAGACTAAGGGAGTAATTCTTAATAACAAAAAAATTACGAGAACACTCTTCTAATATATCTTTAATATTTATATTTTCTCAAAAATATAATTCCATTCACCTACCAAATACAAGAAAACATTTCACTTGCATGAATTAATGAAAGAAATGATAGCTAATATATTATTTTCTCAGTTTCAGTTTATGTCTCGTATTTTCAATTTTAATGTATATATCTTCAAAATAATATTATACTTCCTTTAGAAATATTTAACTTTAAATTTTCTAATTTACAATTAATGAGATATTTCCTCTGTTTCAGTTTATGTGATGCTCTTTTTTTAATCAGTCCTAAAAGAATAAAGAATGTCATATTTAATTTCTATATTTAGTAAATAATTTAATTTTAATTTTATATTTACCATTAATTAAATGATTTATAATCAGAGAAGTTTCCATAGCTTGTTTTAATTTAATTTTAATTTCTAATATCATTGCTTGTTTTAAACAATAATATTTTTCTTTTAATTTTTTTTAAAAAAATTACGTGCTTAGTAAAGAAATGTACATAAATTGCGAGGGAGTGTATAGTTTGTTTCCAAAGTATTTCGTATTTTGACTTAATAAAATGTCAAATGGCAAATTCAAGTCCGACAGAAAATCTAGAAGACAGAGATGTACATTTCCGTACTATACGAGTTGAGTACTTATATATTGTTTGTTAATTTACAATTGTTTGTACTTACGGTAACATGAAACACAGTGAGTTCTAAGTTTGTTTTCCAGTTTTGAGAACTGACAGATAATACAAGTTGTATCCAAAAAAAAAAAATGCAGTTACGCCTCTTTACTTCCTCACTTCTAATTCATATATCATGCAATTTATGAAGATTTATATGTATGTATTTTTATTATTATTATTATTATTATTATTATTTTTTACTCGGTGTTAGCTACTCTTTTTGGAATCCGGCCAATTTGAGTGTGTCTGGATTATACTTGTTGAAGAGTCCCACATAAAAAAGATTGAATCTCAGTTGGTGTATTTAATTTTTCTCTTTTTGAACCAACCCAAAAAGGGTGATTGTAGTCGCCCTCTTTGAACCAGGACCAAAGGGGGCGACTGTAGTCGCCTTCTTGATAAATCTCAAAAAGGACGACTCTAGTCGCTCTTTGGTCCTTACCAAAGGGGGTGACTTGAAAGATTGTTCTTCTTGATCTAAGACAACACGACTAATCAGACGAGTTGAAGGGCGATTAAAAATTGCCCCATTTGATCTAAGGGGGTGATATTTCACCCAAAGAGGGTGATTACAGTCGCCCTCTTAGAACCAATTTCTTGTAGTGTCCCTATATGGTGTTTAAGGTTAAGTTAGATCCAAAATTCATTTATGATATCAGAAATGGACTCGTCCCAATTATTGTGTATTGATGTGGCACTACCATATTAAATGATCCACGTTTCAAATATTCAGACATGTGCGTGAGGTGGGTGTTGAAGACTCCCATATCGGATAAAAAGATATGGATGATCTCCTTATTTGGTTTTGACAATCCTCCCTTATGAGTTAGCTTTTGGAGTTAAGTTAGTTTCATGATCTATTTCTTTGCAATAGTTATATACTAGACGTTGCATATTGACACAAAGAACATAATTCTAGTTTTGGGTTAACTTTCAAGCACAATAATCAATTACTTCCCCCCTCGCAAAATACTTGTTATATTGTGCTTATCGAGAGTCAATTCAACTAATTTTTAAAGCTAAATTAGAATAGATTAATTTAATATTTAAATTTAAAATTTAAATATTCAAAAACTATACGAGAAATATTATAAGTTATAATTTTTGTCATATTAATATGATGAAAAGATACATCTTAAAATGTTGGTCAAAGTTCATGTAATTTGACTCTCGAAAAGTGAAAATGTGACAACTATTGGATTATACCCCTATCCTTATACTAATCGTTACATATTTGAAAGTATAATAGTAGGAGTATAATTAAACGAATAGTATAACGAAGGATACGAATAAATAATATTTGAAAGTTCAGACATATTTTTAGGAAACCGGGACAAAGAACGGTATTATTTGAGGAAAATGGAAAAATATAAACGTGCGCAGATCGAAATTCTTGATCCACAATAAGTTATTACATTTAATTTTCCTTTATTAGATGAATTAGTTGTAATTAGAGACCTGACTACAAACAGTATTTCATTTTTAATTATTTATCCAACTTCCTGTCTAGCAGGAATGTGACAAAATGTTATTTTTCTGATTCTATGGGTCTCTTTATGTCCCCAACTACAGTGGCGGCTAACGGACACTAACCCCCAAATTCCCTCTATATAAATACAAAAAAGAACACTCAAATTATCTCAATAGTATTTCCCTCTCAACTACAAACCTAGTACAATAACAGATATAGCTATGGTGTACTTCAAAATAACTACTACTTCATTTGTGATGTTAATTTTCTTGTCCCGATTTTCCTCAGTTTCTTTTGGACAAGAAGAAATGTCCATTGGAGACACAATTGGCACAAACACAATTATTACAATTGGTGTTACTGTTGTCTCTTCAAGTGGAAATTTTGAGTTGGGCTTTTTTACACCAAACAATGGTACATGTTACTACATTGGCATATGGTACAAAAACATTAGTCCGAAAACAGTCATTTGGATAGCTAATCGGGTAATGCCACTTTCTTTTCCCGAATTGGCCAATGCAGAATTCGCCATCAGGAATGGAAATTTAGTCCTCCTGAACGGGACTCGACAGCTAATTTGGTCCACGAATATCTACTCAGGAGAGCATAATTTTGTCGTAGCTGTTCTTGGTAATGACGGGAATTTTGTCATGAGAGATTGTTCAACTTCTCGTGTACTCTGGCAAAGTTTCGATCATCCTAGTCATACCTTTATGCCTGGTTCGCGACTTAGTTACAACAAAAACAATAAATCCACGCGATACATCACATCCTGGAGGAGTTCAGAAGATCCTACTCCAGGGCCTTATACTGTCGAAATTAATCCAACAAATGGCCAGTTTCGGGCAATGTGGAAAAGGACTGAGGAATACTGGAACAGTGGATCCACTTGGGATGGAGATAGTTTTAGCAACATGCCGTATAACATCCCTAATACAACGGTTAATTATACGTATATCAACGATGACAACGAGGTTTACTTCTTCAGTCCTTTAGTCATATCAAGATTCGTGATCGATGTCACGGGGGAAATGAAGCAATTCACATGGTTGGATAGCTCAAAAAAATGGAATGTGTTTTATCTTCAGCCAGCACAGCCCTGTGATGTCTATGCATATTGTGGGGCGTTTGGAACTTGCAATCCGCGCTCAACTTCAGTATGCAGGTAAGGTACAGTGGCGAGCTCAAGATATTTAAATCATGGTGGTCAATCATTTTCAATCTGAAAATCGCTGCAGAAAATCTGAAATTAGCTACAAATGTTGTTAAATTGCTCGTAATAGGGTTAGCGACGAATTTTGCTGTCTAGCTACAAAAAAATTCCGTCGCTAATTCCTGTTTGTAGTGAATTGCTACCGATACTGGGTACTCAGTTATAGCCTGTTTTGCAAAGGTTTTAGACAAAAAGTAAGTACTTCTAAGTAGTAGCAGCTCTAATATTGGCAAAAGTAATTTTTCAACAAACACTTCTGCAAAATAAGCAAATTTTGGAAACTTAGTCAAACACTTTATATATATATTTATTTGAACCATGATGTAGGTCGCCATTTTGCAGGTGTTTGCCAGGTTTTGCTCCTAGATTAGACACAGATTGGGATTTAGATATTTTTTCACAAGGTTGTGTTAGGAAAAATAATTTGAGCTGTGTTAATACCAGTGATCCCTTTAAGGACAGATTCAGGATGATGTCCAATGTGACATTACCGAAGAATTATCAAACAGTCAAAACTACAAGAGCAGAATGTGAATCTACTTGTTTAAATAATTGTTCTTGTACTGCTTTTGCTTATGATGTGGGTGAATGTATAATATGGACTGGAGAACTGTTAAATCTACAACAACTATCTCAAGATGATCACAGAGGAAGAAACTTGTTTATCAAACTTGCTGCTTCTGATTTTCCAAGTGATGATCAAGGTAATCTGAAAAGTTATACTCCATTTGTTTCAATTTATGTGACACGTTTTTCTTTTGAATTTGTTTCAATAAGATGACACACTTCTAAATTTGGAAACAATCAACTTCACACTTGTTATTTTATCCTTAATGAGAAGGCATAATTTTTACAACATTTTTAACTCCATGATGAGTGTGCTCTATAGCATGTTTGACACCGTATATTTCAAGTCTTCATTTTTTTTCTTTAACTCCATGCTGATTCAAATTGTGGTTACATAAACTTTAACGGAAAGGAGTGGTACCATCTCAATATGTTATGCTCTATATCATTAGTGCAACAACTTCTAAAGGTTCTTTTTTCCTTTAAATTAACCTTCAAAGCCACATATAACTAGATGGCACATTCTTGTAGTTGATATTCTTTAGTTTAACAAGAAGGGGTTGTCTCAACTATGTCAATAATTTGTCTAATTAAGTAGCTATCTACTTCTTCTTTTTTGATTGAGCAGCAATAAAGAAGAAGCAATCATGGACAAGGCTCAACGTCATCGTCCTTGCAACAGTATCTGTGACAATTCTATTAGTATGCTGCTTTATCTACCTCTACTGTAGAAGAAGGATTGCAAAAGGAAGAGGTAAGACAAAAAAAATAGAATTAGTTGAGAATCTCATCGCCAATTACTCGTAGGTCGTAGCTAACATAATATCTGGATAATCTGTCGTTAAATAGGATTAGCAATGAATTTTGTTGTTTAGCTACAAAATTTATCCGTTGCTTTTTTAGTAGTAAGACGTTCTATAATTGAAATAAATTTTGAAAGGCATTTTTAAAATCCTTCTAAAACCAAACACTTTAATTTCTTTCACAACTTTAATTATCTCAATAGTGTCTAACTTGTCGATTTCCATTACTTTCATTAGGGAAACGGAATTTTTTTGCTCACTTGCAGAGTAGAGATAACGATTTGACAAATGAAGATGATGAGAATGGCATCGATGTTCCATTTTTTAGTTTTGAAAGCATATTAGCTGCTACCAATCAATTCTCAGAGGCAAACATGCTGGGCCAAGGAGGCTTTGGTCCCGTTTATAAGGTCATTGACTGTTTCTATTTACTTGTTATGTTAGTCTTTTACACACCCTTCATGAAGATCTTACGATCTTCGTTTCAGTCTATATTTATTTTCTTAGTAGTCCATTCAGAAAAGATTGACACACACCGCACAATTATTATGCCATCTTGAGCCATAAGTTTCAAATGTTTTCTAACCACACAAATGTGAAGTAATATGTTTAAGATCACATGTTTCAAAAAAATTCATTTTTCTCTTAAACTATAAATCGACTCAAACTATGTCACATAAATTAAAATGGAGGAAGTAATAATAAGAGTTACTTGATTAATTTCCTTTTTATTCTTTATTCTAAATCTGAAGATAACATGTCTGATAGGCCATGCAGTGCCCTTACAAATCACTGCAGCATGAGAGCGAGAACTAGTCCTACCTTTTTTTTAATTCTTCATTCTTTTACCACATTGATCTCTCTCTAATAAATACTCAATCTACTAATGATAAGGCTATAATTGAAGAGAAAAACTATTAGTTTTTTCTTGATTTTTTATTGACAAGTATTTTCGTCTTTCAAACGCTTATTTTTTACAAACATGACAAGTAAATAGGAACGGAGGAAGTAGAGTTTTCCAAGTTATATTTAGCAATTGACATATTGACACATACTTTTGGTATGTTTTTCAGGGTAAATTTGTAGGAGGACGAGAGATCGCAGTTAAAAGATTATCAACTCAATCTCGACAAGGCATAGAAGAATTCACGAATGAAGTGTTATTGATCGCCAGAGTTCAACACAGGAATTTGGTTAAACTTTTGGGCTATTGTGTAAAGGGAAGAAACGAAAAGATTGTACTTTACGAGTACATGTTAAATAAAAGCTTGGACACCTTCATATTTGGTTAGCAATTATTCTCTTGCTAGTTTTATTGATTATTTCTTCATTTTTATTAATCATGATTAAATGATTTCCTTTTCTATACAAGATCAACAAAATCGCACTGTGCTGGACTGGAAAAAACGATTCAATATTATACTTGGAATTGCCCGTGGAATGTCTTATCTACACCATGATTCAAGGTTGACGATCATCCATAGAGATCTGAAAACTAGTAATATTTTACTAGACGAAGGAATGAACCCCAAGATTTCGGACTTTGGCTTAGCACGAATTGTCCAAGGGGACTATATACTAGCAAATACAACTAAAATCGCTGGAACCTGGTAAGTTTAAAACATTAATTGGTTATATATCAGTTTCTTTTATTGGAAAGGAAATATATTTTATATAGTTAATATGCATCATTACAAAATAAAGTGTTAATAGAAGCACTTTGCTGGTCACTATTATAAGCAGTCGAAAGCTATATATGTTGCTCGGACTTTTCAAAATTGTCAGTCGGTGTGTGTCGAATTTTTCAAAAATAGTGTATTCCGAAGAATTCGACAGTGCTGCATCCAAAGTGAAGATTGAGTGCAACTTAGTTCAAAAGAAATAATGTTGTACATAAGGTTGCTATCATGTTAATTGTTAATAAATGAATCTTTGGAATTATTATGTACATCGTGATTCGAGTAAGCCATATAATCCAAACACAATAAAGGAAATAGGTCACTCCAAGTTAGAACACCCTTGTATATTTATCTTTGAAGGTGTTGAATTGCATAATTTTGTGGTTAGTCAAAATTGCCACTTTGATTGAAAATCTTGTTTTATAATGAAAGAAATAATCTCTTCATTATTTTTAATAACTAAAGAGTATATATATAATTTACAGTTTTTATAATAGAAAAATCATATTCCTATTACTCTCAAAATTATATTCTACTTGTACAATAATTATACAATTATGATAATGTACAATTCTAATTATCTACAAAATTTAGAACCAAATACCGTGTATATCAAATATGGTATATGTTCACACCCCCGCAGTCATAGCGGGCGGTCTTCGTACAGTGGGACTGTCCCTAAAATCTTCAAATAGGACTGATGGAAGACCCTTAGTGAAGATGTCTGCAATTTGATACCTGGACGGAACATGTAAGACGCGTACTTGTCCACGAGCTACCTTTTCACGAACAAAATGAATATCCATCTCAATATGTTTAGTGCGTTGGTGTTGAATGAGATTTCCAGATAAATAAACGACACTAATATTATCACAATATACCAAGGTAACTTTTTGAATCGGAAAGTGAAGCTCTAATAGAAGATTACGTAACCAACATGATTCTGAAACCACATTGGCTACCCTTCGATACTCTGCCTCGGCGCTGTAACGGGATAAGGTAGCTTATCGTTTGGCAGACCACAAGACCAAGTTATCACTAAGGAACACGCAATAACCAGACGTGGAGCGTCTGGTATCGGGACAACCACCCCAATGGTATACGAGACAAGTGTAGAGGCCGATGATGGATATAAATGAAAATCATAGTCAAGTGTCCCCGGGATGTATCGGATAATGCATTTGAGCGCATTCGTGAGACTAAGATATTGTAGAGCACTAGTAAGACTGCAATAGTGAGTGAGATCCTCGTAAGGTAAGCCAGCCGCAACATCCATCTTGGGCGTAGTATCAACGGGAGTGAAAGTAGACTTACATAAGGACATACCAGTCCTTTCAATTATCTCACCAACATACTTCCTTTGGGACGAGATTAACTCACCTGCATGACGAGAAACAACAATCTCAAAAAAGTAACTCAAGGGCCCCAAGTCTTTCATAGCAAACTTAGAACTGAGCATGGTCATGATAGACTTGCGTAAAATATCAGTCGAGGAAGTCAAAATAATATCATCCATGTATAATAGAATATAAGCCAGGGAAATACCGCAATGGTATATGAACAATGAATTATCAGACCTGTTGTGTGAAAACTCAATAGACAAAACATAGTCTACAAATCTCTTACAAGGACTTCTTCAATAAACAGACATGATAAGGATATTTGGAGTCTCGAAAATCCAACGACTGATACATGTAGACAGTCTTCTCAAGAACACCATGCAAGAAAGCATTTTTCACGTTTAACTGATGGATAGGGCGAGATTTCGAAAGTACAAGACTGAGAACAGTGAGAATGGTGGCTGGTTTATCAACCGGACAGAATGTATCCCCACAGTCCATTCCAACCTGCTGAGTCTTTCAATCACCCACAAAACGAGCCTTATGCCTCGCAAAAGAACCGTCAGAATTATCCTTTTGAGTAAAAATTCACATAGACCACATAATATTAACACCAGAGAAGACAGGGTACCAACTCCCACATCTTATTTTCAATAAAAACATTATATTCGTCGGTCATAGCCAATTTCTAATTCGTGTTATTTAAGGCAGACATGAAAATACATGATAGAAGGGATTTAGAGACATTATAATTTAAATTAAAATGTCATTTTAGTTTTAAAATACCCCCATTGACTATGAGTGACTGGTCTATGACTCGAGGGAGAATTGGGTCGATTTTGAGAAGAATGCGGATGGGGGACGGGTTGGCCAGTAGGAAGTTGGCTTGCTGGCCCAATATTGGAGGCAATATCGATGATCGAAAGTGGGCGGGGCGGATCGAGTTGGTATTGGTGGACAAGCGCCCGATGGCCAAATGGCGTAAAGTGATGAAATTGTAGGTCTAGTGGGTAGTGGGCCCGCTGACTGATTTTGGGTATGGGACAAGTCCGATAAATGGTGGATAATATATGAATAGACATCGTCATCCATAAAATCATACGAATTAGGCACGGGACTACTCACTTTAGCAAACAGAAATTGAGATTCATAAAAAATAACATGACGACTAATTATAATTTTATTAGAGGATAAATCAAAATATTTGTAACCACGATGATTAGATGGATATTCCAAAAATACACGAGGGGTAAAACGGGCCTGAAGTTTGTTAATTGTGATTGACGAAAAGAGTGGATAACACAAGCACCCAAAGACCCTAAGATGAGAATACGAATGAGTCTTATTATATATGAATTGAAGAGGGGATGAAAATATCAAATCTTTGGTAGGAAGTATGTTAAGAAGATAAGTAGTTTTTTTGAGAGCGTGATGCCAAAGAAAGGGGTACGGAATCATGGATCATTAAAGTTCGGAAAATATTATTAATGATACAATTTTTTCGTTCGGCCTTTTCATTTTGTGAGGACGTATGAGGACAAGAGAAACACAAATTTATACCATTAGTATGACAAAAATCCTAAAAAAACCTATTGTCATAATCTTTGACATTATCACATTGAATATTTTTTATTTTCCGTTCAAACTGGGTATGGATGAATGCTCTAAATTTTTAAAAAGTGGAAAACACTTGAGATTTTATCGCTAATGGAAAAGTCCATAAAAAATATAATAATCATCCAAAAAGAGAACATAATAACGATGGTCCAAAGAACTGAAAACAGGAGATGTCCATAAATCGCTATTAATAATATCAAATAGCACTAAAGTATGAGAAGTAGAGTGTACAAACGGTAATCTAACAAGCTTTCATAGAGGACAAGATTGACAAATTAAAGTACTACGCGTACCCTTACAAGAAATAAAATTAATTTTCTGTAATGAAGAAACAATAGACGACCCAAGGTGACCCAAACGTGCATGTCATAAGGAAGGAGCGAGAGCTGCAAAAGAAATAATTCTTTTATTATTTTCATTAATGAAAGAGTATATATACAATTTATAATTTACATAAAAGGAAAATTTTATTCCTATTCTACTCTCAAAACCTTATTCTACTTGTACAATAATTATACAATTATGGTAAGTGTACAGTTTTAATTATATACAAAATTAATTAGTACCAAATACCGTGTATATCAAATATGGTATATTTTCATATAAATTTTACAATATGATACAAAAATATTCTCTTACATTATGTGATTATTTGTTCTCATGTAGTGGCTATATGTCTCCGGAGTACGCACTGAATGGAATATTCTCAACCAAGTCAGATGTTTTTAGTTTTGGAGTCATTATATTAGAGATTATTAGCGGCAGAAGAAATACTGGGTTTTATCAATGCGAAGAAGCAACGAACCTCATACAATATGTGAGTGAAAAGTTTTCGCAATAACATATTAAATTTGTTGTCATTTACGTTTTTTAGCAACAATATATTAAATTTTTATTGTCATTTATGTTTTAGCAATAATATATAATGTTGCTAAAGTTTTGTTATCAATTTTATATGTTCTGGTAGTGTGGCTAATAAGGAGTAGCACTACCCTTTCTATTTAAAGAATAAGACCTTTATGACTACCACAACAACATACCCACTGAAGTCCCATAACGTGGGTCTGAAAAGGGCAGAGTGTACACAAACCTTACATCTAACTTGATAAGTAGAGATGTTGTTTCCGAAAGACCATCGGCTCAAGATAAAGCATAAGCACAAGAAAAATAAGAGAAACGGTCAGACCCGGACAAAAAAATTAAAAGTCGACCTTTATGACTAGAAACTAGGAAACCTATTTTTTTTTTTAAATGATTTTAACTACATATCCTAATTGGACATGATTTAAATAAACTAGTACGTACTTAATCATATCTCCAACAAAACAGATCATATACTTTATTATCTAACACTATTTTGGTAACTATATTGCAGGCTTGGAGATTATGGACAGAAGAGAAGGCAATCACTATGGTAGATGAAACACTACTTGAAACATGTAACATGGATGAAGCAATAAAATGCATAAATATTGGTCTCTTGTGTGTACAAGAAAATCCTTGTCAACGTCCAAGTATGTCAAACATTATAGTAATGCTTGGGGGTGAAAGCATGATTCTTCCTAGACCTAATCAACCAGCTTTTGTGGCAAGAACTACTATTCCTAGTAAATCTACAACTTCAGATACCAAAAATGGGCTAACTATTACAATTGAACAAGGGCGATAATATGAGAAAACTTTTTATGTGTCTCACACAACGGATACTAGTTGTATGAGACTTTTTTTATCTCACACAATTAATGTCAATGGTGTAAGACGCATAATAAAGTTTTTCATAATATGTGGAGCTACAATTGAAAAGGCCTACGAGACATTCTTTTTATTACAACATAAAGAGAATCAGACATTAGATGAAATTAATTTGATTGATTTTTTTCGTGGGAAGATGAGTCTTTTCAAGTTTTATCATTATTATGATTTGGTTTTCCTGTAAGTCTCTTCCAGTTCCCATAGGTGCAAATAGGATTCATTAAATGATTATCTTTAAAATTGTAAAATTTCTATTTCCTTTATTTATGATATTATAAAAGTATTCTTTTTTCATATTTAAACAAATTATTCATGATTGCACCTCAATAATGTCCGAAGAGAATCAAGACAAAAAGAGAAGATCGAAGAATGGAAATGCTGATCATATGCAGCATAAACAAAACAAAAAAACGTCAGAAGTATGAATATGTTATACTCTCTCTGTCCCATTATATGAGACGATATTCTGACACGATGTTTAAGAAAAAATATTTTGTTTTAAATATTTAAAATAATTCATAAATATTTATTTAATTATAAATTATCTTTTTAATTTACGATCAAATGTGATATTTAAATTTAAATTCTTTCTAAATACAGAAATATATCATTCTTTTTTTTTAACTATATATAACCTAAAGTGACTAATTAAAAGAGGTTTATGTTGTGATAGACCACATGAGGAGTTTTCAACTCAAAGGACTAGTCTATTAGGTGACAACTCATTTAGTATAAACCTATTAGCATTTATTTGATTAATCAATGAGAAATAATTGACACATAATAAGTGTCCTCGCTTGAGGACGACCGACTTCGATCACAACTAACACATCTCTTGGGTCCAAGCCACTACTCTGAGTCCAGTCCAAAGACACAAAGTTTGATTGATCTGACTTTGATACCAATGTTGTAGTAATAGGAAAATCCAACCTAGAAAACTAGTCTATTAAGTGGGATAGCCCATTTAAATATTCATTAACATTTTTCTTTTTAATTAATAAAGGACAATTGACACATTATACGACTCACTAACACCCAACCACTACTTGCTGCCATTTAAATGAGGAAAATATTTCTTCAGTCTATGTTACTTATTCATATTTAACTTGGCACACCTTTTAAGATTTAACACACTCCTTAAGAAGCAATAAATAAGATGATAATTTTAGTATATCACTTTTAGTTATTATAAGTCATTTTACTTATTAGAAAATTAGTTGGAAATAATTACTAACATTAAGGGTAAAATAGGTCTAAACTGATAACTCATCTTTTGATTTTTCAAACTGGACAAATAAAAGTGAACATCTGTTTTTAGTATGGTGAACAAGTAAATATAAACGGAGAGTGTATACTATAAGATAATTAATTCGCATCCATATTAGAGATTACGACACAAGTTTAACATAATATTGTAATAGAATTAATAAAGCGTACCATTCATCTCCATTAATTCAACACTGGTAGCAATCGACGGTTAAGCCTAAGACCAACTTCCATGATTCACTAGCTATGATGAGATGTTAACAACTATATCACATATTCAAGAGCAGAATATGCTATGATTTTCTAATAGCTAAGGAAAAAGGGGTTGACCTCTATTTATAGAGAGTGTCAACCCATCACAGGCCAATAATTATTGAGCTTAATGTATCCATACACATAACAATTTAATATTAGGCCTTTTATTAATCCACCACTTGGGTCATATCATTATTCTTTCTGGCTATAATCAATTAACACAAATTCATATTTCAACAATTTTTCACTTGAACGCTAGTGTTAATTGAGGATACGAAAACAATTTTCAAAACCTTGAAATTTGAAAAAAATCATTTTGAGTTTTTTTAAAGACTGTATAGTGTCCACAATACTCACATAGCCAATGATAGAATGACCCATACAATAATTCATCCAGTCACAGTAAAAAACACTAACAACGAACCATATTAAGCATCATACCATTTGAAAGTATGAATTCTACTATGATCACATGTGCTAGAATTTTCATCAACATGAATCAAACATGTGTGCTAAGCATATCATCTTTCTAATCAGGAGATTTTTCTTGTGCCTTACCTAGGATAATCAAGGCAGTAAATAGCAAAACTCAAAGATACCGTGAGTTCAAGGAGTATCCAATTAAAAGTAATAAATAAACAAATAAACATGTTAGTCAATAAACATGACAAATATCAAACAACACAAGCTTGTATTTAAAGATAAGAAATAGAATTTATTAAAAGCAGTATCTTCAGTCATCTATTATAAAGTAATTCCCACTGACTAAATGATGTGCCGCGAATTTACGGCGCATTCAATGCCAATTTCATAGACTATTTACGTCTTTAATTCATCTTTCATATATGTTTCTTATGTTTTACATTTTTTAATTTTTTTTTGCCTCGGGACATCAGAAAGTGGCAAAAGAACATAAACATGAACAAAAATATCGAAAAGAAGAAGTGCAGACAAGACTCATTATGCGAACTGCACAACCAGACTGCGGACCGCATAGGGGGATCCAAATCATATAAGCAACCAGTGAAACAAGAATTCTTGAGCCCCAAAGTGCGACCCATTCTAGGGTCCGCAATTCTGTTCTGCGGACCGCATTTCGGTATGCGAATCACTGCTCAACTTTAAATCAAAGCCCAGACTGCAACATATGGAGTACTTCTGTGGACCGCATTTAAGTTCTGCGGACCGCACTTCCAGACAACAAAATCAGATCCAAGAATGAAGGCCTACACTGCGAACCCTAATTGATTCTGTAGACCGTGGACCGCATACCTATTCTGTAGTCCCATTATGTGGTCATAGAATGGAATGCGGTGACATTTTTGTAATTTTAATTTCTCGAATTTTGAGACCCTATAAATGTGTTTTCTAGGGTATTGTGTCAATTTTCACTTGCATAATAACCCGCAAGGGTAGCCAAGTTGGTGTAGCAGTAGAGCGCGGGACCGCAAGGTCACGAGTTCGATCCCCTGCATAAACCTTCTTGGTTGAGTCTGTCACACATGGCTTGCCAAGTGTGGTTTACATGGCTGACGTGGTTTGCAGGCTACTGCGTCAGTCCGGGGTTTACCCTGTGCGCACTCGAAAGAGTAGCGGCTGCGGGTTCCTTCGTCAACAAAAAAAAAAAAAAAAAAAAAAGTCTACAATAATATATGGGTTTCATTGAAGAGACAACACATTGAAGATTCTTTCTATATTTAATGCAAAATCATTGTGAGATTTCTATGAATTTTTTATTGCTTTATTTATTTCTTTGTTTTTTAGTATACCCATGAATAGCTAAATCTAAGTTGGGGTTATGGACAATAATGGGCATTGATGTTTGGGTTGAGTTTTAAAAGGAAAAAGAGTATAGTTGATATTTAACTACCTCTCACTTTAAATGCTAAGGGTTGGCAAACACCTTTCTTGTCTATCGACTCTAATTACACTTGGAAAAAGAAATTAGAGTATAGAAAAAGAATATGTTAATTAGAATTTGGAGCTTTAAACTCCATTCAATGATTCCCAACTAGAAATAGAGGGAAATAAACTAAGGGTTAGCGGATGTTTGGGAAAATAACACTTTAGGCTTGAGAAAGACTAATAGTGAAATCAAGCGGGTAAAAATTGAGAAATTTCCTCTTGAATAGAAGTCTCCACTACCCATATCGACCCTACTACACCTAAGCTAAGTAAACAACTCATCACTAATCCCATGAATTGAGTCCACAATCCTAACCTCCCAATTTAATAATTCATTAAAGAAATCTTTTAAACTCGGCTACTTACTCAAATCAATTCTCAAAGCCAACAAAATTCGTTACCATAGATATAAAGCACATAGTAGAATTAGTTTCTCATTGTATTCATTGTGGGATTCGACGCCAATCTAAGTTGGGTTACTATATTTGACAACGGTCGCATTATACTATTGAGTTTCAAGTAATTCATGAACTCGGTCCACGAGGGAGGCAGTTTTTCGATCAACACCTCAACCAAGAATTGCTCGTTGGGCTTCAATCCTTCCAAGTCTAGGTGATGAAGAATCATTTGGAATTCCTGGACTTGAGATGACACAATTTTGTTGTCCACCATTTGAAATTTCAGAAATTTTCCGATAATAAACTTCTTACTACCCGCATCTTGGGTGTTGTACTTCTTTTGTAGTTTGTCCCATAACTGCTTGACAGTTTCAACGGTACAGTATACCATGTAGAGAGGATCGGACAAACTGTTTAGAATGTAGTTCCTGCACATGAAATCACTGTTTTTACATGCATCACGAACCAACTTCATGTCATCAACGACATGGATACCTTGGCCCCCTCCCGCCATATCATTTGGCTGAGGGACTGTGTCTTCCCCAACTTATGGAGGGTCTTCGGTTAGGAAACGTGACATTCTCATAACCGTCAGGAAAATCAGTATCTTTTGCTGCCATCGCTTAAAGTGTGCACCCATGAACTTCTCGGGATGTTCATGGTGAAAATCAGCGGGAGTTGGAGCAGTAGCGCTCCCTTGAGCAGTAGCAAAGGCGTTGGGAGCGCCTTGATCAGCATTGTTGGCACCAATTGCGCCAAAACCAGTGGAGTTAAAGGCAGTGTTACCGCCTTGAGTAACAACGTTGGGGGCAGTGGTATTGTCTTGAGCAGTGGAGGAATTTCCAGCATTCAATTGCTCTTGACTAGTCATGTTGTTGTTGAATCAACAAATATTATCTTCAGTTTGTGAGTAAAATGTATAATAACAAGGAAATGAGAATGATAACAACAACAAAGATGTTAGAAATCTGGAAATGAACAAAGTAATTGGCTTGCTGAGTAGATTGAGTGTTCAATCTATCCTTAAGATAATATTACCCCGTATATTTTTTTAACGGTGTAATGACAACTTATCTCCCAAGATAAAACAACAATCAAACAAGTGAGCAAAGGAGACTCAAGTGTTTGCTTAGGAAATAAAGATCTTGAGTGTATTGGTGATTGCAAGAGAGGAAGAAGATTGACAAAATCTGAATTGTGTTGTGTTATGAATTGAGCCAAAGGCCTCAATTTATAGCAAGATGAATGTGTCTTCCCAAATAGCCTAATAAAGGCCTTAAATGCCATGTAATGTCCATTGATTTAGGGGTTACAATTTAGCCAAGTAATGGCTGAATTCATGAGGCAAATAATGGAGACTTAATGCTCCAAAGTCAGCCAAAACGTCAGGTGAATTTCGTGTCCAACGGTCACACTGGAGTTGAAGCATCGCGGCCCTTCGGGAGGGCGCCGCGGCGCCTCAGGTCCTGGAGCTAAGGCGTCACGACCCCTCGAGAAGGCGCCGAGGCGCTTAAATTCTAGTAGCTCCCAGTGGTTATTTACCGTCATTAGAGCCGCGACCCTTCCGAGAGGCGTCGCGACCCTTCACCCATTTCCTGACTCGTTTCATCTTTTACACATTGTACACTTCTTCTTTCATTTACCAACGTGAAACCATTGTCATTTGGCCAATAACCGTCCATTATCTTACGTCTCAAACAATTCGTATACCTGTCAATATCTCTTCTATTAAGAAAATTACGATCCTTGACACATTATGTGCACGTGTGTGTGGAAACACTATTTTCGACGTGTGGAGCCCCAATTGTTCGAGTCATAATTAATAGGATTAATTTTATTTCACATTTAATAAATATTTCCAACAGCAAGTTCAATCAATCTTAGGTTTAATTGCACAGTCCAAATGTAGTGCACATATGATTTATGAATTTTATTATCTTTAAATTAAAATTTGCTCTTCCCTTATTTATGATATAGTAATATGTATTATTTTTATATTTCACGAGACAACATAGAGGATCTGTCTGGAAAGTGATCTTGTAAAGCCCCGAATTTTTTTTAAACTTGATAATAGACTAATTACGGGTTTAATGATGCAAGTAAAAGAATTCCCTAAGTTCACGCATAATTATTTTTTTGGAAATTTTGAGAAGTAATTTTTTGAGCTAAGGCCCCAAAGAATCTGTGTAGCATCCAGTGGCGATCCAGGTAACAAAATTTGGTGGTGCAAACATACGAAGCAATAATTGTTTGCGTAGCAAAAAAAATTGCGAGGCAATGTACGAAGCAAAAAATGAAATTACGAATGTTATCAAGAGACCAATGTAGCAAACAAGCAGACTAGTTGTATTAAAACAATATATAAAGAAAATCATGAAAATAATAAATATTCTTACATTTACAAAGAAAATCGTCTAGAGTCCATTTGTTGAAAATGTTCCATAATAACATCATCGTTAATAGTCTTTAATACATTTCTTTTTATAAAAGTTACAAGTCGATCATTTAACCATTGATCGCCCATCTTATTACATAATTCCCGTTTCACATACTTCGTTTTGTGTAACTCAAAACGCATCTATTGACAACAATATAAAAAAAAACTGGTGGTGCAACTGCACCATCATGCTTTTAGTGGATCCGCCACTGATAGCATTTAGGGACTTAAAAGAAACATGAATGCATTACATATCTCTGGTATCTTATGTTAAATATATATTTACGGAATTCTGACCAAGCGTCGCGGTCCAAGTCCGTGTCCAGATTTATTTTATGGTAGTTTTATATATTAGTCTTGTACCTTAATTAGTAGTGTACTATTACCATAATTGTATAATTAGTCCCCTATAGAATAGGGTTTTAGATGTAAAGTAGAAATAGGATTCTCCTATTGTAACTTGTATATGTATGTCTTTCATTAATAAGAATAATCAAGAGATTATTTCTTTCATGGTATCAAGAGTCTAGGTTATTTTCCTTGCTTCCTCTACTCACTTGTTTCTCAATCTCCTCTTGAAATCCGTGCCCCCCCTCGGTTCTTCCAAAAACCGAGACATATTCCCTTCCCAAAACCGAGACACTTCTCATTTGTTTTCTGAAATTCTTCATTCTCCGAATCTTGTTGTTCTATTCACTATGACTGATAAGAACACATTTCATCATGCCCTCACAGTTTCCAACATCAAGAGCGTTATTCCTATTGTTCTTGACTTAGAAAACGTCCAATATGGGACGTGGCCGGAATTATTCAAGATTCATGCTATGGCTCATCAAGTTCTTCACCACATCATTCCTCCACCTACTCCTACGGAGGATGATACGGAGACTACAGTAGCCGTACCAACCAAAGCAGGCGATCCTAAATGGGTCACGCTTGACACAAAGGTTCTCCAATGGATTATGCTACAATATCCATGGACCTTTTACAGACGGTTATGGAACCTAACTCCACAACTATGGAGGCTTGGAATCGATTGCGTGATATCTTTCAAGATAACAGTCATTCTCACATTGTTATCCTTGAGCAGGAATTTTCTCAAGTTGCTATGGAGAATTTTCCTCGCGTTTCTTCTTATTGTAAACGACTCAAGGATTTGGCGGATCAACTTCGCAACATGGGTGCTCCTGTTACTAATAGTCATCTCGTTTTACAGATGGTTGCAAGCCTGTCTGAGGCCTATAACGGCGTTGCTTCGATTATTCGTCAAAGTAACCCCCTACCGGAATTCTATCAAGCCCGTTTCATGCTCACTTTGGAAGAAGCAGGATTAGATAAAAAGGCTGCTACTGGGGTTTATCATTCCGTTATGGTGACCGAGTCAAACTTTCCTCCGTTAGTTTCCACCGACTCGAGCCACCAACGCAACAACGGTGGCGGAAAATTGGTCAACATCAGAAAAATAATGGAAAAAATCGCGGTGGCAATCGGAACGGTGGCGGGGGTAGTGGTAACCTACGGGGAAGTCAGCAGCAACAACAGTCGTGGGGCCCATAGTAGACCTCTATGCAATGGCAGTGGGCCCCAGTTCCAGTGCAATTTCCAGCCCAGTCCAGCGCCACGGCGCCTCCCTAATTTCGGCCACTGGGCCCCAGTTTTGGTCCAGGCCCACTCTGGGCCTAGTTACTCAGGTCAGGCTCCGGGTTTCAGACCAGTCTATGGGCCGACCCAGTGTTGTCATATTTCTAGATGCTTATGCAAGTGTACGTATCGTTCAAGTAATAAAGATCTGTAAGACCGAGTTATCATCCACATAGACTGGTTTGTCAAGTACCGAATAGCTAATCTATGGTATCTATTTTGATAACATTCTTTTTTTTTGGGTTTATGACTAAAAAACTATAATTAAAGTAAAGTGCAAAAATTAAACTAAAGATGATAATACTTTGGGTTTTAAACAGTTATGAAGAAAATAAGGCTTCCAATCTCCACAACTATCCACTCTTTCACTTGTTAATGCAATGCTAATAACTCTTCTTCTTATTAAGATAGCAGGTTAACTAACATGTTCTATATTCCGGTTAGAATATATAAAAACTCAACCTTGTGCAGAAACCTTCTATATTTCTATGATAGATTTTTCCACACAGGAGGATTAAGAACAATAACCTTAAACACTACACAAGTATCGGGGTACTTTCGTCTGATTTAACCTATGTCTAAACAACTACAACATATTCAACTCTCCCCTCTCGGATCTCGATTCGAAATCATATAAGTTATGACAATTAATGGCCAGTCAATTATCATACAATCACAACATATTGAATAGATCTTAATAAAGCTGAAGAAGAAATCAATAACTATGCATTAACTGTATGAAAGAGTTTCAAGAAGATTCGACGGAAAACCCTACTAAAGTAATTAGCTCTTAAACATTGTCATGTCAGGAACTCATTTACAATCCATAAAGGAAAGAGAAAGAACTTGAACAAGAGTAGTCTCCAATCGTGTAGCTTGTAGCCGCCGTTCTCCTCTCCAAAGTATCATCTCCAATAATGAAATAATCCCTAGGTCTTATAGATGTAAAAATCACGTTTCAGACCCTTTTGCCCTTCGAAAAATTGACTTTTCACGCCCAGTTCCGCGTCGGCACCGTGGCGCTGCTTGCTGGCGCCGTGGCACTGACTTTGCCCCATAAAATCATAGCACACAGGACTTTAGGCGCCACGGCGCTGCTGGCATCTTTTCTGATTTTTCGTCCTTTTTTCGTTCGGGCTTCGTCAGATTTCTTTCGTGCTTCCTGGGACTTCTTAGGCTTCATTTCTTGGTCTTTTAATGTGCAATTTGATCCTCGAAAGTAGTATCTTCTCCTTTATGTCTGATGTGGCACAAACGAAAGAAAAACACACCTAACACCATACTAAACGCAAAATAAAAGAGTAAAATACTAACTAAAAATGACTCAAAAGAGTGTATAGAGTATACTCAACAAACACCCCCAAACTTACACTTTACTCGCTCACGACTAAAGCACTAAAAATATAAAATCAAGATCAAATAAAAGACTCAATGAAACGGATCAAGTAACTATAGCAATGCTTCATCAAAATCATGGATGAAAACTGGTATAATATGTTAGAACATACATAGCATGAATATTTAGCAATTTAGAATTTCAAGTTAGATATTTCGCAAATTCAATTAGATCATAATCACTGGAAATACAAACACCTAACCTATGCATGTCAATTTCATTCCATCTTTCCCAAAATTCTATAGACATATTTACTTGATATTCTTCACTAATCATATACATACACATTAGAGATCATCAGGACTTTCAAGGGTTGTAATGTAGACTTAGGCAGGGGTAGATAAAAGTAGGCATTTAGGCTCAATTACGTACCATAAGCATTTTTCATTCAACTCTTTTTTTCTTCTTTTTGACTTTCTTTTTAGTCTCATACCTATTTTCTCCCCTCTTTTCTTTTGAGAGAGTGAGACACATTATAAATAACAAACACCCCCAAACTTAGGCTTTTGCATACTTTTCATTGGGGTACATCAAATTTTCTCTTTTTTTTTATTTCTTTTTCAACACTTTTCATCCCAAGAGTTTTCAATTACTACTTATGACACAATCAAAGGAATCATAGAGTGTCAAACAAAGATATTATTTTAGGCTCAAAGGGGCTGACTAGTGATACAATTTATGTCAGGGTAGGTAATGTATGATACTATCAAAGATATCCCTAAACATGTATATCTTAACTATTTCGCCTCAAATAACAAGCAAACATATTTTCTAGACATTTTCAACCTTTCTTTCCATAATTGACAACACATAGACTAAGCACAAATATCCCAAATAATTAGATGTCATGAATTTTTGGCATATCTAACTTAAGCACACAGATTGTTGCTTTTAATTCTCTTACATTATCCCACTTTATCCACTCAATATCTTGTAGCAACTACAACATGCTTGATCCATAAAAAAAAATATGACTCACAAAACACAAAAAACAATAAAAAAGATATCACTCACGAACACTTAACACAAACAAAAAGGCTCAAAAACAAAGTAAGACCCCCCCAAACTTTATTGACACATTGTCCCCAATGTGTAAAGACTAAAATTAATGAGGGACAACTTAAAGACACAAAATAGCGGTCATAACGGAGGTCTGGGACGAAGGAAAATTTTCTGTGCACACTGCCCGTGAGGAACCGCGGTCCTTTGACCATGCACTGCAGTGCTAATTCCTGAAAAATTTCAGTGTCCTTCAGTTTTCTGCATTGTTAAACCTTCGCCCTTCGGAGTGAGTCCCTGCCTTTATCTGTCATCCAAAAATACTAAACATACCAGATCGTGAGACTGTTCAAGATAAAATAAAATAACTAAAATAAATATTGAAATAACATAATTAAAAACATTGGGTTGCCTCCCAAGTAGCGTTGTCTTTAACGTCATTTAGTGGGACACAATTTTCTTACTCAATCAAGGGGGTAGAGTATCCCCTTCGCATATCCATTTCAGAACCATTCTCTTCCTCCTTCTCTTCTTCTTTTTCACAGGCTGAGTTCAGAAGAGTTCATATTTTTTTCATCATTTGCTGGTTCAGAAGTCTTACCATCAAGTTCTTCACGCTGTTTTAATGGTACCCCACGAGCATCAGTACTTGTGAGGCTTTTCTCAGACACAACTTTGTCAACTATTCCAATAGCAAAACATTTATCCTTGACTTGAGGTTTAGTGGGTGGCTTGAAAACAGTGAAGGTCATCTCCTCATCTTGACTCTGAGTTTTAGCTCTCCTTTCTCAACATCAATAAGTGTCCTCCCTGTAGCTAGGAATGGTCTCCCAAGGATAATGGACATATTTTCATCTCAATCCATGTCTAGGATGAGGAAGTCAGCAAGAAGGATGAACTTACCTACTTTCACCAATACATCTTTAATTATTCCTTGGGGATGCACAATTGAGTGATCAGCTAGCTGCAGGGTGACTGTGGTTGGCTTTACTTCTCATTACCTAAGTCTTTTAAACACAGAAAGAGGAATCGGGTTGATACTTGCCCCCAAATCACATAGAGCCTGCTTGCATGTCACCTTCCCTATAGTGCAAGGTAAGGTGAAACTCCCTGGACCTTTCAACTTTGGGGGAAGCTTTTTCTGCAAGATAGTACTGCACTCCTCTGTCGGCACCACTGTCTCATAGTCTGCCAGTTTCCTCTTCTTAAAAACGACGTCTTTCATGAACTTCACATATGCTGGCATTTGCTCCAAGGCTTCTATGAAAGAAAGATTGATATGCAGTTTTTTTAATATCTCCAAAAATTTCGAAAACTGCTTATCTAAGGACTTCTTCTGCAGTCTTTGAGGGTAAGGAATTTTTTTTGTATATTCCCTCATAACTGCGGGTGGAGCCTTCTCTAAAATAGGGCGCTTATCAGTAACCCCATCCTTTTCTACCTCAGCTGTCTTCTGATCGGTGTATTTTATATACACCTTTTGAGTCAGTTTTAGTTAGTCTTTTGTCCCGTTTTGCACATAAAAGTATCGTATTAGGATAGTTTTCCTTTCTTTTGAGTCAAAGTGGTTAAAATGGCCAAATGACGGAAAAAGAGCTAAAAGAGGGCAAAAGAGGAGATCCCAGAGCTAAAAATAGAGAAAGTGGCGAACGAGGCTGAAACCAGGCCGCGCCATGGCCTCTCCTGATCGAAGCGAGGGCGCGGCGTCTAAACACCCGAAAAGATACAGAAGTTGCGGCCGCGCGCGCCTCGCATGCAGAATCGGTCGCGACGCCAAATCACCCGACGGATTGCAGTTCCGCGCGCGTCTGCGAGGCATGGCGCGCCGGATGAAAAATAAGGGTTTCCTGACGGATTTTGGGTCAGGCCTGCAGGGAAAAATTGTGGCGGTTTTCAGCCTATAAAAGGAGAACCCTAGGCAGTTTTTAAGGGTTCCCTTTCTTGCACAACACAAGGCTTCTTGCTTGGAGATTGGAGATCATAGTTTAGTAAATTCTTTTCCTTTTCTTTTCTTTATTTCAGTTTTTGTATGATGAACATGGGATTAGTTCTTGTCATGTCAATGGCTAGGAACTAATTCCTCTATAGGGTTTTCCATGTTGAATCTCTAGAAACTTATGTTATGATTTAATGCATGCTTATGGTTATTCTTCTTCTTGTTGAGATCTATCCAATATTTGAGTTGAATTCTTGGTAATTAATTGACAACTAATTATCACTATATGATTTTTAATCAGATTCCGAAAGGGAGGGATTGTGAATATGCTGTAAGTTGGGTAGACATTCTTGGATTGGGGATGAAAATACCTCAATTATTTATGTAGCGTTAATGAGAGGCTTAAAAACCCTAATTTTGCGCATTGTGCGTGACGGTTAACTAGGTTCTTGTTCTTAATCCTCCTATAGAGTTATCCTTATCACCGAAAGGTAGGTAAGGTGCAATCTTTGAGGTTGAGTGTTTATATAACCCTAACGGGAGTATAAAACGATTTAGTGAATCTGCTTTCTCCAAAAGAAGAAGACCATAAGTTATTGCATTAATAAGTAGCATAAGCGGATAGTGAGGAGACGTGGAAGCCCTATTCTCATCATCACTGAAGTAAACCCTTTTAGTTAAATAGCTTTTATAATCCTTAGTTAAAAACAACAAATCTAAATATCAATTTACCAAATAGATACCAAAAAAATAGATAGTTGGTAATTGAACCCTAATCCTTGAGGACGATATTCGGTCTTATCAAGACTATACTACTTGTCACGATAACGTGCACTTGCGTTTAAAGTGTGTGCATCTTACCGCGCATCAAGTTTTTGGCGCCGGGGATTAGGCATAGTTCAATATCAAATTTATCTATTTTTAATTTTTAATTTTGTTTTTATTTTTGTTTCTTTAAATTATTTATTTTATTTTCTTAAAAAAAAAAAAAAAAAACAAGTGTGCCGTGATTCGTTGTTGGTTTTGATTCATCTCAGGGATCCTTAAGACATGGATTTCTACTGTCAATATGATCGAGCTCCAACCATAGAGGAAGAGAGGGAGGAATTACGAGAAGCTATACTCAGTCTCACGAGGTACCAAAATCAGTTCATAGACGAAACGAGAATGGCCATGAAGAAGTTGGAAACGCAAATAGCAGAACTCGCGATCATATTCAACAGCGAAACGCAAGAAGAGCAATCTGCACCTGGGGTAGGCAATGAGGAAACACAATGTCAGGCAATTGACCTGAAGGATGTCGAATCAGGGGAGATAGAGAGTTCGCCGCGGCAATGACTGCGGCGATGCAGCGGCCGCGCTGAACCCGTAAATCAAGGTGATTTTGAGCGAACAACAAATTGAGAGCACGAACCACACCCAACTATTGAGAATGCGGTGAAATAGTTGGTGTAGAAAGGAAAGATTGTAGAGATCGATTATCTACCTTCTTGGATTACGTGGAAATTCTTTTTCTTGCACCTATTGCGGAAGAAACACCACTAGCTATCACGGTGATTCCCGATTAGGAAGCCCATACCATCAAGGGTACCCCAGAGTTGAGAGATGTAGAAGTTCACGGATTCCTACATTATAGAAAGCATAAAACAAGCCTACTTGGGGATAATTGTATATGTAAGTCTCTTGTTTGAACAAATGGTCGTAGGAAATTGAGACTACAACAATAACTCTGCGGATTGCAAGCGATTCGCGAGAAGGATCCATGGGCACTCGAAAAGGTTAATTGCGTCCGGCTAAAAAGGCGTTAAAGGCAGCGCTTGTTGGGAGGCAACCCAACATTTTTAATTATGTTATTTTAATTTCTGTCTTTATTTTATTTTATTTTGCTTTGAACAGTCTCAAGGTCATGGTTTCTTCTTTTGTGTTGTTGGATGAGTGGGTGAAAGCTAAAGCAGGAAAAGGAGCAAAACGCGAAAAAAGGAAGCGATCGTCGGCGCTGTAATGGCGCGTAATTTGAAGAGCAGCGGTACTAGCCGGCCGCGGCGCGCCGAATCTCAGAGAGCGTATTTCGTGCAAATTCTAGAATTTTTCCTCCTAGACCTCCGTTATGACCGCTGTGTTGTGTCAGTAAGTTGTCCTTTTTCTTTTATTTTCTTTGAGTCTTGCACACATTGGGGACAATGTGTGATTTAAGTTTGGGGGGATGTTTTATTGTTTTTGAGTCTTGTTGAATTGTTTTGTGTATTTTTGAGTCATTTTTTGAGTCATATTTTTTTTTTAGATCATGCATGCTGTAGTTACTTGAATTGCCTAGTGAAGTAAGGTTGAATAATGTAATAGAATTAGAAGCAACCATCTAGACACTTAGGTTAGATATGCCAAAAACTCATGAAATCTGTCTATTGGGAGTATCTTGCTTGATTTGTGCATTATTAAAAGATTAAAACCTATGTGTTATGATTGCTTGCTATTTGAGGCGAAATAGTTAGGATATGCATGTTAGGGAGATGACTCAGGCATTTCTTTGTTAGCCAATTCTTACCACTCTTTTCTATCCCTGACTTTAAAAATCCTAGTCACCCATTGAGCCTAAAACATGAAACTTTTTCTTTGACACCATATATTCCGACAATTGTGCCATAAGTAAAAATGTGAAATAGTTGGAATAAATTGTGTTAAAAAAAAGAGACAAAAAGAGTGAATGAGCTTGTTGCACCCCAATAAGAAAGTAATAAGAAAGAGGCAAAAGCCTAAGTTTGGGGGTGCTTGTTATTATAATACTCTTCATTCTCCCAAAATAAAAGAGGGAAAAAGATAGAATTGAAGTGAAGAAAAGAACAAAAAGAAAAGGGAAATACTGAAAAGCTAAAGATCTTATGGTACACAAAAATGAGCCTAGATGCCTATTTTTACCAACCCCTACCTAAGCCTACATTACAACCCTTAAAGTCCTGAAGATCTCTTTTATGCATATCCAGGATTAGTGGAGAATAGCAAGTAAGCATACCATAGGATTTTTGAATTTATATGCATGATTTAGTATATTGACTTCCATTAAGCATGATAAAAATGAGTTTGCGAAATATCTAGCTTAATGTGTTTAGAATACTGAAATTTCATGCTATATGTTCCTGCATATTATTCTACTAATCTTCATGTTTTTCCAAGTAGCGCCAAATGCAGCAAAGTGATCAATGTCATTGAGTCTTTTATTTTTTCGTTTTCCTTGAGTCTGTATTTCTTTCTTTTGATCTTTGCTCGAGGGCGAGCAAAGGTTAAGTTTGGGGGTATTTGATCGGTGTATTTTATATACACCTTTTGAGTCTGTTTTAGTTAGTCTTTTGTCCCGTTTTGCACATATAAGTGTCGTATTAGGATAGTTTTCCTTTCTTTTGAGTCAAAGTGGTTAAAATGGCCAAATGGCGGAAAAGGAGCTAAAAGAGGGCAAAAGAGGAGATCCCAAAGCTAAAAACAGAGAAAGTGGCGAACAGTGAAACCAGAGCCAGTGGCCTCCTGCCGATCGAAGCGAGGCGCGGTGCCACTATCGAAGAAGCTGCGAAGACTCGAGCGCGGCGCCAGCGAACCCACGGCGCCAGCGAGGCCACGGCGTCTAAACACCCGAAAATCTACAGAAGTTGCAGCGCCACGGCGCCCTCAGACAACATAAATCAGGGCCGCGGCGCCAAATCACCCGACGGATTGCAGAAGTTTCGGCGCCGCGGCGCCGACGCGGAAAAATAAGGGTTTCCAGACGGATTTTGGGCCAGGCCTGCAGGGAAAAGTTGAGGCGGTTTTCAGCCTATAAAAGGAGAACCCTAGGCAGTTTTTAAGGGTTCCCTTTCTTGCACAACACAAGGCTTCTTGCTTGGAGATTGGAGACCATAGTTTAGTAAATTCTTTTCCTTTTCTTTTTTTTATTTCAGTTTTTGTATGATGAACATGAGATTAGTTCTTGTCATGTCAATGACTAGGAACTAATTCCTCTATAGGGCTTTCCATGTTGAATCTCTAGAAACTTATGTTATGATTTAATGCATGCTTATGGTTATTCTTCTTCTTGTTGAGATCTATCCAATATTTGAGTTGAATTCTTGGTAATTAATTGACAACTAATTATCACTATATGATTTCTAATCAGTTAGAAAGGGGATTGTGAATATGCGGTAAGTTGGGTAGACATTCTTGGATTGGGGATGAAAATACCTCAATTATTTATGTAAGCGTTAATGAGAGGCTTAAAACCCTAATTTTGCGCATTGTGCGTGACGGTTAACTAGGTTCTTGTTCTTAATCCTCCTATAGAGTTATCCTTATCAGAAAGGTAGGTAAGGTGCAATCTTTGGGTTGAGTGTTTATATAACCCTAACGGGAGTATAAAACGATTTAGTGAACCTGCTTTCTCCAAAAGAAGAAGACCATAAGTTATTACATTAATAAGTAGCATAAGCGGATAGTGAGGAGACGTGGAAGCCCTATTCTCATCATCACTGAAGTAAACCCTTTTAGTTAAATAGCTTTTATAATCCTTAGTTAAAAACAACAAATATAAATATCAATTTACCAAATAGATACCAAAAAAAATAGATAGTTGGTAATTGAACCCTAATCCTTGAGGACGATATTCGGTCTTATCAAGACTATACTACTTGTCACGATAACGTGCACTTGCGTTTAAAGTGTGTGCATCTTACCGCGCATCATCTTCTCCAAATCCTTTTCAACCACTAAATGGAGTACAACCTGCTCTACTTGTTTACCATTTCTCAAGCTGATTTTCTGACACTGCTCCCTTGGGTTCATCACTGTGTTGCTAGGGAGGTTTCCTTGCGGTCTGTCAATCAATTTTTCTATTAACTGCCCCATTTGAGTCCCCAAGTTCCTAATAAATGATCTTGTTTCGGTCATGAACTGGGTCTGAGAGTTGGTCAAGGTTGCAAATGAGGACCTGGTTTCTGCCATGAATTGAGTCTGGGAGTTAGCCAAGGTCAACTGTGCTGCTCTTATTTCATCTGGTTTCTCTTGTGGAGCTGGTGGCCTGGGCTGCTGTTGCTGGATCTGTCCCTGAGGAGCTAGATTGGTCTGTTGAAGTAGCTCCTGAAACAGAGGTTGCTGCCCTTGGTCATTCTTCCATGAAAAGTTGGGATGATTTCTCCACCCCTGATTACATGTGTTGGAGAACGTATTGTTATAGGGCCTCTGAAAATTTCTAACTGCCTGAACTTGCTCCATAGGCACATTGTTTGGATCAACTGCTGTGCACCTATCAAAAGTTTGGGGACCCCCACAAATCTCACAACTCACTGGCGTCTGAACAACTTTAGCGGACATGGTGCTCTGCTGCAACTGCTTTGTCAAAGTGGCAACCTGGGCAGTCAACGCAGTGATATCATCTAACTCATAAACCCCAGCCACTTTCCTGCTGCTTGCTGATCTTTCATCGGCCCCCTGGTGGTTGTTTGTGGTCATGTCTTCTAGCAAGTCATGTGCCTCATTGGCACTCTTTCTCATGAATGTCCCTCCTGCTGCAGCATCAATAATGGTACGAGTAGTACCACACAACCCATTGTAGAATATGTGGACCAACATCCACTTCTCAATCCCATGATACGGGCACTTCCTATGTAAGTCTTTGAATAGCTCCCATGCATCATACATTGATTCTCCCTCCATCTGATAAAAGCTATTCAATTCTCCTCTGAGCCTTGCTGCTTTAGATGGAGGGAAGAATTTGGCAAGAAACTTCTGGGCTAAGTCTTGCCATGTGGTAATGTAGTTCACCTGTAGTGAGTTCAACAAACTCTTTTCTCTATCCTTGAGTGAGAATGGGAAGAGTCTCAACCGGATGGCATCATCAGTAACACCATTGTACTTAAAAGTTGCACACATCTCCACGAAGTTTGCTAGATGCATATGGGGATCTTCAGATGGTAATCCCCTAAACTGAACTGAGCCTTGAACCATGTGCAAGATTGCTGGTTTGATTTTAAAATTATTAGCTTCCACAGCTGGAAGCCTGCTGCAAGTCTGCACCCCTGTAATTGTCGGCATCACATAGTCCCCTAAGCTCCTCTCTGTAGGATGCGGGACTTGTCTCATCACAGCCGGTAACTCATCATTCCCCACGTTGTTGTTTTGTTGATTTTCTATTACTAAAGAATCAGCAATTCTCTTATCTTTCCTGTTATGTCTGCACAATCTTTCAATTTCAGGGTTCTAAGGGATATGAGTGTATGCTCCTCTACTACTTCGCATAAATGAATTTCCTGAAATTGATCAAAAACAACAAACAGATCACGACAAAACGTTCTAAAATAAAGATAATAAAAAAAAAAAATAGAAAATAAAAACAAAATTAGAAATAAGATTAGCTAATTCGATATTACAGTACGCCAGTCCCCGGCTTCGGAACCAAAAACTTGTTGCGATATTTCTAGATGCTTACGCAAGTGTACGTATCGTTCAAGTAATAAATATCTGTAAAACCGAGTTATCGTCCACAGAGATTGGTTTGTCAAGTACCAAATATCTAATCTATGGTATCTATTTGGATAACGTTCTTTTGTTTTGGTTTATGACTAAAACACTATAATTAAAGTAAAGTGCAAAAATTAAACTAAAGATAATAATACTTTGGGTTTTAAACAGTTATGAAGAAAATGGAGTTTCAAATCTCCACAACTATCCACTCTTTCACTTGTTAATGCAATGCTAATGACTCTTCTTCTTATTAAGATAGCAGGTTAACTAACATGTTCTATATTCCGGTTAGGATATATAAAAAATCAACCTTGTGCAAAAACCTTCTATATTTCTATGATAGATTTTTCCACATAGGAGGATTAAGAACAATAACCTTAAACACTACACAAGTATCGGGGTACTTTCGTCCACAATTTTAACCTATGTCTAAACAACTACAGCATATTCAAATCTCCCCTCTCGGATCTCGATTCGAAATCATATAAGTTATGACAATTAATGACCAGTCAATTATCATACAATCACAACATATTGAATAGATCTTAATAAAGTTGAAGAAGAAATCAATAACTATGCATTAACTGTATGAAAAGTTTCAAGAATATTCGACGGAAAACCCTACTAAAGTAATTAGCTCCTAAACATTTTCATGTCAAGAACTAATTTACAATACAACATAAACTAAAATTAAAATAAAGGAAAGAGAAAGAACTTGAACAAGAGTAGTCTCCAATAGTGTAGCTTGTAGTCGTCGTTCTCCTCTCCAAAGTATCATCTTCAATAATGAAATAATCCCTAGGTCTTATAGATGTAAAAATCACGTTTCGGACCCTTTTGCCCTTCGAAAAATCGACTTTTCACGCCCAATTTCGTGTCGGAGCCGCGGCGCTGACTTCGCCCCAGAAAATCAGAGCACGCAGGACTTTAGGCGCCACGACGCATGTGGCGTCTTTTCTGATTTTCATCCGGGCTTCGTCAGATTTCTTTCGTGCTTCCCGGGACTTCTTAGGCTTCATTTCTTGACCTTTTAATGTGCAATTTCATCCTCAAAAATAGTATCTTATCTTTTATGACCGTTGTGACACAAACGAAAGAAAAACACACCTAACACTATACTAAACGCAAAATAAAAGAGTAAAATACTAACTAAAAATGACTAAAAAGAGTATAGAATATACTTAACACCCAGCAGTCCGTCATACTCGGGCATCGGCCCCCTAAAGCCTTTCACGCAGCAGGACCCACACAAACAGACATTGAAGCCACAATGCAGACGCTTGGAATGACTCAACCGGACCCAAATTGGTACATGGACACAGGCACCACTACCCACATGACTTCCGACCAATGTACTTTCTCGTCTTATTCTAATTTAAGCAGTAATCGTGGTATAATTATTGATAATGGTACTTCTATTCCAATTAGGGTTATGGTCATAAAACTTTGTCTCCTCCACATCCACCACTTGTCCTGGAAAAAACCCTTTATGTCCCAAAACTGATTAAAAATTTAGCGTATGTCCGTAAATTCACCAATGATAATTGGGTTCTATTGATTTTGATCCATTGGGGTTTTTGGTGAAGAATTTCAAGACGGGGAGTCCTCTAATGGGGTGTGACAGTAGGGGAAACCTTTATCCAATCACACCGAGTCTCAGTTTCTCGCGTCAAGCCATGTCATCCACTTTTGCAGCTCTTGCTCCTTCCTTGTGACATGCTCGTCTAGGTCATCCGGGGCTATCTATTTTATCTATTTAGATAGAAATAATCTTATTTCATGTAAGGGTACACATATTACTCCAAATTGTCAATCTTGTTCTCTAGGGAAAATTGTTAAGTTGCCATTTGTAGCCTCGAGTTCTCAGACTTCTATGCCATTTGATATTATCCATAGCGATTTATGGACCTCTCCCGTTCTCAGTTTTATGGGTCATCGATATTATATTTTATTCTTTGATGATTATTCTAAATTTTTATGGACGTTTCCAATTGCGAAAAAATCCTAAGTTTTTTCCATCTTGGTAAAATTTAGAGCTTTCATAAGAACTCAATTCGAATAGGAAATAAAGAACATTTAATGTGATAATGACAAAGATTATGATAATGGATATTTTAGGGAGTTTTGTGCTCATAATGGGATAAATTTTCATTTTTCTTGTATTCATATGTCCTCAAAAAATGGGAAAGCTGAACGAAAAATTCGTACCATTAATAACATTATCCGCACCTTATTGGTTCATTCCTCCGTCCCTCAGTTGTTTTGGCATCATGCGCTACAAATGGCTACAGATCTACTTTATATTCTTCCTTATAAAGGTTTGACATATTCTTCCCCTTTTCAAGTTTTATACAATAAGACTCATTCGTATTCTCATCTTAGGGTCTTTGGATGCTTATGTTATCCACTGTTTCCAACCACCACAATTAACAAACTTCAGACACGTTTTACCCCTTGTGTGTTTTTGGGTTACCTGTCAAATCACCGTGGTTATAAATGCTTTGATTTGTCATCTAAACGAATCATCATTAGTCGTCATATTCTCTTTGATGAGTCTCAATTTCCATTTTCCAAAATAGAAATACCCGTGCCTAGTTCGTATGATTTTTTGGACGATGATATATCCCCTTATATTCTCCGTCATTTTTCGGATCTGTCCCAAAATCGCCGCCGCCAAGCGCGCCCGACATCCATGACCAACAATTTTGACATTATCGTCGGCGCCCTGCATGGCGCCTTCAACGATTTTTTTTGAAAATGAGCCAACATGCCCACTGCCTGCTGGCCAGTCCGTACCATCTCCCTAAAATTCCCAAAATTCACCCAATCCAGCCTAGAGTCATGGTCCAATCACTCGCAATGAACGGGGTATTTTTAAACCAAATTGACATTTAAATTTAAATTTTAATGTTCTTAGGTCACCCTTATCCCGTAATTCTGTGTCTGCCTTAAATGACCCTAATTGGAAAATTGTCATGACCGATGAATATAATGTTCTTATGGATAATAAGACATGGGAGTTGGTACCTAATGCATCTGGTGTTAATATTATTTGGTCTATGTGGATTTTTGCTCATAAGGAACGGTTCGTTTGCAAGATATAAGTCTCGTCTTGTAGGTGATGGTAAGATTCAGCACGTTGGTGTGGATTGTGGTGAGATATTTAGCCCGGTGATCAAGCCGACTACCATTCACACTGTGCTCAGCTTGACTCTTTCTAAATCATGGCCCATTCATCAGCTAGATGTGAAGAATGCTTTCCTACATGGTGATATCAAGGAGACATTGTATATGCATCAGCCCTTGGGGTTTAGGGATACTAGATATCCTAATCATGTCGGTTTCTCTCACAGTAGGTCTGATAATTCATTATTCATATATCGTTCGATGTCTTATATACTATTATATATGGATGATATTATCTTAACTGCCTCTTCTGATGGTTTGTGAAAGTCTATTATGACAATGCTCAGTTATGAGTTTACTATGAAAGACTTGGGCCCATTGAGTTATTTTTTGGGGAATGTTGTCACTCGTCATGCAGGTGGATTATTCTTATCGCAGAGGAAGTATGTATCAGAGATTATTGAGAGGGCTGGGATGTCATCCTGTAAGTTCACTTCTACTCCAGTTGATACTAAACCCAAGTTGGGTGCTGCAGCTGGCTCTCCCTATGAGGATCCGACCCGCTATTGTAGTCTTGCAGACGCCCTTCAGTATCTTACGTTCACGCGACATGATATTACATATGTCTTACAACATGTGTGTTTGTTTATGCATGATCCCAGAGTTGAACATATGAATGCGCTCAAACGCATTCTTAGGTACATTCAGGAAACATTTGATTATGGCTTGCATTTGTATCCTTCGTCGTTGTCTACACTAGTCTCTTATACAAATGTTGATTGGGGTAGTTGTCCTGACACCCGACGGTCTACGTATGGCTATTGCATATTTTAAGGTAATAACTTGGTCTCATGGTCTGCCAAGCGTCAATCCACGCTTTCACGTTCAAGTGCAGAGGCCGAGTATCGAGGGTAGCCAATATGGTTTCTGAGTCATGTTGGTTACGAAATCTACTTTTAGAGCTTCATTGTCCTATTGAGAAATCTACCTTAGTGTATTGTGACAAATAAGTGTCATCTACCTTTCTGGTAATCCACTTCAGCACCAGCGTACTAAAAACATAGAGATGAATATTCACTTTGTTTGAGAGAAGGTAGCTAGAGGACAAGTACACGTCTGCCATGTCCCTTCCAGATATCAAATTGCAGACATCTTTACAAAAGGTCTTCCCTCGGTCATTTTTGAAGATTTTAGAGACAGTCTCAATGTACGAAGATCGTCCGCTATGACTGCGGGGGTGTGTTAAATATGCACGGAATCCTGACCAAGCATCGCGGCCCAACTTGCACAGCGTCGCGACCCAAGTCCGTGTCCAGATTTATTTTATGGTGGTTTTGTATATTAGTTTTGTACCTTAATTAGTAGTGCATTATTACCATAATTGTATAATTAGTCTCCATATAGAATAGGATTTTAGATGTAAAGTAGGATAGGATTCTCCTATTGTAACTTGTATATATATGTCTTTCATTAATAAGAATAATCAAGAGATTATTTCTTTCATCTTATGATGGATTAAGGGTGTGTTCAGTCTCTATCTAATGTTGCTTCTCTGTTACACCTCGTAAGTTTAAGGCGATAACTAAGAACGTCATTAAGGAAGTAAGATTTGAATATTGGATATAAAGTATACGTACAAATGTTAATACGGAAATTAGTATACAAAATGATGCGATTCCAGAATAATTTTGGTTACGACGAGTGTGATGTTGGAAATTAATTATGATAGTTATATATATATTTTCGTTATGGATTAGTAACGTATTATATGAGAATTATGACATTGAGAATACGAGGCCTTATAAAATTTCCGGGATTTAAAAGAAGTGGGATTTAGGATTAATTAATTGTGAGAGTTGGACCAAATTGCAAATTTTAATTTTCAACATTATGTATACACATGACCCTTCATTTTCTTTCAAAATCCCTTCACTCTCCCCTCTCTCCTCTCACTCCCCTCAGCCGAGAACACCCCCCATTCCATAGCAAAAAAATTGAAGATTCAATCAACTTCTCTTCATAGATTAAATTTTTCATCTAGAATTCTAAGCTAAGATTAGTACCAAAACAGTGGAGAAATCGGTAGCAGCTGGCCGAGAAAGATGCTCAGAATTTTCAGTTTTGGAGATGAGTTTTTGAAAGAAAAACATGTAAGGAAGATAGATTTCGACTTATAGAATACATGCATGTAATTTTGAGTTGAAGAAAATGATAAAAATGGCGAGAGTGAAGCAGTGAAGTCGCAGGCTGCTGGACAGATTTTCGGGACTGTTTGGGGCAAAATTAAGGTAAGAAATTATTCTTCTTATGATATAATTGGAGTTGCATGTTGTCGTAGTTTAAGGAATGAACTTGTGTTAGATGAAACTTGGAATTTAGACAATGCATGTGAATAATTGTGGGGGAAAACCGATTGTAAGGGATGTTTTGTATAAATTGGATTTAAGTGTTGTGTTGTTACTTTCGTCACTGTTTTGCATGTTAAAAATGGAGGAAATCTTGATGTTAAGTTGTAGTTGTTCATATGGAATTGTTGAGAGATGAATTGGAGGTTAAGGAATTATAAAATAAGTCATGGTATTGTAATCTTGTTTCTGTGACATTCATGGAATCGTTGGACTGTTTTAAGGGCCTGTTTTGCTAAGTTAAGGTGCTAGAAATTTCAGTTATGAACCTACATTTACATTGTTATAATTATGGATATATGTCCTAAAGGAATTAAGGTTGGAAAAAGTTGAACATTGCACTCTCGTTGTAGTTGGAATACCTCTTGTTGTTGATAGAATGTGGACTGTTTTTATGGACTATTTTAACAGAGATTAAGGGGTGGATTAACATGAGGAATAGGTGTAGTAATTATCTTGATTGTTGTAGTTGTTGTATTACCTGAATGTAAAGAGAAAGAATGCATAACTATGGATAGACATAGTATATGGATTGATTTTGTTATATCCTGGAATTGTGCTTGGCCATTGGTATTGTTGGATTTGTTTGTAAATTGTGGACATATATATAAATAGGGGAAGTGTTGCCCAAATTTTTATAGAAAAGAAAACAAGTAATCATTCGATTATAACGTATGCTAGTAATCATAAGGTTAATGGACATGTTACTATTACTATAGGTTGAAGTGCTAGTCAAGACGTATTTAGAACATTGAGTTGGTTAGTTCGTCATTAAGGTATGTGAAACTATCATTTCTTTCTTTTGGCATGATTTTCATAAATGAGTGTACGGCGGACGTACATAGTTCTACTGAATCCTAATTCCTAATGATGATTTGAAATGATACATGATATATAGTTCCTTGATTTTCTAAATGATGATTTAAAATGATACATGACATGATAGTACCTTTTATTTATTTCATTGAGAGTCAAATGATGATTTAAATTGTATATGGTTGCTCATGATAGCTATTCGTGCAAAGTGTTATTATTCCACCTCACCGAGTCCCGGGCCGGCAATGTTCGTGCGCAGATCCTTGCATTTATTCATCGAGTCCCTCACTAGAGGGCCGACAATGTTTATATATATGATGATTTCATGGACATGTATCCATGATGCGGGTACATATACCCATGATAGTATATGATGATTCCATGAATATGTATCCATGGTGCGGGTACAAGTACCCATGACAGTATATGTATATTTATATATGTTTATATGGACAGGCATCCATGATTTTGATATGACTCTCATTTTTATAAGGCACAATTGACTCTCACTTTTATATGGCACAGTTTGATTTGTTATTTGATTATTATACTTATCTCATGTTACCTCTGGTCCAGTTATGATCTTATTTACAGTACTTCATATTTTACATAATCAGTACATTATTTTGTAATCGACCCCTTTCTCGAATTTGCGTTATGCCCACAGTGCAGTGTTCTCGCCAGTGATCCTCGTGCCTGGACTTCTACTCAGCTGGTTGGAAAGCTCCATTGTTTCGGAGCAAAGTCGTTTTGGTACAGAACCTTATTTTGACTCATGTATATTTAGGGGTACGACGGGGCCCTGTCCCGTCATATTTCATTATCGTATTCTTAGAGGTCTGTAGACAGTTGTGGGTTGTTCGTGTAGGGATTGTATCATGTTTTGGTCAGTTGTATTGTTGTACTTCACTTTCCTTTTGTGAGGATGTTCCCGTATATAGTGGAAGCATTGTCGGCTCGCCTATTTGATATATTGACTAGTTGTGACTCCCTCGGGAGACAGGTTCATTCGCGTACAAAAGCAGTCTTGCTGGCTTGTCTATTCTGACATGTGTTATCATTGCAGCGTTATGCTGCTGAATTTCATATTGTCCTTAGTGTTGATTACACGTGGCAGGTTAGTATAATGACGTCCAATTAGGGAGCCATGTTCACGGCCCGTCGGGTAGGGTCGTGACAATAGTAGTATCAGAGCAGTTAGTCCTCGGAATGTCTATAGACCGTGTCTAGTAGAGTCTTGTGTATGGGTATGTTGTGCACCATACTTATACGCAGGAGGCTGCTGGACATTTAGGATTGGTTTCTATTCTTTCATCTCATAGATCGTGCATTAGAGTTATGTTATTAGGGTGATCCCTCTCTGACGTATTAATGTGTTTACAACTATGCCTCCGAAGAAAGCGACAGGCGCCCAGAAGGGCAAATCAGTAGCAGGAGCTACTAGCCAGACCCGGAGATTTACTAGGGCCCAGACACAGTCTATGCCTGAGACTGTACCCCGGTCGACGAGCTCTGCTACATCGCCACCTCTAGAGGCTCCAGTTCAGGGGGCAACATCATCACTAGCTCTTGAGTCCCCAGTACCTGAGCCTTCAGCTCCTCAGCCAGGGGCAGAGGACAGAGCCATAAATTGGCAGTGGATCTGATAGTATGAGGATTCGTGACTTCGTAAGTAGAGTGCACCGTTATGCGATGGGACTAGATCATTATTTGACTGATGATTGTTTGGCAGTGGCTCTTCAGCCAGATAGGGATCACGACAGAGGCTGGCATAAGAGGGCTAGGACGGCTGAATATACGGGGGAGTCTCAAGGCGGGCAGCCTCAACAGCATGTCAGATATTCTTCCCAGCCAGCACAAAATGCACCCCCACAGTTCCCAGGTAGGAGATTGGACCGCACAGGGTATTCAGGAGCTGGTCAGAGCTCCAGGGCTTCAGGTTCACAGATGAACAGGGGTTCTAGTCAGTCGAGGCCACTTTTCCCTCGGTGTTCACAGTGTGGCAGACATCATCCTAGGGAATGTCGTCTTGCTATTGGTGCTTGTTTTTCCTGCGGCCGTCAAGGCCATACGAGGAGAGAATGTCATTATATAATGGGTGCAGGTGGTATGGCTCGGCCTACTGGGTATGTTGCTGGTTTGTCTTCTTCCATAGCTATGCGCCCCACAGGGCAGGGTATTCAGATGCCAACATGTCATGGTAGAGGCCGTGGCGGAGCTTCCAGTTCTAGCGGTCCTTCGAACCACATATATACTTTAGCCAGCAGGCGTGATCAGGAGGCATCACCAGATGTTGTTACATGTATATTATCGGTCCTTTTCTGTGACGTATATGCATTGATAGACCCAAGTTCCACCTTGTCATACATATCTCCCCTTATTGCTAGTAGAATCCGGATAGAACCTGAGTCGATAGAACCATTTGAGGTAGCTACACAAGTAGGAGATTCGGTCATAGCTAAGCATGTATATAAAAATTGTTCGGTGGTTATATATAGTCGCCATACCATAGCAGATTTGATAGAGTTAGATATGACTGACTTTGATGTTATCATGGGTATGGATTAGTTGGCTTCTTCTATGCTAACGTTGATTGTAGAGAGAAGATGATTCGATTTCAGTTTCCTGGCGAACTAGTTATGAAATGGAGAGGAAATACCGCATCGCCGAGGGGTAAGTTTATTTCATACCTCAAGGCAAGGAAGATTGTTAGAAAAGGCTATATTTATAATTTAGTTCGGGTGCATGATACGAAAGCAGAGGTATCAGCTCTTCATCAGTTCCGGTAGTTAGTGAGTTCCTGGATGTATTCCCAGATGATCTTCCAGGTCTTCCTCCAGAGCGGGAGATAGAGTTCAGTATAGATGTACTGCCAGATACCCGACCTATATTTATTCCTCATTATAGAATGACACCTACAGAGCTGAAGGAGTTGAAGGAGCATCTGAGAGACTTGTTGGAAAAAGACTTCATTAGGCATAATACATATCCTTGGGGAGAACCAATATTATTTGTGAGAAAGAAGGATGGATCGTTGCGGATGTGTATTGATTATAGGCAGCTGAATAAGGTAACCATCAAGAACAGGTACCCCCTCCCCAGGATTGATAATATATTTGACCAGTTGCAGGGTACTAAGTGTTTCTCGAAGATAGACTTGCGGTCAGGTTATCATCAGGTGCAAGTAAGGGAGACAGATATTCCAAAGACAGCATTCAGAACCCGATATGGACATTATGAGTTTAGAGTGATGTCTTTTGGGCTGACCTATTCCCCAGCAGTATTTATGGATCTGATGAACCGGGTATTCAAGTCATTCCTGGATACGTTTATTATTGTATTCATTGATGATATCCTGGTTTATTCCCGTTCATAGCAGGAACATGCAGACCATTTGAGGACAGTACTTAGGGTCCTCCAGCACCAACAGTTGTATGCCAAGTTTTCTAAGTGTGAGTTCTGGTTGACTTCAGTGGCATTCTTGGGGCATATTATTGGAGCTGATGGTATTCGAATAGATACGCAAAATATAGAGACGATTAAGACTTGGCCCAGACCCATGACACCTACTGAGGTACGCAGTTTTCTGGGGTTAGCAGGATATTACCGAAGGTTTGTAGAAAAGTTTGCCTCGATTTCATCGCCTTTAACAAGGCTAACTCAGAAGGTATCCAAGTTCCAATGGACGGATGCTTGTGAGCAAAGCTTTCAGTCGTTGAAAGACAAGTTGACTATAACTCCAGTTATGACTCTTCCTGAGGGGCCAGATGGTTATGTTATCTATTATGATGCTTCCGGTGTTGGACTAGGTTGTGTGTTGATGCAGCATGGCAGAGTTATAGCTTATGCCTCCCGACAGCTCAGAAAGCACGAGAAGAATTATCCTACTCATGATTTGGAGTTAGCAGCGGTGATTCATGCCTTGAAGATATGGAGACATTATTTGTATGGTGTTCATGTGGATATTTACACGGATCACAAAAGTCTACAATATATCTTTAAGAAGAAAGAGTTGAATCTGCGACAGAAACGGTGGCTAGAGTTACTGAAAGATTATGATGTTGTTATTCTGTACCATCCCGAAAAAGTAAATGTGGGGGAAGATGCTCTTAGTCGTAGATCTATGGGTAGCTTGACGGATGTGCAGCCAGACATAAATGAGATGGTTTGTGAGATACACCAGCTAGCTATTCTTGGTGTCTGTTTGGCTGATTCCGGAGATAGTGGAGTTGTGGTTTGAGGAATTGACGAGTCCTCTATCATAGAAGAGGTAAAGAGATGCCAGTGTAAGGATCCTATTATGGCACATTATAGAGATGCTGCTCTTCGAAAGTAGAAGACCTTATTCGAGGTTGCACCTAATGGGGTGCTCGGTATGAAGGCAGATTATGTGTACCTGGTGTTGCAGGGCTACGACAACAGGTTATGGGAGAGGAACACAATGCCCATTATTTCATTCATCCAGGGTCAACGAAGATGTATCATGACCTCAGATGTTTATATTGGTGGGATGACATGAAAAGGGACATAGCGAAGTTTGTTGCTCAATGCTCGAATTGTCAATAGGTTAAGGTTGAGCATCAGAAGCCTGGTGGATTATTGCAGGAGATAGAGATCCCCACTTGGAAGTGGGAAGTGATTAATATGGACTTAATTACAGGTTTACCTCGCACTCAGCGGAAGTGTGACTCCATATGGGTTATTATGGACAGGTTGACGAAATCAGCCCATTTTCTTCCAGCCAGGACTACATATTTAGCTGAGGACTATGCTAGGCTATACATCAGAGAGATAGTGAGACTGCATGGGGTTCCCACATCTATTATATTGGACCGAGGAGCTTAGTTTACAGCTTTTTGGAGATCGTTCCAGAAGGGGAAACTTAGTCCAAGATACATTGGGTCTTACCAGATCATTTGTAGAGTAGGCAAGGTTGCCTATGAGTTGGATCTACCATCTGATCAGAAGCAATTTATCCAGTTTTTCATGTCTCGATGTTGCGTAAGTGTATGGTGTTTCTTCTAGAGTCTTCCCAGTAGATGATGTCCAGGTGACAGAAGAGTTATCTTATGAGGAGAGTCCCATAGCCATACTTGATCGCCAAGTCAAAAGGTTACAGACTAAGGATGTGGCTTCCGACAAAGTTTTATGGCGAAACAATAATAGGGAAGAGATTACTTGGGAAACAGAAGACGAGATGAAGAAAAAGTATCATCAATTGTTCCCTAAGCCTACAAGTAATTCAATTCAACTCCTTATTTGACTATATCGATTGATGAATTGTATGTGTGTTATATTGTGGCCCTGTGAGGCATCTTTGAGTTTGCTGAATATAGGTGGATAGGTATAGTTATAAAGGAGACTCTGCCGAAATTTTTATAGCATGAGACATATTATGAACATTCGAGGATGAATGTTTCTAAGGGGGGAAGGATGTTACACCTCGTAAGTTTAAGGCGATAACTAAGAACGTCATTAAGGAAGTAAGATTTGAATATTGAATATAAAGTATACTTACATATGTTAATAGGGAAATTAGTATACAAAATGATGCGATTCCGGAATAATTTTAGTTACGATGAGTGTGATGTTGAAAATTAATGATGATAGTTATATATATATTCTCGTTATGGATTAGTAATGTATTATATGAGAATTATGACATTGAGAATACGAGGCCTTATAAAATTTTCGGGATTTAAAAGAAGTGGGATTTAGGATTAATTAATTGTGAGAATTGGACCAAATTGCATATTTTAATTTCCAGCATTATGTATACACATGACCCTTCATTTTCTTTCAAAATCCCTTCACTCTCCCCTCTCTCCTCTCACTCCCCTTAGTTGAGAACACCCCTCTATTCCATAGCAAAAAAATTGAAGATTCAATCAACTTCTCTTCCTAGATTAAATTCTTCATCTAGAATTCTAAGCCAAGATTAACACCAAAATAGTGGGGAAATTGGTAGCAGCTGGCCGAGAAAACTGCTCAGAATTTTTAGTTTTGGAGATGAGTTTTTGGAAGAATAACATGTAAGGAAGATAGATTTCGACTTATAGAATACATGCATGTAATTTTGAGTTGAAGAAAATGATAAAAATGGCGAGAGTGAAGCAGTGAAGTCGCGGGCTGCTGGACAGATTTTCGGGACTGTTTGGGGCAAAATTAAGGTAAGAAATTATTCTTCTTATGGTATAATTGGAGTTGCATGTTATGGTAGTTTAAGGAATGAAATTGTGTTAGGAGAAACATGAAATTTAGACAATGCATGTGACTAATTGTGGGGAAACCCGATTGTAAGGGCTGTTTTGTATAAATTGGATTTAAGTGTTGTGTTGTTACTTTCGTCACTGTTTTGCATGTTAAAAATGGAGGAAATCTTGATGTTAAGTTGTAGTTGTTTATATGGAATTGTTGAGAGATGAATTGGAGGTTAAGGAATTATAAAATGAGTCATGGTATTGTATTCTTGTTTACGTGACATTCATGGAATCGTTGGACTGTTTTAAGGGCCTGTTTTGCTAAGTTAAGGTGCTGGAAATTTTAGTTATGAACCTACATTTACATTGTTGTAATTATGGATATATGTCCTAAAGGAATTAATGTTGGAAAAGGTTGAACATTGCACTATCATTGTAGTTGGAATACCTCTTGTTGTTGATAGAATGTGGATTGTTTTTATGGACTATTTTAACAGGGATTAAGGGCTGGATTAACATGAGGAATACGTGTAGTAATCACCTTGATTGTTGTAGTTGTTGTATTACCTGAATGTAAAGAGAAAGAATGCATAACTATGGATAGACATAGTATATGGACTGATTTTGTTATATCCTGGAATTGTGCTTGGTTATTGGTATTGTTGGCTTTGTTTGTAAATTGTGGACATGTATATAAATATGGGAAGTGCTGCCCAAATTTTTATAGAAAAGAAAGCAAGTTATCATTCGATTATAACGTATGCTAGCAATCATAAGGTTAATGGACATGTTACTATTACTATAGGTTGAATTGCTAGTCAAGGTGTATTAATATTATTGAGTTGGTTAGTTCGTCATTAAGGTATGTGAAACTATCCTTTGTTTCATTTGACATGATTTTCATAAATGAGTGTACGACAGACGTACATAGTTCTAATGAATACTAATTCCTAATGATGATTTGAAATGATACATGATATATAGTGCCTTGATTTTCTAAATGATGATTTAAAATGATACATAACATGATAATACCTTTTATTTATTTCATTGAGAGTCAAATAATGATTTAAATTGCATATAGTTGCTCATGATAGCTATTCGTGCAAAATGTTATTATTCCACCTCACCGAATCCCGGGCCGGCCATGTTCGTGCGCAAATTCTTGCATTTATTCACCGAGTCCCTCACTAGAGGGCCAATAATGTTTATTTATATATGATGATTCCATGGACATGTATACATGATGCGGGTACAAATACCCATGATAATATATGATGATTCCATGGACATGTATCCATGTTGCGGGTAAAACTATATATATATATATATATATATATATATATATATATATAATTATATGGACATGCATCCATGATTTTGATATGACTCTCATTTTTATAAGACACAATTGACTCTCACTTTTAACGTACAACCCCCCACAGCGACTAGCCAACAACAATCCTCCACACACAGCACAATACCCAACAATAAATTTCACACCCCCAAATTTATGAATTACCTCCCTTAATTGCTTTGAAATTTCAAGAAAATTTATGAATGTTACCTTGGAAAGTGTTCTTCACAACCTTTCTTGTTCCTAGTGATGGAATGAAGCAGTGGAATGAGGATTGTTGTTTAAAATGGTTATGGGTGCAAGGAATTTGGTTGATATTGGGTGTGGTTTATGGAATATTTGAGTGGGAGAAGTTAATTTCGTGGGTTTTGGAGAGTTTAGGTGTTTTGGGTTTTGTGTGGGAGAAGGCAATTCGACTTAGGGCTTTTATTTTTTTCAGAATTTCCATCGTGGCGCCACGGCCCTGAGACCGGCGCCATGGCGCCAAAATTTTCACAACTGTCTGAACTCTCGGCGCCATGGCCCTGAGATTCGGCGCCATGGCGCCCAAACTTCCGAGACTCTCTGGACTTTCAGCGCCACGGCCCTGAGATTGGCGCCGTGGCACCCAAATTTATGCAGCTCTCTGATTTTGCGGCGCCATGGCCCTGAGTCTGGGTGTCGTGGTGCTGCACTCTTTTTCTCCCTTCTCATTTTGTGCTCCACGTTTTTGGCCTTGTACCTAGCATCACAACATCAAAAACAATACTAGACGTGAAACTGTTCTAACTAAGCTAAAAATGCATAAATTTAAAACCTTGGGTTGCCTCCCAAGTAGCGCTGTCTTTAACGTCTTGTAGCCGGACGCAAGTTCCTTATCAAGAAGCCTGGGGTAACCCCACAGTCTATCCATTTCATGATCATCTTTCTTTTTAGCCTTCTATTTGTATTTTTCTTCTTTTTCTCGAGAGGATGTTTAGAAACACTTACATGTCCGTGATCGCTTCTCCTCGGGTTTGGCTGTGTTGCTCAATGATGTGTCACCGTGGCTTGTGAGACATTTTCTTATGATTGGGGATTCAATGGAGGGTTTAAATACTTTAAATATCATTTTCTCGTCCTCAACTCTCAGTTTTAGCTCGCCCTTTTCCACATCAATCAATGCTCTCCCAGTGGCGAGGAATGGCCGTCCCAAAATAATGGGAATTTCATCGTCTTCCTCCATGTCGAGGATGAGAAAGTCTGCTGGGAAGAAGAACTTCCCCACTTTGATGAGCACATCTTCAATGATGCCTAAAGAATGCACCATTGATCTGTCTGCTAGCTGTAGATTCACTGTAGTTGGCTTGATCACTCCTAATCCCAGCTTCTTAAATACAGATAGGGGTAACAAGTTATGCTAGCCCCTAGATCACATAATGCCCTGTTGCAAGTCACATTCCCTATCGTGCAATGTAGGGTGAAACTCTCCGGATCTTTCAACTTTGGGGGTAGCTTCTTCTGTAAAATGGAACTACACTCCTCAGTTAGTGTTATGGTCTCATACACCACTAGTTTCCTCTTCTTTCCAAGGATCTCCTTCATAAATTTGAAGTAGGTAGGCGATTGTTCCAACGCTTCAATGAAGGGGATATTGATATGCAATTTCCTGAAAACCTCCAAGAACTTTGAGAACTGCTTATTTTGGGTCTTTCTCTGAAGCCTCTGAGGATAGGGGATCTTATCTGTGTACTCCCTTACTAGAACTGGTGGAGCCTCCTCTAAATAGGGGGGTCATCAGTAACCCCATCCTTCTCAATCTCGAACTTTTCATCCCATTCAGTTCAGGAGCAACTGGTTCTAGCTGCTTCCCACTTCTCAACTGTACTGCTTGACACTGCTCTCTGGGATTTATCTATGTATTACTGGGAAGAGTGCCTTGTGGCCTGTTATTTGCCATTTTTGCCAACTGTCCAACTTGGGTTTCCAAGTTCCTTATGGATGACCTTGTCTCTGCCATGAACTGAGTCTGTGAATTTGTAAGTGTCAACAAGGCTGCTCGCAATTCATCTGGCTTTTCTTGTGGAGAAGGTGCACTGAACTGTTGTGAAGATGAGGCATGATTAAATAGTTGTTGATTTTGGTATTGGCCTCTGAGCTGATTCTGTTGCCCTTGATCACCCCTCCATGAAAAGTTTGGGTGATTCCTCCACCCTGGATTGTAAGTATTTGAATAGGGGTTGTTCTGGGGCCTTTGGTAATTCCCCGCTGCCTGACATTCTGCTTGCTCAATAGGGATATTATTGGGGTCTGCTGATGGGCACCTATCAAAAGTATGAGGACCCCCACACATCTCATAATTCATTGGCATCTGAACTGCATTCACTGACACTGTATTCTGCTGAAGTTGTTTGGTCAAGAGAGCAACCTGTGCATTTAACGCTGTAATGACATCGATCTCATGAACTCTCATCGCTCTCCTTCCACTTACCCCTCTATTACACATGGTTATTAGTGGTCATGTCTTCTAGCAAATCATGAGCCTCATGTGCTGTCTTCTTCATGAAAGTTCCACTTGTAGCTGCATCAATGATGATTCTTGTTGTTCCACTTAGCCCATTGTAGAAAATATGGACCAAATTCCACAGTTCAATGCTATGATGCGGACACTTTCTCTGCAGATCTTTAAATCTCTCCCAAGCCTCATAGAGTGACTCTCCATCAGTCTGGTAGAAATTGTTCAGCTCTCCTCTCAGCTTGGCTGCCTTGGAAGGTGGAAATAACTTTGTCAGGAACTTCTGTGCCAGATCCTGCTATGTAAATATAGAATATGTAGGCAAGGAATTCAACCAAACCTTTGCTCTATCCCTGAGTGAGAAGGGAAAGAGCCTCAACCGGATGACGTAATCAGTAACACTGTTATATTTGAACGTTGCACATAGTTCCAAGAAAAATTTGCAATATGCATATGTGGGTCTTCAGATGGTAACCCTTCAAATTGAACTGTATGTTGCACCATTCTCAGGATCGGAGGCTTTATTTCAAAATTGTTCGCTCCTATTGCTGGGAGCCTTATGCATGTTTGTGCTCCATTCACTCTTGGTAGCACATAGTCTCCCAGACTCCTTTCTGCCCGGACCTGAACTCTTTCCTCTTCATCATTCTGCAACCTTGGGGGTATTCCTTGGTTGGGTTGGTGATCACCCATCTCTTCATTCATCTCATTATTATTCTGTCGATCCCCCATGGCTATTAAGTCGAAGATTCTTTTGTTTCACCGGTTCTTCTTATAAGTCTTCTCGATCTTAGGGTTGAAGGGAACAAGTGTATCTGCTCATCTTCTTCATCACATAAACTAGATACCTGAAATAGATCAAAATCAACAAACGGATCACGGCGCACGGTTCCACAATAAAATAAAAGAAAGTAAAAAAACAAATTAGAAATTAAGAATAGATAGATTGATATTGACCTACGTCAATCCCCGACAACGGCGTCAAAAACTTGTTAGTGATTTTATCCACACGCTTAACGCAAATGCACGTATCGTGACAAGTAATATAATCTGGGTAAGATTGAATATCGTCCTCAGGGATTAGTGTTCAATTACCAATTTCTATCATATGGTATCTATTTGGTGATCGATATTTTGATGGTTGTTTGTATCTATGACTACTAAGCAATTATAAAAGTTAACTAAATTACTCTACTTAAATAAGATATAGTGAAAATAGGGCTTTCAATCTCCTCAACTATCCGCTCGCTTTAATCTTTAATGCAATGATTAATGTTCTTCTTCTATATTGAGATAGCAGGTTAACTAAGCCGTTTTATATTCCGGTTAGGATATATAAACACTCAACCCCGATGCAGAACCCTTCTATCTTTCTATGATAGGATTTACCACAACGGGGGATTAAGAACAATAACCTATTAAACTACACAAGTATCGGGGTACTTTCATCCACGATTTTAACCTATGTTTATTCAACTATAGCATATTCACAATCTCCCCTTTCGGATCTCGATTAGAAATCATATATGTGATGATAATTAGGGATCAATTAACTACCAAGCAATCAAAGCAATTATTGAATAAATCTCAACTATATAAATAATAAACCAAAACCATGCATTAAATCATAAAACGAGGTTCAAGTGATTCGAATGGAAAGCCCTTATTAAAGTTTAGCTCCTAGCCATAGACATGCTAAGAACTAAAAGATTATCCAACATAAACTGAAAAATAAATAAAGTAAGAAAAAGAATTACTCAAGAACAAACCTCCAATCTTGAAGCTTTCAAGAACTATGTGGTGTGTAGAGTTAGGGACTATGGAACCCTTCAAAAATCTGCCCTAAGGCCTTTTTATATCCTCCAAAAATGTTGCCAACTTTTCCCTCTTGGTCTTGGCCCATTCCCATTCGGATTTGGCTGAAAACCCGTGTCGGCGCCACGACCCTGCAACCGGCGTCGTGGCGCCGAAACTCCTGCGGCTGTCCAGAGATCTGGGCGCCGTGGCCCTGCTGCTCCTGATGGACTGGCGCCACGGCGCCGCCTTGTATTTTGCCTGGGGTGCCAGCTTTTCGTCTCTTTGTGCTCTGGAACCTCTGTTTTTGCCCTCTTTTTGCTTCTTTTCGCCAATGTGCCATTTTAAACCACTGTGACTCAAAAGAAAGAAAATCTATCCTAACATGACACATATTTGTGCAAAAATGGGCCAAATACTAACTAAAAATGACTCAAAAGATGTATATAAAATACGCCTAACACCCCTCAACATTTATAACTACTACGTACTATCGGAGTCTCGAAAAACTAAACTGTAGCCTACCTCAAAGACGAGCAGGTGCGCCAACAACCAAGCCTCAGTGGTAGCCTTGCCCTTCATTCGCTCCTGGTGATAATCAAAGTCTATTTACGCATATACTACTAATTAATATATAAGACTTACAAAAAAGGACATAACCTTCAATAAAACAAGACCACAATATCGACTACGACCACACTTCACCACAACTCGAACTTTAATATCCAAAAACCATTATTACATACTAGGTAATCATATCCTTAAATTAATTGAAAATCTATACATATTTGAACCTTCAATTGAACAATAGTAAAAAAAACCTTAATTTAAAACCCTAAAAAATTTCCCCTTTTGAAAACAAACTTCTATAATCAAATTAAGCCTACAACACAATAATCTAGCATATTTCAACAATAATTCATAATAATAACATTATTTAATCCCTAAACCTCCATTAAAATCAACCATATAACTCTCTTATTCTCTTCAACACATGAAATTTATTTCCCCTACTTAATAACATGCTAACCCACCATTAAAGAGCTTAGAAATATAACTTATATCATAAAAGGGAAGAATTTATACCTCAAGGTTGAAATTTGCTCCTACGATTCTAAAATGCTCTTATGACGACTCTGGTCTCGAGGTTTCTATTTGGGAAAGGAATTTTCTACCTAGGGAGAGCCAACCTCTCGTCGAGGCAGACCCACCAGCGTGAATATTGGTGTCGCTGTGGCGAACACCAGACACTAACAATAAGAAAATCAGCCAACACCTCTATCAAACATCTGAAACACTCCCGAGACCCCCACACATAAACTAGATATGCTCGTCTAAGGTAAACAATGATATGAACTCGCTCGTACCCTCAAATGTCACAAATAATCGAGCTAAGACATACTTTTCTAAAGAATCATCCGAAAAACTAAATATCCAAATTTTATAAATAAATCCACAAAACTCATCCAATCACCTCGGAAAGCGAACCAATGACTCGACTATGTCATAAACGATCCTCCGAAGCTACCAGAAGCGACGGACCCCAAAAATGAATTCATCAAGCAAAAAGTTAACTTTTAGTGTAACTAACCAACTCTAAGTTTCTAGACTTTGGTTTTTTCATCCGAAACTCATAAAAAATACCCCGGGATCCGTTCCATCCATCCTTGCGCATCACAAACCCCACATAGAGACCACGGTAAGGGTAAGATAGATAAATAAGGGTCTTTAGCTAAAAATGACCGGACGGGTCATTACATCTTCATCTCAAGCTCTGATGCTCCAAGTCCCAATTTAGTCTTGCTTCATTTTCACAAACCTTTTCCCCATGGACCCACTTTATGTATACCTCACACAAAGAAAAAAATATAGTTAGTTAGATAATACGCCACCCTTGGTGTGGTATTTGTAAACATAACAAATATATTATTCGGACTCGTATCAAAACATTTGAGAGTTTTGAATACGAAGGCTCAGATTTATGCTTATTGATTTAGGCTAAAGATTGAGTCAAGTCGTAGTTACAGATTCTAGTTTGCTTGTAAGTCATACCAGTTAATGATCACAAACACTAGTTTCTTGTCAATCGTATAGTCTATAAACATACACTCGTCAATTTCTGTCTTGTGATTTGTACATATCATCATTGCCTTTAACATAAATGCCTAATCCGATGGGCAACCTTTCCGGAAGTGGCATGGCCTCGAATTCATTCTTCGGCCCCAGGTTTAGTATCGTGTTCAAATGAGTAGAATATTTGAAGTGCAATATCAGAAATATATCAACTGATCAGTAGAATTATTCAGCCCAAAGTAGTAACTTCAAGTATAGCATCAGTTCGAAACGGTGAAGTATAGCATTTAAAATGCAGCGGCTATTTCATGTCAAGTGCAGCTTAATTCAGTAGCTATTTTCCATCAAGTGAACATTTCTCAAATACAACAGCCCTAACAAACATCTTAAGTAGCAGTAGACGTTCCCATTTGAAGGCAGCAATAAAATAAAATCAAAGTGCAACCAAACAGCCTTAGCAAGGCAACAACAAAGAGCCAAAATGCAGCAATTGATAGCCTCAAATTGGGATAATAATGCAGCAGAGATGAGTTCAAATCTCGGCATCAAAACAGCAAGCATCCAACTTACTCAACACAGCAGGAACAATAGTTGGTAACAATAACTCAAATTGGGGAAAATAATGCAATAGAGATGGGTTTCAAAGGTGCAGTGGTTCTCTATCATGCAGCAATTCACAACAACAAAATGATCAGTCTGTGTATAAGTGCAACCACAACAAACAACAACCAAGCAGTGGATTTATCCCAAAGTATGTCATTTTTTCAGCACCAGAAGGCAACAATCATTCAGCCAAAATTGCAGCAACAAATGGTCATAACACATAGCAGCATTTGGCCTTTTTGTCGAGTATAGGACATTTAGGTATCGACAACCCCATAAGCTTGACACAACAACCAGTATAGTAGCCAGAAATGTGGCAGTTATTCATCAATGCACCTCAAGGACATTTGAATTTGAAATTCCCCCGTTCATGCAAAGAAAGAGAGAAAATAATGAGTATTCTAGCAGAAAGTTGTTTCAACAAAGTAGTAAAAATAAAGGAAAGCTATTTTTCTTATTTAGAAGATTACCACAACTTAATCAAGAACATTTTCCATACTTAGTATTCTGAAACAAAGTTCACATGACTGACTCAAGTGTTGAGCCTAAACAAAACATGTATACAAAAGCAAGGATGGCCCTTTCTATTTCAACAAGAGAAATCAGAGAACACCAACACATTCAAAAAAAAAAACAGTCATGCTTCAACAAAATAGGGATTGAGTGCCTTAACAGGCTTCAAGAGAGAATCTTCAAACTATGGATTTATCTAACATAGATAGTTTAAGAGGTTTTGAATATATTTAGGACAACTTTCTATTTAACCAGTACTTTATTAGAGTAGATTATCAAATGTCCTGCTTCAATCACTTTTAAACAGATAGTAAGATAACGACTACTGAATCTAGGTAACTTAAACTACTCAGTCAGAAACCTTAACATGGACAGAATCAAAATCGACTACTATTTCAATATTTTGACAGTCAAGATGAATCAAATGAAAGTTTAGGACACTTGAAAAGAAAAAAGGTCTCCAAACACAAATACATATTGCCTTTAAAGAAAGGTGTATTGAACCTAAAAGTGATGCAAAAACTGGCATCATGGATTGAACCATAGTAGTTCAAAGATTGAAAGAGAAACATGGAA